>OX451738.1:758219579-759469579 GCA_948472305.1 Vicia faba
TACCATCCATTGGAGTAACAAAATCTCAAAAAGAAACTACCTTCCATAATAACAAAGCTACCATCCATTGGATTAATAAATATCAAAAATGAACTACCTTCCATAATATCAAGGCTACCATCCATTAGAGTAACAAAATCCCAATATCGAACTACCTTCCGTAATGACAAGGCTACCATCCATTGGAGTAACAAAATCTCAACAACGAACTACCTTCCATAATGACAAGGCTACCATCCATTGGAGTAACAAAATCTCAAAAATGAACTACCTTCCATAATGACAAGACTACCATCCATTGGAGTAACAAAATCTCAAAAATGAACTACCTTCCATAAAGACAAGGCTACCGTCCATTGGAGTAACAAACTCTCAACAAAGAACTACCTTCCATAATGACAAGGCTACCATCCATTGTTGTAACAAAATATCAACAACGAACTACCTTCCATAATTACAAGGCTACCATCCATTGGAGTAACAAAAATTTCCACAACAAACTACCTTCCATAATATCAAGGCTACCATCCATTGGAGTAACAAAATCTCAACAACGAACTACCTTCCGTAATGACAAGGCTACCATCCATTATAGTAAAAAAATATCAACAACAAACTACCTTCCATAATGACAAGGTTACCATCTATTGGAGTAATAAAATATCAACAACAAACTACCTTCCATAATGACAAGGCTACCGTCCATTAGAGTAACAAAATCTCAACAACAAACTACTTTCCATAATGACAAGGCTATACTAGCCATTTGAGTAAGAAAATCTCAAAAACAAACTACCTTCTATAATGACAAGGCTATCATCCATTGGAGTAACAAAATCACAACAACAAACTACCTTCCATAATGAGAAGGCTACCAGCCATTGGAGTAACAAAACCTCAACAACGAACTACCTTCCATAATAACAAGGCTACCATCCATTGGATTAACAAAATTCCAACAACGAACTACCTTCCATAATGACAAGACTACCATCCATTGGAGTAACAAAATCTCAACAATGAACTACCTTCTATAATGACAAGGCTACCATCCATTGGAGTAACAAAATCTTAAAAATGAACTACCTTCCATAATGACAAGGCTATCATCCATTGGAGAAAAAAAATCTCAATAATGAACTACGTTCCGTAATGACACGGATACCATCAATTAGAGTTACAAAATCTCAACTACAAACTACCTTCCATAATGACAAGGCTACCATCCATTAAAGTAACAAAATCTCAACAACGAACTTACTTCCATAATGACAAGGCTACCATCCATTGGAGTAACAAAATCTCAACAACTAACTACCTTTTATAATGTCAAGGCTACCAACCATTAGAGTAACAAAATCTCAAGAATTAATTACCTTCCATAATGACAAGGCTACCAGTTATTGGAGTAACAAATGCTCAACAATGAACTACCTTCCATAATCACAAGGCTATCATTCGTTGGAAAAACAAAATCTCAACAATGAACTACCTTCCGTAATGACAAGGATACCATCAATTAGAGTAACAAAATCTCAACAACGAACTACCTTAAAAAATGACAAGGCTAACATCCATTGTAGTAACAAAATCTCAACAACAAACTACCTTCCATAATGACAAACTTACCATCCATTGGAGTAAAAAAATCTCATCAATAAACTACTTTCCATATTTACAAGGCTACAATCCATTGGAGTAACAAAATCTCAACAACGACCTAGCTTCCATAATGACAAGTCTACCATCCATTGGAGTAACAAAATCTCAAAAACAAACTACCTTCCATAATGACAAGGCTACCATCCATTGGAGTAACAAAATCTCAAAAACGAACTACCTTTCATAATGATACGGCTACCATCCATTGGAGTAATAAAATATCAAAAATGAACTACCTTGCATAATAAAAAGGCTAGCATCCATTGGAGTAAAAAAATCCCAATAACTAACTACCTTCCATAATGACAAGGCTACCATCCATTGGAGTAACAAAATATCAACAACGAACTACCTTCCATAATGACAAGGCTACCATCCATTGGAGTAACAAAATCTAAACAATGAACTACCTTCCATAATGAGAAGGCTATCATCCATTGGAGTAACAAAATCTCAAAAATGAACTACCTTCCATAATGACAAGGCTATCATACATTGGAGAAACAAATCTCAACAATGAACTACCTTCTGTAATGAAAAGGCTTTAATCCATTGGAGAAACAAAATCTCAACAACATCTACCTTCCATAATGACAAGGCTACCATCCATTGAAGTAATAAAATCTCAACAACCAACTACCTTCCATAATGACAAGGCTACCATCCATTGGAGTAACCAAATCTCAACAACGAACTACCTTCCATAATGACAAGGCTACCGTCCATTGGAGTAACAAAATCTCAACAACAAACTACCTTCCATAATGACAAGGCTACCATCCATTGGAGTAACAAAATTTCCACAACGAACTACCTTCCGTAATGAAAGACTACCATCCATTGGAGTAACAAAATATCAACAATGAACTACCTTCCATAATGAAAAGGCTACAATCCATTGGAGTAAAAAAATCTCAAAAATCAACTACCTTCCATAATGACAAGGTTATCATCCATTTGAGAAACAAAATCTCAATAATGAACTACCTTCCGTAATGACAGGGATACCATCAATTAGAGTTACAAAATCTCAACAACAAACTACCTTCCATAATGACAAGGCTACCATCCATTAAAGTAAGAAAATCTCAACAACGAACTACCTTGCCTAATGACAAGGCTACCATCCATTGGAGTGACAAAATCTCAACAACGAACTACCTTTCATAATGACAAGGCTACCAACCATTGGAGTAACAAAATCTCAACAATGAACTACCTTCCATAATAACAAGGCTACCAGCCATTGGAGTAACAAAATCTCAACAATCAACTACTTTCCATAATGACAAGTCTACCATCCGTTGGAGTAACAAAATCACAATAACAAACTACTTTCCATAATGACAAGGCTACCATCCATTGGAGTAACAAAATCTCAAAAAGAAACTACCTTCCATAATAACAAAGCTACCATCCATTGGATTAATAAAATATCAAAAATGAACTACCTTCCATAATATCAAGGCTACCATCCATTAGAGTAACAAAATCCCAATATCGAACTACCTTCCGTAATGACAAGGCTACCATCCATTGGAGTAACAAAATCTCAACAACGAACTACCTTCCATAATGACAAGGCTACCATCCATTGGAGTAACAAAATCTCAAAAATGAACTACCTTCCATAATGACAAGACTACCATCCATTGGAGTAACAAAATCTCAAAAATGAACTACCTTCCATAAAGACAAGGCTACCGTCCATTGGAGTAACAAACTCTCAACAAAGAACTACCTTCCATAATGACAAGGCTACCATCCATTGTTGTAACAAAATATCAACAACGAACTACCTTCCATAATTACAAGGCTACCATCCATTGGAGTAACAAAATTTCCACAACAAACTACCTTCCATAATATCAAGGCTACCATCCATTGGAGTAACAAAATCTCAACAACGAACTACCTTCAGTAATGACAAGGCTACCATCCATTATAGTAAAAAAATATCAACAACAAACTACCTTCCATAATGACAAGGTTACCATCTATTGGAGTAATAAAATATCAACAACAAACTACCTTCCATAATGACAAGGCTACCGTCCATTAGAGTAACAAAATCTCAACAACAAACTACTTTCCATAATGACAAGGCTATACTAGCCATTTGAGTAACAAAATCTCAAAAACAAACTACCTTCTATAATGACAAGGCTATCATCCATTGGAGTAACAAAATCACAACAACAAACTACCTTCCATAATGAGAAGGCTACCAGCCATTGGAGTAACAAAACCTCAACAACAAACTACCTTCCATAATAACAAGGCTACCATCCATTGGATTAACAAAATTCCAACAACGAACTACCTTCCATAATGACAAGACTACCATCCATTGGAGTAACAAAATCTCAACAATGAACTACCTTCTATAATGACAAGGCTACCATCCATTGGAGTAACAAAATCTTAAAAATGAACTACCTTCCATAATGACAAGGCTATCATCCATTGGAGAAAAAAAATCTCAATAATGAACTACGTTCCGTAATGACACGGATACCATCAATTAGAGTTACAAAATCTCAACTACAAACTACCTTCCATAATGACAAGGCTACCATCCATTAAAGTAACAAAATCTCAACAACGAACTTACTTCCATAATGACAAGGCTACCATCCATTGGAGTAACAAAATCTCAACAACTAACTACCTTTTATAATGTCAAGGCTACCAACCATTAGAGTAACAAAATCTCAAGAATTAATTACCTTCCATAATGACAAGGCTACCAGTTATTGGAGTAACAAATGCTCAACAATGAACTACCTTCCATAATCACAAGGCTATCATTCGTTGGAAAAACAAAATCTCAACAATGAACTACCTTCCGTAATGACAAGGATACCATCAATTAGAGTAACAAAATCTCAACAACGAACTACCTTAAAAAATGACAAGGCTAACATCCATTGTAGTAACAAAATCTCAACAACAAACTACCTTCCATAATGACAAACTTACCATCCATTGGAGTAAAAAAATCTCATCAATAAACTACTTTCCATATTTACAAGGCTACAATCCATTGGAGTAACAAAATCTCAACAACGACCTAGCTTCCATAATGACAAGTCTACCATCCATTGGAGTAACAAAATCTCAAAAACAAACTACCTTCCATAATGACAAGGCTACCATCCATTGGAGTAACAAAATCTCAAAAACGAACTACCTTTCATAATGATACGGCTACCATCCATTGGAGTAATAAAATATCAAAAATGAACTACCTTGCATAATAAAAAGGCTAGCATCCATTGGAGTAAAAAAATCCCAATAACTAACTACCTTCCATAATGACAAGGCTACCATCCATTGGAGTAACAAAATATCAACAACGAACTACCTTCCATAATGACAAGGCTACCATCCATTGGAGTAACAAAATCTAAACAATGAACTACCTTCCATAATGAGAAGGCTATCATCCATTGGAGTAACAAAATCTCAAAAATGAACTACCTTCCATAATGACAAGGCTATCATACATTGGAGAAATAAAATCTCAACAATGAACTACCTTCTGTAATGAAAAGGCTTTAATCCATTGGAGAAACAAAATCTCAACAACATCTACCTTCCATAATGACAAGGCTACCATCCATTGAAGTAATAAAATCTCAACAACCAACTACCTTCCATAATGACAAGGCTACCATCCATTGGAGTAACCAAATCTCAACAACGAACTACCTTCCATAATGACAAGGCTACCGTCCATTGGAGTAACAAAATCTCAACAACAAACTACCTTCCATAATGACAAGGCTACCATCCATTGGAGTAACAAAATTTCCACAACGAACTACCTTCCGTAATGAAAAGACTACCATCCATTGGAGTAACAAAATATCAACAATGAACTACCTTCCATAATGAAAAGGCTACAATCCATTGGAGTAAAAAAATCTCAAAAATCAACTACCTTCCATAATGACAAGGTTATCATCCATTTGAGAAACAAAATCTCAATAATGAACTACCTTCCGTAATGACAGGGATACCATCAATTAGAGTTACAAAATCTCAACAACAAACTACCTTCCATAATGACAAGGCTACCATCCATTAAAGTAAGAAAATCTCAACAACGAACTACCTTGCCTAATGACAAGGCTACCATCCATTGGAGTGACAAAATCTCAACAACGAACTACCTTTCATAATGACAAGGCTACCAACCATTGGAGTAACAAAATCTCAACAATGAACTACCTTCCATAATAACAAGGCTACCAGCCATTGGAGTAACAAAATCTCAACAATCAACTACTTTCCATAATGACAAGTCTACCATCCGTTGGAGTAACAAAATCACAATAACAAACTACTTTCCATAATGACAAGGCTACCATCCATTGGAGTAACAAAATCTCAAAAAGAAACTACCTTCCATAATAACAAAGCTACCATCCATTGGATTAATAAAATATCAAAAATGAACTACCTTCCATAATATCAAGGCTACCATCCATTAGAGTAACAAAATCCCAATATCGAACTACCTTCCGTAATGACAAGGCTACCATCCATTGGAGTAACAAAATCTCAACAACGAACTACCTTCCATAATGACAAGGCTACCATCCATTGGAGTAACAAAATCTCAAAAATGAACTACCTTCCATAATGACAAGACTACCATCCATTGGAGTAACAAAATCTCAAAAATGAACTACCTTCCATAAAGACAAGGCTACCGTCCATTGGAGTAACAAACTCTCAACAAAGAACTACCTTCCATAATGACAAGGCTACCATCCATTGTTGTAACAAAATATCAACAACGAACTACCTTCCATAATTACAAGGCTACCATCCATTGGAGTAACAAAATTTCCACAACAAACTACCTTCCATAATATCAAGGCTACCATCCATTGGAGTAACAAAATCTCAACAACGAACTACCTTCAGTAATGACAAGGCTACCATCCATTATAGTAAAAAAATATCAACAACAAACTACCTTCCATAATGACAAGGTTACCATCTATTGGAGTAATAAAATATCAACAACAAACTACCTTCCATAATGACAAGGCTACCGTCCATTAGAGTAACAAAATCTCAACAACAAACTACTTTCCATAATGACAAGGCTATACTAGCCATTTGAGTAACAAAATCTCAAAAACAAACTACCTTCTATAATGACAAGGCTATCATCCATTGGAGTAACAAAATCACAACAACAAACTACCTTCCATAATGAGAAGGCTACCAGCCATTGGAGTAACAAAACCTCAACAACAAACTACCTTCCATAATAACAAGGCTACCATCCATTGGATTAACAAAATTCCAACAACGAACTACCTTCCATAATGACAAGACTACCATCCATTGGAGTAACAAAATCTCAACAATGAACTACCTTCTATAATGACAAGGCTACCATCCATTGGAGTAACAAAATCTTAAAAATGAACTACCTTCCATAATGACAAGGCTATCATCCATTGGAGAAAAAAAATCTCAATAATGAACTACGTTCCGTAATGACACGGATACCATCAATTAGAGTTACAAAATCTCAACTACAAACTACCTTCCATAATGACAAGGCTACCATCCATTAAAGTAACAAAATCTCAACAACGAACTTACTTCCATAATGACAAGGCTACCATCCATTGGAGTAACAAAATCTCAACAACTAACTACCTTTTATAATGTCAAGGCTACCAACCATTAGAGTAACAAAATCTCAAGAATTAATTACCTTCCATAATGACAAGGCTACCAGTTATTGGAGTAACAAATGCTCAACAATGAACTACCTTCCATAATCACAAGGCTATCATTCGTTGGAAAAACAAAATCTCAACAATGAACTACCTTCCGTAATGACAAGGATACCATCAATTAGAGTAACAAAATCTCAACAACGAACTACCTTCAAAAATGACAAGGCTAACATCCATTGTAGTAACAAAATCTCAACAACAAACTACCTTCCATAATGACAAACTTACCATCCATTGGAGTAAAAAAATCTCATCAATAAACTACTTTCCATATTTACAAGGCTACAATCCATTGGAGTAACAAAATCTCAACAACGACCTAGCTTCCATAATGACAAGTCTACCATCCATTGGAGTAACAAAATCTCAAAAACAAACTACCTTCCATAATGACAAGGCTACCATCCATTGGAGTAACAAAATCTCAAAAACGAACTACCTTTCATAATGATACGGCTACCATCCATTGGAGTAATAAAATATCAAAAATGAACTACCTTGCATAATAAAAAGGCTAGCATCCATTGGAGTAAAAAAATCCCAATAACTAACTACCTTCCATAATGACAAGGCTACCATCCATTGGAGTAACAAAATATCAACAACGAACTACCTTCCATAATGACAAGGCTACCATCCATTGGAGTAACAAAATCTAAACAATGAACTACCTTCCATAATGAGAAGGCTATCATCCATTGGAGTAACAAAATCTCAAAAATGAACTACCTTCCATAATGACAAGGCTATCATACATTGGAGAAACAAAATCTCAACAATGAACTACCTTCTGTAATGAAAAGGCTTTAATCCATTGGAGAAACAAAATCTCAACAACATCTACCTTCCATAATGACAAGGCTACCATCCATTGAAGTAATAAAATCTCAACAACCAACTACCTTCCATAATGACAAGGCTACCATCCATTGGAGTAACCAAATCTCAACAACGAACTACCTTCCATAATGACAAGGCTACCGTCCATTGGAGTAACAAAATCTCAACAACAAACTACCTTCCATAATGACAAGGCTACCATCCATTGGAGTAACAAAATTTCCACAACGAACTACCTTCCGTAATGAAAAGACTACCATCCATTGGAGTAACAAAATATCAACAATGAACTACCTTCCATAATGAAAAGGCTACAATCCATTGGAGTAAAAAAATCTCAAAAATCAACTACCTTCCATAATGACAAGGTTATCATCCATTTGAGAAACAAAATCTCAATAATGAACTACCTTCCGTAATGACAGGGATACCATCAATTAGAGTTACAAAATCTCAACAACAAACTACCTTCCATAATGACAAGGCTACCATCCATTAAAGTAAGAAAATCTCAACAACGAACTACCTTGCCTAATGACAAGGCTACCATCCATTGGAGTGACAAAATCTCAACAACGAACTACCTTTCATAATGACAAGGCTACCAACCATTGGAGTAACAAAATCTCAACAATGAACTACCTTCCATAATAACAAGGCTACCAGCCATTGGAGTAACAAAATCTCAACAATCAACTACTTTCCATAATGACAAGTCTACCATCCGTTGGAGTAACAAAATCACAATAACAAACTACTTTCCATAATGACAAGGCTACCATCCATTGGAGTAACAAAATCTCAAAAAGAAACTACCTTCCATAATAACAAAGCTACCATCCATTGGATTAATAAAATATCAAAAATGAACTACCTTCCATAATATCAAGGCTACCATCCATTAGAGTAACAAAATCCCAATATCGAACTACCTTCCGTAATGACAAGGCTACCATCCATTGGAGTAACAAAATCTCAACAACGAACTACCTTCCATAATGACAAGGCTACCATCCATTGGAGTAACAAAATCTCAAAAATGAACTACCTTCCATAATGACAAGACTACCATCCATTGGAGTAACAAAATCTCAAAAATGAACTACCTTCCATAAAGACAAGGCTACCGTCCATTGGAGTAACAAACTCTCAACAAAGAACTACCTTCCATAATGACAAGGCTACCATCCATTGTTGTAACAAAATATCAACAACGAACTACCTTCCATAATTACAAGGCTACCATCCATTGGAGTAACAAAATTTCCACAACAAACTACCTTCCATAATATCAAGGCTACCATCCATTGGAGTAACAAAATCTCAACAACGAACTACCTTCAGTAATGACAAGGCTACCATCCATTATAGTAAAAAAATATCAACAACAAACTACCTTCCATAATGACAAGGTTACCATCTATTGGAGTAATAAAATATCAACAACAAACTACCTTCCATAATGACAAGGCTACCGTCCATTAGAGTAACAAAATCTCAACAACAAACTACTTTCCATAATGACAAGGCTATACTAGCCATTTGAGTAACAAAATCTCAAAAACAAACTACCTTCTATAATGACAAGGCTATCATCCATTGGAGTAACAAAATCACAACAACAAACTACCTTCCATAATGAGAAGGCTACCAGCCATTGGAGTAACAAAACCTCAACAACAAACTACCTTCCATAATAACAAGGCTACCATCCATTGGATTAACAAAATTCCAACAACGAACTACCTTCCATAATGACAAGACTACCATCCATTGGAGTAACAAAATCTCAACAATGAACTACCTTCTATAATGACAAGGCTACCATCCATTGGAGTAACAAAATCTTAAAAATGAACTACCTTCCATAATGACAAGGCTATCATCCATTGGAGAAAAAAAATCTCAATAATGAACTACGTTCCGTAATGACACGGATACCATCAATTAGAGTTACAAAATCTCAACTACAAACTACCTTCCATAATGACAAGGCTACCATCCATTAAAGTAACAAAATCTCAACAACGAACTTACTTCCATAATGACAAGGCTACCATCCATTGGAGTAACAAAATCTCAACAACTAACTACCTTTTATAATGTCAAGGCTACCAACCATTAGAGTAACAAAATCTCAAGAATTAATTACCTTCCATAATGACAAGGCTACCAGTTATTGGAGTAACAAATGCTCAACAATGAACTACCTTCCATAATCACAAGGCTATCATCCGTTGGAGAAACAAAATCTCAACAATGAACTACCTTCCGTAATGACAAGGATACCATCAATTAGAGTAACAAAATCTCAACAACGAACTACCTTCAAAAATGACAAGGCTAACATCCATTGTAGTAACAAAATCTCAACAACAAACTACCTTCCATAATGACAAACTTACCATCCATTGGAGTAAAAAAATCTCATCAATAAACTACTTTCCATATTTACAAGGCTACAATCCATTGGAGTAACAAAATCTCAACAACGACCTAGCTTCCATAATGACAAGTCTACCATCCATTGGAGTAACAAAATCTCAAAAACAAACTACCTTCCATAATGACAAGGCTACCATCCATTGGAGTAACAAAATCTCAAAAACGAACTACCTTTCATAATGATACGGCTACCATCCATTGGAGTAACAAAATATCAAAAATGAACTACCTTGCATAATAAAAAGGCTAGCATCCATTGGAGTAAAAAAATCCCAATAACTAACTACCTTCCATAATGACAAGGCTACCATCCATTGGAGTAACAAAATATCAACAACGAACTACCTTCCATAATGACAAGGCTACCATCCATTGGAGTAACAAAATCTAAACAATGAACTACCTTCCATAATGAGAAGGCTATCATCCATTGGAGTAACAAAATCTCAAAAATGAACTACCTTCCATAATGACAAGGCTATCATACATTGGAGAAACAAAATCTCAACAATGAACTACCTTCCGTAATGAAAAGGCTTTAATCCATTGGAGAAACAAAATCTCAACAACATCTACCTTCCATAATGACAAGGCTACCATCCATTGAAGTAATAAAATCTCAACAACCAACTACCTTCCATAATGACAAGGCTACCATCCATTGGAGTAACCAAATCTCAACAACGAACTACCTTCCATAATGACAAGGCTACCGTCCATTGGAGTAACAAAATCTCAACAACAAACTACCTTCCATAATGACAAGGCTACCATCCATTGGAGTAACAAAATTTCAACAACGAACTACCTTCCGTAATGAAAAGACTACCATCCATTGGAGTAACAAAATATCAACAATGAACTACCTTCCATAATGAAAAGGCTACAATCCATTGGAGTAAAAAAATCTCAAAAATCAACTACCTTCCATAATGACAAGGTTATCATCCATTTGAGAAACAAAATCTCAATAATGAACTACCTTCCGTAATGACAGGGATACCATCAATTAGAGTTACAAAATCTCAACAACAAACTACCTTCCATAATGACAAGGCTACCATCCATTAAAGTAAGAAAATCTCAACAACGAACTACCTTGCCTAATGACAAGGCTACCATCCATTGGAGTGACAAAATCTCAACAACGAACTACCTTTCATAATGACAAGGCTACCAACCATTGGAGTAACAAAATCTCAACAATGAACTACCTTCCATAATAACAAGGCTACCAGCCATTGGAGTAACAAAATCTCAACAATCAACTACTTTCCATAATGACAAGTCTACCATCCGTTGGAGTAACAAAATCACAATAACAAACTACTTTCCATAATGACAAGGCTACCATCCATTGGAGTAACAAAATCTCAAAAAGAAACTACCTTCCATAATAACAAAGCTACCATCCATTGGATTAATAAAATATCAAAAATGAACTACCTTCCATAATATCAAGGCTACCATCCATTAGAGTAACAAAATCCCAATATCGAACTACCTTCCGTAATGACAAGGCTACCATCCATTGGAGTAACAAAATCTCAACAACGAACTACCTTCCATAATGACAAGGCTACCATCCATTGGAGTAACAAAATCTCAAAAATGAACTACCTTCCATAATGACAAGACTACCATCCATTGGAGTAACAAAATCTCAAAAATGAACTACCTTCCATAAAGACAAGGCTACCGTCCATTGGAGTAACAAACTCTCAACAAAGAACTACCTTCCATAATGACAAGGCTACCATCCATTGTTGTAACAAAATATCAACAACGAACTACCTTCCATAATTACAAGGCTACCATCCATTGGAGTAACAAAATTTCCACAACAAACTACCTTCCATAATATCAAGGCTACCATCCATTGGAGTAACAAAATCTCAACAACGAACTACCTTCCGTAATGACAAGGCTACCATCCATTATAGTAAAAAAATATCAACAACAAACTACCTTCCATAATGACAAGGTTACCATCTATTGGAGTAATAAAATATCAACAACAAACTACCTTCCATAATGACAAGGCTACCGTCCATTAGAGTAACAAAATCTCAACAACAAACTACTTTCCATAATGACAAGGCTATACTAGCCATTTGAGTAACAAAATCTCAAAAACAAACTACCTTCTATAATGACAAGGCTATCATCCATTGGAGTAACAAAATCACAACAACAAACTACCTTCCATAATGAGAAGGCTACCAGCCATTGGAGTAACAAAACCTCAACAACAAACTACCTTCCATAATAACAAGGCTACCATCCATTGGATTAACAAAATTCCAACAACGAACTACCTTCCATAATGACAAGACTACCATCCATTGGAGTAACAAAATCTCAACAATGAACTACCTTCTATAATGACAAGGCTACCATCCATTGGAGTAACAAAATCTTAAAAATGAACTACCTTCCATAATGACAAGGCTATCATCCATTGGAGAAAAAAAATCTCAATAATGAACTACGTTCCGTAATGACACGGATACCATCAATTAGAGTTACAAAATCTCAACTACAAACTACCTTCCATAATGACAAGGCTACCATCCATTAAAGTAACAAAATCTCAACAACGAACTTACTTCCATAATGACAAGGCTACCATCCATTGGAGTAACAAAATCTCAAAAACTAACTACCTTTTATAATGTCAAGGCTACCAACCATTAGAGTAACAAAATCTCAAGAATTAATTACCTTCCATAATGACAAGGCTACAAGTTATTGGAGTAACAAATGCTCAACAATGAACTACCTTCCATAATCACAAGGCTATCATCCGTTGGAGAAACAAAATCTCAACAATGAACTACCTTCCGTAATGACAAGGATACCATCAATTAGAGTAACAAAATCTCAACAACGAACTACCTTCAAAAATGACAAGGCTAACATCCATTGTAGTAACAAAATCTCAACACCAAACTACCTTCCATAATGACAAACTTACCATCCATTGGAGTAAAAAAATCTCATCAATAAACTACTTTCCATATTTACAAGGCTACAATCCATTGGAGTAACAAAATCTCAACAACGACCTAGCTTCCATAATGACAAGTCTACCATCCATTGGAGTAACAAAATCTCAAAAACAAACTACCTTCCATAATGACAAGGCTACCATCCATTGGAGTAACAAAATCTCAAAAACGAACTACCTTTCATAATGATACGGCTACCATCCATTGGAGTAACAAAATATCAAAAATGAACTACCTTGCATAATAAAAAGGCTAGCATCCATTGGAGTAAAAAAATCCCAATAACTAACTACCTTCCATAATGACAAGGCTACCATCCATTGGAGTAACAAAATATCAACAACGAACTACCTTCCATAATGACAAGGCTACCATCCATTGGAGTAACAAAATCTAAACAATGAACTACCTTCCATAATGAGAAGGCTATCATCCATTGGAGTAACAAAATCTCAAAAATGAACTACCTTCCATAATGACAAGGCTATCATACATTGGAGAAACAAAATCTCAACAATGAACTACCTTCCATAATGAAAAGGCTTTAATCCATTGGAGAAACAAAATCTCAACAACATCTACCTTCCATAATGACAAGGCTACCATCCATTGAAGTAATAAAATCTCAACAACCAACTACCTTCCATAATGACAAGGCTACCATCCATTGGAGTAACCAAATCTCAACAACGAACTACCTTCCATAATGACAAGGCTACCGTCCATTGGAGTAACAAAATCTCAACAACAAACTACCTTCCATAATGACAAGGCTACCATCCATTGGAGTAACAAAATTTCAACAACGAACTACCTTCCGTAATGAAAAGACTACCATCCATTGGAGTAACAAAATATCAACAATGAACTACCTTCCATAATGAAAAGGCTACAATCCATTGGAGTAAAAAAATCTCAAAATTCAACTACCTTCCATAATGACAAGGTTATCATCCATTTGAGAAACAAAATCTCAATAATGAACTACCTTCCGTAATGACAGGGATACCATCAATTAGAGTTACAAAATCTCAACAACAAACTACCTTCCATAATGACAAGGCTACCATCCATTAAAGTAAGAAAATCTCAACAACGAACTACCTTGCCTAATGACAAGGCTACCATCCATTGGAGTGACAAAATCTCAACAACGAACTACCTTTCATAATGACAAGGCTACCAACCATTGGAGTAACAAAATCTCAACAATGAACTACCTTCCATAATAACAAGGCTACCAGCCATTGGAGTAACAAAATCTCAACAATCAACTACTTTCCATAATGACAAGTTTACCATCCGTTGGAGTAACAAAATCACAATAACAAACTACTTTCCATAATGACAAGGCTACCATCCATTGGAGTAACAAAATCTCAAAAAGAAACTACCTTCCATAATAACAAAGCTACCATCCATTGGATTAATAAAATATCAAAAATGAACTACCTTCCATAATATCAAGGCTACCATCCATTAGAGTAACAAAATCCCAATATCGAACTACCTTCCGTAATGACAAGGCTACCATCCATTGGAGTAACAAAATCTCAACAACGAACTACCTTCCCTAATGACAAGGCTACCATCCATTGGAGTAACAAAATCTCAAAAATGAACTACCTTCCATAATGACAAGACTACCATCCATTGGAGTAACAAAATCTCAACAATGAACTACCTTCCATAATGACAAGGCTACCATCCATTGGAGTAACAAAATCTCAAAAACAAACCACCTTCCATAATGACAAGGCTACCATCCATTGGAGTAACAAAATCTAAACAACAAACTACCTTCCATATTTACAAGGCTACATTCCATTGGAGTAAGAAAATCTCAACAACGAACTACCTTCCATAAT
Source organism: Vicia faba (assembly GCA_948472305.1). Classification (NCBI taxonomy): domain Eukaryota; kingdom Viridiplantae; phylum Streptophyta; class Magnoliopsida; order Fabales; family Fabaceae; genus Vicia; species Vicia faba. The sequence continues at coordinate 758,235,177 of OX451738.1, forward strand.
GACAAGTCTACCATCCATTGGAGTAACGAAATCTCAACAACGAACTACCTTTCATAATGACAAGGCTACCATCCATTGAAGTAACAAAATCTCAAAAACAAACTACCTTCCATAATGACAAGGCTACCATCCATTGGAGTAACAAAATCTCAAAAACAAACTACCTTCCATAATGACAAGGCTACCATCCATTGGATTAACAAAATCTAAACAACAAACTACCTTCCATATTTACAAGGCTACAATCCATTGGAGTAAAAAAATCTCAACAACAAACTACCTTCCATAATGACAAGTCTACCATCCATTGGAGTAACAAAATCTCAACAACGAACTACCTTTCATAATGACAAGGCTACCATCCATTGGAGTAACAAAATCTCAAAAACAAACTACCTTCCATAATGACACGACTACCATCCATTGGTGTAACAAAATCTCAAAAATGATCTACCTTCCATAATGACAAGGCTACCCTCCTTTGGAGTAACAAAATCTCAACAACGAACTACCTTCCATAATGAATAGGCTACCATCCATTAGAGTAGCAAAATCTTAACAACAAACTTCCTTCCATAATGACAAGGCTACCATCCATTGGAGTAACAAAATCTCACCAACAAACTACTTACCATAATGACAAGGCTATACTATCCATTGGAATAACAAAATCTCAACAACAAACTACCTTCCATAATTACAAGGCTACAATCCATTGGAGTAACAAAATCTCAACAACAAACTACCTTCCACAATGAGAAGGCTACCAGCCATTGGAGTAACAAAACCTCAACAACAAACTACCTTCCATAATAACAAGGCTACCATCCATTGGATTAACAAATCTTCAATAACAAACTACCTTCCATAATGACAAGACTACCATCCATTGGAGTAACAAAATCTCAACAAAAAACTATCTTCCATAATGACAAGGCTACCATCCATTGGAGTAACAAAATCTAAACAACAAACTACCTTCCATATTTTCAAGGCTACAATCCCTTGGAGTAACAAAATCTCAACAACGAACTACCTTCCATAATGACAAGTCTACCATCCATTAGAGTAACAAAATCTCAACAATGAACTACCTTCGATAATGACAAGGCTACCATCCATTGGAGTAACAAAATCTCAAAAATGAACTACCTTCCATAATCACAAGGCTACCATCCATTGGATTAACAAAATATCAAAACTGAACTACCTTCCATAATATCAAGGCTACCATCACTTAGAGTAACAAAATCCCAATATCGAACTACCTTCCATAATGACAAGGCTACCATCCATTGAAGTACCAAAATCTCAACAACGAACTTCCTTCCATAATGACAAGGCTACCATCCATTATAGTAAAAAAATATCAACAACAAACTACATTCCATAATGAAAAGGTTACCATCCATTGGAGTAATAAAATATCAACAACGCACTACCTTCCATAATATCATGGCTACCATCCATTAGAGTAACAAAATCCCAATATCGAACTACCTTCCGTAATGACAAGGCTACCATCCATTGGAGTAACAAAGTCTCAACAACGAACTACCTTCCATAATGACAAGGCTACCATACATTAAAGTAACAAAATATCAACAACGAACTACCTTACATAATGACAAGGATACCATCCATTGGAGTAACAACATCTCAAAAATGAACTACCTTCCATAATGACAAGACTACCATCCATTGGAGTAACAAAATCTCAACATTGAACTACCTTCCATAATGACAAGGCTACCATCCATAGGAGTAACAAAATCTCAAAAACAAACTACCTTCCATAATGACAAGGCAACCATCCATTGGAGTAACAAAATATAAACAACAAACTACCTTCCATATTTACAAGGCTACAATCCATTGGAGTAACAAAATCTCAACAATGAACTACCTTCCATAATGACAAGTCTACCATCCATTGGAGTAACAAAATCTCAACAACGAACTACCTTTCATAATGACAAGGCTACCATCCATTGGAGTAACAAATCTCAACAACGAACTACCTTTCATAATGACAAAGCTACCATCCATTGGAGTAACAAAATCTCAACAACGAACTACCTTCCATAATGAATAGGCTACCATCCATTGGAGTAACAAAATCTTAACAACAAACTTCCTTCCATAATGACAAGGCTACCATCCATTGGAGTAACAAAATCTCAACAACAAACTACTTTCCATAATGACAAGGCTATACTAGCCATTGGAATAAAAAATTCTCAACAACAAACTACCTTCCATAATTACAACGCTACCATCCATTGGAGTAACAAAATATCAACAACAAACTACCTTCCACAATGAGAAGGCTACCAGCCATTGGAGTAACAAAACCTAAACAACAAACTACCTTCCATAATAACAAGGATACCATCCATTGGATTAACAAATCTTCAATAACGAACTAGCTTCCATAATGACAAGACTACCATCCATTGTAGTGACAAAATCTCAACAACGAACTACCTTCCATAATGACAAGTCTACCATCCATTGGAGTAACAAAATCTCAACAACAAACTACCTTTCATAATGACAAGGCTACCATCCATTGGAGTAACAAAATCTCAAAAACAAAATACCTTCCATAATGACAAGGCTACCATCCATTGGAGTAACAAAATCTCAAAAATGAACTACCTTCCATAATGACAAGGCTACTGTCCTTTTGAGTAACAAAATCTCAACAACAAACTACCTTCCATAATGACAAGGCTACCATCCATTGGAGTAACAAAATCTCAAAAAGAAACTACCTTCCATAATCACAAGGCTACCATCCATTGGATTAATAAAATATCAAAAATGAACTACCTTCCATAATATCAAGGCTACCATCAATTAGAGTAACAAAATCCCAATATCGAGCTACCTTCCGTAATGACAAGGCTACCATCCATTGGAGTAACAAAATCTCAACAACGAACTACCTTCCATAATGACAAGGCTACCATACATTAAAGTAACAAAATATCAACAAAGAACTACCTTACATAATGACAAGGATACCATCCATTGGAGTAACAAAATCTCAAAAATGAACTACCTTCCATAATGACAAGACTACCATCCATTGGAGTAACAAAATCTCAACATTGAACTACCTTCCATAATGACAAGGCAACCATCCATTGGAGTAACAAAATCTAAACAACAAACTACCTTCCATATTTACAAGGCTACAATCCATTGGAGTAACAAAATCTCAACAACAAACTACCTTCCATAATGACAAGTCTACCATCCATTGGAGTAACAAAATCTCAAGAACGAACTACCTTTCATAATGATAAGGCTACCATCCATTGGAGTAACAAAATCTCAACAACGAACTACCTTTCATAATGACAAGGCTACCATCCATTGGAGTAACAAAATCTCAACAACGAACTACCTTCCATAATGAATAGGCTACCATCCATTGGAGTAACAAAATCTTAACAACAAACTTCCTTCCATAATGACAAGGCTACCATCCATTGGAGTAACAAAATCTCAACAACAAACTACTTTCCATAATGACAAGGCTATACTAGCCAATGGAATAACAAAATCTCAACAACAAACTACCTTCCATAATTACAAGGCTACCATCCATTGGAGTAACAAAATCTCAACAACAAACTACCTTCCACAATGAGAAGGCTACCAGCCATTGGAGTAACAAAACCTCAACAACAAACTACCTTCCATAATAACAAGGCTACCATCCATTGGATTAACAAATCTTCAATAACGAACTACCTTCCATAATGACAAGACTACCATCCATTGGATTGTCAAAATCTCAACGACGAACTATCTTCCATAATGACAAGGCTACCATCCATTGGAGTAACAAAATCTAAACAACAAACTACCTTCCATAGTTACAAGGCTACAATTCCTTGGAGTAACAAAATCTCAACAACGAACTACCTTCCATAATGACAAGTCTACCATCCATTGGAGTAACAAAATCTCAACAACAAACTACCTTTCATAATGACAAGGCTACCATCCATTGGAGTAACAAAATCTCAAAAACAAAATACCTTCCATAATGACAAGGCTACCATCCATTGGAATAACAAAATCTCAAAAATGAACTACCTTCCATAATGACAAGGCTACCGTCCTTTTGAGTAACAAAATCTCAACAAAAAACTACTTTCCATAATGACATGGCTACCATCCATTGGAGTAACAAAATTTCAACAACGAACTACCTTCCATAATGACAAGACTACCATCCATTGGAGTAACAAAATCTCAACAAAGAACTACCTTCCATAATGACAAGGCTACCATCTATTGGAGTAAAAAAATCTCAAAAATCAACTACCTTCCATAATGACAAGTCTACCATCCATTTGAGTAACAAAATCTCAACAACAAACTACCTTCCATAATGAAAAGGCTACCATCCATTGGAGTAACAAAATCTCAAAAATGAACTACCTTCCATAATCACAAGGCTACCATCCATTGGATTAACAAAATATCAAAAATGAACTACTTTCCATAATATCAAGGCTACCATCCATTAGAGTAACAAAATCCCAATATCAAACTACCTTCCATAATGACAAGGCTACCATCCATTGGAGTAACAAAATCTCAACAACGAACTACCTTCCATAATGACAAGGCTACCATCCATTATAGTAAAAAAATATCAACAACAAACTACCTTCCATAATGACAAGGTTACCATCCATTGGAGTAATAAAATATCAACAACGAACTACCTTCCATAATGACAAGGCTACCATCCACTGGATAACAAAATCTTAACAACAAACTACTTTCCATAATGAAAAAGCTACCATCCATTGGAGTAACAAAATCTCAACAAAAAACTACTTTCCATAATGACAAGGCTACCATCCATTGGAGTAACAAAATCTCAACAACGAACTACCTTCCATAATTACAAGACTACCATCTATTGGAGTAACAAAATATCAACAATGAACTACCTTCCATAATGACAAGGCTACCATCTATTGGAGTAAAAAAATCTCAAAAATCAACTACCTTCCATGATGACAAGTCTACCATCCATTGGAGTAACAAAATCTCAACAACGAACTACCTTCCATAATGAAAAGGCTACCATCCATTGGAGTAACAAAATCTCAAAAATGAACTACCTTCCATAATGACAAGGCTACTGTCCTTTTGAGTAACAAAATCTCAACAAAAAACTACTTTCCATAATGACAAGGCTACCATCCATTGGAGTAACAAAATTTCAACAACGAACTACCTTCCATAATGACAAGGCTACCATCCATTAGAGTAAAAAAATCTAAGCAATGAACTACCTTCCAAAATGAGAAGGCTATCATCCATTGGAGTAACAAAATCTCAAAAATGAACTACCTTCCATAATGACAAGGCTATCATATATTGGAGAAACAAAATCTCAACAATGAACTTCCTTCCGTAATGACAAGGCTATAATCCATTGGTGAAACAAAATCTCAACAACAACTACCTTCCATAATGACAACGCTACCATCCATTGAAGTAATAAAATCTCAACAACTAACTACCTTCCATAATGACAAGGCTACCATCCATTGGAGTAACAAAATCTCAACAACAAACTACCTTCCATAATGACAAGGCTACCATCCATTGGAGTAACAAAATCTCAAAAAGAAACTACCTTCCATAATCACAAGGCTACCATCCATTGGATTAATAAAATATCAAAAATGAACTACCTTCCATAATATCAAGGCTACCATCAATTAGAGTAACAAAATCCCAATATCGAACTACCTTCCGTAATGACAAGGCTACCATCCATTGGAGTAACAAAATCTCAACAACGAACTACCTTCCATAATGACAAGGCTACCATACATTAAAGTAACAAAATATCAACAAAGAACTACCTTACATAATGACAAGGATACCATCCATTGGAGTAACAAAATCTCAAAAATGAACTACCTTCCATAATGACAAGACTACCATCCATTGGAGTAACAAAATCTCAACATTGAACTACCTTCCATAATGACAAGGCAACCATCCATTGGAGTAACAAAATCTAAACAACAAACTACCTTCCATATTTACAAGGCTACAATCCATTGGAGTAGCAAAATCTCAACAACACACTACCTTCCATAATGACAAGTCTACCATCCATTGGAGTAACAAAATCTCAAGAACGAACTACCTTTCATAATGATAAGGCTACCATCCATTGGAGTAACAAAATCTCAACAATGAACTACCTTTCATAATGACAAGGCTACCATCCATTGGATTAACAAATCTTCAATAACGAACTACCTTCCATAATGACAAGACTACCATCCATTGGATTGTCAAAATCTCAACAACGAACTATCTTCCATAATGACAAGGCTACCATCCATTGGAGTAACAAAATCTAAACAACAAACTACCTTCCATAGTTACAAGGCTACAATTCCTTGGAGTAACAAAATCTCAACAACGAACTACCTTCCATAATGACAAGTCTACCATCCATTGGAGTAACAAAATCTCAACAACAAACTACCTTTCATAATGACAAGGCTACCATCCATTGGAGTAACAAAATCTCAAAAACAAACTACCTTCCATAATGACACGACTACCATCCATTGGTGTAACAAAATCTCAAAAATGATCTACCTTCCATAATGACAAGGCTACCCTCCTTTGGAGTAACAAAATCTCAACAACGAACTACCTTCCATAATGAATAGGCTACCATCCATTAGAGTAGCAAAATCTTAACAACAAACTTCCTTCCATAATGACAAGGCTACCATCCATTGGAGTAACAAAATCTCACCAACAAACTACTTACCATAATGACAAGGCTATACTATCCATTGGAATAACAAAATCTCAACAACAAACTACCTTCCATAATTACAAGGCTACAATCCATTGGAGTAACAAAATCTCAACAACAAACTACCTTCCACAATGAGAAGGCTACCAGCCATTGGAGTAACAAAACCTCAACAACAAACTACCTTCCATAATAACAAGGCTACCATCCATTGGATTAACAAATCTTCAATAACAAACTACCTTCCATAATGACAAGACTACCATCCATTGGAGTAACAAAATCTCAACAACAAACTATCTTCCATAATGACAAGGCTACCATCCATTGGAGTAACAAAATCTAAACAACAAACTACCTTCCATATTTTCAAGGCTACAATCCCTTGGAGTAACAAAATCTCAACAACGAACTACCTTCCATAATGACAAGTCTACCATCCATTAGAGTAACAAAATCTCAACAATGAACTACCTTCGATAATGACAAGGCTACCATCCATTGGAGTAACAAAATCTCAAAAATGAACTACCTTCCATAATCACAAGGCTACCATCCATTGGATTAACAAAATATCAAAACTGAACTACCTTCCATAATATCAAGGCTACCATCACTTAGAGTAACAAAATCCCAATATCGAACTACCTTCCATAATGACAAGGCTACCATCCATTGAAGTACCAAAATCTCAACAACGAACTTCCTTCCATAATGACAAGGCTACCATCCATTATAGTAAAAAAATATCAACAACAAACTACCTTCCATAATGAAAAGGTTACCATCCATTGGAGTAATAAAATATCAATAACGCACTACCTTCCATAATATCAAGGCTACCATCCATTAGAGTAACAAAATCCCAATATCGAACTACCTTCCGTAATGACAAGGCTACCATCCATTGGAGTAACAAAGTCTCAACAACGAACTACCTTCCATAATGACAAGGCTACCATACATTAAAGTAACAAAATATCAACAACGAACTACCTTACATAATGACAAGGATACCATCCATTGGAGTAACAACATCTCAAAAATGAACTACCTTCCATAATGACAAGACTACCATCCATTGGAGTAACAAAATCTCAACATTGAACTACCTTCCATAATGACAAGGCTACCATCCATAGGAGTAACAAAATCTCAAAAACAAACTACCTTCCATAATGACAAGGCAACCATCCATTGGAGTAACAAAATATAAACAACAAACTACCTTCCATATTTACAAGGCTACAATCCATTGGAGTAACAAAATCTCAACAATGAACTACCTTCCATAATGACAAGTCTACCATCCATTGGAGTAACAAAATCTCAACAACGAACTACCTTTCATAATGACAAGGCTACCATCCATTGGAGTAACAAAATCTCAACAACGAACTACCTTTCATAATGACAAAGCTACCATCCATTGGAGTAACAAAATCTCAACAACGAACTACCTTCCATAATGAATAGGTTACCATCCATTGGAGTAACAAAATATTAACAACAAACTTCCTTCCATAATGACAAGGCTACCATCCATTGGAGTAACAAAATCTCAACAACAAACTACTTTCCATAATGACAAGGCTATACTAGCCATTGGAATAAAAAATTCTCAACAACAAACTACCTTCCATAATTACAACGCTACCATCCATTGGAGTAACAAAATATCAACAACAAACTACCTTCCACAATGAGAAGGCTACCAGCCATTGGAGTAACAAAACCTAAACAACAAACTACCTTCCATAATAACAAGGCTACCATCCATTGGATTAACAAATCTTCAATAACGAACTAGCTTCCATAATGACAAGACTACCATCCATTGTAGTGACAAAATCTCAACAACGAACTACCTTCCATAATGACAAGTCTACCATCCATTGGAGTAACAAAATCTCAACAACAAACTACCTTTCATAATGACAAGGCTACCATCCATTGGAGTAACAAAATCTCAAAAACAAAATACCTTCCATAATGACAAGGCTACCATCCATTGGAGTAACTAAATCTCAAAAATGAACTACCTTCCATAATGACAAGGCTACTGTCCTTTTGAGTAACAAAATCTCAACAACAAACTACCTTCCATAATGACAAGGCTACCATCCATTGGAGTAACAAAATCTCAAAAAGAAACTACCTTCCATAATCACAAGGCTACCATCCATTGGATTAATAAAATATCGAAAATGAACTACCTTCCATAATATCAAGGCTACCATCAATTAGAGTAACAAAATCCCAATATCGAACTACCTTCCGTAATGACAAGGCTACCATCCATTGGAGTAACAAAATCTCAACAACGAACTACCTTCCATAATGACAAGGCTACCATACATTAAAGTAACAAAATATCAACAAAGAACTACCTTACATAATGACAAGGATACCATCCATTGGAGTAACAAAATCTCAAAAATGAACTACCTTCCATAATGACAAGACTAGCATCCATTGGAGTAACAAAATCTCAACATTGAACTACCTTCCATAATGACAAGGCAACCATCCATTGGAGTAACAAAATCTAAACAACAAACTACCTTCCATATTTACAAGGCTACAATCCATTGGAGTAACAAAATCTCAACAACAAACTACCTTCCATAATGACAAGTCTACCATCCATTGGAGTAACAAAATCTCAAGAACGAACTACCTTTCATAATGATAAGGCTACCATCCATTGGAGTAACAAAATCTCAACAACGAACTACCTTTCATAATGACAAGGCTACCATCCATTGGAGTAACAAAATCTCAACAACGAACTACCTTCCATAATGAATAGGCTACCATCCATTGGAGTAACAAAATCTTAACAACAAACTTCCTTCCATAATGACAAGGCTACCATCCATTGGAGTAACAAAATCTCAACAACAAACTACTTTCCATAATGACAAGGCTATACTAGCCATTGGAATAACAAAATCTCAACAACAAACTACCTTCCATAATTACAAGGCTACCATCCATTGGAGTAACAAAATCTCAACAACAAACTACCTTCCACAATGAGAAGGCTACCAGCCATTGGAGTAACAAAACCTCAACAACAAACTACCTTCCATAATAACAAGGCTACCATCCATTGGATTAACAAATCTTCAATAACGAACTACCTTCCATAATGACAAGACTACCATCCATTGGATTGTCAAAATCTCAACGACGAACTATCTTCCATAATGACAAGGCTACCATCCATTGGAGTAACAAAATCTAAACAACAAACTACCTTCCATAGTTACAAGGCTACAATTCCTTGGAGTAACAAAATCTCAACAACGAACTACCTTCCATAATGACAAGTCTACCATCCATTGGAGTAACAAAATCTCAACAACAAACTACCTTTCATAATGACAAGGCTACCATCCATTGGAGTAACAAAATCTCAAAAACAAAATACCTTCCATAATGACAAGGCTACCATCCATTGGAATAACAAAATCTCAAAAATGAACTACCTTCCATAATGACAAGGCTACCGTCCTTTTGAGTAACAAAATCTCAACAAAAAACTACTTTCCATAATGACATGGCTACCATCCATTGGAGTAACAAAATTTCAACAACGAACTACCTTCCATAATGACAAGACTACCATCCATTGGAGTAACAAAATCTCAACAAAGAACTACCTTCCATAATGACAAGTCTACCATCCATTTGAGTAACAAAATCTCAACAACAAACTACCTTCCATAATGAAAAGGCTACCATCCATTGGAGTAACAAAATCTCAAAAATGAACTACCTTCCATAATCACAAGGCTACCATCCATTGGATTAACAAAATATCAAAAATGAACTACTTTCCATAATATCAAGGCTACCATCCATTAGAGTAACAAAATCCCAATATCAAACTACCTTCCATAATGACAAGGCTACCATCCATTGGAGTAACAAAATCTCAACAACGAACTACCTTCCATAATGACAAGGCTACCATCCATTATAGTAAAAAAATATCAACAACAAACTACCTTCCATAATGACAAGGTTACCATCCATTGGAGTAATAAAATATCAACAACGAACTACCTTCCATAATGACAAGGCTACCATCCACTGGATAACAAAATCTTAACAACAAACTACTTTCCATAATGAAAAAGCTACCATCCATTGGAGTAACAAAATCTCAACAAAAAACTACTTTCCATAATGACAAGGCTACCATCCATTGGAGTAACAAAATCTCAACAACGAACTACCTTCCATAATTACAAGACTACCATCTATTGGAGTAACAAAATCTCAACAATGAACTACCTTCCATAATGACAAGGCTACCATCTATTGGAGTAAAAAAATCTCAAAAATCAACTACCTTCCATGATGACAAGTCTACCATCCATTGGAGTAACAAAATCTCAACAACGAACTACCTTCCATAATGAAAAGGCTACCATCCATTGGAGTAACAAAATCTCAAAAATGAACTACCTTCCATAATGACAAGGCTACTGTCCTTTTGAGTAACAAAATCTCAACAAAAAACTACTTTCCATAATGACAAGGCTACCATCCATTGGAGTAACAAAATTTCAACAACGAACTACCTTCCATAATGACAAGGCTACCATCCATTAGAGTAAAAAAATCTAAGCAATGAACTACCTTCCAAAATGAGAAGGCTATCATCCATTGGAGTAACAAAATCTCAAAAATGAACTACCTTCCATAATGACAAGGCTATCATATATTGGAGAAACAAAATCTCAACAATGAACTTCCTTCCGTAATGACAAGGCTATAATCCATTGGTGAAACAAAATCTCAACAACAACTACCTTCCATAATGACAACGCTACCATCCATTGAAGTAATAAAATCTCAACAACTAACTACCTTCCATAATGACAAGGCTACCATCCATTGGAGTAACAAAATCTCAACAACAAACTACCTTCCATAATGACAAGGCTACCATCCATTGGAGTAACAAAATCTCAAAAAGAAACTACCTTCCATAATCACAAGGCTACCATCCATTGGATTAATAAAATATCAAAAATGAACTACCTTCGATAATATCAAGGCTACCATCAATTAGAGTAACAAAATCCCAATATCGAACTACCTTCCGTAATGACAAGGCTACCATCCATTGGAGTAACAAAATCTCAACAACGAACTACCTTCCATAATGACAAGGCTACCATACATTAAAGTAACAAAATATCAACAAAGAACTACCTTACATAATGACAAGGATACCATCCATTGGAGTAACAAAATATCAAAAATGAACTACCTTCCATAATGACAAGACTACCATCCATTGGAGTAACAAAATCTCAACATTGAACTACCTTCCATAATGACAAGGCAACAATCCATTGGAGTAACAAAATCTAAACAACAAACTACCTTCCATATTTACAAGGCTACAATCCATTGGAGTAGCAAAATCTCAACAACGAACTACCTTCCATAATGACAAGTCTACCATCCATTGGAGTAACAAAATCTCAAGAACAAACTACCTTTCATAATGATAAGGCTACCATCCATTGGAGTAACAAAATCTCAACAACGAACTACCTTTCATAATGACAAGGCTACCATCCATTGGATTAACAAATCTTCAATAACGAACTACCTTCCATAATGACAAGACTACCATCCATTGGATTGTCAAAATCTCAACAACGAACTATCTTCCATAATGACAAGGCTACCATCCATTGGAGTAACAAAATCTAAACAACACACTACCTTCCATAGTTACAAGGCTACAATTCCTTGGAGTAACAAAATCTCAACAACGAACTACCTTCCATAATGACAAGTCTACCATCCATTGGAGTAACAAAATCTCAACAACAAACTACCTTTCATAATGACAAGGCTACCATCCATTGGAGTAACAAAATCTCAAAAACAAAATACCTTCCATAATGACAAGGCTACCATCCATTGGAATAACAAAATCTCAAAAATGAACTACCTTCCATAATGACAAGGCTACCGTCCTTTTGAGTAACAAAATCTCAACAAAAAACTACTTTCCATAATGACATGGCTACCATCCATTGGAGTAACAAAATTTCAACAACGAACTACCTTACATAATGACAAGACTACCATCCATTGGAGTAACAAAATCTCAACAAAGAACTACCTTCCATAATGACAAGGCTACCATCTATTGGAGTAAAAAAATCTCAAAAATCAACTACCTTCCATAATGACAAGTCTACCATCCATTTGAGTAACAAAATCTCAACAACAAACTACCTTCCATAATGAAAAGGCTACCATCCATTGGAGTAACAAAATCTCAAAATGAACTACCTTCCATAATCACAAGGCTACCATCCATTGGATTAACAAAATATCAAAAATGAACTACTTTCCATAAAATCAAGGCTACCATCCATTAGAGTAACAAAATCCCAATATCAAACTAACTTCCATAATGACAAGGCTACCATCAATTGGAGTAACAAAATCTCAACAACGAACTACCTTCCATAATGACAAGGCTACCATCCATTATAGTAAAAAAATATCAACAACAAACTACCTTCCATAATGACAAGGTTACCATCCATTGGAGTAATAAAATATCAACAACGAACTACCTTCCATAATGACAAGGCTACCATCCACTGGATAACAAAATCTTAACAACAAACTACTTTCCATAATGAAAAAGCTACCATCCATTGGAGTAACAAAATCTCAACAAAAAACTACTTTCCATAATGACAATGCTACCATCCATTGGAGTAACAAAATCTCAACAACGAACTACCTTCCATAATTACAAGACTACCATCCATTGGAGTAACAAAATCTCAACAATGAACTACCTTCCATAATGACAAGGCTACCATCTATTGGAGTAAAAAAATCTCAAAAATCAACTACCTTCCATAATGACAAGTCTACCATCCATTGAAGTAACAAAATCTCAACAACGAACTACCTTCCATAATGAAAAGGCTACCATCCATTGGAGTAACAAAATCTCAAAAATGAACTACCTTCCATAATGACAAGGCTACTGTCCTTTTGATTAACAAAATCTCAACAAAAAACTACTTTCCATAATGACAAGGCTACCATCCATTGGAGTAACAAAATTTCAACAACGAACTACCTTCCATAATTACAAGGCTACCATCCATTAGAGTAAAAAAATCTAAGCAATGAACTACCTTCCAAAATGAGAAGGCTATCATCCATTGGAGTAACAAAATCTCAAAAATGAACTACCTTCCATAATGACAAGGCTATCATATATTGGAGAAACAAAATCTCAACAATGAACTTCCTTCCGTAATGACAAGGCTATAATCCATTGGTGAAACAAAATCTCAACAACAACTACCTTCCATAATGACAACGCTACCATCCATTGAAGTAATAAAATCTCAACAACTAACTACCTTCCATAATGACAAGGCTACCATCCATTGGAGTAACAAAATCTCAACAACAAACTACCTTCCATAATGACAAGGCTACCATCCATTGGAGTAACAAAATCTCAAAAAGAAACTACCTTCCATAATCACAAGGCTACCATCCATTGGATTAATAAAATATCAAAAATGAACTACCTTCCATAATATCAAGGCTACCATCAATTAGAGTAACAAAATCCCAATATCGAACTACCTTCCGTAATGACAAGGCTACCATCCATTGGAGTAACAAAATCTCAACAACGAACTACCTTCCATAATGACAAGGCTACCATACATTAAAGTAACAAAATATCAACAAATAACTACCTTACATAATGACAAGGATACCATCCATTGGAGTAACAAAATCTCAAAAACGAACTACCTTCCATAATGACAAGACTACCATCCATTGGAGTAACAAAATCTCAACATTGAACTACCTTCCATAATGACAAGGCAACCATCCATTGGAGTAACAAAATCTAAACAACAAACTACCTTCCATATTTACAAGGCTACAATCCATTGGAGTAGCAAAATCTCAACAACGAACTACCTTCCATAATGACAAGTCTACCATCCATTGGAGTAACAAAATCTCAAGAACGAACTACCTTTCATAATGATAAGGCTACCATCCATTGGAGTAACAAAATCTCAACGACGAACTACCTTTCATAATGACAAGGCTACCATCCATTTGGAGTAACAAAATCTCAACAACGAACTACCTTCCATAATGAATAGGCTACCATCCATTGGAATAACAAAATCTTAACAACAAACTTCCTTCCATAATGACAAGGCTACCATCCATTGGAGTAACAAAATCTCAACAACAAACTACTTTCCATAATGACAAGGCTATACTAGCCAATGGAATAACAAAATCTCAACAACAAACTACCTTCCATAATTACAAGGCTACCATCCATTGGAGTAACAAAATCTCAACAACAAACTACCTTCCACAATGAGAAGGCTACCAGCCATTGGAGTAACAAAACCTCAACAACAAACTACCTTCCATAATAACAAGGCTACCATCCATTGGATTAACAAATCTTCAATAACGAACTACCTTCCATAATGACAAGACTACCATCCATTGGATTGTCAAAATCTCAACAACGAACTATCTTCCATAATGACAAGGCTACCATCCATTGGAGTAACAAAATCTAAACAACAAACTACCTTCCATAGTTACAAGGCTACAATTCCTTGGAGTAACAAAATCTCAACAACGAACTACCTTCCATAATGACAAGTCTACCATCCATTGGAGTAACAAAATCTCAACAACAAACTACCTTTCATAATGACAAGGCTACCATCCATTGGAGTAACAAAATCTCAAAAACAAAATATCTTCCATAATGACAAGGCTACCATCCATTGGAATAAAAAAATCTCAAAAATGAACTACCTTCCATAATGACAAGGCTACCGTCCTTTTGAGTAACAAAATCTCAACAAAAAACTACTTTCCATAATAACATGGCTACCATCCATTGGAGTAACAAAATTTCAACAATGAACTACCTTCCATAATGACAAGACTACCATCCATTGGAGTAACAAAATCTCAACAAAGAACTACCTTCCATAATGACAAGGCTACCATCTATTGGAGTAAAAAAATCTCAAAAATCAACTACCTTCCATAATGACAAGTCTACCATCCATTTGAGTAACAAAATCTCAACAACAAACTACCTTCCATAATGAAAAGGCTACCATCCATTGGAGTAACAAAATCGCAAAATGAACTACCTTCCATAATCACAAGGCTACCATCCATTGGATTAACAAAATATCAAAAATGAACTACTTTCCATAAAATCAAGGCTACCATCCATTAGAGTAACAAAATCCCAATATCAAACTACCTTCCATAATGACAAGGCTACCATCCATTGGAGTAACAAAATCTCAACAACGAACTACCCTCCATAATGACAAGGCTACCATCCATTATAGTAAAAAAATATCAACAACAAACTACCTTCCATAATGACAAGGTTACCATCCATTGGAGTAATAAAATATCAACAACGAACTACCTTCCATAATGACAAGGCTACCATCCACTGGATAACAAAATCTTAACAACAAACTACTTTCCATAATGAAAAAGCTACCATCCATTGGAGTAACAAAATCTCAACAAAAAACTACTTTCCATAATGACAAGGCTACCATCCATTGGAGTAACAAAATCTCAACAACGAACTACCTTCCATAATTACAAGACTACCATCCATTGGAGTAACAAAATGTCAACAATGAACTACCTTCCATAATGACAAGGCTACCATCTATTGGAGTAAAAAAATCTCAAAAATCAACTACCTTCCATAATGACAAGGCTACCATCCATTGGAATAACAAAATCTCAAAAATGAACTACCTTCCATAATGACAAGGCTACCGTCCTTTTGAGTAACAAAATCTCAACAAAAAACTACTTTCCATAATGACATGGCTACCATCCATTGGAGTAACAAAATTTCAACAACGAACTACCTTACATAATGACAAGACTACCATCCATTGGAGTAACAAAATCTCAACAAAGAACTACCTTCCATAATGACAAGGCTACCATCTATTGGAGTAAAAAAATCTCAAAAATCAACTACCTTCCATAATGACAAGTCTACCATCCATTTGAGTAACAAAATCTCAACAACAAACTACCTTCCATAATGAAAAGGCTACCATCCATTGGAGTAACAAAATCTCAAAATGAACTACCTTCCATAATCACAAGGCTACCATCCATTGGATTAACAAAATATCAAAAATGAACTACTTTCCATAAAATCAAGGCTACCATCCATTAGAGTAACAAAATCCCAATATCAAACTAACTTCCATAATGACAAGGCTACCATCAATTGGAGTAACAAAATCTCAACAACGAACTACCTTCCATAATGACAAGGCTACCATCCATTATAGTAAAAAAATATCAACAACAAACTACCTTCCATAATGACAAGGTTACCATCCATTGGAGTAATAAAATATCAACAACGAACTACCTTCCATAATGACAAGGCTACCATCCACTGGATAACAAAATCTTAACAACAAACTACTTTCCATAATGAAAAAGCTACCATCCATTGGAGTAACAAAATCTCAACAAAAAACTACTTTCCATAATGACAATGCTACCATCCATTGGAGTAACAAAATCTCAACAACGAACTACCTTCCATAATTACAAGACTACCATCCATTGGAGTAACAAAATCTCAACAATGAACTACCTTCCATAATGACAAGGCTACCATCTATTGGAGTAAAAAAATCTCAAAAATCAACTACCTTCCATAATGACAAGTCTACCATCCATTGAAGTAACAAAATCTCAACAACGAACTACCTTCCATAATGAAAAGGCTACCATCCATTGGAGTAACAAAATCTCAAAAATGAACTACCTTCCATAATGACAAGGCTACTGTCCTTTTGATTAACAAAATCTCAACAAAAAACTACTTTCCATAATGACAAGGCTACCATCCATTGGAGTAACAAAATTTCAACAACGAACTACCTTCCATAATTACAAGGCTACCATCCATTAGAGTAAAAAAATCTAAGCAATGAACTACCTTCCAAAATGAGAAGGCTATCATCCATTGGAGTAACAAAATCTCAAAAATGAACTACCTTCCATAATGACAAGGCTATCATATATTGGAGAAACAAAATCTCAACAATGAACTTCCTTCCGTAATGACAAGGCTATAATCCATTGGTGAAACAAAATCTCAACAACAACTACCTTCCATAATGACAACGCTACCATCCATTGAAGTAATAAAATCTCAACAACTAACTACCTTCCATAATGACAAGGCTACCATCCATTGGAGTAACAAAATCTCAACAACAAACTACCTTCCATAATGACAAGGCTACCATCCATTGGAGTAACAAAATCTCAAAAAGAAACTACCTTCCATAATCACAAGGCTACCATCCATTGGATTAATAAAATATCAAAAATGAACTACCTTCCATAATATCAAGGCTACCATCAATTAGAGTAACAAAATCCCAATATCGAACTACCTTCCGTAATGACAAGGCTACCATCCATTGGAGTAACAAAATCTCAACAACGAACTACCTTCCATAATGACAAGGCTACCATACATTAAAGTAACAAAATATCAACAAATAACTACCTTACATAATGACAAGGATACCATCCATTGGAGTAACAAAATCTCAAAAACGAACTACCTTCCATAATGACAAGACTACCATCCATTGGAGTAACAAAATCTCAACATTGAACTACCTTCCATAATGACAAGGCAACCATCCATTGGAGTAACAAAATCTAAACAACAAACTACCTTCCATATTTACAAGGCTACAATCCATTGGAGTAGCAAAATCTCAACAACGAACTACCTTCCATAATGACAAGTCTACCATCCATTGGAGTAACAAAATCTCAAGAACGAACTACCTTTCATAATGATAAGGCTACCATCCATTGGAGTAACAAAATCTCAACGACGAACTACCTTTCATAATGACAAGGCTACCATCCATTTGGAGTAACAAAATCTCAACAACGAACTACCTTCCATAATGAATAGGCTACCATCCATTGGAATAACAAAATCTTAACAACAAACTTGCTTCCATAATGACAAGGCTACCATCCATTGGAGTAACAAAATCTCAACAACAAACTACTTTCCATAATGACAAGGCTATACTAGCCAATGGAATAACAAAATCTCAACAACAAACTACCTTCCATAATTACAAGGCTACCATCCATTGGAGTAACAAAATCTCAACAACAAACTACCTTCCACAATGAGAAGGCTACCAGCCATTGGAGTAACAAAACCTCAACAACAAACTACCTTCCATAATAACAAGGCTACCATCCATTGGATTAACAAATCTTCAATAACGAACTACCTTCCATAATGACAAGACTACCATCCATTGGATTGTCAAAATCTCAACAACGAACTATCTTCCATAATGACAAGGCTACCATCCATTGGAGTAACAAAATCTAAACAACAAACTACCTTCCATAGTTACAAGGCTACAATTCCTTGGAGTAACAAAATCTCAACAACGAACTACCTTCCATAATGACAAGTCTACCATCCATTGGAGTAACAAAATCTCAACAACAAACTACCTTTCATAATGACAAGGCTACCATCCATTGGAGTAACAAAATCTCAAAAACAAAATATCTTCCATAATGACAAGGCTACCATCCATTGGAATAAAAAAATCTCAAAAATGAACTACCTTCCATAATGACAAGGCTACCGTCCTTTTGAGTAACAAAATCTCAACAAAAAACTACTTTCCATAATAACATGGCTACCATCCATTGGAGTAACAAAATTTCAACAATGAACTACCTTCCATAATGACAAGACTACCATCCATTGGAGTAACAAAATCTCAACAAAGAACTACCTTCCATAATGACAAGGCTACCATCTATTGGAGTAAAAAAATCTGAAAAATCAACTACCTTCCATAATGACAAGTCTACCATCCATTTGAGTAACAAAATCTCAACAACAAACTACCTTCCATAATGAAAAGGCTACCATCCATTGGAGTAACAAAATCGCAAAATGAACTACCTTCCATAATCATAAGGCTACCATCCATTGGATTAACAAAATATCAAAAATGAACTACTTTCCATAAAATCAAGGCTACCATCCATTAGAGTAACAAAATCCCAATATCAAACTACCTTCCATAATGACAAGGCTACCATCCATTGGAGTAACAAAATCTCAACAACGAACTACCTTCCATAATGACAAGGCTACCATCCATTATAGTAAAAAAATATCAACAACAAACTACCTTCCATAATGACAAGGTTACCATCCATTGGAGTAATAAAATATCAACAACGAACTACCTTCCATAATGACAAGGCTACCATCCACTGGATAACAAAATCTTAACAACAAACTACTTTCCATAATGAAAAAGCTACCATCCATTGGAGTAACAAAATCTCAACAAAAAACTACTTTCCATAATGACAAGGCTACCATCCATTGGAGTAACAAAATCTCAACAACGAACTACCTTCCATAATTACAAGACTACCATCCATTGGAGTAACAAAATGTCAACAATGAACTACCTTCCATAATGACAAGGCTACCATCTATTGGAGTAAAAAAATCTCAAAAATCAACTACCTTCCATAATGACAAGTCTACCATCCATTGGAGTAACAAAATCTCAACAACGAACTACCTTCCATAATGAAAAGGCTACCATCCATTGGAGTAACAAAATCTCAAAAATGAACTACCTTCCATAATGACAAGGCTACTTTCCTTTTGAGTAACAAAATCTCAACAAAAAACTACTTTCCATAATGACAAGGCTACCATCCATTGGAGTAACAAAATTTCAACAACGAACTACCTTCCATAATGACAAGGCTACCATCCATTAGAGTAAAAAAATCTAAGCAATGAACTACCTTCCAAAATGAGAAGGCTATCATCCATTGGAGTAACAAAATCTCAAAAATGAACTACCTTCCATAATGACAAGGCTATCATATATTGGAGAAACAAAATCTCAGCAATGAACTTCCTTCCGTAATGACAAGGCTATAATCCATTGGTGAAACAAAATCTCAACAACAACTACCTTCCATAATGACAACGCTACCATCCATTGAAGTAATAAAATCTCAACAACTAACTACCTTCCATAATGACAAGGCTACCATCCATTGGAGTAACAAAATCTCAACAACAAACTACCTTCCATAATGACAAGGCTACCATCCATTGGAGTAACAAAATCTCAAAAAGAAACTACCTTCCATAATCACAAGGCTACCATCCATTGGATTAATAAAATATCAAAAATGAACTACCTTCCATAATATCAAGGCTACCATCAATAAGAGTAACAAAATCCCAATATCGAACTACCTTCCGTAATGACAAGGCTACCATCCATTGGAGTAACAAAATCTCAACAACGAACTACCTTCCATAATGACAAGGCTACCATACATTAAAGTAACAAAATATCAACAAAGAACTACCTTACATAATGACAAGGATACCATCCATTGGAGTAACAAAATCTCAAAAATGAACTACCTTCCATAATGACAAGACTACCATCCATTGGAGTAACAAAATCTCAACATTGAACTACCTTCCATAATGACAAGGCAACCATCCATTGGAGTAACAAAATCTAAACAACAAACTAACTTCCATATTTACAAGGCTACAATCCATTGGAGTAGCAAAATCTCAACAACGAACTACCTTCCATAATGACAAGTCTACCATCCATTGGAGTAACAAAATCTCAAGAACGAACTACCTTTCATAATGATAAGGCTACCATCCATTGGAGTAACAAAATCTCAACGACGAACTACCTTTCATAATGACAAGGCTACCATCCATTGGAGTAACAAAATCTCAACAACGAACTACCTTCCATAATGAATAGGCTACCATCCATTGGAATAACAAAATCTTAACAACAAACTTCCTTCCATAATGACAAGGCTACCATCCATTGGAGTAACAAAATCTCAACAACAAACTACTTTCCATAATGACAAGGCTATACTAGCCAATGGAATAACAAAATCTCAACAACAAACTACCTTCCATAATTACAAGGCTACCATCCATTGGAGTAACAAAATCTCAACAACAAACTACCTTCCACAATGAGAAGGTTACCAGCCATTGGAGTAACAAAACCTCAACAACAAACTACCTTCCATAATAACAAGGCTACCATCCATTGGATTAACAAATCTTCAATAACGAACTACCTTCCATAATGACAAGGCTACCATCCATTGGATTGTCAAAATCTCAACAACGAACTATCTTCCATAATGACAAGGCTACCATCCATTGGAGTAACAAAATCTAAACAACAAACTACCTTCCATAGTTACAAGGCTACAATTCCTTGGAGTAACAAAATCTCAACAATGAACTACCTTCCATAATGACAAGTCTACCATCCATTGGAGTAACAAAATCTCAACAACAAACTACCTTTCATAATGACAAGGCTACCATCCATTGGAGTAACAAAATCTCAAAAACAAAATACCTTCCATAATGACAAGGCTACCATCCATTGGAATAACAAAATCTCAAAAATGAACTACCTTCCATAATTACAAGGCTACCGTCCTTTTGAGTAACAAAATCTCAACAAAAAACTACTTTCCATAATAACATGGCTACCATCCATTGGAGTAACAAAATTTCAACAACGAACTACCTTCCATAATGACAAGACTACCATCCATTGGAGTAACAAAATCTCAACAAAGAACTACCTTCCATAATGACAAGGCTACCATCTATTGGAGTAAAAAAATCTCAAAAATCAACTACCTTCCATAATGACAAGTCTACCATCCATTTGAGTAACAAAATCTCAACAACAAACTACCTTCCATAATGAAAAGGCTACCATCCATTGTAGTAACAAAATCTCAAAATGAACTACCTTCCATAATCACAAGGCTACCATCCATTGGATTAACAAAATATCAAAAATGAACTACTTTCCATAAAATCAAGGCTACCATCCATTAGAGTAACAAAATCCCAATATCAAACTACCTTCCATAATGACAAGGCTACCATCCATTGGAGTAACAAAATCTCAACAACGAACTACCTTCCATAATGACAAGGCTACCATCCATTATAGTAAAAAAATATCAACAACAAACTACCTTCCATAATGACAAGGTTACCATCCATTAGAGTAATAAAATATCAACAACAAACTACCTTCCATAATGACAAGGCTACCATCCACTGGATAACAAAATCTTAACAACAAACTACTTTCCATAATGAAAAAGCTACCATCCATTGGAGTAACAAAATCTCAACAAAAAACTACTTTCCATAATGACAAGGCTACCATCCATTGGAGTAACAAAATCTCAACAACGAACTACCTTCCATAATTACAAGACTACCATCCATTGGAGTAACAAAATCTCAACAATGAACTACCTTCCATAATGACAAGGCTACCATCTATTGGAGTAAAAAAATCTCAAAAATCAACTACCTTCCATAATGACAAGTCTACCATCCATTGGAGTAACAAAATCTCAACAACGAACTACCTTCCATAATGAAAAGGCTACCATCCATTGGAGTAACAAAATCTCAAAAATGAACTACCTTCCATAATCACAAGGCTACCATCCATTGGATTAACAAAATATCAAAAATGAACTACCATCCATAATATCAAGGCTACCATCCATTAGAGTAACAAAATCCCAATATCGAACTACCTTCCATAATGACAAGGCTACCATCCATTGGAGTAACAAAATCTCAACAATGAACTACCTTCCATAATGACAAGGCTACCATCCATTATAGTAAAAAAATATCAACAACAAACTACCTTCCATAATTACAAGGCTACCATCCATTAAAGTAACAAAATCTCAACAACAAACTACCTTCCATAATGACAAGGCTACCATCCATTCGAGTAACAAAATCTCAACAACTAACTACCTTTTATAATGACAAGGCTACCAACCATTGGAGTAACAAAATCTAAACAATGAATTACCTTCCATAATGACAAGGCTACCAGTTATTGGAGTAACAAAATCTCAACAATGAACTACCTTCCATAATCACAAGGCTATCATCCATTGGAGAAACAAAATCTCAACAATGAACTACCTTCCGTAATGACGAGGATACCATCAATTAGAGTAACAAAATCTCAACAACAAACTACCTTCCATAATGACAAGGCTACCATCCACTGTAGTAACAAAATCTCAACAACAAACTACCTTCCATAATGACAAACTTACCATCCATTGGAGTAAAAAAATCTCATCAACAAACTACCTTCATATTTACAAGGCTACAATCCATTGGAGTAACAAAATCTCAAAACCGAACTAGCTTCCATAATGACAAGTCTACCATCCATTGGAGTAACAAAATCTCAAAAACGAACTACCTTCCATAATGACAAGGCCACCATCCATTGGAGTAACAAAATCTCAAAAACGAACTACCTTTCATAATGACAAGGCTACCATCCATTTGAGTAACAAAATATCAAAAATGAACTACCTTGCATAATAAAAAGGCTAGCATCCATTGGAGTAAAAAAATCCCAATAACTAACTACCTTCCATAATGACAAGGCTACCTTCCATTGGAGTAACAAAATATCAACAACGAACTACCTTCCATAATGACAAGGCTACCATCCATTGGAGTTACAAAATTTAAAAAATGAACTACTTTCCATAATGAGAAGGCTATCATCCATTGGAGTAACCAAATCTTAAAAATGAACTACCTTCCATAATGACAAGGCTATCATAAATTGGAGAAACAAAATCTCAACAATGAACTACCTTCTATAATGACAAGGCTATAATCCATTGGAGAAACAAAATCTCAACAACAACTACCTTCCATAATGACAAGACTACCATCCATTGAATTAATAAAATCTCAACAACGAACTACCTTCCATAATGACAAGGCTACCATCCATTGGAGTAACAAAATCTCAAAAACGAACTACCTTCCATAATGACAAGGCTACCATCCATTGGAGTAACAAAATCTCAAAAAGAAACTACCTTCCATAATCACAAGGCTACCATCCATTGGATTAATAAAATATCAAATATGAACTACCTTCCATAATATCAAGGCTACCATCCATTAGAGTAACAAAATCCCAATATCGAACTACCTTCCGTAATGACAAGGCTACCATCCATTGGAGTAACAAAATCTCAACAACGAACTACGTTCCATAATGACAAGGCTACCATACATTAAAGTAACAAAATATCAACAACGAACTACCTTACATAATGACAAGGATACCATCCATTAGAGTAACAAAATCTCAAAAATGAACTACCTTCCATAATGACAAGACTACCATCCATTGGAGTAACAAAATCTCAAAAATGAATTACCTTCCATAATGACAAGGCTACCATCCATTGGAGTAACAAAATCTCAAAAACAAACTACCTTCCATAATGACAAGGCTACAATCCATTGGAGTAACAAAATCTCAACAATGAACTACCTTCCATAATAACAAGTCTACCATCCATTGGAGTAACAAAATCTCAACAACGAACTACCTTTCATAATGACAAGGCTACCATCCATTGAAGTAACAAAATCTCAAAAACAAACTACCTTCCATAATGACAAGGCTACCAACCATTGGAGTAACAAAATCTCAAAAACAAACTACCTTCCATAATGACAAAGCTACTATCCATTAGAGTAACAAAATCTAAACAACAAACTACCTTCCATATTTACAAGGATACAATCCATTGGAGTAACAAAATCTCAACAACGAACTACCTTCCATAATGACAAGTCTACCATCCATTGGAGTAACAAAATCTCAACAACGAACTACCTTTCATAATGACAAGGCTACCATCCATTGGAGTAAAAAAATCTCAAAAACAAACTACCTTCCATAATGACAAGGCTACCATCCATTGGAGTAACAAAATCTTAAAAATGATCTACCTTCCATAATGACAAGGCTACCATCCTTTGGAGTAACAAAATCTAAACAATGAACTACCTTCCATAATGAATAGGCTACCATCCATTGGAGTAACAAAATCATAACAATAAACTACCTTCCATAATGACAAGGCTACCATCCATTGGAGTAAAAAAATCTCAACAACAAACTAGTTTCCATAATGACAAGGCTATACTAGACATTGGAATAACAAAATCTCAACAACAAACTACCTTCCATAATTACAAAGCTACCATCCATTAAAGTAACAAAATATCAACAACAAACTACCTTCCACAATGAGAAGGCTACCAGCCATTGGAGTAACAAAACCTCAACAACAAATTACCTTCCATAATAACAAGGCTACCATCCATTGGATTAACAAATCTTCAATAACCAACTACCTTCCATAATGACAAGGCTACCATCCATTGGAGTAAAAAAATCTCAACAACAAACTAGTTTCCATAATGACAAGGCTATACTAGACATTGGAATAACAAAATCTCAACAACAAACTACCTTCCATAATTACAAAGCTACCATCCATTAAAGTAACAAAATATCAACAACAAACTACCTTCCACAATGAGAAGGCTACCAGCCATTGGAGTAACAAAACCTCAACAACAAATTACCTTCCATAATAACAAGGCTACCATCCATTGGATTAACAAATCTTCAATAACCAACTACCTTCCATAATGACAAGACTACCATCCATTGGAGTAACAAAATCTCAATAACAATCTATTTTCCATAATGACAAGGCTACCATCCATTGGAGTAACAAAATCTAAACAACAAACTACCTTCCATATTTACAAGGCTACAATCCATTGGAGTAACAAAATCTCAACAACGAACTACCTTCCATAATGACAAGTCTACCTTCCATTGGAGTTACAAAATCTCAACAACGAACTACCTTTCATACTGACAAGGCTACCATCCATTGGAGTAACAAAATCTCAGAAACAAAATACCTTCCATAATGACAAGGCTACCATCCATTGGAGTAACAAAATCTCAAAAATGAACTACCTTCCATAATGATAAGGCTACCGTCCTTTGGAGTAACAAAATCTCAACAACAAACTACTTTCCATAATGACAAGGCTACCATCCATTGGAGTAACAAAATTTCAACAACGAACTACCTTCCATAATGACAAGACTACCATCCATTGGAGTAACAAAATCTCAACAATGAACTACCTTCCATAATGACAAGGCTACCATCTATTGGAGTAAAAAAATCTCAAAAATCAACTACCTTCCATAATGACAAGTCTACCATCCATTGGAGTAACAAAATCTCAACAACGAACTACCTTCCATAATGAAAAGGCTACAATCCGTTGGAGTAACAAAATCTCAAAAATGAACTACCTTCCATAATCACAAGGCTACCATCCATTGGAGTAACAAAATATCAAAAATGAACTACCTTCCATAATATCAAGGCTACCATCCATTAGAGTAACAAAATCCCAATATCGAACTACCTTCCTTAATGACAAGGCTACCATCCATTGGAGTAACAAAATCTCAACAACGAACTACCTTCCATAATGACAAGACTACCATCCATTATAGTAAAAATATATCAACAACAAACTACCTTCCATAATGACAAGGTTACCATCCATTGGAGTAATAAAATATCAACAACGAACTACCTTCCATAATGACAAGACTACCATCGATTGGAGTAAAAAAATCTCAACAACAAACTAGTTTCCATAATGACAAGGCTATACTAGACATTGGAATAACAAAATCTCAACAACAAACTACCTTCCATAATTACAAAGCTACCATCCATTAAAGTAACAAAATATCAACAACAAACTACCTTCCACAATGAGAAGGCTACCAGCCATTGGAGTAACAAAACCTCAACAACAAATTACCTTCCATAATAACAAGGCTACCATCCATTGGATTAACAAATCTTCAATAACCAACTACCTTCCATAATGACAAGGCTACCATCCATTGGAGTAAAAAAATCTCAACAACAAACTAGTTTCCATAATGACAAGGCTATACTAGACATTGGAATAACAAAATCTCAACAACAAACTACCTTCCATAATTACAAAGCTACCATCCATTAAAGTAACGAAATATCAACAACAAACTACCTTCCACAATGAGAAGGCTACCAGCCATTGGAGTAACAAAACCTCAACAACAAATTACCTTCCATAATAACAAGGCTACCATCCATTGGATTAACAAATCTTCAATAACCAACTACCTTCCATAATGACAAGACTACCATCCATTGGAGTAACAAAATCTCAATAACAATCTATTTTCCATAATGACAAGGCTACCATCCATTGGAGTAACAAAATCTAAACAACAAACTACCTTCCATATTTACAAGGCTACAATCCATTGGAGTAACAAAATCTCAACAACGAACTACCTTCCATAATGACAAGTCTACCTTCCATTGGAGTTACAAAATCTCAACAACGAACTACCTTTCATACTGACAAGGCTACCATCCATTGGAGTAACAAAATCTCAGAAACAAAATACCTTCCATAATGACAAGGCTACCATCCATTGGAGTAACAAAATCTCAAAAATGAACTACCTTCCATAATGATAAGGCTACCGTCCTTTGGAGTAACAAAATCTCAACAACAAACTACTTTCCATAATGACAAGGCTACCATCCATTGGAGTAACAAAATTTCAACAACGAACTACCTTCCATAATGACAAGACTACCATCCATTGGAGTAACAAAATCTCAACAATGAACTACCTTCCATAATGACAAGGCTACCATCTATTGGAGTAAAAAAATCTCAAAAATCAACTACCTTCCATAATGACAAGTCTACCATCCATTGGAGTAACAAAATCTCAACAACGAACTACCTTCCATAATGAAAAGGCTACAATCCGTTGGAGTAACAAAATCTCAAAAATGAACTACCTTCCATAATCACAAGGCTACCATCCATTGGAGTAACAAAATATCAAAAATGAACTACCTTCCATAATATCAAGGCTACCATCCATTAGAGTAACAAAATCCCAATATCGAACTACCTTCCTTAATGACAAGGCTACCATCCATTGGAGTAACAAAATCTCAACAACGAACTACCTTCCATAATGACAAGACTACCATCCATTATAGTAAAAATATATCAACAACAAACTACCTTCCATAATGACAAGGTTACCATCCATTGGAGTAATAAAATATCAACAACGAACTACCTTCCATAATGACAAGACTACCATCGATTGGAGTAAAAAAATCTCAACAACAAACTAGTTTCCATAATGACAAGGCTATACTAGACATTGGAATAACAAAATCTCAACAACAAACTGCATTCCATAATTACAAAGCTACCATCCATTAAAGTAACAAAATATCAACAACAAACTACCTTCCACAATGAGAAGGCCACCAGCCATTGGAGTAACAAAACCTCAAAAACAAACTACCTTCCATAATAACAAGGCTACCATCCATTGGATTAACAAATCTTCAATAACGAACTACCTTCCATAATGACAAGACTACAATCCATTGGAGTAACAAAATCTCAATAACAAACTATTTTCCATAATGACAAGGCTACCATCCATTCGAGTAACAAAATCTAAACAACAATCTACTTTCCATAATGACAAGGCTACCATCCATTGGAGTAACAAAATTTCAACAACGAACTACCTTCCATAATGACAAGACTACCATCCATTGGAGTAACAAAATCTCAACAATGAACTACCTTCCATAATGACAAGGCTACCATCTAATGGAGTAAAAAAATCTCAACAACAAACTACCTTCCATAATGACAAGGCTACCATCCATTGGAGTAACAAAATCTCAACAAAAAACTATTTTCCATAATGACAAGGCTATACTACCCATTGGAATAACAAAATCTCAACAACAAACTACCTTCCATAATGACAAGGCTACCATCCATTGGAGTAACAAAACCTCAACAACGAACTACCTTCCATAATAACAAGGCTACCATCCATTGGAGTAACAAAATCTCAAAAATGAACTACCTTCCATAATGATAAGGCTACCGTCCTTTGGAGTAACAAAATCTCAACAACAAACTACTTTCCATAATGACAAGGCTACCATCCATTGGAGTAACAAAATTTCAACAACGAACTACCTTCCATAATGACAAGACTACCATCCATTGGAGTAACAAAATCTCAACAATGAACTACCTTCCATAATGACAAGGCTACCATCCATTGGAGTAACAAAATCTCAGAAACAAAATACCTTCCATAATGACAAGGCTACCATCCATTGGAGTAACAAAATCTCAAAAATGAACTACCTTCCATAATGATAAGGCTACCGTCCTTTGGAGTAACAAAATCTCAACAACAAACTACTTTCCATAATGACAAGGCTACCATCCATTGGAGTAACAAAATTTCAACAACGAACTACCTTCCGTAATGACAAGACTACCATCCATTGGAGTAACAAAATCTCAACAATGAACTACCTTCCATAATGACAAGGCTACCATCTATTGGAGTAAAAAAATCTCAAAAATCAACTACCTTCCATAATGACAAGTCTACCATCCATTGGAGTAACAAAATCTCAACAACGAACTACCTTCCATAATGAAAAGGCTACAATCCAGTGGAGTAACAAAATCTCAAAAATGAACTACCTTCCATAATCACAAGGCTATCATCCATTGGAGTAACAAAATATCAAAAATGAACTACCTTCCATAATATCAAGGCTACCATCCATTAGAGTAACAAAATCCCAATATCGAACTACTTTCCATATTTACAAGGTTACAATCCATTGGAGTAACAAAATCTCAACAACAAACTACTTTCCAAAATGACAAGTCTACCATCCATTGGAGTAACAAAATCTCAACAACGAACTACCTTTCAT
Source organism: Vicia faba (assembly GCA_948472305.1). Classification (NCBI taxonomy): domain Eukaryota; kingdom Viridiplantae; phylum Streptophyta; class Magnoliopsida; order Fabales; family Fabaceae; genus Vicia; species Vicia faba. Next base: position 758,266,042 of record OX451738.1, read on the forward strand.
AATGACAAGGCTACCATCCATTGGAGTAACAAAATTTCAAAAACAAACTACCTTCCATAATGACAAGGCTACCATCCATTGGACTAACAAAATTTTAAAAATGATCTACCTTCCATAATGACAAGGCTACCGTCCTTTGGAGTACCAAAATCTCAACAACAAACTACCTTCCATAATGAATAGGCTACCATCCATTAGAGTAACAAAATCTTAACAATAAACTACCTTCCATAATGACAAGGCTACCATCCATTGGAGTAAAGAAATCTCAACAACAAACTACTTTCCATAATGACAAGGCTATACTAGACATTGGAATAACAAAATCTCAACAACAAACTACCTTCCATAATTACAAAGCTACCATCCATTAAAGTAACAAAATATCAACAACAAACTACCTTCCACAATGAGAAGGCTACCAGCCATTGGAGTAACAAAACCTCAACAGTGAACTACCTTCCATAATAACAAGGCTACCATCCATTGGATTAACAAATCTTCAATAAAGAACTACCTTCCATAATGACAAGACTACCATCCATTGGAGTAACAAAATCTAAACAACAAACTACCTTCCATATTTACAAGGCTACAATCCATTGGAGTAACAAAATCTCAACAACGAACTACCTTCCATAATGACAAGTCTACCATCCATTGGAGTTACAAAATCTCAACAACGAACTACCTTTCATAATGACAAGGCTACCATCCATTGGAGTAACAAAATCTCAGAAACAAAATACCTTCCATAATGACAAGGCTACCATCCATTGGAGTAACAAAATCTCAAAAATGAACTACCTTCCATAATGATAAGGCTACCGTCCTTTGGAGTAACAAAATCTCAACAACAAACTACTTTCCATAATGACAAGGATACCATCCATTGGAGTAACAAAATCTAAAAAATGAACTACCTTCCATAATGACAAGACTACCATCCATTGGAGTAACAAAATCTCAACAATGAACTACCTTCCATAATGACAAGGCTACCATCTATTGGAGTAAAAAAATCTCAAAAATCAACTACCTTCCATAATGACAAGTCAACCATCCATTGGAGTAACAAAATCTCAACAACGAACTACCTTCCATAATGAAAAGGCTGCAATCCATTGGAGTAACAAAATCTCAAAAATGAACTACCTTCCATAATCACAAGGCTACCATCCATTGGAGTAACAAAATATCAAAAATGAACTACCTTCCATAATATCAAGGCTACCATCCATTAGAGTAACAAAATCCCAATATCGAACTACCTTCCATAATGACAAGGCTACCATCCATTGGAGTAACAAAATCTCAACAACGAACTACCTTCCATAATGACAAGACTACCATCCATTATAGTAAAAAAATATCAACAACAAACTACCTTCCATAATGACAAGGTTACCATCCATTGGAGTAATAAAATATCAACATAGAACTACCTTCCATAATGACAAGGCTACCATCCATTGGAGTAACAAAATCTTAACAACAAACTACCTTCCATAATGACAAGGCTACCATCCATTGGAGTAACAAAATCTCAACAAAAAACTATTTTCCATAATGACAAGGCTATACTACCCATTGGAATAACAAAATCTCAACAACAAACTACCTTCCATAATGACAAGGCTACCATCCATTGGAGTAACAAAACCTCAACAACGAACTACCTTCCATAATAACAAGGCTACCATCCATTGGATTAACAAAATTTCAACAACGAACTACCTTCCATAATGACAAGACTAACATCCATTAGAGTAACAAAATCTCAACAATGAACTACCTTCTATAATGACAAGGCTACCATCCATTGGATTAACAAAATCTCAAAAATGAACCACCTTCCATAATAACAAGGCTATCATCCATTGGAGAAAAAAAATCTAAATAATGAACTACGTTCCACAATGACACGGATACCATCAATTAGAGTTACAAAATCTAAACTACAAACTACCTTCCATAATGACAAGGCTACCATCCATTAAAGTAACAAAATCTCAACAACAAACTACCTTCCATAATGACAAGGCTACCATCCATTGGAGTAACAAAATCTCAACAACTAACTACCTTTTATAGTCACAAGGCTACCAACCATTGGAGTAACAAAATCTCAACAATGAATTACCTTCCATAATGACAAGGCTACCAGTTATTGGAGTAACAAAATCTCAACAATGAACTACCTTCCATAATCACAAGGCTATCATCCATTGGAGAAACAAAATCTCAACAATGAACTACCTTCGGTAATGACAAGGATACCATCAATTATAGTAACAAAATCTCAACAACAAACTACCTTCCATAATGACAAGGCTACCATCCACTGTAGTAACAAAATCTCAACAAAAAACTACCTTCCATAATAACAAACTTACCATCCATTGGAGTAAAAAAATCTCATCAACAAACTACCTTCCATATTTACAAGGCTACAATCCATTGGAGTAACAAAATCTCAACAACGAACTAGCTTCCATAATGACAAGTCTACCATCCATTGGAGTAACAAAATCTCAAAAACGAACTACCTTCCATAATGACAAGGCTACCATCCACTGGAGTAACAAAATCTCAAAAACGAACTACCTTTCATAATGACAAGGCTACCATCCATTGGAGTAACAAAATATCAAAAATGAACTACCTTGCATAATAAAAAGGCTAGCATCCATTGGAGTAAAAAAATCCAAATAACTAACTACCTTCCATAATGACAAGGCTACCATCCATTGGAGTAACAAAATATCAACAACGAACTACCTTCCATAATGACAAGGCTACCATCCATTGGAGTAACAAAATCTAAACAATGAACTACCTTCCATAATGAGCAGGCTATCATCCATTGGAGTAACAAAATCTCAAAAATCAACTACCTTCCATAATGACAAGGCTATCATACATTGGAGAAACAAAATCTCAACAATGAACTACCTTCCGTAATGACAAGGCTATAATCCATTGGAGAAACAAAATCTCAACAACAACTACCTTCCATAATGACAAGGCTACCATCCATTGAAGTAATAAAGTCTCAACAACGAACTACCTTCCATAATGACAAGGCTACCATCCATTGGAGTAACAAAATCTCAAAAATGAACTACCTTCCATAATGACAAGACTACCATCCATCGTAGTAACAAAATCTCAACAATGAACTACCTTCCATAATGACAAGGCTACCATCCATTGGAGTAACAAAATCTAAACAACAAACTACCTTCCATATTTACAAGTCTACAATCCATTGGAGTAACAAAATCTCAACAACGAACTCCCTTCCATAATGACAAGTCTATCATCCATTGGAGTAACAAAATCTCAACAACGAACTACCTTTCATAATGACAAGGCTACCATCCATTGAAGTAATAAAATCTCAAAAACAAACTACCTTCCATAATTACAAGGCTACCATCCATTGGAGTAACAAAATCTCAAAAACAAACTAGCTTCCATAATGACAAGGCTACCATCCATTGGAGTAACAAAATCTAAACAACAAACTACCTTCTATATTTACAAGGCTACAATCCATTGGAGTAACAAAATCTAAACAACGAACTACCTTCCATAATGACAAGTCTATCATCCATTGGAGTAACAAAAACTCAATAATGAACTACCTTTCATAATGACAAGGTTACCATCCATTGGAGTAAAAAAATCTCAAAAACAAACTACCTTCCATAATGACAAGGCTACCATCCATTGGAGAAACAAAATCTCAAAAACGATCTACCTTCCATAATGACAAGGCTACCGTCCTTTGGAGTAACAAAATCTCAACAACAAACTACCTTCTATAATGACAAGGCTACCATCCATTGGAGTAACAAAATCTTAACAACAAACTACCTTCCATAATGACAAGGCTACCATCCATTGGAGTAACAAAATCTCAACAACAAACTACTTTCCATAATGACAAGGCTATACTAGCCATTGGAATAACAAAATCTCAACAACAAACTACCTTCCACAATGAGAAGGCTACCAGCCATTGGAGTAACAAAACCTCAACGACAAACTAACTTCCATAATAACAAGGCTAACATCCATTGGATTGACAAATCTCAACAATGAACTACCTTCCATAATGACAAGACTACCATCCATTGGAGTAACAAAACCTCAACAATGAACTACCTTCCGTAATGATAAGGATACCATCAATTAGAGTAACAAAATCTCAACAACAAACTACCTTCCATAATGACAAGGCTACCATCCATTTGAGTAACAAAATCTCAACAACGAACTACCTTCCATAATGACAAGGCTACCATCCATTGGAGTAACAAAATATCAACAACGAAATACCTTACATAATGACAAGGATACCATACATTGGAGTAACAAAATCTCAAAAATGAACTACCTTCCATAATGACAAGACTACCATCCATTGGAGTAACAAAATCTCAACAATAAACTACCTTCCATAATGACAAGGCTACCATCCATTGGAGTAACAAAATCTCAACAACAAACTATTTTCCATAATGACAAGGCTACCATCCATTGGAGTAACAAAATCTAAACAACAAACTACCTTCCATATTTACAAGGCTACAATCCATTGGAGTAACAAAATCTCAACAACGAACTACCTTCCATAATGACAAGTCTAGCATCCATTGGAGTTACAAAATCTCAACAATGAACTACCTTTCATAATGAAAATGCTACCATCCATTGGAGTAACAAAATCTCAGAAACAAAATACCTTCCATAATGACAAGGCAACCATCCATTGGAGTAACAAAATCTCAAAATAGAACTACCTTCCATAATGATAAGGCTACCGTCCTTTGGAGTAACAAAATCTCAACAACAAACTACTTTCCATAATGACAAGGCTACCATCCATTGGAGTAACAAAATTTCAACAACGAACTACCTTCCATAATGACAAGACTACCATCCATTGGAGTAACAAAATCTCAACAATGAACTACCTTCCATAATGACAAGGCTACCATCTATTGGAGTAAAAAAATCTCAAAAATCAACTACCTTCCATAATGACAAGTCTACCATCCATTGAAGTAACCAAATCTCAACAACGAACTACTTTCCATAATGAAGAGGCTACAATCCATTGGAGTAACAAAATCTCAAAAATGAACTACCTTCCATAATCACAAGGCTACCATCCATTGGAGTAACAAAATATCAAAAATGAACTACCTTCCATAATATCAAGGCTACCATCCATTAGAGTAACAAAATCCCAATATCGAACTACCCTCCATAATGACAAGGCTACCATCCATTGGAGTAACAAAATCTCAACAACGAACTACCTTCCATAATGACAAGACTACCATCCATTATAGTAAAAAAATATCAACAACAAACTACCTTCCATATTGACAAGGTTACCATCCATTGGAGTAATAAAATATCAACAACGAACTACCTTCCATAATGACAAGGCTACCATCCATTGGATTAACAAAATTTCAACAACGAACTACCTTCCATCATGACAAGACTAACATCCATTAGAGTAACAAAATCTCAACAATGAATTACCTTCTATAATGACAAGGCTACCATCCATTGGATTAACAAAATCTCAAAAATGAACCACCTTCCATAATTACAAGGCTATCATCCATTGGAGAAAAAAAATCTCAATAATGAACTACGTTCCACAATGACACGGATACCATCAATTAGAGTTACAAAATCTAAACTACAAACTACCTTCCATAATGACAAGGCTACGATCCATTAAAGTAACAAAATCTCAACAACAAACTACCTTCCATAATGACAAGGCTACCATCCATTGGAGTAACAAAATCTCACCAACTAACTACCTTTTATAGTGACAAGGCTACCAACCATTGGAGTAACAAAATCTCAACAATGAATTACCTTCCATAATGACAAGGCTACCAGTTATTGGAGTAACAAAATCTCAACAATGAACTACCTTCCATAATCACAAGGCTATCATCCATTGGAGAAACAAAATCTCAACAATGAACTACCTTCGGTAATGACAAGGATACCATCAATTAGAGTAACAAAATCTCAACAACGAACTACCTTCCATAATGACAAGGCTACCATCCACTGTAGTAACAAAATCTCAACAAAAAACTACCTTCCGTAATAACAAACTTACCATCCATTGCAGTTAAAAAGTCTCATCAACAAACTACCTTCCATATTTACAAGGCTACCATCCATTGGAGTAACAAAATCTCAACAAGGAACTAGCTTCCATAATGACAAGTCTACCATCCATTGGAGTAACAAAATCTCAAAAACGAACTACCTTCCATAATGACAAGGCTACCATCCACTGGAGTAACAAAATCTCAAAAACGAACTACCTTTCATAATGACAAGGCTACCATCCATTGGAGTAACAAAATATCAAAAATGAACTACCTTGCATAATAAAAAGGCTAGCATCCATTGGAGTAAAAAAATCCAAATAACTAACTACCTTCCATAATGACAAGGCTACCATCCATTGGAGTAACAAAATATCAACAACGAACTACCTTCCATAATGACAAGGCCACCATCCATTGGAGTAACAAAATCTAAACAATGAACTACCTTCCATAATGAGCAGGCTATCATCCATTGGAGTAACAAAATCTCAAAAATCAACTACCTTCCATAATGACAAGGCTATCATACATTGGAGAAACAAAATCTCAACAATGACCTACCTTCCGTAATGACAAGGCTATAATCCATTGGAGAAACAAAATCTCAACAACAACTACCTTCCATAATGACAAGGCTACCATCCATTGAAGTAATAAAATCTCAACAACGAATTACCTTCCATAATTACAAGGCTACCATCCATTGGAGTAACAAAATCTCAACAACAAACTACCTTCCATAATGACAAGGCTACCATCCATTGGAGTAGTAAAATCTCAAAAAGAAACTACCTTCCATAATCACAAGGCTACCAACCATTGGATTAATAACATATCAAAAATGAACTACCTTCCATAATATCAAGTCTACCATCCATTAGAGTAACAAAATCCCAATATCAAACTACCTTCCGTAATGACAAGGCTACCATCCATTGGAGTAACAAAATCTCAACAACGAACTACCTTCCATAATGACAAGGCTACCATCCATTAAAGTAACAAAATATCAACAACAAACTACCTTACATAATGACAAGGATACCATCCATTGGAGTAACAAAATCTCAAAAATGAACTACCTTCCATAATGACAAGACTACCATCCATTGTAGTAACAAAATCTCAACAATGAACTACCTTCCATAATGACAAGGCTACAATCCATTGGAGTAACAAAATCTAAACAACAAACTACCTTCCATATTTACAAGGGTACAATCCATTGGAGTAACAAAATCTCAACAACGAACTCCCTTCCATAATGACAAGTCTATCATCCATTGGAGTAACAAAATCTCAACAACGAACTACCTTTCATAATGACAAGGCTACCATCCATTGAAGTAATAAAATCTCAAAAACAAACTACCTTCCATAATGACAAGGCTACCATCCATTGGAGTAACAAAATCTCAAAAACAAACTAGCTTCCATAATGACAAGGCTACCATCCATTGGAGTAACAAAATCTAAACAACAAACTACCTTCCATATTTACAAGGCTACAATCCATTGGAGTAACAAAATCTCAACAACGAACTACCTTCCATAATGACAAGTCTATCATCCATTGGAGTAACAAAATCTCAATAATGAACTACCTTTCATAATGACAAGGCTACCATCCATTGGAGTAAAAAAATCTCAAAAACAAACTACCTTCCATAATGACAAGGCTACCATCCATTGGAGTAACAAAATCTCAAAAACGATCTACCTTCCATAATGACAAGGCTACCGTCCTTTGGAGTAACAAAATCTCAACAACAAACTACCTTCTATAATGACAAGGCTACCATCCATTAGATTAACAAAATCTTAACAACAAACTACCTTCCATAATTACAAGGCTACCATCCATTGGAGTAACAAAATCTCAACAACAAACTACTTTCCATAATGACAAGGCTATACTAGCCATTGGAATAACAAAATCTCAACAACAAACTACCTTCCACAATGAGAAGGCTTCCAGCCATTGGAGTAACAAAACCTCAACAACAAACTACCTTCCATAATAACAAGGCTAACATCCATTGGATTAACAAATCTCAACAATGAACTACCTTCCATAATGACAAGACTACCATCCATTGGAGTAACAAAATCTCAACAATGAACTACCTTCTGTAATGACAAGGATACCATCAATTAGAGTAACAAAATCTTAACAACAAACTACCTTCCAAATGACAAGGCTACCATCCATTTGAGTAACAAAATCTCAACAACAAACTACCTTCCATAATGACAAGGCTACCATTCATTAGAGTAACAAAATATCAACAACGAAATACCTTACATAATGATAAGGATACCATCCATTGGAGTAACAAAATCTAAAAAATGAACTACCTTCCATAATGACAAGACTACCATCCATTGGAGTAACAAAATCTCAACAATGAACTACCTTCCATAATGACAAGGCTACCATCCATTGGAGTAACAAAATCTCAAAAACAAACTACCTTCCATAATGACAAGGCTACCATCCATTGGAGTAATAAAATCTAAACAACAAACTACCTTCAATATTTACAAGGCTATAATCCATTGGAGTAACAAAATCTCAACAACGAACTACCTTCCATAATGACAAGTCTACCATCCATTGGAGTAACAAAATCTCAACAACGAACTACCTTTCATAATGACAAGGCTACATCCATTGAAGTAACAAAATCTCAAAAACAAACTACCTTCCATAATGACAAGGCTACCATCCATTGGAGTAACAAAATCTCAACAACGAACTACCTTCCATAATGACAAGTCTACCATCCATTGAAGTAACAAAATCTCAACAACGAACTACCTTTCATAATGACAAGGCTACCATCCAATGGAGTAATAAAATCTCAAAAACAAACTACCTTCCATAATGACAAGGCTACCATCCATTGGAGTAACAAAATCTAAAAAATGATCTAGCTTCCATAATGACATGGCTACCATCCTTTGGAGTAACAAAATCTCAACAACGAACTACCTTCCATAATGAATAGGCTACGATCCATTGTAGTAACAAAATCTTAACAATAAACTACCTTCCATAATGACAAGGCTACCATCCATTGGAGTAACAAAATCTCAACAACAAACTACTTTCCATAATGACAAGGTTATACTAGCCATTGGAATAACAAAATCTCAACAACAAACTACCTTCCATAATTACAAGGCTACCATCCATTGGAGTAACAAAATCTCAACAACAAACTACCTTCCACAATGAGAAGGCTACCAGGCATTGGAGTAACAAAACCTCAACAACAAACTACCTTCCATAATAACAAGGCTACCATCCATTGGATTAATAAATCTTCAATAACGAACTACCTTCCATAATTACAAGACTACCATCCATTGGAGTAACAAAATCTCAACAACAAACTATCTTCCATAATGACAAGGCTACCATCCATTGGAGTAACTAAATCTAAACAACAAACTACCTTCCATATTTACAAGGCTACAATCCATTGGAGTAACAAAATCTCAACAACGAACTACCTTTCATAATGACAAGTCTATCATCCATTGGAGTAACAAAATCTCAATAATGAACTACCTTTCATAATGACAAGGCTACCATCCATTGGAGTAAAAAAATCTCAAAAACAAACTACCTTCCATAATGAAAAGGCTACCATCCATTGGAGTAACAAAATCTCAAAAACGATCTACCTTCCATAATGACAAGGCTACCGTCCTTTGGAGTAACAAAATCTCAACAACAAACTACCTTCTATAATGACAAGGCTACCATCCATTAGATTAACAAAATCTTAACAACAAACTACCTTCCATAATTACAAGGCTACCATCCATTGGAGTAACAAAATCTCAACAACAAACTACTTTCCATAATGACAAGGCTATACTAGCCATTGGAATAACAAAATCTCAACAACAAACTACCTTCCATAATGAGAAGGCTACCAGCCATTGGAGTAACAAAACCTCAACAACAAACTACCTTCCATAATAACAAGGCTAACATCCATTGGATTAACAAATCTCAACAATGAACTACCTTCCATAATGACAAGACTACCATCCATTGGAGTAACAAAATCTCAACAATGAACTACCTTCTGTAATGACAAGGATACCATCAATTAGAGTAACAAAATCTTAACAACAAACTACCTTCCAAATGACAAGGCTACCATCCATTTGAGTAACAAAATCTCAACAACAAACTACCTTCCATAATGACAAGGCTACCATTCATTAGAGTAACAAAATATCAACAACGAAATACCTTACATAATGATAAGGATACCATCCATTGGAGTAACAAAATCTAAAAAATGAACTACCTTCCATAATGACAAGACTACCATCCATTGGAGTAACAAAATCTCAACAATGAACTACCTTCCATAATGACAAGGCTACCATCCATTGGAGTAACAAAATCTCAAAAACAAACTACCTTCCATAATGACAAGGCTACCATCCATTGGAGTAATAAAATCTAAACAACAAACTACCTTCAATATTTACAAGGCTATAATCCATTGGAGTAACAAAATCTCAACAACGAACTACCTTCCATAATGACAAGTCTACCATCCATTGGAGTAACAAAATCTCAACAACGAACTACCTTTCATAATGACAAGGCTACCATCCATTGAAGTAACAAAATCTCAAAAACAAACTACCTTCCATAATGACAAGGCTACCATCCATTGGAGTAACAAAATCTCAACAATGAACTACCTTCCATAATGACAAGTCTACCATCCATTGAAGTAACAAAATCTCAACAACGAACTACCTTTCATAATGACAAGGCTACCATCCATTGGAGTAATAAAATCTCAAAAACAAACTACCTTCCATAATGACAAGGCTACCATCCATTGGAGTAACAAAATCTAAAAAATGATCTAGCTTCCATAATGACATGGCTACCATCCTTTGGAGTAACAAAATCTCAACAACGAACTACCTTCCATAATGAATAGGCTACGATCCATTGTAGTAACAAAATCTTAACAATAAACTACCTTCCATAATGACAAGGCTACCATCCATTGGAGTAAAAAAATCTCAACAACAAACTACTTTCCATAATGACAAGGTTATACTAGCCATTGGAATAACAAAATCTCAACAACAAACTACCTTCCATAATTACAAGGCTACCATCCATTGGAGTAACAAAATCTCAACAACAAACTACCTTCCACAATGAGAAGGCTACCAGGCATTGGAGTAACAAAACCTCAACAACAAACTACCTTCCATAATAACAAGGCTACCATCCATTGGATTAATAAATCTTCAATAACGAACTACCTTCCATAATTACAAGACTACCATCCATTGGAGTAACAAAATCTCAACAACGAACTATCTTCCATAATGACAAGGCTACCATCCATTGGAGTAACAAAATCTAAACAACAAACTACCTTCCATATTTACAAGGCTACAATCCATTGGAGTAACAAAATCTCAACAACGAACTACCTTCCATAATGACAAGTCTATCATCCATTGGAGTAACAAAATCTCAATAATGAACTACCTTTCATAATGACAAGGCTACCATCCATTGGAGTAAAAAAATCTCAAAAACAAACTACCTTCCATAATGACAAGGCTTCCATCCATTGGAGTAACAAAATCTCAAAAACGATCTACCTTCCATAATGACAAGGCTACCGTCCTTTGGAGTAACAAAATCTCAACAACAAACTACCTTCTATAATGACAAGGCTACCATCCATTGGAGTAACAAAATCTTAACAACAAACTACCTTCCATAATGACAAGGCTACCATCCATTGGAGTAACAAAATCTCAACAACAAACTACTTTCCATAATGACAAGGCTATACTAGCCATTGGAATAACAAAATCTCAACAACAAACTACCTTCCACAATGAGAAGGCTACCAGTCATTGGAGTAACAAAACCTCAACAACAAACTACCTTCCATAATAACAAGGCTAACATCCATTGGATTAACAAATCTCAACAATGAACTACCTTCCATAATGACAAGACTACCATCCATTGGAGTAACAAAATCTCAACAATGAACTACCTTCCATAATGACAAGGCTACCATCCATTTGAGTAACAAAATCTCAACAACGAACTACCTTCCATAATGACAAGGCTACCATCCATTGGAGTAACAAAATATCAACAACGAAATACCTTACATAATGATAAGGATACCATCCATTGGAGTAACAAAATCTAAAAAATGAACTACCTTCCATAATGACAAGTCTACCATCCATTGGAGTAACAAAATCTCAACAATGAACTACCTTCCATAATGACAAGGCTACCATCCATTGGAGTAACAAAATCTCAAAAACAAACTACCTTCCATAATGACAAGGCTACCATCCATTGGAGTAACAAAATCTAAACAACAAACTACCTTCAATATTTACAAGGCTATAATCCATTGGAGTAACAAAATCTCAACAACGAACTACCTTCCATAATGACAAGTCTACCATCCATTGGAGTAACAAAATCTCAACAACGAACTACCTTTCATAATGACAAGGCTACCATCCATTGAAGTAACAAAATCTCAAAAACAAACTACCTTCCATAATGACAAGGCTACCATCCATTGGAGTAACAAAATCTCAACAACGAACTACCTTCCATAATGACAAGTCTACCATCCATTGAAGTAACAAAATCTCAACAACGAACTACCTTTCATAATGACAAGGCTACCATCCAATGGAGTAATAAAATCTCAAAAACAAACTACCTTCCATAATGACAAGGCTACCATCCATTGGAGTAACAAAATCTAAAAAATGATCTAGCTTCCATAATGACATGGCTACCATCCTTTGGAGTAACAAAATCTCAACAACGAACTACCTTCCATAATGAATAGGCTACGATCCATTGTAGTAACAAAATCTTAACAATAAACTACCTTCCATAATGACAAGGCTACCATCCATTGGAGTAACAAAATCTCAACAACAAACTACTTTCCATAATGACAAGGTTATACTAGCCATTGGAATAACAAAATCTCAACAACAAACTACCTTCCATAATTACAAGGCTACCATCCATTGGAGTAACAAAATCTCAACAACAAACTACCTTCCACAATGAGAAGGCTACCAGGCATTGGAGTAACAAAACCTCAACAACAAACTACCTTCCATAATAACAAGGCTACCATCCATTGGATTAATAAATCTTCAATAACGAACTACCTTCCATAATTACAAGACTACCATCCATTGGAGTAACAAAATCTCAACAACAAACTATCTTCCATAATGACAAGGCTACCATCCATTGGAGTAACAAAATCTAAACAACAAACTACCTTCCATATTTACAAGGCTACAATCCATTGGAGTAACAAAATCTCAACAACGAACTACCTTTCATAATGACAAGTCTATCATCCATTGGAGTAACAAAATCTCAATAATGAACTACCTTTCATAATGACAAGGCTACCATCCATTGGAGTAAAAAAATCTCAAAAACAAACTACCTTCCATAATGACAAGGCTACCATCCATTGGAGTAACAAAATCTCAAAAACGATCTACCTTCCATAATGACAAGGTTACCGTCCTTTGGAGTAACAAAATCTCAACAACGAACTACCTTCTATAATGACAAGGCTACCATCCATTGGAGTAACAAAATCTTAACAACAAACTACCTTCCATAATGACAAGGCTACCATCCATTGGAGTAACAAAATCTCAACAACAAACTACTTTCCATAATGACAAGGCTATACTAGCCATTGGAATAACAAAATCTCAACAACAAACTACCTTCCACAATGAGAAGGCTACCAGCCATTGGAGTAACAAAACCTCAACAACAAACTACCTTCCATAATAACAAGGCTAACATCCATTGGATTAACAAATCTCAACAATGAACTACCTTCCATAATGACAAGACTACCATCCATTGGAGTAACAAAATCTCAACAATGAACTACCTTCCGTAATGACAAGGATACCATCAATTAGAGTAACAAAATCTTAACAACAAACTACCTTTCATAATGACAAGGCTACCATCCATTTGAGTAATAAAATCTCAACAACGAACTACCTTCCATAATGACAAGGCTACCATCCATTGGAGTAACAAAATATCAACAACGAAATACCTTACATAATGACAAGGATACCATCCATTGGAGTAACAAAATCTCAAAAATGAACTACCTTCCATAATGACAAGACTACCATCCATTGGAGTAACAAAATCTCAACAATGAACTACCTTCCATAATGACAAAGCTGCCATCCATTGGAGTAACAAAATCTCAAAAACAAACTACCTTCCATAATGACAAGGCTACCATCCATTGGAGTAACAAAATATAAACAACAAACTACCTTCAATATTTACAAGGCTATAATCCATTGGAGTAACAAAATCTCAACAACGAACTACCTTCCATAATGACAAGTCTACCATCCATTGGAGTAACAAAATCTCAACAACGAACTACCTTTCATAATGACAAGGCTACCATCCATTGAAGTAACAAAATCTCAAAAACAAACTACCTTCCATAATGACAAGGCTACCATCCATTGGAGTAACAAAATCTCAACAACGAACTACCTTCCATAATGACAAGTCTACCATCCATTGAAGTAACAAAATCTCAACAACGAACTACCTTTCATAATGACAAGGCTACCATCCATTGGAATAATAAAATCTCAAAAACAACCTACCTTCCATAATGACAAGGCTACCATCCATTGGAGTAACAAAATCTAAAAAATGATCTAGCTTCCATAATGACATGGCTACCATCCTTTGGAGTAACAAAATCTCAACAACGAACTACCTTCCATAATGAATAGGCTACCATCCATTGTAGTAACAAAATCTTAACAATAAACTACCTTCCATAATGACAAAGCTACCATCCATTGGAGTAACAAAATCTCAACAACAAACTACTTTCCATAATGACAAGGTTATACTAGCCATTGGAATAACAAAATCTCAACAACAAACTACCTTCCACAATGAGAAGGCTACCAGCCATTGGAGTAACAAAACCTCAACAACAAACTACCTTCCATAATAACAAGGCTAACATCCATTGGATTAACAAATCTCAACAATGAACTACCTTCCATAATGACAAGACTACCATCCATTGGAGTAACAAAATCTCAACAATGAACTACCTTCCGTAATGACAAGGATACCATCAATTAGAGTAACAAAATCTTAACAACAAACTACCTTTCATAATGACAAGGCTACCATCCATTTGAGTAATAAAATCTCAACAACGAACTACCTTCCATAATGACAAGGCTACCATCCATTGGAGTAACAAAATATCAACAACGAAATACCTTACATAATGACAAGGATACCATCCATTGGAGTAACAAAATCTCAAAAATGAACTACCTTCCATAATGACAAGACTACCATCCATTGGAGTAACAAAATCTCAACAATGAACTACCTTCCATAATGACAAAGCTGCCATCCATTGGAGTAACAAAATCTCAAAAACAAACTACCTTCCATAATGACAAGGCTACCATCCATTGGAGTAACAAAATATAAACAACAAACTACCTTCAATATTTACAAGGCTATAATCCATTGGAGTAACAAAATCTCAACAACGAACTACCTTCCATAATGACAAGTCTACCATCCATTGGAGTAACAAAATCTCAACAACGAACTACCTTTCATAATGACAAGGCTACCATCCATTGAAGTAACAAAATCTCAAAAACAAACTACCTTCCATAATGACAAGGCTACCATCCATTGGAGTAACAAAATCTCAACAACGAACTACCTTCCATAATGACAAGTCTACCATCCATTGAAGTAACAAAATCTCAACAACGAACTACCTTTCATAATGACAAGGCTACCATCCATTGGAATAATAAAATCTCAAAAACAACCTACCTTCCATAATGACAAGGCTACCATCCATTGGAGTAACAAAATCTAAAAAATGATCTAGCTTCCATAATGACATGGCTACCATCCTTTGGAGTAACAAAATCTCAAAAACGAACTACCTTCCATAATGAATAGGCTACCATCCATTGTAGTAACAAAATCTTAACAATAAACTACCTTCCATAATGACAAAGCTACCATCCATTGGAGTAACAAAATCTCAACAACAAACTACTTTCCATAATGACAAGGTTATACTAGCCATTGGAATAACAAAATCTCAACAACAAACTACCTTCCATAATTACAAGGCTACCATCCATTGGAGTAACAAAATCTCAACAACAAACTACCTTCCACAATGAGAAGGCTACCAGGCATTGGAGTAACAAAACCTCAACAACAAACTACCTTCCATAATAAAAAGGCTACCATCCATTGGATTAACAAATCTTCAATAACGAACTACCTTCCATAATTACAAGACTACCATCCATTGGAGTAACAAAATCTCAACAACGAACTATCTTCCATAATGACAAGGCTACCATCCATTGGAGTAACAAAATCTAAACAACAAACTACCTTCCATATTTACAAGGCTACAATCCATTGGAGTAACAAAATCTCAACAACGAACTACCTTCCATAATGACAAGTCTACCATCCATTGGAGTAACAAAATCTCAACAACAAACTACCTTTCATAATGACAAGGCTACCATCCATTGGAGTAACAAAATCTCAAAAACAAAATACCTTCCATAATGACAAGGCTACCATCCATTGGAGTAACAAAATCTCAAAAATGAACTACCTTCCATAATGACAAGGCTACCGTCCTTTGGAGTAACAAAATCTCAATAACAAACTAGTTTCCATAATGACAAGGCTACCATCCATTGGAGTAACAAAATTTCAACAACGAACTACCTTCCATAATGACAAGACTACCATCCATTGGAGTAACAAAATATCAACAATGAACTACCTTCCATAATGACAAGTCTACCATCCATTGGAGTAACAAAATATCAACAACGAACTACCTTCAATAATGACAAGGCTACCATCCATTGGAGTATCAAAATCTCAAAAATGAACTACCTTCTATAATCACAAGGCTACCATCCATTGGATTAACAAAATATCAAAAATGAACTACCTTCCATAATATCAAGGCTACCATCCATTAGAGTAACAAAATCTCAACAACAAACTACCTTCCATAATGACAAGGTTACCATCCATTGGAGTAACAAAATCTCAACAACAAACTACCTTCAATATTTACAAGGCTATAATTCATTGGAGTAACAAAATCTCAACAACGAACTACCTTCCATAATGACAAGTCTACCATCCATTGGAGTAACAAATTCTCAACAACGAACTACCTTTCATAATGACAAGGCTACCATCCATTGAAGTAACAAAATATCAAAAACAAACTACGTTCCATAATGATAAGGCTACCATCCATTGGAGTAAAAAAATCTCAACAACTAACTACCTTCCATAATGACAAGTATACCATCCATTGAAGTAACAAAATCTCAACAACGAACTTCCTTTCATAATGACAAGGCTACCATCCATTGGAGTAACAAAATCTCAAAAACAAACTACCTTCCATAATGAGAAGGCTACCATCCATTGGAGTAACAAAATCTAAAAAATGATCTAGCTTCCATAATGACATGGCTACCATCCTTTGGAGTAACAAAATCTCAACAACGAACTACCTTCCACAATGAATAGGCTACCATCCATTGTAGTAACAAAATCTGAACAATAAACTACCTTCCATAATGACAAGGCTACCATCCATTGGAGTAACAAAATCTCAACAACAAACTACTTTCCATAATGACAAGGTTATACTAGCCATTGGAATAACAAAATCTCAACAACAAACTACCTTACGTAATTACAAGGCTACCATCCATTGGAGTAACAAAATCTCAACAACAAACTACCTTCCACAATGAGAAGGCTACCAGCCATTGGAGTAACAAAACCTCAACAACAAACTACCTTCCATAATAACAAGGCTACCATCCATTGGATTAACAAATCTTCAATAACGAACTACCTTCCATAATTACAAGACTACCATCCATTGGAGTAACAAAATCTCAACAACGAACTATCTTCCATAATGACAAGGCTACCATCCATTGGAGTAACAAAATCTAAACAACAAACTACCTTCCATATTTACAAGGCTACAATCCATTGGAGTAACAAAATCTCAACAACGAACTACCTTCCATAATGACAAGTCTACCATCCATTGGAGTAACAAAATCTCAACAACAAACTACCTTTCATAATGACAAGGCTACCATCCATTGGAGTAACAAAATCTCAAAAACAAAATACCTTCCATAATGACAAGGCTACCATCCATTGGAGTAACAAAATCTCAAAAATAAACTACCTTCCATAATGACAAGGCTATCATACATTGGAGAAACAAAATCTCAACAATGACCTACCTTCCGTAATGACAAGGCTATAATCCATTGGAGAAACAAAATCTCAACAACAACTACCTTCCATAATGACAAGGCTACCATCCATTGAAGTAATAAAATCTCAACAACGAACTACCTTCCATAATGACAAGGCTACCATCCATTGGAGTAACAAAATCTCAACAACGAACTACCTTCCATAATGACAAGGCTACCATCCATTGGAGTAGTAAAATCTCAAAAAGAAACTACCTTCCATAATCACAAGGCTACCAACCATTGGATTAATAACATATCAAAAATGAACTACCTTCCATAATATCAAGTCTACCATCCATTAGAGTAACAAAATCCCAATATCGAACTACCTTCCGTAATGACAAGGCTACCATCCATTGGAGTAACAAAATCTCAACAACAAACTACCTTCCATAATGACAAGGCTACCATCCATTAAAGTAACAAAATATCAACAACAAACTACCTTACATAATGACATGGATACCATCCATTGGAGTAACAAAATCTCAAAAATGAACTACCTTCCATAATGACAAGACTACCATCCATTGTAGTAACAAAATCTCAACAATGAACTACCTTCCATAATGACAAGGCTACCATCCATTGGAGTAACAAAATCTAAACAACAAACTACCTTCCATATTTACAAGGCTACAATCCATTGGAGTAACAAAATCTCAACAACGAACTCCCTTCCATAATGACAAGTCTATCATCCATTGGAGTAACAAAATCTCAACAACGAACTACCTTTCATAATGACAAGGCTACCATCCACTGAAGTAATAAAATCTCAAAAACAAACTACCTTCCATAATGACAAGGCTACCATCCATTGGAGTAACAAAATCTCAAAAACAAACTAGCTTCCATAATGACAAGGCTACCATCCATTGGAGTAACAAAATCTAAACAACAAACTACCTTCCATATTTACAAGGCTACAATCCATTGGAGTAACAAAATCTCAACAACGAACTACCTTCCATAATGACAAGTCTACCATCCATTGGAGTAACAAAATCTCAACAACGAACTACCTTTCATAATGACAAGGCTACCATCCATTGAAGTAACAAAATCTCAAAAACAAACTACCTTCCATAATAACAAGGCTACCATCCATTGGAGTAACCAAATCTCAACAACGAACTACCTTCCATAATGACAAGTCTACCATCCATTGAAGTAACAAAATCTCAACAATGAACTACCTTTCATAATGACAAGGCTACCATCCATTGGAGTAATAAAATCTCAAAAACAAACTACCTTCCATAATGACAAGGCTACCATCCATTGGAGTAACAAAATCTAAAAAATGATCTAGCTTCCATAATGACATGGCTACCATCCTTTGGAGTAACAAAATCTCAACAACGAACTACCTTCCATAATGATTAGGCTACGATCCATTGTAGTAACAAAATCTTAACAATAAACTACCTTCCATAATGACAAGGCTACCATCCATTGGAGTAACAAAATCTCAACAACAAACTACTTTCCATAATGACAAGGTTATACTAGCCATTGGAATAACAAAATCTCAACAACAAACTACCTTCCATAATTACAAGGCTACCATCCATTGGAGTAACAAAATCTCAACAACAAACTACCTTCCACAATGAGAAGGCTACCAGGCATTGGAGTAACAAAACCTCAACAACAAACTACCTTCCATAATAACAAGGCTACCATCCATTGGATTAATAAATCTTCAATAACGAACTACCTTCCATAATTACAAGACTACCATCCATTGGAGTAACAAAATCTCAACAACGAACTATCTTCCATAATGACAAGGCTACCATCCATTGGAGTAACAAAATCTAAACAACAAACTACCTTCCATATTTACAAGGCTACAATCCATTGGAGTAACAAAATCTCAACAACGAACTACCTTCCATAATGACAAGTCTATCATCCATTGGAGTAACAAAATCTCAATAATGAACTACCTTTCATAATGACAAGGCTACCATCCATTGGAGTAAAAAAATCTCAAAAACAAACTACCTTCCATAATGACAAGGCTACCATCCATTGGAGTAACAAAATCTCAAAAACGATCTACCTTCCATAATGACAAGGCTACCGTCCTTTGGAGTAACAAAATCTCAACAACGAACTACCTTCTATAATGACAAGGCTACCATCCATTGGAGTAACAAAATCTTAACAACAAACTACCTTCCATAATGACAAGGCTACCATCCATTGGAGTAACAAAATCTCAACAACAAACTACTTTCCATAATGACAAGGCTATACTAGCCATTGGAATAACAAAATCTCAACAACAAACTACCTTCCACAATGAGAAGGCTACCAGCCATTAGAGTAACAAAACCTCAACAACAAACTACCTTCCATAATAACAAGGCTAACATCCATTGGATTAACAAATCTCAACAATGAACTACCTTCCATAATGACAAGACTACCATCCATTGGAGTAACAAAATCTCAACAATGAACTACCTTCCGTAATGACAAGGATACCATCAATTAGATAACAAAATCTTAACAACAAACTACCTTCCATAATGACAAGGCTACCATCCATTTGAGTAACAAAATCTCAACAATGAACTACCTTCCATAATGACAAGGCTACCATCCATTGGAGTAACAAAATATCAACAACGAAATACCTTACATAATGATAAGGATACCATCCATTGGAGTAACAAAATCTAAAAAATGAACTACCTTCCATAATGACAAGTCTACCATCCATTGGAGTAACAAAATCTCAACAATGAACTACCTTCCATAATGACAAGGCTACCATCCATTGGAGTAACAAAATCTCAAAAACAAACTACCTTCCATAATGACAAGGCTACCATCCATTGGAGTAACAAAATCTAAACAACAAACTACCTTCAATATTTACAAGGCTATAATCCATTGGAGTAACAAAATCTCAACAACGAACTACCTTCCATAATGACAAGTCTACCATCCATTGGAGTAACAAAATCTCAACAACGAACTACCTTTCATAATGACAAGGCTACCATCCATTGAAGTAACAAAATCTCAAAAACAAACTACCTTCCATAATGACAAGGCTACCATCCATTGGAGTAACAATATCTCAACAACGAACTACCTTCCATAATGACAAGTCTACCATCCATTGAAGTAACAAAATCTCAACAACGAACTACCTTTCATAATGACAAGGCTACCATCCAATGGAGTAATAAAATCTCAAAAACAAACTACCTTCCATAATGACAAGGCTACCATCCATTGGAGTAACAAAATCTAAAAAATGATCTAGCTTCCATAATGACATGGCTACCACCCTTTGGAGTAACAAAATCTCAACAACGAACTACCTTCCATAATGAATAGGCTACGATCCATTGTAGTAACAAAATCTTAACAATAAACTACCTTCCATAATGACAAGGCTACCATCCATTGGAGTAACAAAATCTCAACAACAAACTACTTTCCATAATGACAAGGTTATACTAGCCATTGGAATAACAAAATCTCAACAACAAACTACCTTCCATAATTACAAGGCTACCATCCATTGGAGTAACAAAATCTCAACAACAAACTACCTTCCACAATGAGAAGGCTACCAGGCATTGGAGTAACAAAACCTCAACAACAAACTACCTTCCATAATAACAAGGCTACCATCCATTGGATTAATAAATCTTCAATAACGAACTACCTTCCATAATTACAAGACTACCATCCATTGGAGTAACAAAATCTCAACAACAAACTATCTTCCATAATGACAAGGCTACCATCCATTGGAGTAACAAAATCTAAACAACAAACTACCTTCCATATTTACAAGGCTACAATCCATTGGAGTAACAAAATCTCAACAACGAACTACCTTTCATAATGACAAGTCTATCATCCATTGGAGTAACAAAATCTCAATAATGAACTACCTTTCATAATGACAAGGCTACCATCCATTGGAGTAAAAAAATCTCAAAAACAAACTACCTTCCATAATGACAAGGCTACCATCCATTGGAGTAACAAAATCTCAAAAACGATCTACCTTCCATAATGACAAGGTTACCGTCCTTTGGAGTAACAAAATCTCAACAACGAACTACCTTTTATAATGACAAGGCTACCATCCATTGGAGTAACAAAATCTTAACAATAAACTACCTTCCATAATGACAAGGCTACCATCCATTGGAGTAACAAAATCTCAACAACAAACTACTTTCCATAATGACAAGGCTATACTAGCCATTGGAATAACAAAATCTCAACAACAAACTACCTTCCACAATGAGAAGGCTACCAGCCATTGGAGTAACAAAACCTCAACAACAAACTACCTTCCATAATAACAAGGCTAACATCCATTGGATTAACAAATCTCAACAATGAACTACCTTCCATAATGACAAGACTACCATCCATTGGAGTAACAAAATCTCAACAATGAACTACCTTCCGTAATGACAAGGATACCATCAATTAGAGTAACAAAATCTTAACAACAAACTACCTTTCATAATGACAAGGCTACCATCCATTTGAGTAATAAAATCTCAACAACGAACTACCTTCCATAATGACAAGGCTACCATCCATTGGAGTAACAAAATATCAACAACGAAATACCTTACATAATGACAAGGATACCATCCATTGGAGTAACAAAATCTCAAAAATGAACTACCTTCCATAATAACAAGACTACCATCCATTGGAGTAACAAAATCTCAACAATGAACTACCTTCCATAATGACAAGGCTGCCATCCATTGGAGTAACAAAATCTCAAAAACAAACTACCTTCCATAATGACAAGGCTACCATCCATTGGAGTAACAAAATATAAACAACAAACTACCTTAAATATTTACAAGGCTATAATCCATTGGAGTAACAAAATCTCAACAACGAACTACCTTCCATAATGACAAGTCTACCATCCATTGGAGTAACAAAATCTCAACAACGAACTACCTTTCATAATGACAAGGCTACCATCCATTGAAGTAACAAAATCTCAAAAACAAACTACCTTCCATAATGACAAGGCTACCATCCATTGGAGTAACAAAATCTCAACAACGAACTACCTTCCATAATGACAAGTCTACCATCCATTGAAGTAACAAAATCTCAACAACGAACTACCTTTCATAATGACAAGGCTACCATCCAATGGAGTAATAAAATCTCAAAAACAAACTACCTTCCATAATGACAAGGCTACCATCCATTGGAGTAACAAAATCTAAAAAATGATCTAGCTTCCATAATGACATGGCTACCATCCTTTGGAGTAACAAAATCTCAACAACGAACTACCTTCCATAATGAATAGGCTACGATCCATTGTAGTAACAAAATCTTAACAATAAACTACCTTCCATAATGACAAGGCTACCATCCATTGGATTAACAAAATCTCAACAACAAACTACTTTCCATAATGACAAGGTTATACTAGCCATTGGAATAACAAAATCTCAACAACAAACTACCTTCCATAATTACAAGGCTACCATCCATTGGAGTAACAAAATCTCAACAACAAACTACCTTCCACAATGAGAAGGCTACCAGGCATTGGAGTAACAAAACCTCAACAACAAACTACCTTCCATAATAACAAGGCTACCATCCATTGGAGTAACAAAATCTCAACAACAAACTATCTTCCATAATGACAAGGATACCATCCATTGGAGTAACAAAATCTAAACAACAAACTACCTTCCATATTTACAAGGCTACAATCCATTGGAGTAACAAAATCTCAACAACGAACTACCTTTCATAATGACAAGTCTATCATCCATTGGAGTAACAAAATCTCAATAATGAATTACCTTTCATAATGACAAGGCTACCATCCATTGGAGTAAAAAAATCTCAAAAACAAACTACCTTCCATAATGACAAGGCTACCATCCATTGGAGTAACAAAATCTCAAAAACGATCTACCTTCCATAATGACAAGGTTACCGTCCTTTGGAGTAACAAAATCTCAACAACGAACTACCTTCTATAATGACAAGGCTACCATCCATTGGAGTAACAAAATCTTAACAACAAACTACCTTCCATAATGACAAGGCTACCATCCATTGGAGTAACAAAATCTCAACAACAAACTACTTTCCATAATGACAAGGCTATACTAGCCATTGGAATAACAAAATCTCAACAACAAACTACCTTCCACAATGAGAAGGCTACCAGCCATTGGAGTAACAAAACCTCAACAACAAACTACCTTCCATAATAACAAGGCTAACATCCATTGGATTAACAAATCTCAACAATGAACTACCTTCCATAATGACAAGACTACCATCCATTGGAGTAACAAAATCTCAACAATGAACTACCTTCCGTAATGACAAGGATACCATCAATTAGAGTAACAAAATCTTAACAACAAACTACCTTTCATAATGACAAGGCTACCATCCATTTGAGTAATAAAATCTCAACAACGAACTACCTTCCATAATGACAAGGCTACCATCCATTGGAGTAACAAAATATCAACAACGAAATACCTTACATAATGACAAGGATACCATCCATTGGAGTAACAAAATCTCAAAAATGAACTACCTTCCATAATGACAAGTCTACCATCCATTGGAGTAACAAAATCTCAACAACGAACTACCTTTCATAATGACAAGGCTACCATCCATTGAAGTAACAAAATCTCAAAAACAAACTACCTTCCATAATGACAAGGCTACCATCCATTGGAGTAACAAAATCTCAACAACGAACTACCTTCCATAATGACAAGTCTACCATCCATTGAAGTAACAAAATCTCAACAACGAACTACCTTTCATAATGACAAGGCTACCATCCATTGGAATAATAAAATCTCAAAAACAACCTACCTTCCATAATGACAAGGCTACCATCCATTGGAGTAACAAAATCTAAAAAATGATCTAGCTTCCATAATGACATGGCTACCATCCTTTGGAGTAACAAAATCTCAAAAACGAACTACCTTCCATAATGAATAGGCTACCATCCATTGTAGTAACAAAATCTTAACAATAAACTACCTTCCATAATGACAAAGCTACCATCCATTGGAGTAACAAAATCTCAACAACAAACTACTTTCCATAATGACAAGGTTATACTAGCCATTGGAATAACAAAATCTCAACAACAAACTACCTTCCATAATTACAAGGCTACCATCCATTGGAGTAACAAAATCTCAACAACAAACTACCTTCCACAATGAGAAGGCTACCAGGCATTGGAGTAACAAAACCTCAACAACAAACTACCTTCCATAATAACAAGGCTACCATCCATTGGATTAACAAATCTTCAATAACGAACTACCTTCCATAATTACAAGACTACCATCCATTGGAGTAACAAAATCTCAACAACGAACTATCTTCCATAATGACAAGGCTACCATCCATTGGAGTAACAAAATCTAAACAACAAACTACCTTCCATATTTACAAGGCTACAATCCATTGGAGTAACAAAATCTCAACAACGAACTACCTTCCATAATGACAAGTCTACCATCCATTGGAGTAACAAAATCTCAACAACAAACTACCTTTCATAATGACAAGGCTACCATCCATTGGAGTAACAAAATCTCAAAAACAAAATACCTTCCATAATGATAAGGCTACCATCCATTGGAGTAACAAAATCTCAAAAATGAACTACCTTCCATAATGACAAGGCTACCGTCCTTTGGAGTAACAAAATCTCAATAACAAACTAGTTTCCATAATGACAAGGCTACCATCCATTGGAGTAACAAAATTTCAACAACGAACTACCTTCCATAATGACAAGACTACCATCCATTGGAGTAACAAAATATCAACAATGAACTACCTTCCATAATGACAAGTCTACCATCCATTGGAGTAACAAAATATCAACAACGAACTACCTTCAATAATGACAAGGCTACCATCCATTGGAGTATCAAAATCTCAAAAATGAACTACCTTCTATAATCACAAGGCTAACATCCATTGGATTAACAAAATATCAAAAATGAACTACCTTCCATAATATCAAGGCTACCATCCATTAGAGTAACAAAATCTCAACAACAAACTACCTTCCATAATGACAAGGTTACCATCCATTGGAGTAACAAAATCTCAACAACAAACTACCTTCAATATTTACAAGGCTATAATTCATTGGAGTAACAAAATCTCAACAACGAACTACCTTCCATAATGACAAGTCTACCATCCATTGGAGAAACAAATTCTCAACAACGAACTACCTTTCATAATGACAAGGCTACCATCCATTGAAGTAACAAAATATCAAAAACAAACTACGTTCCATAATGACAAGGCTACCATCCATTGGAGTAAAAAAATCTCAACAACGAACTACCTTCCATAATGACAAGTATACCATCCATTGAAGTAACAAAATCTCAACAACGAACTTCCTTTCATAATGACAAGGCTACCATCCATTGGAGTAACAAAATCTCAAAAACAAACTACCTTCCATAATGAGAAGGCTACCATCCATTGGAGTAACAAAATCTAAAAAATGATCTAGCTTCCATAATGACATGGCTACCATCCTTTGGAGTAACAAAATCTCAACAACGACATGGCTACAATGAATAGGCTACCATCCATTGTAGTAACAAAATCTGAACAATAAACTACCTTCCATAATGACAAGGCTACCATCCATTGGAGTAACAAAATCTCAACAACAAACTACTTTCCATAATGACAAGGTTATACTAGCCATTGGAATAACAAAATCTCAACAACAAACTACCTTACGTAATTACAAGGCTACCATCCATTGGAGTAACAAAATCTCAACAACAAACTACCTTCCACAATGAGAAGGCTACCAGCCATTGGAGTAACAAAACCTCAACAACAAACTACCTTCCATAATAACAAGGCTACCATCCATTGGATTAACAAATCTTCAATAACGAACTACCTTCCATAATTACAAGACTACCATCCATTGGAGTAACAAAATCTCAACAACGAACTATCTTCCATAATGACAAGGCTACCATCCATTGGAGTAACAAAATCTAAACAACAAACTACCTTCCATATTTACAAGGCTACAATCCATTGGAGTAACAAAATCTCAACAACGAACTACCTTCCATAATGACAAGTCTACCATCCATTGGAGTAACAAAATCTCAACAACAAACTACCTTTCATAATGACAAGGCTACCATCCATTGGAGTAACAAAATCTCCAAAACAAAATACCTTCCATAATGACAAGGCTACCATCCATTGGAGTAACAAAATCTCAAAAATAAACTACCTTCCATAATGACAAGGCTATCATACATTGGAGAAACAAAATCTCAACAATGACCTACCTTCCGTAATGACAAGGCTATAATCCATTGGAGAAACAAAATCTCAACAACAACTACCTTCCATAATGACAAGGCTACCATCCATTGAAGTAATAAAATCTCAACAACGAACTACCTTCCATAATGACAAGGCTACCATCCATTGGAGTAACAAAATCTCAACAACAAACTACCTTCCATAATGACAAGGCTACCATCCATTGGAGTAGTAAAATCTCAAAAAGAAACTACCTTCCATAATCACAAGGCTACCAACCATTGGATTAATAACATATCAAAAATGAACTACCTTCCATAATATCAAGTCTACCATCCATTAGAGTAACAAAATCCCAATATCGAACTACCTTCCGTAATGACAAGGCTACCATCCATTGGAGTAACAAAATCTCAACAACAAACTACCTTCCATAATGACAAGGCTACCATCCATTAAAGTAACAAAATATCAACAACAAACTACCTTACATAATGACATGGATACCATCCATTGGAGTAACAAAATCTCAAAAATGAACTACCTTCCATAATGACAAGACTACCATCCATTGTAGTAACAAAATCTCAACAATGAACTACCTTCCATAATGACAAGGCTACCATCCATTGGAGTAACAAAATCTAAACAACAAACTACCTTCCATATTTACAAGGCTACAATCCATTGGAGTAACAAAATCTCAACAGCGAACTCCCTTCCATAATGACAAGTCTATCATCCATTGGAGTAACAAAATCTCAACAACGAACTACCTTTCATAATGACAAGGCTACCATCCATTGAAGTAATAAAATCTCAAAAACAAACTACCTTCCATAATGACAAGGCTACCATCCATTGGAGTAACAAAATCTCAAAAACAAACTAGCTTCCATAATGACAAGGCTACCATCCATTGGAGTAACAAAATCTAAACAACAAACTACCTTCCATATTTACAAGGCTACAATCCATTGGAGTAACAAAATCTCAACAACGAACTACCTTCCATAATGACAAGTCTACCATCCATTGGAGTAACAAAATCTCAACAACGAACTACCTTTCATAATGACAAGGCTACCATCCATTGAAGTAACAAAATCTCAAAAGCAAACTACCTTCCATAATGACAAGGCTACCATCCATTGGAGTAACCAAATCTCAACAACGAACTACCTTCCATAATGACAAGTCTACCATCCATTGAAGTAACAAAATCTCAACAATGAACTACCTTTCATAATGACAAGGCTACCATCCATTGGAGTAATAAAATCTCAAAAACAAACTACCTTCCATAATGACAAGGCTACCATCCATTGGAGTAACAAAATCTAAAAAATGATCTAGCTTCCATAATGACATGGCTACCATCCTTTGGAGTAACAAAATCTCAACAACGAACTACCTTCCATAATGAATAGGCTACGATCCATTGTAGTAACAAAATCTTAACAATAAACTACCTTCCATAATGATAAGGCTACCATCCATTGGAGTAACAAAATCTCAACAACAAACTACTTTCCATAATGACAAGGTTATACTAGCCATTGGAATAACAAAATCTCAACAACAAACTACCTTCCATAATTACAAGGCTACCATCCATTGGAGTAACAAAATCTCAACAACAAACTACCTTCCACAATGAGAAGGCTACCAGGCATTGGAGTAACAAAACCTCAACAACAAACTACCTTCCATAATAACAAGGCTACCATCCATTGGATTAATAAATCTTCAATAACGATCTACCTTCCATAATTACAAGACTACCATCCATTGGAGTAACAAAATCTCAACAACGAACTATCTTCCATAATGACAAGGCTACCATCCATTGGAGTAACAAAATCTAAACAACAAACTACCTTCCATATTTACAAGGCTACAATCCATTGGAGTAACAAAATCTCAACAACGAACTACCTTCCATAATGACAAGTCTATCATCCATTGGAGTAACAAAATCTCAATAATGAACTACCTTTCATAATGACAAGGCTACCATCCATTGGAGTAAAAAAATCTCAAAAACAAACTACCTTCCATAATGACAAGGCTACCATCCATTGGAGTAACAAAATCTCAAAAACGATCTACCTTCCATAATGACAAGGCTACCGTCCTTTGGAGTAACAAAATCTCAAAAACGAACTACCTTCTATAATGACAAGGCTACCATCCATTGGAGTAACAAAATCTTAACAACAAACTACCTTCCATAATGACAAGGCTACCATCCATTGGAGTAACAAAATCTCAACAACAAACTACTTTCCATAATGACAAGGCTATACTAGCCATTGGAATAACAAAATCTCAACAACAAACTACCTTCCACAATGAGAAGGCTACCAGCCATTAGAGTAACAAAACCTCAACAACAAACTACCTTCCATAATAACAAGGCTAACATCCATTGGATTAACAAATCTCAACAATGAACTACCTTCCATAATGACAAGACTACCATCCATTGGAGTAACAAAATCTCAACAATGAACTACCTTCCGTAATGACAAGGATACCATCAATTAGAGTAACAAAATCTTAACAACAAACTACCTTCCATAATGACAAGGCTACCATCCATTTGAGTAACAAAATCTCAACAACGAACTACCTTCCATAATGACAAGGCTACCATCCATTGGAGTAACAAAATATCAACAACGAAATACCTTACATAATGATAAGGATACCATCCATTGGAGTAACAAAATCTAAAAAATGAACTACCTTCCATAATGACATGACTACCATCCATTGGAGTAACAAAATCTCAACAATGAACTACCTTCCATAATGACAAGGCTACCATCCATTGTAGTAACAAAATCTCAAAAACAAACTACCTTCCATAATGACAAGGCTACCATCCATTGGAGTAACAAAATCTAAACAACAAACTACCTTCAATATTTACAAGGCTATAATCCATTGGAGTAACAAAATCTCAACAACGAACTACCTTCCATAATGACAAGTCTACCATCCATTGGAGTAACAAAATCTCAACAACGAACTACCTTTCATAATGACAAGGCTACCATCCATTGAAGTAACAAAATCTCAAAAACAAACTACCTTCCATAATGACAAGGCTACCATCCATTGGAGTAACAAAATCTCAACAACGAACTACCTTCCATAATGACAAGTCTACCATCCATTGAAGTAACAAAATCTCAACAACGAACTACCTTTCATAATGACAAGGCTACCATCCAATGGAGTAATAAAATCTCAAAAACAAACTACCTTCCATAATGACAAGGCTACCATCCATTGGAGTAACAAAATCTAAAAAATGATCTAGCTTCCATAATGACATGGCTACCATCCTTTGGAGTAACAAAATCTCAACAACGAACTACCTTCCATAATGAATAGGCTATGATCCATTGTAGTAACAAAATCTTAACAATAAAATACCTTCCATAATGACAAGGCTACCATCCATTGGAGTAACAAAATCTCAACAACAAACTACTTTCCATAATGACAAGGTTATACTAGCCATTGGAATAACAAAATCTCAACAACAAACTACCTTCCATAATTACAAGGCTACCATCCATTGGAGTAACAAAATCTCAACAACAAACTACCTTCCACAATGAGAAGGCTACCAGGCATTGGAGTAACAAAACCTCAACAACAAACTACCTTCCATAATAACAAGGCTACCATCCATTGGATTAATAAATTTTCAATAACGAACTACCTTCCATAATTACAAGACTACCATCCATTGGAGTAACAAAATCTCAACAACGAACTATCTTCCATAATGACAAGGCTACCATCCATTGGAGTAACAAAATCTAAACAATAAACTACCTTCCATATTTACAAGGCTACAATCCATTGGAGTAACAAAATCTCAACAGCGAACTACCTTCAATAATGACAAGTCTATCATCCATTGGAGTAACAAAATATCAATAATGAACTACCTTTCATAATGACAAGGCTACCATCCATTGGAGTAAAAAAATCTAAAAAACAAACTACCTTCCATAATGACAAGGCTACCATCCATTGGAGTAACAAAATCTCAAAAACGATCTACCTTCCATAATGACAAGGTTACCGTCCTTTGGAGTAACAAAATCTCAACAACGAACTACCTTCTATAATGACAAGGCTACCATCCATTGGAGTAACAAAATCTTAACAACAAACTACCTTCCATAATGACAAGGCTACCATCCATTGGAGTAACAAAATCTCAACAACAAACCACTTTCCATAATGACAAGGCTATACTAGCCATTGGAATAACAAAATCTCAACAACAAACTACCTTCCACAATGAGAAGGCTACCAGCCATTGGAGTAACAAAACCTCAACAACAAACTACCTTCCATAATAACAAGGCTAACATCCATTGGATTAACAAATCTCAACAATGAACTACCTTCCATAATGACAAGACTACCATCCATTGGAGTAACAAAATCTCAACAATGAACTACCTTCCGTAATGACAAGGATACCATCAATTAGAGTAACAAAATCTTAACAACAAACTACCTTTCATAATGACAAGGCTACCATCCATTTGAGTAATAAAATCTCAACAACAAACTACCTTCCATAATGACAAGGCTACCATCCATTGGAGTAACAAAATATCAACAACGAAATACCTTACATAATGACAAGGATACCATCCATTGGAGTAACAAAATCTCAAAAATGAACTACCTTCCATAATGACAAGACTACCATCCATTGGAGTAACAAAATCTCAACAATGAACTACCTTCCATAATGACAAGGCTGCCATCCATTGGAGTAACAAAATCTCAAAAACAAACTACCTTCCATAATGACAAGGCTACCATCCATTGGAGTAACAAAATATAAACAACAAACTACCTTCAATATTTACAAGGCTATAATCCATTGGAGTAACAAAATCTCAACAACGAACTACCTTCCATAATGACAAGTCTACCATCCATTGGAGTAACAAAATCTCAACAACGAACTACCTTTCATAATGACAAGGCTACCATCCATTGAAGTAACAAAATCTCAGCAACGAACTACCTTCCATAATGACAAGTCTACCATCCATTGGAGTAACAAAATCTCAACAACGAACTACCTTTCATAATGACAAGGCTACCATCCATTGAAGTAACAAAATATCAAAAACAAACTACCTTCCATAATGACAAGGCTACCATCCATTGGAGTAACAAAATCTCAACAACGAACTACCTTCCATAATGACAAGTATACCATCCATTGAAGTAACAAAATCTCAACAACGAACTACCTTTCATAATGACAAGGCTACCATCCATTGGATTAACAAAATCTCAAAAACAAACTACCTTCCATAATGAGAAGGCTACCATCCATTGGAGTAACAAAATCTAAAAAATGATCTAGCTTCCATAATGACATGGCTACCATCCTTTGGAGTAACAAAATCTCAACAACGAACTACCTTCCATAATGAATAGGCTACCATCCATTGTAGTAACAAAATCTTAACAATAAACTACCTTCCATAATGACAAGGCTACCATCCATTGGAGTAACAAAATCTCAACAACAAACTACTTTCCATAATGACAAGGTTATACTAGCCATTGGAATAACAAAATCTCAACAACAAACTACCTTCCGTGATTACAAGGCTACCATCCATTGGAGTAACAAAATCTCAACAAAAAACTACCTTCCACAATGAGAAGGCTACCAGCCATTGGAGTAACAAAACCTCAACAACAAACTACCTTCCATAATAACAAGGCTACCATCCATTGGATAAACAAATCTTGAATAACGAACTACCTTCCATAATTACAAGACTACAATCCATTGGAGTAACAAAATCTCAACAACGAACTATCTTCCATAATGACAAGGCTACCATCCATTGGAGTAACAAAATCTAAACAACAAACTACCTTCCATATTTACAAGGCTACAATCCATTGGAGTAACAAAATCTCAACAACAAACTACCTTCCATAATGACAAGTCTACCATCCATTGGAGTAACAAAATCTCAACAACAAACTACCTTTCATAATGACAAGGCTACCATCCATTGGAGTAACAAAATCTCAAAAACAAAATACCTTCCATAATGACAAGGCTACCATCCATTGGAGTAACAAAATCTCAAAAATAAACTACCTTCCATAATGACAAGGCTACCGTCCTTTGGAGTAACAAAATCTCAACAACAAACTAGTTTCCATAATGACAAGGCTACCATCCATTGGAGTAACAAAATTTCAACAAAGAACTACCTTCCATAATTACAAGACTACCATCCATTAGAGTAACAAAATATCAACAATGAACTACCTTCCATAATGACAAGTCTACCATCCATTGGAGTAACAAAATATCAACAACGAACTACCTTCCATAATGACAAGGCTACCATCCATTGGAGTATCAAAATCTCAAAAATGAACTACCTTCCATAATCACAAGGCTACCAATCATTGGATTAACAAAATATCAAAAATGAACTACCTTCCATAATATCAAGGCTACCATCCATTAGAGTAACAAAATCTCAACAACAAACTACCTTCCATAATGACAAGGCTACCATCCATTGGAGTAACAAAATCTCAACAACAAACTACCTTCAATATTTACAAGGCTATAATCCATTGGAGTAACAAAATCTCAACAACGAACTACCTTCCATAATGACAAGTCTACCATCCATTGGAGTAACAAATTCTCAACAACGAACTAACTTTCATAATGACAAGGCTACCATCCATTGAAGTAACAAAATATCAAAAACAAACTACCTTCCATAATGACAAGGCTACCATCCATTGGAGTAACAAAACCTCAACAACGAACTACCTTCCATAATGACAAGTCTACCATCCATTGAAGTAACAAAATCTCAACAACGAACTACCTTTCATAATGACAAGGCTACCATCCATTGGAGTAACAAAATCTCAAAAACAAACTACCTTCACTAATGACAAGGCTACCATCCACTGGAGTAACAAAATCTAAAAAATGATATAGCTTCCATAATGACATGGCAACCATCCTTTGGAGTAACAAAATCTCAACAACGAACTACCTTCCATAATGAATAGGCTACCATCCATTGTAGTAACAAAATCTTAACAATAAACTACCTTCCATAATGACAAGGCTACCATCCATTGGAGTAACAAAATCTCAACAACAAACTACTTTCCATAATGACAGGGTTATACTAGCCATTGGAATAACAAAATCTCAACAACAAACTACCTTCCATAATTACAAGGCTACCATCCATTGGAGTAACAAAATCTCAACAACAAACTACCTTCCACAATGAGAAGGCTACCAGCCATTGGAGTAACAAAACCTCAACAACAAACTACCTTCCATAATAACAAGGCTACCATCCATTGGATAAACAAATCTTGAATAACGAACTACCTTCCATAATTACAAGACTACCATCCATTGGAGTAACAAAATTTCAACAACGAACTATCTTCCATAATGACAAGGCTACCATCCATTGGAGTAACAAAATCTAAACAACAAACTACCTTCCATATTTACAAGGCTACAATCCATTGGAGTAACAAAATCTCAACAACAAACTACCTTCCATAATGACAAGTCTACCATCCATTGGAGTAACAAAATCTCAACAACAAACTACCTTTCATAATGACAAGGCTACCATCCATTGGAGTAACAAAATCTCAAAAACAAAATACCTTCCATAATGACAAGGCTACCATCCATTGGAGTAACAAAATCTCAAAAATGAACTACCTTCCATAATGACAAGGCTACCGTCCTTTGGAGTAACAAAATCTCAACAACAAACTAGTTTCCATAATGACAAGGCTACCATCCATTGGAGTAACAAAATTTCAACAAAGAACTACCTTCCATAATGACAAGACTACCATCCATTAGAGTAACAAAATATCAACAATGAACTACCTTCCATAATGACAAGTCTGCCATCCATTGGAGTAACAAAATATCAACAACGAACTACCTTCCATAATGACAAGGTTACCATCCATTGGAGTATCAAAATCTCAAAAATGAACTACCTTCCATAATCACAAGGCTACCAATCATTGGATTAACAAAATATCAAAAATGAACTACCTTCCATAATATCAAGGCTACCATCCATTAGAGTAACAAAATCTCAACAACAAACTACCTTCCATAATGACAAGGCTACCATCCATTGGAGTAACAAAATCTCAACAACAAACTACCTTCAATATTTACAAGGCTATAATCCATTGGAGTAACAAAATCTCAACAACGAACTACCTTCCATAATGACAAGTCTACCATCCATTGGAGTAACAAATTCTCAACAACGAACTACCTTTCATAATGACAAGGCTACCATCCATTGAAGTAACAAAATATCAAAAACAAACTACCTTCCATAATGACAAGGCTACCATCCATTGGAGTAACAAAATCTCAAAAACAAAATACCTTCCATAATGACAAGGCTACCATCCATTGGAGTAACAAAATCTCAAAAATGAACTACCTTCCATAATGACAAGGCTACCGTCCTTTGGAGTAACAAAATCTCAATAACAAACTAGTTTCCATAATGACAAGGCTACCATCCATTGCAGTAACAAAATCTTAACAACAAACTACCTTTCATAATGACAAGACTACCATCCATTTGAGTAACAAAATATCAACAATGAACTACCTTCCATAATGACAAGTCTACCATCCATTGGAGTAACAAAATATCAACAACGAAATACCTTCCATAATGACAAGGATACCATCCATTGGAGTAACAAAATCTCAAAAATGAACTACCTTCCATAATCACAAGGCTACCATCCATTGGATTAACAAAATATCAAAAATGAACTACCTTCCATAATATCAAGGCTACCATCCATTAGAGTAACAAAATCTCAACAACAAACTACCTTCCATAATGACAAGGCTACCATCCATTGGAGTAACAAAATATAAACAATAAACTACCTTCAATATTTACATGGCTATAATCCATTGGAGTAACAAAATCTCAACAACGAACTACCTTCCATAATGACAAGTCTACCATCCATTGGAGTAACAAAATCTCAACAACGAACTACCTTTCATAATGTCAAGGCTACCATCCATTGAAGTAACAAAATATCAAAAACAAACTACCTTCCATAATGACAAGGCTACCATCCATTGGAGTAACAAAATCTCAACAACGAACTACCTTCCATAATGACAAGTATACCATCCATTGAAGTAACAAAATCTCAACAACGAACTACCTTTCATAATGACAAGGCTACCATCCATTGGATTAACAAAATCTCAAAAACAAACTACCTTCCATAATGAGAAGGCTACCATCCATTGGAGTAACAAAATCTAAAAAATGATCTAGCTTCCATAATGACATGGCTACCATCCTTTGGAGTAACAAAATCTCAACAACGAATTACCTTCCATAATGAATAGGCTACCATCCATTGTAGTAACAAAATCTTAACAATAAACTACCTCCCATAATGACAAGGCTACCATCCATTGGAGTAACAAAATCTCAACAACAAACTACTTTCCATAATGACAAGGTTATACTAGCCATTGGAATAACAAAATCTCAACAACAAACTACCTTCCGTAATTACAAGGCTACCATCCATTGGAGTAACAAAATCTCAACAAAAAACTACCTTCCACAATGAGAAGGCTACCAGCCATTGGAGTAACAAAACCTCAACAACAAACTACCTTCCATAATAACAAGGCTACCATCCATTGGATAAACAAATCTTGAATAACGAACTACCTTCCATAATTACAAGACTACCATTCATTGGAGTAACAAAATCTCAACAACGAACTATCTTCCATAATGACAAGGCTACCATCCATTGGAGTAACAAAATCTAAACAACAAACTACCTTCCATATTTACAAGGCTACAATCCATTGGAGTAACAAAATCTCAACAACAAACTACCTTCCATAATGACAAGTCTACCATCCATTGGAGTAACAAAATCTCAACAACAAACTACCTTTCATAATGACAAGGCTACCATCCATTGGAGTAACAAAATCTCAAAAACAAAATACCTTCCATAATGACAAGGCTACCATCCATTGGAGTAACAAAATCTCAAAAATGAACTACCTTCCATAATGACAAGGCTACCGTCCTTTGGAGTAACAAAATCTCAACAACAAACTAGTTTCCATAATGACAAGGCTACCATCCATTGGAGTAACAAAATTTCAACAAAGAACTACCTTCCATAATGACAAGACTACCATCCATTAGAGTAACAAAATATCAACAATGAACTACCTTCCATAATGACAAGTCTACCATCCATTGGAGTAACAAAATATCAACAACGAACTACCTTCCATAATGACAAGGCTACCATCCATTGGAGTATCAAAATCTCAAAAATGAACTACCTTCCATAATCACAAGGCTACCAATCATTGGATTAACAAAATATCAAAAATGAACTACCTTCCATAATATCAAGGCTACCATCCATTAGAGTAACAAAATCTCAACAACAAACTACCTTCCATATTGACAAGGCTACCATCCATTGGAGTAACAAAATCTCAACAACAAACTACCTTCCATAATGACAAGTCTACCATCCATTGGAGTAACAAATTCTCAACAACGAACTACCTTTCATAATGACAAGGCTACCATCCATTGAAGTAACAAAATATCAAAAACAAACTACCTTCCATAATGACAAGGCTACCATCCATTGGAGTAACAAAATCTCAACAACGAACTACCTTCCATAATGACAAGTCTACCATCCATTGAAGTAACAAAATCTCAACAACGAACTACCTTTCATAATGACAAGGCTACCATCCATTGGAGTAACAAAATCTCAAAAACAAACTACCTTCACTAATGACAAGGCTACCATCCACTGGAGTAACAAAATCTAAAAAATTATCTAGCTTCCATAATGACATGGCAACCATCCTTTGGAGTAACAAAATCTCAACAACGAACTACCTACCATAATTACAAGGCTACCATCCATTGTAGTATCAAAATCTTAACAATAAACTACCTTCCATAATGAGAAGGCTACCAGCCA
This sequence comes from Vicia faba, assembly GCA_948472305.1. NCBI lineage: Eukaryota > Viridiplantae > Streptophyta > Magnoliopsida > Fabales > Fabaceae > Vicia > Vicia faba. The sequence goes on from OX451738.1 coordinate 758,305,188, forward strand.
TTGGAGTAACAAAACCTCAACAACAAACTACCTTCCATAATAACAAGGCTACCATCCATTGGATAAACAAATCTTGAATAACGAACTACCTTCCATAATTACAAGACTACCATCCATTGGAGTAACAAAATCTCAACAACGAACTATCTTCCATAATGACAAGGCTACCATCCATGGGAGTAACAAAATCTAAACAACAAACTACCTTCCATATTTACAAGGCTACAATCCATTGGAGTAACAAAATCTCAACAACAAACTACCTTCCATAATGACAAGTCTACCATCCATTGGAGTAACAAAATCTCAACAACAAACTACCTTTCATAATGACAAGGCTACCATCCATTGGAGTAACAAAATCTCAAAAACAAAATATCTTCCATAATGACAAGGCTACCATCCATTGGAGTAACAAAATCTCAAAAATGAACTACCTTCCATAATGACAAGGCTACCGTCCTTTGGAGTAACAACATCTCAACAACAAACTAGTTTCCATAATGACAAGGCTACCATCCATTGGAGTAACAAAATTTCAACAAAGAACTACCTTCCATAATAACAAGACTACCATCCATTAGAGTAACAAAATATCAACAATGAACTACCTTCCATAATGACAAGTCTACCATCCATTGGAGTAACAAAATATCAACAACGAACTACCTTCCATAATGACAAGGCTACCATCCATTGGAGTATCAAAATCTCAAAAATGAACTACCTTCCATAATCACAAGGCTACCAATCATTGGATTAACAAAATATCAAAAATGAACTACCTTCCATAATATCAAGGCTACCATCCATTAGAGTAACAAAATCTCAACAACAAACTACCTTCCATAATGACAAGGCTACCATCCATTGGAGTAACAAAATCTCAACAACAAACTACCTTCAATATTTACAAGGCTATAATCCATTGGAGTAACAAAATCTCAACAACGAACTACCTTCCATAATGACAAGTCTACCATCCATTGGAGTAACAAATTCTCAACAACGAACTACCTTTCATAATGACAAGGCTACCATCCATTGAAGTAACAAAATATCAAAAACAAACTACCTTCCATAATGACAAGGCTACCATCCATTGGAGTAACAAAATCTCAACAACGAACTACCTTCCATAATGACAAGTCTACCATCCATTGAAGTAACAAAATCTCAACAACGAACTACCTTCACTAATGACAAGGCTACCATCCACTGGAGTAACAAAATCTAAAAAATGATCTAGCTTCCATAATGACATGGCAACCATCCTTTGGAGTAACAAAATCTCAACAACGAACTACCTTCCATAATGAATAGGCTACCATCCATTGTAGTAACAAAATCTTAACAATAAACTACCTTCCATAATGACAAGGCTACCATCCATTGGAGTAACAAAATCTCAACAACAAACTACTTTCCATAATGACAGGGTTATACTAGCCATTGGAATAACAAAATCTCAACAACAAACTACCTTCCATAATTACAAGGCTACCATCCATTGGAGTAACAAAATCTCAACAACAAACTACCTTCCACAATGAGAAGGCTACCAGCCATTGGAGTAACAAAACCTCAACAACAAACTACCTTCCATAATAACAAGGCTACCATCCATTGGATTAACAAATCTTCAATAACGAACTACCTACCATAATTACAAGACTACCATCCATTGGAGTAACAAAATTTCAACAACGAACTATCTTCCATAATGACAAGGCTACCATCCATTGGAGTAACAAAATCTAAACAACAAACTACCTTCCATATTTACAAGGCTACAATCCATTGGAGTAACAAAATCTCAACAACGAACTACCTTCCATAATGACAAGTCTACCATCCATTGGAGTAACAAAATCTCAACAATAAACTACCTTTCATAATGACAAGGCTACCATCCATTGGAGTAACAAAATCTCAAAAACAAAATACCTTCCATAATGACAAGGCTACCATCCATTGGAGTAACAAAATCTCAAAAATGAACTAATTTCCATAATGACAAGGCTACCGTCCTTTGGAGTAACAAAATCTCAACAACAAACTAGTTTGCATAATGACAAGGCTACCATCCATTGGAGTAACAAAATTTCAACAACGAACTACCTTCCATAATGACAAGACTACCATCCATTGGAGTAACAAAATATCAACAATGAACTACCTTCCATAATGACAAGTCTACCATCCATTGGAGTAACAAAATATCAACAACGAACTACCTTCCATAATGACAAGGCTACCATCCATTGGAGTATCAAAATCTCAAAAATGAACTACCTTCCATAATCACAAGGCTACCATCCATTGGATTAACAAAATATCAAAAATGAACTACCTTCCATAATATCAAGGCTACCATCCATTAGAGTAACAAAATCTCAACAACAAACTACCTTCCATAATGACAAGGCTACCATCCATTGGAGTAACAAAATCTCAACAACAAACTACCTTCAATATTTACAAGGCTATAATCCATTGGAGTAACAAAATCTCAACAACGAACTACCTTCCATAATGACAAGTCTACCATCCATTGGAGTAACAAATTCTCAACAACGAACTAACTTCCATAATGACAAGTCTACCATCCATTGGAGTAACAAAATATCAACAACAAACTACCTTCCATAATGACAAGGCTACCATCCATTGGAGTATCAAAATCTCAAAAATGAACTACCTTCCATAATCACAAGGCTACCATCCATTGGATTAACAAAATATCAAAAATGAACTACCTTCCATAATATCAAGGCTACCATCCATTAGAGTAACAAAATCTCAACAACAAACTACCTTCCATAATGACAAGGCTACCATCCATTGGAGTAACAAAATCTCAACAACAAACTACCTTCAATATTTACAAGGCTATAATCCATTGGAGTAACAAAATCTCAACAACGAACTACCTTCCATAATGACAAGTCTACCATCCATTGGAGTAACAAATTCTCAACAACGAACTACCTTTCATAATGACAAGGCTACCATCCATTGAAGTAACAAAATATCAAAAACAAACTACCTTCCATAATGACAAGGCTACCATCAATTGGAGTAACAAAATCTCAACAACGAACTACCTTCCATAATGACAAGTCTACCATCCATTGAAGTAACAAAATATCAACAACGAACTACCTTTCATAATGACAAGGCTACCATCCATTGGAGTAACAAAATCTCAAAAACAAACTACCTTCACTAATGACAAGGCTACCATCCACTGGAGTAACAAAATCTAAAAAATGATCTAGCTTCCATAATGACATGGAAACCATCCTTTGGAGTAACAAAATCTCAACAACGAACTACCTTCCATAATGAATAGGCTACCATCCATTGTAGTAACAAAATCTTAACAATAAACTACCTTCCATAATGACAAGGCTACCATCCATTGGAGTAACAAAATCTCAACAACAAACTTCTTTCCATAATGACAGGGTTATACTAGCCATTGGAATAACAAAATCTCAACAACAAACTACCTTCCATAATTACAAGGCTACCATCCATTGGAGTAACAAAATCTCAACAACAAACTACCTTCCACAATGAGAAGGCTACCAGCCATTGGAGTAACAAAACCTCAAAAACAAACTACCTTCCATAATAACAAGGCTACCATCCATTGGATTAACAAATCTTCAATAACGAACTACCTACCATAATTACAAGACTACCATCCATTGGAGTAACAAAATCTCAACAACGAACTATCTTCCATAATGACAAGGCTACCATCCATTGGAGTAACAAAATCTAAACAACAAACTACCTTCCATATTTACAAGGCTACAATCCATTGGAGTAACAAAATCTCAACAACGAACTACCTTCCATAATGACAAGTCTACCATCCATTGGAGTAACAAAATCTCAACAATAAACTACCTTTCATAATGACAAGGCTACCATCCATTGGAGTAACAAAATCTCAAAAACAAAATACCATCCATAATGACAAGGCTACCATCCATTGGAGTAACAAAATCTCAAAAATGAACTACCTTCCATAATGACAAGGCTACCATCCTTTGGAGTAACAAAATCTCAACAACAAACTAGTTTCCATAATGACAAGGCTACCATCCATTGGAGTAACAAAATTTCAACAACGAACTACCTTCCATAATGACAAGACTACCATCCATTGGAGTAACAAAATATCAACAATGAACTACCTTCCATAATGACAAGTCTACCATCCATTGGAGTAACAAAATATCAACAACGAACTACCTTTCATAATGACAAGGCTACCATCCATTGAAGTAACAAAATATCAAAAACAAACTACCTTCCATAATGACAAGGCTACCATCCATTGGAGTAACAAAATCTCAACAACGAACTACCTTCCATAATGACAAGTCTACCATCCATTGAAGTAACAAAATCTCAACAACGAACTACCTTTCATAATGACAAGGCTACCATCCATTGGAGTAACAAAATCTCAAAAACAAACTACCATCAATAATGACAAGGCTACCATCCACTTGAGTAACAAAATCTAAAAAATGATCTAGCTTCCATAATGACATGGCTACCATCCTTTGGAGTAACAAAATCTCAACAACGAACTACCTTCCATAATGAATAGGCTACCATCCATTGTAGTAACAAAATCTTAACAATAAACTACCTTCCATAATGACAAGGCTACCATCCATTGGAGTAACAAAATCTCAACAACAAACTACTTTCCATAATGACAAGGTTATACTAGCCATTGGAATAACAAAATCTCAACAACAAACTACCTTCCATAATTACAAGGCTATCATCCATTGAAGTAACAAAATCTCAACAACAAACTACCTTCCACAATGAGAAGGCTACCATCCATTGGAGTAACAAAATCTAAACAACAAACTACCTTCCATATTTACAAGGCTACAATCCATTGGAGTAACAAAATCTCAACAACAAACTACCTTCCATAATGACAAGTCTACCATCCATTGGAGTAACAAAATCTCAAAAACAAACTACCTTTCATAATGACAAGGCTACCATCCATTGGAGTAACAAAATCTCAAAAACAAAATACCTTCCATAATGACAAGGCTACCATCCATTGGAGTAACAAAATCTCAAAAATGAACTACCTTCCATAATGACAAGGCTACCGTCCTTTGGAGTAACAAAATCTCAACAACAAACTAGTTTCCATAATGACAAGGCTACCATCCATTGGATTAACAAAATTTCAACAAAGAACTACCTTCCATAATGACAAGAATACCATCCATTAGAGTAACAAAATATCAACAATGAACTACCTTCCATAATGACAAGTCTACCATCCATTGGAGTAACAAAATATCTACAACGAACTACCTTCCATAATGACAAGGCTACCATCCATTGGAGTATCAAAATCTCAAAAATGAACTACCTTCCATAATCACAAGGCTACCAATCATTGGATTAACAAAATATCAAAAATGAACTACCTTCCATAATATCAAGGCTACCATCCATTAGAGTAACAAAATCTCAACAACAAACTACCTTCCATAATGACAAGGCTACCATCCATTGGAGTAACAAAATCTCAACAACAAACTACCTTCAATATTTACAAGGCTATAATCCATTGGAGTAACAAAATCTCAACAACGAACTACCTTCCATAATGACAAGTCTACCATCCATTGGAGTAACAAATTCTCAACAACGAACTACCTTTCATAATGACAAGGCTACCATCCATTGAAGTAACAAAATATCAAAAACAAACTACCTTCCATAATGACAAGGCTACCATAAATTAGAGTAACAAAATCTCAACAACGAACTACCTTCCATAATGACAAGTCTACCATCCATTGAAGTAACAAAATCTCAACAACGAACTACCTTTCATAATGACAAGGCTACCATCCATTGGAGTAAAAAAATCTCAAAAACAAACTACCTTCAATAATGACAAGGCTACCATCCACTGGAGTAACAAAATCTAAAAAATGATCTAGCTTCCATAATGACGTGGAAACCATCCTTTGGAGTAACAAAATCTCAACAACGAACTACCTTCCATAATGAATAGGCTACCATCCATTGTAGTAACAAAATCTTAACAATAAACTACCTTCCATAATGACAAGGCTACCATCCATTGGAGTAACAAAATCTCAACAACAAACTTCTTTCCATAATGACAGGGTTATACTAGCCATTGGAATAACAAAATCTCAACAACAAACTACCTTCCATAATTACAAGGCTACCATCCATTGGAGTAACAAAATCTCAACAACAAACTACCTTCCACAATGAGAAGGCTACCAGCCATTGGAGTAAAAAAACCTCAACAACAAACTACCTTCCATAATAACAAGGCTACCATCCATTGGATTAACAAATCTTCAATAACGAACTACCTACCATAATTACAAGACTACCATCCATTGGAGTAACAAAATCTCAACAACGAACTATCTTCCATAATGACAAGGCTACCATCCATTGGAGTAACAAAATCTAAACAACAAACTACCTTCCATATTTACAAGGCTACAATCCATTGGAGTAACAAAATCTCAACAACGAACTACCTTCCATAATGACAAGTCTACCATCCATTGGAGTAACAAAATCTCAACAACAAACTACCTTTCATAATGACAAGGCTACCATCCATTGGAGTAACAAAATCTCAAAAACAAACTACCTTCACTAATGACAAGGCTACCATCCACTGGAGTAACAAAATCTAAAAAATGATCTAGCTTCCATAATGACATGGAAACCATCCTTTGGAGTAACAAAATCTCAACAACGAAATACCTTCCATAATGAATAGGCTACCATCCATTGTAGTAACAAAATCTTAACAATAAACTACCTTCCATAATGACAAGGCTACCATCCATTGGAGTAACAAAATCTCAACAACAAACTTCTTTCCATAATGACAGGGTTATACTAGCCATTGGAATAACAAAATCTCAACAACAAACTACCTTCCATAATTACAAGGCTACCATCCATTGGAGTAACAAAATCTCAACAACAAACTACCTTCCACAATGAGAAGGCTACCAGCCATTGGAGTAAAAAAACCTCAACAACAAACTACCTTCCATAATAACAAGGCTACCATCCATTGGATTAACAAATCTTCAATAACGAACTACCTACCATAATTACAAGACTACCATCCATTGGAGTAACAAAATCTCAACAACGAACTATCTTCCATAATGACAAGGCTACCATCCATTGGAGTAACAAAATCTAAACAACAAACTACCTTCCATATTTACAAGGCTACAATCCATTGGAGTAACAAAATCTCAACAACGAACTACCTTCCATAATGACAAGTCTACCATCCATTGGAGTAACAAAATCTCAACAATAAACTACCTTTCATAATGACAAGGCTACCATCCATTGGAGTAACAAAATCTCAAAAACAAAATACCATCCATAATGACAAGGCTACCATCCATTGGAGTAACAAAATCTCAAAAATGAACTACCTTCCATAATGACAAGGCTACCGTCCTTTGGAGTAACAAAATCTCAACAACAAACTAGTTTCCATAATGACAAGGCTACCATCCATTGGAGTAACAAAATTTCAACAACGAACTACCTTCCATAATGACAAGACTACCATCCATTGGAGTAACAAAATATCAACAATGAACTACCTTCCATAATGACAAGTCTACCATCCATTGGAGTAACAAAATATCAACAACGAACTACCTTCCATAATGACAAGGCTACCATCCATTGGAGTATCAAAATCTCAAAAATGAACTACCTTCCATAATCACAAGGCTACCATCCATTGGATTAACAAAATATCAAAAATGAACTACCTTCCATAATATCAAGGCTACCATCCATTAGAGTAACAAAATCTCAACAAAAAACTACCTTCCATAATGACAAGGCTACCATCCATTGGAGTAACAAAATCTCAACAACAAACTACCTTCAATATTTACAAGGCTATAATCCATTGGAGTAACAAAATCTCAACAACAAACTACCTTCCATAATGACAAGTCTACCATCCATTGGAGTAACAAATTCTCAACAACGAACTACCTTTCTTAATGACAAGGCTACCATCCATTGAAGTAACAAAATATCAAAAACAAACTACCTTCCATAATGACAAGGCTACCATCCATTGGAGTAACAAAATCTCAACAACGAACTACCTTCCATAATGACAAGTCTACCATCCATTGAAGTAACAAAATCTCAACAACGAACTACCTTTCATAATGACAAGGCTACCATCCATTGGAGTAACAAAATCTCAAAAACAAACTACCTTCAATAATGACAAGGCTACCATCCACTGGAGTAACAAAATCTAAAAAATGATCTAGCTTCCATAATGACATGGCTACCATCCTTTGGAGTAACAAAATCTCAACAACGAACTACCTTCTATAATGAATAGGCTACCATCCATTGTAGTAACAAAATCTTAACAATAAACTACCTTCCATAATGACAAGGCTACCATCCATTGGAGTAAAAAAATCTCAACAACAAACTACTTTCCATAATGACAAGGTTATACTAGCCATTGGAATAACAAAATCTCAACAACAAACTACCTTCCATAATTACAAGGCTACCATCCATTGAAGTAACAAAATCTCAACAACAAACTACCTTCCACAATGAGAAGGCTACCAGCCATTGGAGTAACAAAACCTCAACAACAAACTACCTTCCATAATAACAAGGCTACCATCCATTGGATTAACAAATCTTCAATAACGAACTACCTACCATATTTACAAGACTACCATCCATTGGAGTAACAAAATCTCAACAACGAACTATCTTCCATAATGACAAGGCTTCCATCCATTGGAGTAACAAAATCTAAACAACAAACTACCTTCCATATTTACAAGGCTACAATCCATTGGAGTAACAAAATCTCAACAACGAACTACCTTCCATAATGACAAGTCTACCATCCATTGGAGTAACAAAATCTCAACAACAAACTACCTTTCATAATGACAAGGCTACCATCCATTGGAGTAACAAAATCTCAAAAACAAAATACCTTCCATAATGACAAGGCTACCATCCATTGGAGTAACAAAATCTCAAAAATGAACTACCTTCCATAATGACAAGGCTACCGTCCTTTGGAGTAACAAAATCTCAACAACAAACTAGTTTCCATAATGACAAGGCTACCATCCATTGGAGTAACAAAATTTCAACAACGAACTACCTTCCATAATGACAAGACTACCATCCATTGGAGTAACAAAATATCAACAATGAACTACCTTCCATAATGACAAGTCTACCATCCATTGGAGTAACAAAATATCAACAACGAACTACCTTCCATAATGACAAGGCTACCATCCATTGGAGTATCAAAATCTCAAAAATGAACTACCTTCCATAATCACAAGGCTACCATCCATTGGATTAACAAAATATCAAAAATGAACTACCTTCCATAATATCAAGGCTACCATCCATTAGAGTAACAAAATCTCAACAACAAACTACCTTCCATAATGACAAGGCTACCATCCATTGGAGTAACAAAATCTCAACAACAAACTACCTTCAATATTTACAAGGCTATAATCCATTGGAGTAACAAAATCTCAACAACAAACTACCTTCCATAATGACAAGGCTACCATCCATTGGAGTAACAAATTCTCAACAACGAACTACCTTTCATAATGACAAGGCTACCATCCATTGAAGTAACAAAATATCAAAAACAAACTACCTTCCATAATGACAAGGCTACCATCCATTGGAGTAACAAAATCTCAACAACGAACTACCTTCCATAATGACAAGTCTACCATCCATTGAAGTAACAAAATCTCAACAACGAACTACCTTTCATAATGACAAGGCTTCCATCCATTGGAGTAACAAAATCTCAAAAACAAACTACCTTCCATAATGACAAGGATACCATCCATTGGAGTAACAAAATCTAAAAAATGATCTAGCTTCCATAATGACATGGCTACCATCCTTTGGAGTAACAAAATCTCAACAACGAACTACCTTCCATAATGAATAGGCTACCATCCATTGTAGTAACAAAATCTTAACAATAAACTACCTTCCATAATGACAAGGCTACCATCCATTGGAGTAACAAAATCTCAACAACAAACTACTTTCCATAATGACAAGGTTATACTAGCCATTGGAATAACAAAATCTCAACAACAAACTACCTTCCATAATTACAAGGCTACCATCCATTGAAGTAACAAAATCTCAACAACAAACTACCTTCCACAATGAGAAGGCTACCAGCCATTGGAGTAACAAAACCTCAACAACAAACTACCTTCCATAATAACAAGGCTACCATCCATTGGATTAACAAATCTTCAATAACGAACTACCTTCCATAATTACAAGACTACCATCCATTGGAGTAACAAAATCTCAACAATGAACTATCTTCCATAATGACAAGGCTGCCATCCATTGGAGTAACAAAATCTTAACAACAAACTACCTTCTATAATGACAAGGCTACCATCCATTGGAGTAAAAAAATCTCAACAAAAAACTACTTTCCATAATGACAAGGCTATACTAGCCATTGGAATAACAAAATCTCAACAACAAAATACCTTCCATAATGACAAGGCTACCATCCGTTGGAGTAACAAAATCTCGACAACAAACTACCTTCTGTAATGAGAAGGCTACCAGCCATTGAAGTAACAAAACCTCAACAACGAACTACCTTCCATAATAACAAGGCTACCATCCATTGGATTAACAAAATTTCAACAACGAACTACTTTCCATAATGACAAGACTAACATCCATTAGAGTAACAAAATCTCAACAATGAACTACCTTCTATAATGACAAGGCTACCATCCATTAGATTAACAAAATCTCAAAAATGAACTACCTTCCATAATAACAAGGCTATCATCCATTGGAGAAAAAAAATCTCCATTATGAAATACGTTCCACAATGACAAGGATACCATCAATTAGAGTAACAAAATCTCAACAACAAACTACATTCCATAATGACAAGGCTACCATCCACTAAAGTAACAAAATCTCAACAACAAACTACCTTCCATAATGACAAACTTACAATCCATTGGAGTAAAAAAATCTCATCAACAAACTACCTTCCATATTTATAAGGCTACAATCCATTGGAGTAACAAAATCTCAACAACGAACAAGCTTCCATAATGACAAGTCTACCATCCATTGGAGTAACAAAATCTCAAAAACGAACTACCTTCCATAATGACAAGGCTACCACCCATTGGAGTAACAAAATCTCAAAAACGAACTACCTTTCATAATGACAAGGCTACCATACATTGGAGTAACAAAATAACAAAAATGAACTACCTTGCATAATAAAAAGGCTAGCATCCATTGGAGTAAAAAAATCCCAATAACTAACTACCTTCCATAATGACAAGGCTACCATCCATTGGAGTAACAAAATATCAACAACGAACTACCTTCCATAATGACAAGGCTACCATCCATTGGATAACAAAATCTAAACAATGAACTACCTTCCATAATGAGAAGGCTATCATCCATTGGAGTAACAAAATCTCAAAAATGAACTACCTTCCATAATGACAAGGCTATCATAGATTGGAGAAACAAAATCTCAATAATGGACTACCTTCCGTAATGACAAGGCTATAATCCATTGGAGAAACAAAATCTAAACAACAACTGCCTTCCATAATGACAAGGCTACCATCCATTGATGTAATAAAATTTCAACAACGAACTACCTTCCAAAATGACAAGGCTACCATCCATTGGAGTAAAAAAATTTCAACAACGAACTACCTTCCATAATGACAAGACTACCATCCATTGGACTAACAAAATCTCAACAATGAACTACCTTCCATAAAGAAAAGGCTACAATCCATTGGAGTAAAAAAATCTCAAAAATCAAGTACCTTCCATAATGACAAGGTTATCATCCATTGGTGAAACAAAATCTCAATAATGAACTACCTACCGTAATGACAGGGATACCATCAATTAGAGTTACAAAATCTCAACAACAAACTACCTTCCATAATGACAAGGCTACCATCCATTAAAGTAACAAAATCTCAACAAGGAACTACCTTCCATAATGACAAGGCTACCATCCACTGTAGTAACAAAATCTCAACAACAAACTACCTTCCATAATGACAAACTTACCATCCATTGGAGTAAAAAAATCTCATCAACAAACTACCTTCCATATTTATAAGGATACAATCCATTGGAGTAACAAAATCTCAACAACGAACTAGCTTCCATAATGACAAGTCTACCATCCATTGGAGTAACAAAATCTCAAAAACGAACTACCTTCCATAATGACAAGGCTACCACCCATTGGAGTAACAAAACCTCAACAACAAACTACCTTCCATAATGACAAGGCTACCATCCATTGGATAACAAAATCTAAACAATGAACTACCTTCCATAATGAGAAGGCTATCATCCATTGGAGTAACAAAATCTCAAAAATGAACTACCTTCCATAACGACAAGGCTATCATACATTGGAGAAACAAAATCTCAACAATGAACTACCTTCCGTAATGACAAGGCTATAATCCATTGGAGAAACAAAATCTCAACAACAACTACCTTCCATAATGACAAGGCTACCATCCATTGAAGTAATAAAATCTCAACAACGAACTACCTTCCATAATGACAAGGCTACCATCCATTGGAGTAACAAAATCTCAACAACGAACTACTTTCCATAATGACAAGGCTACCGTCCATTGGAGTAACAAAATCTCAACAACAAACTACCTTCCATAATGACAAGGCTACCATCCATTGGAGTAACAAAATCTCAACAACGAACTACCTTCCATAATGACAAGACTACCATCCATTGGACTAACAAAATCTCCACAATGAACTACCTTCTATAATGACAAGGCTACCATCCATTGGAATAACATAATCTCAAAAATTAACTACCTTCCATAATAACAAGGCTATCATCCATTGGAGAAACAAAATCTCAATAATGAACTACCTTCCGTAATGACAGGGATACCATCAATTAGAGTTACAAAATCTCAACAACAAACTACCTTCCATAATGACAAGGCTACCATCCATTAAAGTAACAAAATCTCAACAAGGAACTACCTTCCCTAATGACAAGGCTACCATCCATTGGAGTAAAAAAATCTCAACAAAGAACTACCTTTCATAATTACAAGGCTAGCAACCATTGGAGTAACAAAATCTCAACAATTAACTACCTTCCATAATGACAAGGCTACCAGCCATTGGAGTAACAAAATCTCAAAAAGAAACTACCTTCCATAATCACAAAGCTACCATCCATTGGTTTAATAAAATATAAAAAATGAACTACCTTCCATAATATCAAGGATACCATCCATTAGAGTAACAAAATCCCAATATCAAACTACCTTCCGTAATGACAAGGCTACCATCCATTGGAGTAACAAAATCTCAACAACGAACTACCTTCCATAATGACAAGGCTACCATCCATTAAAGTAACAAAATATCAACAACAAACTACCTTACATAATGACAAGGATACCATCCATTGGAGTAACACAATCTCAAAAATTAACTACCTTCCATAATGACAAGACTACCATCCATTGGAGTAACAAAATCTCAACAACGAACTACCTTTCATAATGACAAGGCTACCATCTATTGGAGTAACAAAACCTCAAAAACAAACTACCTTCCATAATGACAAGGCTACCATTAATTGGAGTAAGAAAATCTAAACAACAAACTACCTTCCTTATTTACAAGGCTACAATCCACTGGAGTAACAAAATCTCAACAACGAACTACTTTCCATAATCACAATGCTACCATCCATTGGATTTACAAAATATCAAAAATGAACTACCTTCCATAATATCAAGGCTAAAATCCATTAGAGTAACAAAATCCCAATATCGAACTACCTTTCATAATGACAAGGCTACCATCCATTGGAGTATCAAAATCTCAACAACAAACTACCTTCCATAATGACAAGGCTACCATCCATTATAGTAACAAAATATCAACAACGAACTACCTTACATAATGACAAGGATACCATCCATTGGAGTAACAAAATCTCAAAAATGAACTACCTTCCATAAAGACAAGGCTACCGTCCATTGGAGTAACAAAATGTCAACAACAAACTACCTTCCATAATGACAAGGATACCATCCATTGTTGTAACAAAATATCAACAACGAACTACCTTCTATAATTACAAGGCTACCATCCATTATAGTAACAAAATTTCAACAACGAAATACCTTCCATAATGATAAGGCTACAATCCATTGGAGTAAGAAAATCTCAACAAAGTACTACCTTCAATAATGACAAGGCTACCATCCATTGGAGTAATAAAATCTCAACAAACTACCTTTCATAATGACAAGGCTACCATCCATTGGAGTAACAAAATCTCAAAAATGAACTACCTTCCATAATGACAAGGCTAGCGTCCATTGGAGTAACAAAATCTCAACAACGAACTACCTTCCATAATGACAAGGCTACCATCCATTGGAGTAACAAAATCTTAACAACAAACTACCTTCCATAATGACAAGGCTACCATCCATTGGAGTAACAAAATCTTAACAACAAACTACTTTCCATAATGATAAGGCTATACTAGCCATTGGAATAACAAAATCTCAACAACAAACTACCTTCCATAATGAAAAGGCTACCATCCATTGGAGTAACAAAATCTCAACAACAAACTACCTTCCATAATGAGAAGCCTACCAGCCATTGGAGTAACAAAACCTCAACAACGAACTACCTTCCATAATAACAAGGCTACCATCCATTGGATAAAAAAAATTTCAACAACGAACTACCTTCCATAATGACAAGACTACCATCCATTAGAGTAACAAAATCTCCACAATGAACTACCTTCTATAATGACAAGGCTACCATCCATTGGATTAACAAAATCTCAAAAATGAACTACCTTCCATAATAACAAGGCTATCATCCATTGGAGAAAATAATCTCAATAATGAACTACATTCCATAATGACACGGATACCATCAATTAAAGTTACAAAATCTCAACTACAAACTACCTTCCATAATGACAAGGCTACCATCCATTAAAGTAACAAAATCTCAATAACAAAATACCTTCCATAATAACAAGGCTACCATCCATTGGAGTAACAAAATCTCAACAACAAACTACTTTCCATAATGACAAGGCTATACTAGCCATTGGAATAACAAAATCTCAACAACAAACTACCTTCCATAATGACAAGGCTACTATCCATCGGAGTAACAAAATCTAAACAAGAGACTACCTTCCATAATGAGAAGCCTACCAGCCATTGGAGTAACAAAACCTCAACAACGAACTACCTTCCATAATAACAAGGCTACCATCCATTGGATTAACAAAATTTCAACAACGAACTGCCTTCCATAATGACAAGACTACCATCCATTAGAGTAACAAAATCTCAACAATGAACTACCTTCTATAATGACAAGGCTACCATCCATTGGATTAACAAAATCTCAAAAATGAACTACCTTCCATAATAACAAGGCTATCATCCATTGGAGAAAAAAAATCTCAATAATGAACTACGTTCCATAATGACACGGATACCATCAATTAGAGTTACAAAATCTCAACTACAAACTACCTTCCATAATGACAAGGCTACCATCCATTAAACTAACAAAATCTCAACAACAAACTACCTTCCATAATGACAAGGCTACCATCCATTGGAGTAACAAAATCTCCACAGTGAATTACCTTCCATAATGACAAGGCTAAAAGTTATTGGAGTAACAAAATCTCAATAATGAACTACCTTCAATAATCACAAGGCTATCATCCATTGGAGAAACAAAATCTCAACAATGAACTACCTTCCGTAATGACAAGGATACCATCAATTAGAGTAACAAAATCTCAACAACAAACTACCTTCCATAATGATAAGGCTACCATCCATTGGAGTAACAAAATCTCAACAACAAACTACCTTCCATAATGACAAACTTACCATCCATTGGAGTAACAAAATCACATCAACAAACTACCTTCCATATTTACAAGGCTACAATCCATTGGAGTAATAAAATCTCAACAACGAACTAGCTTCCATAATGACAAGTCTACCATCCATTGGAGTAACAAAATCTCAAAAACGAACTACCTTCCATAATGACAAGGCTACCATCCATTGGATTAACAAAATCTCAAAAACGAAGTACCTTTCATAATGACAAGGCTACCATCCATTGGAGTAACAAAATATAAAAAAATGAACTACCTTTCATAATAACAAGGCTAGCATCCATTGGAGTAACAAAATCCCAATAACTAACTACCTTCCATAATGACAAGGCTACCATCCATTGGAGTAACAAAATCTAAACAATGAACTACCTTCCATAATGAGAAGGCTATCATCCATTGGAGTAACAAAATCTCAAAAATGAACTACCTTCCATAATGACAAGGCTATCATACATTGAAGAAAAAAAATCTCAACAATGAACTAACTTCCGTAATGACAAGGCTATAATCCATTGAAGTAACAAAATTTCAACAACAACTACCTTCCACAATGACAAGGCTACCATCCATTGAAGTAATGAAATCTCAACAACGAACTACCTTCCATAATGACAAGGCTACTATCCGTTGGAGTAACAAAATCTCAACAACGAACTACCATCCATAATCACAAGGCTACCGTCCATTGGAGTAACATAATCTCAACAACAAACTACCTTCCATAATGACAAGACTACCATCCATTGGAGTAACAAAATTTCTACAATGAACTACCTTCCATAATGACAAGACTACCATCCATTGGAGTAACAAAATCTCAACAATTAACTACCTTCCATAATGACAAGGTTATCATCCATTGGAGAAACAAGATCTCAATAATGAACTACCTTTCGTAATGACACGGATACCATCAATTAGAGTTAAAAAATCTCAACAACAAACTACCTTCCATAATGACTAGGCTACCATCCATTGGAGTAACAAAATCTCAACAAGGAACTACCTTTTATAATGACAAGGCTACAAACCATTGGAGTAACAAAATCTCAACAATGAACTACCTTCCATAATGACAAGGCTACTAGCCATTGGAGTAACAAAATCTCAACAATCAACTACCTTCCATAATAACAAGTCTACCATCCATTGGAGTAACAAAATCTCAACAACGAACTACCTTCCATAATGACAAGGCTACCATCCATTTGAGTAACAAAATCTCAAAAACGAACTACCATCCATAATCACAAGGCTACCATTCATTGGATTAACAAAATATCAAAAATGAACTACCTTCCATAATATCAAGGCTACCATCCATTAGATTAACAAAATCCCAATATCAAACTACCTTCCATAAAGACAAGTCTACCATCCATTGGAGTAACAAAATATCAACAACGAACTACCTTACATAATGACAAGGATACCATCCATTGGAGTAACAAAATCTCAAAAATGAACTACCTTCCATAAAGACAAGGCTACCGTCCATTGGAGTAACAAAATCTCAACAATGAACTACCTTCCATATTGACAAGGCTACCATCCATTGGAGTATCAAAATTTTAACAACGAACTACCTATCATAATGATAAGGCTACAATCTATTGGAGTAACAAAATATCAACAATGTACTACCTTCAATAATGACAAGGCTACCATCCATTGGAGTAATAAAATCTCAACAACAAACTACCTTCTATAATGACAAGGCTACCATCCATTGGAGTAACAAAATCTCAAAAATGAACTACCTTCCATAATGACAAGGCTACCGTCCATTGGAGTAACAAAATCTCAACAACGAACTACCTTCCATAATGACAAGGCTACCATCCATTGGAGTAACAAAATATCAACAAAAAACTACTTTCCATAATGACAAGGCTATACTAGCCATTGGAATAACAAAATCTCAACAACAAACTACCTTCCATAATGACAAGGCTATCATACATTGGAGTAACAAAATCTCAACAACAAACTACCTTCCATAATGAGAAGGCTACCATCAATTGGATTAACAAAATTTCAACAACGAACTACCTTCCATAATGACAAGACTAACATCCAATGGAGTAACAAAATCTCAAAAATGAACTACCTTCCATAATAAAAAGGCTATCATCCATTGGAGAAAAAAATCTCCATAATGAACTATGTTCCATAATGACACGGATACCATCAATTAGAGTTACAAAATCTCAACTACAAAATACCTTCCATAATGACAAGGCTGCCATCCATTAAAGTAACAAAATCTCAACAACGAACTACCTTCCATAATGACAAGGCTACCTTCCATTGGAGTAATAAAATCTCAACAACGAACTACCTTCCATAATGACAAGGCTACCATCTATTGGAGTAACAAAATCTCAAAAACGAACTACCTTCCAAAATGAAAAGGTTACCGTCCATTGGAGTAACAAAATCTCAACAACGAACTACCTTCCATAATGACAAGGCTACCATCCATTGGAATAACAAAATCTCAACAACAAACTACCTTCCATAATGACAAGGCTATCATCCATTGGAGTAACAAAATCTCAACAACAAACTACCTTCCATAATGAGAAGGCTACCAGCCATTGGAGTAACAAAACCTCAACAACGAACTACCTTCCATAATAACAAGGCTACCATCCATTGGATTAACAAAATTTCAACAACGAACTACCTTCCATAATGACAAGACTAACATCCATTGGAGTAACAAAATCTCAACAATGAACTACCTTCTATAATGACAAGGCTAACATCCATTGGAGTAACAAAATCTCAAAAATGAACTACCTTCCATAATAACAATGCTATCATCCATTGGAGAAAAAAATCTCAATAATGAACTACGTTCCATAATGACACGGATACCATCAATTAGAGTTACAAAATCTCAACTACAAAATACCTTCCATAATGACAAGGCTACCATCCAATAAAGTAACAAAATCTCAACAACAAACTACGTTTCATAATGACAAGGATACCATCCATTGGAGAAACAAAATCTCAACAATGAACTACCTTCCATAATGACAAGGATACCATCAATTAGAGTAAAATAATCACAACAACGAACTACCTTCCATAATGACAAGGGTACCATCCATTGGAGTAACAAAATCTCAAAAAACAAACTACCTTCCATAATGACATACTTACCATCCATTGGAGTAACAAAATCTAATCAACAAACTACCTTCCATATTTACAAGGCTATAATCCATTGGAGTAACGAAATCTCAACAATGAACTAGCTTCCATAATGACAAGTCTACCATCCATTGGAGTAACAAAATCTCAAAAACAAACTACCTTCCATAATGACAAGGCTACCATCCATTGGAGTAACAAAATCTCTACAACAAACTACCTTCCATAATGAGAAGGCTACCAGCCATTGGAATAACAAAACCTCAACAACGAACTACCTTCCATAATAACAAGGCTACCATCCATTGGATTAACAAATTTTCAACAACGAGCTACCTTCAATAATGACAAGACTAACATCCATTGGAGTAACAAAATCTCAAAAATGAACTACCTTCCATAATAACAAGACTATCATCCATTGGAGACAAAAAATCTCCATAATGAACTACGTTCCATAATGAGACAAATATCATCAATTAGAGTTACAAAATCTCAACTACAAAATACCTTCCATAATGACAAGGCTGCCATCCATTAAAGTAACAAAATCTCAACAACGAATTACCTTCCATAATGACAAGGCTACCATCCATTGCAGTAATAAAATCTCAACAACGAACTACCTTCCATAATGACAAGGCTACCATCCAATGGAGTAACAAAATCTCAAAAATGAACTACCTTCCATAATGACAAGGCTACCGTCCATTGGAGTAACATAATCTAATCAACGAACTACCTTCCATAATGACAAGGCTACCATCCATTGGAATAACAAAATCTCAACAACAAACTACCCTCCATAATGACAAGGCTATCATCCATTGAAGTAACAAAATCTCAACAACAAACTACCTTCCATAATGAGAAGGCTACCAGCCATTGGAGTAACAAAACCTCAACAACGAACTACCTTCCATAATAACAAGGCTACCATCCATTGGATTAACAAAATTTCAACAACGAACTACCTTCCATAATAACAAGGCTACCATCTATTGGATTAACAAATTTTCAACAACGAACTACCTTCCATAATGACAAGACTAACATCCTTTGGAGTAACATAATCTCAAAAATGAACTACCTTTCATAATAACAAGACTATCATCCATTGGAGAAAAAAAATCTCCATAATGAACTACGTTCCATAATGAGACGGATACCATCAATTAGAGTTACAAAATCTCAACTACAAAATACCTTCCAAAATGACAAGGCTGCCATCCATTAAAGTAACAAAATCTCAACAACGAATTACCTTCCATAATGACAAGGCTACCATCCATTGGAGTAATAAAATCTCAACAACGAACTACCTTCCATAATGACAAGGCTACCATCCATTGGAGTAACAAAATCTCAAAAATGAACTACCTTCCATAATGACAAGGCTACCGTCCATTGGAGTAACAAAATCTCAACAACGAACTACCTTCCATAATGACAAGGCTACCATCCATTGGAATAACAAAATCTCAACAACAAACTACCTTCCATAATGACAAGGCTATCATCCATTGGAGTAACAAAATCTCAACAACAAACTACCTTCCATAATGAGAAGGCTACCAGCCATTGGAGTAACAAAACCTAAACAACGAACTACCTTGCATAATAACAAGGCTACCATCCATTGGATTAACAAAATTTCAACAACGAACTACCTTCCATAATGACAAGACTAACATCCATTGGAGTAACAAAATCTCAACAATGAACTACCTTCTATAATGACAAGGCTAACATCCATTGGAGTAACAAAATCTCAAAAATGAACTACCTTCCATAATAACAATACTATCATCCATTGGAGAAAAAAATCTCAATAATGAACTACGTTCCATAATGACACGGATACCATCAATTAGAGTTACAAAATCTCAACTAAAAAATACCTTCCATAATGACAAGGCTACCATCCAATAAAGTAACAAAATCTCAACAACAAACTACGTTCCATAATGACAAGGATACCATCCATTGGAGAAACAAAATCTCAACAATGAACTACCTTCCGTAATGACAGAATACCATCAATTAGAGTAAAATAATCACAACAACGAACTACCTTCCATAATGACAAGGGTACCATCCATTGGAGTAACAAAATCTCAAAAACAAACTACCTTCCATAATGACATACTTACCATTCATTGGAGTAACAAAATCTAATCAACAAACTACCTTCCATATTTACAAGGCTACAATCCATTGGAGTAACTAAATCTCAACAACGAACTAGCTTCCATAATGACAAGTCTACCATCCATTGGAGTAACAAAATCTCAAAAACAAACTACCTTCCATAATGACAAGGCTACCATCCATTGGAGTAACAAAATTTCAACAACAAACTACCTTCCATAATGAGAAGGCTACCAGCCATTGGAGTAACAAAACCTCGACAACGAACTACCTTCCATAATAACAAGGCTTTCATCCATTGGATTAACAAATTTTCAACAACGAACTACCTTCCATAATGACAAGACTAACATCCTTTGGAGTAACAAAATCTCAAAAATGAACTACCTTCCATAATAACAAGACTATCATCCATTGGAGAAAAAAAATCTCCATAATGAACTACGTTCCATAATGAGACGGATACCATCAATTAGAGTTACAAAATCTCAACTACAAAATACCTTCCATAATGACAAGGCTGCCATCCATTAAAGTAACAAAATCTCCACAACAACTACCTTCCATAATGAAAAGGCTACCATCCATTGGAGTAATAAAATCTCAACATCGACCTACCTTCCATAATGACAAGGCTACCATCCATTGGAGTAATAAAATCTTAACAACGAACTACCTTTCATAATGACAAGGCTACCATCCATTGGAGTAACAAAATATCAACAACAAACTACTTTCCATAATGACAAGGCTTTACTAGCAATTGGAATAACAAAATCTCAACAACAAACTACCTTCCATATTGAGAAGGCTATCATCCATTGGAGTAACAAAATCTCATCAACAAACTACCTTCCATATTTACAAGGCTACAATCCATTGGAGTAACTAAATCTCAACAACGAACTAGCTTCCATAATGACAAGTCTACCATCCATTGGAGTAACAAAATTTCAACAACGAACTACCTTCCATAATGACAAGACTAACATCCATTGGAGTAACAAAATCTCAACAATGAACTACCTTCTATAATGACAAGGCTAACATCCATTGGAGTAACAAAATCTCAAAAATGAACTACCTTCCATAATAACAACGCTATCATCCATTTAAGAAAAAAATCTCAATAATGAACTACGTTCCATAATGACACGGATACCATCAATTAGAGTTACAAAATCTCAACTACAAAATACCTTCCATAATGACAAGACTACCATCCATTAAAGTAACAAAATCTCAACAACGAATTACCTTCCATAATGTCAAGGATACCATCCATTGGAGAAACAAAATCTCAACAATGAACTACCTTCCGTAATGACAAGGATACCATCAATTAGAGTAAAATAATCACAACAACGAACTACCTTCCATAATGACAAAATCTAATCAACAAACTACCTTCCATATTTACAAGGCTACAATCCATTGGAGTAACTAAATCTCAACAACGAACTAGCTTCCATAATGACAAGTCTACCATCCATTGGAGTAACAAAATCTCAAAAACAAACTACATTCCATAATGACAAGGCTACCATCCATTGGAGTAACAAAATCTCAACAACAAACTACCTTCCATAATGAGAAGGCTACCAGCCATTGGAGTAACAAAACCTCGACAACGAACTACCTTCCATAATAACAAGGCTACCATCCATTGGATTATCAAATTTTCAACAATGAACTACCTTGCATAATGACAAGACTAACATCCTTTGGAGTAACAAAATCTCAAAAATGAACTACCTTCCATAATAACAAGACTATCATCCATTGGAGAAAAAAAATCTCCATAATGAACTACGTTCCATAATGAGACGGATACCATCAATTAGAGTTACAAAATCTCAACTACAAAATTACTTCCAAAATGACAAGGGTGCCATCCATTAAAGTAACAAAATCTCAACAACGAATTACCTTCCATAATGACAAGGCTACCATCCATTGGAGTAATAAAATCTCAACAACGAACTACCTTCCATAATGACAAGGCTACCATCCATTGGAGTAACAAAATCTCAAAAATGAACTACCTTCCATAATGACAAGGCTACCATCCATTGGAGTAACAAAATATCAACAACGAACTACCTTCCATAATGACAAGGCTACCATCCATTGGAGTAACAAAATCTAAACAATGAACTACCTTCCATAATGAGAAAGCTATCATCCATTGGAGTAACAAAGTCCCAAAAATGAACTACCTTCCATAATTACAAGGCTATCATACAATGGAGAAACAAAATCTCAACAATGAACTACCTTCGGTAATGACAAGGCTACCATCCATTGAAGTAATAAAATCTCAACATCGAACTACCTTCCATAATGACAAGGCTACCATCCATTGGAGTAATAAAATCTTAACAACGAACTACCTTTCATAATGACAAGGCTACCATCCATTGGAGTAACAAAATATCAACAACAAACTACTTTCCATAATGACAAGGCTTTACTAGCAATTGGAATAACAAAATCTCAACAACAAACTACCTTCCATATTAACAAGGCTATCATCCATTGGAGTAACAAAATCTCATCAACAAACTACCTTCCATATTTACAAGGCTACAATCCATTGGAGTAACTAAGTCTCAACAACGAACTAGCTTCCATAATGACAAGTCTACCATCCATTGGAGTAACAAAATTTCAACAACGAACTACCTTCCATAATGACAAGACTAACATCCATTGGAGTAACAAAATCTCAACAATAAACTACCTTCTATAATGACAAGGCTAACATCCATTGGAGTAACAAAATCTCAAAAATGAACTACCTTCCATAATAACAACGCTATCATCCATTTAAGAAAAAAATCTCAATAATGAACTGCGTTCCATAATGACACGGATACCATCAATTAGAGTTACAAAATCTCAACTACAAAATACCTTCCATAATGACAAGACTACCATCCATTAAAGTAACAAAATCTCAACAACGAATTACCTTCCATAATGACAAGGATACCATCCATTGGAGAAACAAAATCTCAACAATGAACTACCTTCTGTAATGACAAGGATACCATCAATTAGAGTAAAATAATCACAACAACGAACTACCTTCCATAATGACAAGGCTACCATCCATTGGAGTAACAAAATCTCAACAACAAACTACCTTCCATAATGACATACTTACCATCCATTGGAGTAACAAAATCTAATCAACAAACTACCTTCCATATTTACAAGGCTACAATCCATTGGAGTAACTAAATCTCAACAACGAACTAGCTTCCATAATGACAAGTCTACCATCCATTGGAGTAACAAAATCTCAAAAACAAACTACCTTCCATAATAAAAAGGCTACCATCCATTGGAGTAACAAAATCTCAACAACAAACTACCTTCCATAATGAGAAGGCTACCATCCATTGGATTAACAAATTTTCAACAACGAACTACCTTCCATAATGACAAGACTAACATCCTTTGGAGTAACAAAATCCCAAAAATGAACTACCTTCCATAATAACAAGACTATCATCCATTGGAGAAAAAAAATCTCCATAATGAACTACGTTCCATAATGAGACGGATACCATCAATTAGAGTTACAAAATCTCTACTACAAAATACCTTCCAAAATGACAAGGCTGCCATCCATTAAAGTAACAAAATCTCAACAACGAATTACCTTCCATAATGACAAGGCTACCATCCATTGGAGTAATAAAATCTCAACAACGAACTACCTTCCATAATGACAAGGCTACCATCCATTGGAGTAACAAAATCTCAAAAATGAACTACCTTCCATAATGACAAGGCTACTGTCCATTGGAGTAACAAAATCTCAACAACGAACTACCTTCCATAATGACAAGGCTACCATCTATTGGAATAACAAAATCTCAACAACAAACTACCTTCCATAATGACAAGGCTATCATCCATTGAAGTAACAAAATCTCAACAACAAACTACCTTCCATAATGAGAAGGCTACCAGCCATTGGAGTAACAACACCTCAACAACGAACTAACTTCCATAATAACAAGGCTACCATCCATTGGATTAACAAAATTTCACCAACGAACTACCTTCCATAATGACAAGACTAACATCCATTGGAGTAACAAAATCTCAACAATGAACTACCTTCTATAATGACAAGGCTAACATCCATTGGAGTAAGAAAATCTCAAAAATGAACTACCTTCCATAATAACAACGCTATCATCCATTGGAGAAAAAAATCTCAATAATGAACTACGTTCCATAATGACACGGATACCATCAATTAGAGTTACAAAATCTCAACTACAAAATACCTTCCATAATGACAAGGCTACCATCCAATAAAGTAACAAAATCTCAACAACGAACTACCTTCCATAATGACAAGGATACCATCCATTGGAGAAACAAAATCTCAACAATGAACTACCTTCCGTAATGACAAGGATACCATCAATTAGAGTAAAATAATCACAACAACAAACTACCTTCCATAATGACAAGGCTACCATCCATTGGAGTAACAAAATGTCAACAACAAACTACCTTCCATAATGAAAAGGCTACCATCCATTGAAGTAATAAAATCTCAACATCGAACTACCTTCCATAATGACAAGGCTACCATCCATTGGAGTAATAAAATCTTAACAACGAACTACCTTTCATAATGACAAGGCTACCATCCATTGGAGTAACAAAATATCAACAACAAACTACTTTCCATAATGACAAGGCTTTACTAGCAATTGGAATAACAAAATCTCAACAACAAACTACCTTCCATATTAACAAGGCTATCATCCATTGGAGTAACAAAATCTCATCAACAAACTACCTTCCATATTTACAAGGCTACAATCCATTGGAGTAACTAAGTCTCAACAACGAACTAGCTTCCATAATGACAAGTCTACCATCCATTGGAGTAACAAAATTTCAACAACGAACTACCTTCCATAATGACAAGACTAACATCCATTGGAGTAACAAAATCTCAACAATAAACTACCTTCTATAATGACAAGGCTAACATCCATTGGAGTAACAAAATCTCAAAAATGAACTACCTTCCATAATAACAACGCTATCATCCATTTAAGAAAAAAATCTCAATAATGAACTACGTTCCATAATGACACGGATACCATCAATTAGAGTTACAAAATCTCAACTACAAAATACCTTCCATAATGACAAGACTACCATCCATTAAAGTAACAAAATCTCAACAACGAATTACCTTCCATAATGACAAGGATACCATCCATTGGAGAAACAAAATCTCAACAATGAACTACCTTCTGTAATGACAAGGATACCATCAATTAGAGTAAAATAATCACAACAACGAACTACCTTCCATAATGACAAGGCTACCATCCATTGGAGTAACAAAATCTCAACAACAAACTACCTTCCATAATGACATACTTACCATCCATTGGAGTAACAAAATCTAATCAACAAACTACCTTCCATATTTACAAGGCTACAATCCATTGGAGTAACTAAATCTCAACAACGAACTAGCTTCCATAATGACAAGTCTACCATCCATTGGAGTAACAAAATCTCAAAAACAAACTACCTTCCATAATAAAAAGGCTACCATCCATTGGAGTAACAAAATCTCAACAACAAACTACCTTCCATAATGAGAAGGCTACCATCCATTGGATTAACAAATTTTCAACAACGAACTACCTTCCATAATGACAAGACTAACATCCTTTGGAGTAACAAAATCCCAAAAATGAACTACCTTCCATAATAACAAGACTATCATCCATTGGAGAAAAAAAATCTCCATAATGAACTACGTTCCATAATGAGACGGATACCATCAATTAGAGTTACAAAATCTCTACTACAAAATACCTTCCAAAATGACAAGGCTGCCATCCATTAAAGTAACAAAATCTCAACAACGAATTACCTTCCATAATGACAAGGCTACCATCCATTGGAGTAATAAAATCTCAACAACGAACTACCTTCCATAATGACAAGGCTACCATCCATTGGAGTAACAAAATCTCAAAAATGAACTACCTTCCATAATGACAAGGCTACTGTCCATTGGAGTAACAAAATCTCAACAACGAACTACCTTCCATAATGACAAGGCTACCATCTATTGGAATAACAAAATCTCAACAACAAACTACCTTCCATAATGACAAGGCTATCATCCATTGGAGTAACAAAATCTCAACAACAAACTACATTCCATAATGAGAAGGCTACCAGCCATTGGAGTAACAAAACCTCAACAAAGAACTACCCTCCATAACAACAAGGCTACCATCCATTGGATTAACAAAATTTCAACAACAAACTACCTTCCATATTGACAAGACTAACATCCATTGGAGTAACAAAATCTCAACAATGAACTACCTTCTATAATGACAAGGCTAACATCCATTGGAGTAACAAAATCTCAAAAATGACCTACCTTCCATAATAACAACGCTATCATCCATTGGAGAAAAAAATCTCAATAATGAACTACGTTCCATAATGACAGGGATACCATCAATTAGAGTTACAAAATCTCAACTACAAAATACCTTCCATAATGACAAGGCTACCATCCAATAAAGTAACAAAATCTCAACAACGAACTACCTTCCATAATGACAAGGATACCATCCATTGGAGAAACAAAATCTCAACAATGAACTACCTTCCGTAATTACAAGGATACCATCAATTAGAGTAAAATAATCACAACAACAAACTACCTTCCATAATGACAAGGCTACCATCCATTGGAGTAACAAAATCTCAATAACAAACTACCTTCCATAATGACGAACTTACCATCCATTGGAGTAACAAAATCTAATCAACAAACTACCTTCCATATTTACAAGGCTACAATCCATTGGAGTAACTAAATCTCAACAACGAACTAGCTTCCATAATGACAAGGCTACCATCCATTGGAGTAACAAAATCTCAAAAATGAACTACCTTCCATAATGACAAGGCTACCATCCATTGGAGTAAGAAAATATCAAAAATGAACTACCTTCTATAATAACAAGGCTAGAATCCATTGGAGTAACAAAATCCCAATAACTAACTACCTTCAATAATGACAAGGCTATCATCCATTGGAGTAACAAAATCCCAAAAATGAACTACCTTCCATAATTACAAGGCTATCATACATTGGAGAAACAAAATCTCAACAATGAACTACCTTCGGTAATGACAAGGCTAAAATCCATTGGAGTAACAAAATCTCAACAACAACTACCTTCCATAATGACAAGGCTACCATCCATTGCAGTAATAAAATCTCAACATCGAACTACCTTCCATAATGACAAGGCTACCATCCATTGGAGTAATAAAATCTTAACAACGAACTACCTTTCATAATGACAAGGCTACCATCCATTGGAGTAACAAAATATCAACAACAAACTACTTTCCATAATGACAAGGCTTTACTAGCAATTGGAATAACAAAATCTCAACAACAAACTACCTTCCATATTGACAAGGCTATCATCCATTGAAGAAACAAAATCTCATCAACAAACTACCTTCCATATTTACAAGGCTACAATCCTTTGGAGTAACTAAATCTCAACAACGAACTAGCTTCCATAATGACAAGTCTACCATCCATTGGAGTAACAAAATTTCAACAACGAACTACCTTCCATAATGACAAGACTAACATCCATTGGAGTAACAAAATCTCAACAATGAACTACCTTCTATAATGACAAGGCTAACATCCATTGGAGTAACAAAATCTCAAAAATGAACTACCTTCCATAATAACAACGCTATCATCCATTGGAGAAAAAAAAGTCTCAATAATGAACTATGTTCCATAATGACACAGATACCATCAATTAGAGTTTAAAAATCTCAACTACAAAATACCTTCCATAATGACAAGGCTACCATCCAATAAAGTAACAAAATCTCAACAACGAACTACCTTCCATAATGACAAGGATACCATCCATTGGAGAAACAAAATCTCAACAATGAACTACCTTCCGTAATGACAAGGCTACCATCCATTGGAGTAAGAAAATATCAAAAATGAACTACCTTCTATAATAACAAGGCTAGCATCCATTGGAGTAACAAAATCTCAACAACAAACTACCTTCCATAATGACGTACTTACCATCCATTAGAGTAACAAAATCTAATCAACAAACTACCTTCCATATTCACAAGGCTACAATCCATTGGAGTAACTAAATCTCAACAATGAACTAGCTTCCATAATGACAAGTCTACCATCCATTGGAGTAACAAAATCTCGAAAACGAACTACCTTCCATAATGACAAGGCTACCATCCATTGGAGTAACAAAATCTCAAAAATGAACTACCTTCCATAATGACAAGGCTAGCATCCATTGGAGTAACAAAATCCCAATAACTAACTATCTTCCATAATAACAAGGCTACCATCCATTGGAGTAACAAAATATCAACAACGAACTACCTTCCATAATGACAAGGCTACCATCCATTGGGGTAACAAAATCTAAACAATGAACTACCTTCCAAAATGAGAAAGCTATCATCCATTGGAGTAACAAAATCCCAAAAATGAACCACCTTCAATAATTACAAGGCTATCATACATTGGAGAAACAAAATCTCAACAATGAACTACCTTTGGTAATGACAAGGCTACAATCCATTGGAGTCACAAAATCTCAACAACAACTACCTTCCATAAGTACAAGGCTACCATCCATTGAAGTAATAAAATCTCAACATCAAACTACCTTCCATAATGACAAGGCTACCATCCATTGGAGTAACAAAATCTTAACAATGAACTACCTTCCATAATGACAAGGCTACAATCCATTGGAGTAACAAAATATCAACAACAAACTACTTTCCATAATGACAAAGCTTTACTAGCTATTGGAATAACAAAATCCAACAACAAACTACCTTCCAAAATGACAAGGCTATCATCCATTGGAGTAACAAAATCTCAACAACAAACTACCTTCCATAATGAGAAGGCTACCAGCCATTGGAGTAACAAAACCTCAACAACGAACTACCTTCCATAATAACAAGGCTACCATCCATTGGATTAACAAAATTTCAATAATGAACTACCTTCTATAATGACAAGGCTAACATCCATTGGAATAACAAAATCTCAAAAATGAATTACCTTCCATAATAACAACGCTATCATCCATTGGAGAAAAAAATCTCAATAATGAACTACGTTCCATAATGACACGGATACCATCAATTAGAGTTACAAAATCTCAACTACAAAATACCTTCCATAATGACAAGGCTACCATCCATTATAGTAACAAAATCTCAACAACGAACTACCTTCCATAATGACAAGGATACCATGCATTGGAGAAACAAAATCTCAACAATGAACTACCTTCCATAATGACAAGGATACCATCAATTAGAGTAAAATAATCACAACAACGAACTACCTTTCATAATGACAAGGCTACCATCCATTGGAATAACAAAATCTCAACAGCAAACTACCTTCCATAATGACATACTTACCATCCATTGGAGTAACAAAATGTCATCAACAAACTACCTTCCATATTTACAAGGCTACAATCCATTGGAGTAACTAAATCTCAACAACGAACTAGCTTCCATAATGACAAGTCTACCATCCATTGGAGTAACAAAATCTCAAAAACGAACTACCTTCCATAATGACAAGGCTACCATCCATTGGAATAACAAAATCTAAACAATGAACTACCTTCCATAATGAGAAGGCTATCATCCATTGTAGTAACAAAATCTCAAAAATGAACTACCTTCCATAATAACAAGGCTATCATACATTGGGGAAACAAAATCTCAACAATGAAATACCTTCCGTAATGACAAGTCTACAATCCATTGGAGTAACAAAATCTTAACAACAACTACCTTCCATAGTGACAAGGCTACCATCCATTGAAGTAATAAAATGTCAACAACAAACTTCCTTCCATAATGACAAGGCTACCATCCATTGGAGTAACAAAATATCAAAAATGAACTACCTTCCATAATGACAAGGCTACCGTCCATTGGAGTAACAAAATCTCAACAACGAACTACCTTCCATACTGACAACGCTATCGTCCATTGGAGTAACAAAATCTCAACAACGAATATCCTTCCATAATGACAAGGCTACCATCCATTGGAGTAACAAAATATCAACAACAAACTACCTTCCATAATGACAATGCTACCATCCTTTGGAGTAACAAAATTTCAACAACGAACTACCTTCCATAATGAGAAGGCTATCATCCATTGGAGTAACAAAATCTCAAAAATGAACTACCTTGCATAATGACAAGGCTATCATACATTGGAGAAACAAAATCTAAACAATGAACTACCTTCCGTAATGACAAGGCTATAATCCATTGGAGTAACAAAATCTCAACAACAACTACCTTCTATAATTACAAGGCTACCATCCATTGAAGGAATAATATCTCAACAACGAACTACCTTCCATAATGACAAGGCTACCATCCATTGGAGTAACAAAATCTCAAAATGAACTACCTTCCATAATGACAAGGCTACCATCCATTGGAGTAACAAAATCTCAACAACAAACTACCTTCCATAATGACAAGGCTACCGTCCATTGGAGTAACAAAATCTCAACAACGAACTACCTTCCATGATGACAAGGCTATCATACATTGGAGTAACAAAATCTCAACAACAAACTACCATCCATAATGAGAAGGCTACCATCCATTGGAGTAACAAAATCTCAACAGCAAACTACTTTCCATAATGACAAAGCTATACCAGCCATTGGAGTATCAAAACCTCAACAACGAACTACCTTCCATAATGACAAGGCTATCATCCATTGGAGAAACAAAAACTCATAAATGAACTACCTTCCGTAATGATAAGGATACCATCAATTTAAGTAATAAAATTTCAACAACGAACTACCTTCCATAATGACAAGACTACCATCCATTGGAGTAACAAAATCTCAACAATGAACTATCTTCTATAATGACAAGGCTACCATCCATTGGAGTAACAAAATCTAAAAAATGAACTACCTTCCATAATAACAAGGCTATCATCCATTGGAGAAAAAAATCTCAATAATGAACTACGTTCCATAATGACACGGATACCATCAATTAGAGTTACAAATTCTCAACTACAAACTACCTTTCATAATGACAAGGCTACCATCCATTAAAGTAACAAAATGTAAACAACGAATTACCTTCCATAATGACAAGGCTACCATCCATTGGAGAAACAAAATATCCACAATGAACTACCTCCTGTAATGACAAGGATACCATCAATTAGAGTAACAAAACATCAACAACGAACTACCTTCCATAATGACAAGGCTACCATCCATTGGAGTAACAAAATCTCAACAACAAACTACCTTCCATAATGACAAACTTACCATCCATTGGAGTAACAAAATCTCATCAACAAACTACCTTCCATATTTACAAGGCTACAATCCATTGGAGTAACAAAATCTCAACAACGAACTAGCTTCCATAATGACAAGTCTACCATCCATTGGAGTAACAAAAACTCAAAAACGAACTACCTTCCATAATGACAAGGCTACCATCCATTGGAGTAACAAAATCTAAACAATGAACTACCTTCCATAATGAGAAGGCTATCATCCATTGTAGTAACAAAATCTCAAAAATGAACTACCTTCCATAATGACAAGGCTATCATACACTGGAGAAACAAAATCTCAACAATGAACTACCTTCCGTAATGACAAGGCTACCATCCATTGAAGTAAGAAAATGTCAACAGCAAACTACCTTCCATAATGACAAGGCTACAATCCATTGGAGTAACAAAATCTCAAAAATGAACTACCTTCCATAATGACAAGGCTACCGTCCATTGGAGTAACAAAATCTCAACAACGAACTACCTTCCATACTGACAGCGCTACCGTCCATTGGAGTAAAAAAATCTCAACAACGAATTACCTTCCATAATGACAAGGCTACCATCCATTGGAGTAACAAAATATCAACAACAAACTACCTTCCAAAATGACAATGCTACCATCCATTGGAGTAACAAAATTTCATCAACGAACTACCTTCCATAATGACAAGGCTACCATCCATTGAAGTAACAAAATCTAAACAATGAACTACCTTCCATAATGAGAAGGCTATCATCCATTGGAAAAACAAAATCTCAAAAATGAACTACCTTCCATAATGACAAGGCTATCATACATTGGAGAAACAAAATCTAAACAATGAAATACCTTCCGTAATGACAAGGCTACCATCCATTGGAGTAACAAAATCTCAACAACAACTACCTTCTATAATGACAAGGCTACCATCCATTGGAGTAACAAAATCTCAAAAATGAACTACCTTCCATAATAACAAGGCTATCATCCATTGGAGAAAAAAAATCTCAATAATGAACTACGTTCCATAATGACACGGATACCATCAATTAGAGTTACAGATTCTCAACTACAAACTACCTTTCATAATGACAAGGCTACCATCCATTAAAGTAACAAAATGTAAACAACGAATTACCTTCCATAATGACAAGGCTACCATCCATTGGAGTAACAAAATCTCAACAGTGAACTACCTTTTATAATGACAAGGCTACCAACCATTGGAGTAACAAAATCTCAACAATGAATTACCTTCCATAATGACAAGGCTACCAATTATTGGAGTAACAAAATCTCAACAATGAACTACCTTCCATAATCACAAGGCTATCATCCATTGGAGAAACAAAATATCCACAATGAACTACCTCCCGTAATGACAAGGATACCATCAGTTAGAGTAACAAAATATCAACAACGAACTACCTTCCATAATGACAAGGCTACCATCCATTGGAGTAACAAAATCTCAACAACAAACTACCTTCCATAATGACAAACTTACCATCCATTGGAGTAACAAAATCTCATCAACAAACTACCTTCCATATTTACAAGGCTACAATCCATTGGAGTAACAAAATCTCAACAACGAACTAGCTTCCATAATGACAAGTCTACCATCCATTGGAGTAACAAAATCTCAAAAACGAACTACCTTCCATAATGACAAGGCTACCATCCATTGGAGTAACAAAATCTAAACAATGAACTACCTTCCATAATGAGAAGGCTATCATCCATTGTAGTAACAAAATCTCAAAAATGAACTACCTTCCATAATGACAAGGCTATCATACACTGGAGAAACAAAATCTCAACAATGAACTACCTTCCGTAATGACAAGGCTACAATCCATTGGAGTAATAAAATCTTAATAACAACTACCTTCCATAATGACAAGGCTACCATCCATTGAAGTAATAAAATGTCAACAACAAACTACCTTCCATAATGACAAGGCTACAATCCATTGGAGTAACAAAATCTCAAAAATGAACTACCTTCCATAATGACAAGGCTACCGTCCATTGGAGTAACAAAATCTCAACAACGAACTACCTTCCATACTGACAACGCTACCGTCCATTGGAGTAAAAAAATCTCAACAACGAATTACCTTCCATAATGACAAGGCTACCATCCATTGGAGTAACAAAATATCAACAACAAACTACCTTCCAAAATGACAATGCTACCATCCATTGGAGTAACAAAATTTCAACAACAAACTACCTTCCATAATGACAAGGCTACCATCCATTGAAGTAACAAAATCTAAACAATGAACTACCTTCCATAATGAGAAGGCTATCATCCATTGGAAAAACAAAATCTCAAAAATGAAATAACTTCCATAATGACAAGGCTATCATACATTAGAGAAACAAAATCTGAACAATGAAATACCTTCCGTAATGACAAGGCTACCATCCATTGGAGTAACAAAATCTCAACAACAACTACTTTCTATAATGACAAGGCTACCATCCATTGGAGTAACAAAATCTCAAAAATGAACTACCTTCCATAATAACAAGGCTATCATCCATTGGAGAAAAAAAATCTCAATAATGAACTACGTTCCATAATGACACGGATACCATCAATTAGAGTTACAAATTCTCAACTACAAACTACCTTTCATAATGACAAGGCTACCATCCATTAAAGTAACAAAATGTAAACAACGAATTACCTTCCATAATGACAAGGCTACCATCCATTGGAGTAACAAAATCTCAACAGTGAACTACCTTTTATA
Organism: Vicia faba; assembly: GCA_948472305.1. Lineage (NCBI taxonomy): Eukaryota > Viridiplantae > Streptophyta > Magnoliopsida > Fabales > Fabaceae > Vicia > Vicia faba. The sequence goes on from OX451738.1 coordinate 758,340,880, forward strand.
ATGACAAGGCTACCAACCATTGGAGTAACAAAATCTCAACAATGAATTACCTTCCATAATGACAAGGCTACCAGTTATTGGAGTAACAAAATCTCAACAATGAACTACCTTCCATAATCACAAGGCTATCATCCATTGGAGAAACAAAATATCCACAATGAACTACCTCCCGTAATGACAAGGATACCATCAATTAGAGTAACAAAATATCAACAACAAACTACCTTCCATAATGACAAGGCTACCATCCATTGGAGTAACAAAATCTCAACAACAAACTACCTTCCATAATGACTAACTTACCATCCATTGGAGAAACAAAATCTCATCAACAAACTACCTTCCATATTTACAAGGCTACAATCCATTGGAGTAACAAAATCTCAACAACGAACTAGCCTCCATAATGACAAGTCTACCATCCATTGGAGTAACAAAATCTCAAAAACGAACTACCTTCCATAATGACAAGGCTACCATCCATTGGAGTAATAAAATCTAAACAATGAACTACCTTCCATAATGAGAAGGCTATCATCCATTGTAGTAACAAAATCTCAAAAATGAACTACCTTCCATAATGACAAGGCTATCATACACTGGAGAAACAAAATCTCAACAATGAACTACCTTCCGTAATGACAAGGCTTCAATCCATTGGAGTAATAAAATCTTAACAACAACTACCTTCCATAATGACAAGGCTACCATCCATTGAAGTAATAAAATGTCAACAACAAACTACCTTCCATAATGACAAGGCTCCAATCCATTGGAGTAACAAAATCTCAAAAATGAACTACCTTCCATAATGACAAGGCTACCGTCCATTGGAGTAACAAAATCTCAACAACAAACTACCTTCCATACTGACAACGCTACCGTCCATTGGAGTAAAAAAATCTCAACAACGAATTACCTTCCATAATGACAAGGCTACCATCCATTGGAGTAACAAAATATCAACAACAAACTACCTTCCATAATGAGAAGGCTATCATCCATTGGAGTAACAAAATCTCAAAAATGAACTACCTTCCATAATGACAAGGCTATCATACATTGGAGAAACAAAATCTAAACAATGAACTACCTTCCGTAATGACAAGGCTACAATCCATTGGAGTAAAAAAATCTCAACAACAACTACCTTCTATAATGACAAGGCTACCATCCATTGAAGGAATAATATCTCAACAACGAACTACCTTCCATAATGACAAGTCTACCATCCATTGGAGTAACAAAATATCAAAATGAACTACCTTCCATAATGACAAGGCTACCATCCATTGGAGTAACAAATTCTCAACAACAAACTACCTTCCATAATGACAAGGCTATCATACATTGGAGTAACAAAATCTCAACAACAAACTACCGTCCATAATGAGAAGGCTACCATCCATTGGAGTAACAAAATCTCAACAGCAAACTACTTTCCATAATGAGAAGGCTATACCAGCCATTGGAGTAACAAAACCTCAACAACGAACTACCTTTCATAATGATAAGGCTACCATCCATTGGAGTAACAAAATCTCAAAATGAACTACCTTCCATAATGACAAGGCTACCATCCATTGGAGTAACAAAATCTCAACAACAAACTACCTTCCATAATGACAAGGCTACCGTCCATTGGAGTAACAAAATCTCAACAACGAACTACCTTCCATAATGACAAGGCTATCAAACATTGGAGTAACAAAATCTCAACAACAAACTACCATCCATAATGAGAAGGCTACCATCCATTGGAGTAACAAAATCTCAACAACAAACTACTTTCGATAATGACAAGGCTATACTAGTCATTGGAGTAACAAAATCTCATCAATGAACTACCTTCCATAATGAGAAGGCTACCAGCCATTGGAGTAACAAAACCTCAACAACGAACTACATTCAATAATGACAAGGCTATCATCCATTGGAGAAACAAAATCTCATAAATGAACTACCTTCCGTAATGATAAGGATACCATCAATTTGAGTAATAAAATGTCAACAACGAACTACCTTCCATAATGATAAGGCTACCATCCATTGGACTAAAAAAATCTCAACAATAAAGTACCTTCCATGATGACAAGGCTACCATCCATTGGAGTAATAAAATTTCAACAACGAACTACCTTTCATAATGACAAGACTACCATCCATTGGAGTAACAAAATCTCAACAATGAACTACCTTCTATAATGACAAGGATACCATCCATTGGAGTAACAAAATCTCAAAAATGAACTACCTTCCATAATAACAAGGCTATCATCCATCGGAGAAAAAAAATCTCAATAATGAACTACGTTCCATAATGACACGGATACCATCAATTAGAGTTACAAAATCTCAACTATAAACTACCTTTCATAATGACAAGGCTACCATCCATTATAGTAACAAAATGTAAACAACAAATTACCTTCCATAATGACAAGGCTACCATCCATTGGAGTAACAAAATCTCAACAGCGAACTACCTTTTATAATGACAAGGCTACCAACCATTGGAGTAACAAAATCTCAACAATGAATTACCTTCCATAATGACAAGGCTACCATCCATTGGAGTAACAAAATCTCAACAATGAACTACCTTCCATAATCACAAGGCTATCATCCATTGGAGAAACAAAATATCCACAATGAGCTACCTTCCGTAATGACAAGGATACCATCAATTAGAGTAACAAAAGCTCAACAACGAACTACCTTCCATAATGACAAGGCTACAATCCATTGGAGTAACAAAATCTCAACAACAAACTACCTTCCATAATGACAAACTTACCATCCATTGGAGTAACAAAATCTCATCAACAAACTACCTTCCATATTTACAAGGCTACAATCCATTGGAGTAACAAAATCTCAACAACGAACTAGCTTCCAAAATGACAAGTCTACCATCCATTAGAGTAATAAAATCTCAAAAACGAACTACCTTCCATAATGACAAGGCTACCATCCATTGGAGTAACAAAATCTAAACAATGAACTACCTTCCATAATGAGAAGGCTATCATCCATTGTAGTAACAAAATCTCAAAAATGAACTACCTTCCATAATGACAAGGCTATCATACATTGGAGAAACAAAATCTCTACAATGAACTACCTTCCGTAATTACAAGGCTACAATCCATTGGAGTAATAAAATCTTAACAACAACTACCTTCCATAATGACAAGGCTACCATCCATTGAAGTAATAAAATATCAACAACAAACTACTTTCCATAATGACAAGGCTACCATCCATTGGAGTAACAAAATCTCAAAAATGAACTACCTTCCATAATGACAAGGCTATCATCCATTGGAGTAACAAAATCTCAACAACGAACTACCTTCCATATTGACAATGCTACCGTCCATTGGAGTAACAAAATCTCAACAACGAATTACCTTCCATAATGACAAGGCTACCATCCATTGGAGTAACAAAATATCAACAACAAACTACCTTCCATAATGACAATGCTACCATCCATTAGAGTAACAAAATTTCAACAACGAACTACCTTCCATAATGACAAGGCTACCATCCATTGAAGTAAAAAAATATAAACAATGAACTACCTTCCGTAATGACAAGGCTACAATCCATTGGAGTAACAAAATCTCAACAACAACTACCTTCTATAATGACAAGGCTACCATCAATTGATGGAATAATATCTAAACAACGAACTACCTTCCATAATGACAAGGCTACCATCCATTGGAGTAACAAAATCTCAAAATGAACTACCTTCCATAATGACAAGGCTACCATCCATTGGAGTAACAAAATCTCAACAACAAACTACCTTCCATAATGACAAGGCTACCGTCCATTGGAATAACAAAATCTCAACAACGAACTACCTTCCATAATGACAAGGCTATCATACATTGGAGAAACAAAATATCCACAATGAGCTACCTTCCGTAATGACAAGGATACCATCAATTAGAGTAACAAAAGCTCAACAACGAACTACCTTCCATAATGACAAGGCTACAATCCATTGGAGTAACAAAATCTCAACAACAAACTACCTTCCATAATGACAAACTTACCATCCATTGGAGTAACAAAATCTCATCAACAAACTACCTTCCATATTTACAAGGCTACAATCCATTGGAGTAACAAAATCTCAACAACGAACTAGCTTCCAAAATGACAAGTCTACCATCCATTAGAGTAATAAAATCTCAAAAACGAACTACCTTCCATAATGACAAGGCTACCATCCATTGGAGTAACAAAATCTAAACAATGAACTACCTTCCATAATGAGAAGGCTATCATCCATTGTAGTAACAAAATCTCAAAAATGAACTACCTTCCATAATGACAAGGCTATCATACATTGGAGAAACAAAATCTCTACAATGAACTACCTTCCGTAATTACAAGGCTACAATCCATTGGAGTAATAAAATCTTAACAACAACTACCTTCCATAATGACAAGGCTACCATCCATTGAAGTAATAAAATATCAACAACAAACTACTTTCCATAATGACAAGGCTACCATCCATTGGAGTAACAAAATCTCAAAAATGAACTACCTTCCATAATGACAAGGCTATCATCCATTGGAGTAACAAAATCTCAACAACGAACTACCTTCCATATTGACAATGCTACCGTCCATTGGAGTAACAAAATCTCAACAACGAATTACCTTCCATAATGACAAGGCTACCATCCATTGGAGTAACAAAATATCAACAACAAACTACCTTCCATAATGACAATGCTACCATCCATTAGAGTAACAAAATTTCAACAACGAACTACCTTCCATAATGACAAGGCTACCATCCATTGAAGTAAAAAAATATAAACAATGAACTACCTTCCGTAATGACAAGGCTACAATCCATTGGAGTAACAAAATCTCAACAACAACTACCTTCTATAATGACAAGGCTACCATCAATTGATGGAATAATATCTAAACAACGAACTACCTTCCATAATGACAAGGCTACCATCCATTGGAGTAACAAAATCTCAAAATGAACTACCTTCCATAATGACAAGGCTACCATCCATTGGAGTAACAAAATCTCAACAACAAACTACCTTCCATAATGACAAGGCTACCGTCCATTGGAATAACAAAATCTCAACAACGAACTACCTTCCATAATGACAAGGCTATCATACATTGGAGAAACAAAATATCCACAATGAGCTACCTTCCGTAATGACAAGGATACCATCAATTAGAGTAACAAAAGCTCAACAACGAACTACCTTCCATAATGACAAGGCTACAATCCATTGGAGTAACAAAATCTCAACAACAAACTACCTTCCATAATGACAAACTTACCATCCATTGGAGTAACAAAATCTCATCAACAAACTACCTTCCATATTTACAAGGCTACAATCCATTGGAGTAACAAAATCTCAACAACGAACTAGCTTCCAAAATGACAAGTCTACCATCCATTAGAGTAATAAAATCTCAAAAACGAACTACCTTCCATAATGACAAGGCTACCATCCATTGGAGTAACAAAATCTAAACAATGAACTACCTTCCATAATGAGAAGGCTATCATCCATTGTAGTAACAAAATCTCAAAAATGAACTACCTTCCATAATGACAAGGCTATCATACATTGGAGAAACAAAATCTCTACAATGAACTACCTTCCGTAATTACAAGGCTACAATCCATTGGAGTAATAAAATCTTAACAACAACTACCTTCCATAATGACAAGGCTACCATCCATTGAAGTAATAAAATATCAACAACAAACTACTTTCCATAATGACAAGGCTACCATCCATTGGAGTAACAAAATCTCAAAAATGAACTACCTTCCATAATGACAAGGCTATCATCCATTGGAGTAACAAAATCTCAACAACGAACTACCTTCCATATTGACAATGCTACCGTCCATTGGAGTAACAAAATCTCAACAACGAATTACCTTCCATAATGACAAGGCTACCATCCATTGGAGTAACAAAATATCAACAACAAACTACCTTCCATAATGACAATGCTACCATCCATTAGAGTAACAAAATTTCAACAACGAACTACCTTCCATAATGACAAGGCTACCATCCATTGAAGTAAAAAAATATAAACAATGAACTACCTTCCGTAATGACAAGGCTACAATCCATTGGAGTAACAAAATCTCAACAACAACTACCTTCTATAATGACAAGGCTACCATCAATTGATGGAATAATATCTAAACAACGAACTACCTTCCGTAATGACAAGGCTACCATCCATTGGAGTAACAAAATCTCAAAATGAACTACCTTCCATAATGACAAGGCTACCATCCATTGGAGTAACAAAATCTCAACAACAAACTACCTTCCATAATGACAAGGCTACCGTCCATTGGAATAACAAAATCTCAACAACGAACTACCTTCCATAATGACAAGGCTATCATACATTGGAGTAATAAAATCTCAACAACAAACTACCGTCCATAATGAGAAGGCTACCATCCATTGGAGTAACAAAATCTCAACAACAAACTACTTTCGATAATGACAAGGCTATACTAGCCATTGGAGTAACAAAATCTCATCAATGAACTACCTTCCATAATGAGAAGGCTACCAGCCATTGGAGTAACAAAACCTCAACAACGAACTACCTTCAATAATGACAAGGCTATCATCCATTGGAGAAACAAAATCTCATAAATGAACTACCTTCCGTAATGATAAGGATACCATCAATTTGAGTAATAAAATGTCAACAACGAACTACCTTCCATAATGATAAGGCTACCATCCATTGGACTAAAAAAATCTCAACAATAAAGTACCTTCCATGATGACAAGGCTACCATCCATTGGAGTAATAAAATTTCAACAACGAACTACCTTTCATAATGACAAGACTACCATCCATTGGAGTAACAAAATCTCAACAATGAACTACCTTCTATAATGACAAGGATACCATCCATTGGAGTAACAAAATCTCAAAAATGAACTACCTTCCATAATAACAAGGCTATCATCCATCGGAGAAAAAAAATCTCAATAATGAACTACGTTCCATAATGACACGGATACCATCAATTAGAGTTACAAAATCTCAACTACAAACTACCTTTCATAATGACAAGGCTACCATCCATTAAAGTAACAAAATGTAAACAACAAATTACCTTCCATAATGACAAGGCTACCATCCATTGGAGTAACAAAATCTCAACAGCGAACTACCTTTTATAATGACAAGGCTACCAACCATTGGAGTAACAAAATCTCAACAATGAATTACCTTCCATAATGACAAGGCTACCATCCATTGGAGTAACAAAATCTCAACAATGAACTACCTTCCATAATCACAAGGCTATCATCCATTGGAGAAACAAAATATCCACAATGAGCTACCTTCTGTAATGACAAGGATACCATCAATTAGAGTAACAAAATCTCAACAACGAACTACCTTCCATAATGACAAGGCTACAATCCATTGGAGTAACAAAATCTCAACAACAAACTACCTTCCATAATGACAAACTTACCATCCATTGGAGTAACAAAATCTCATCAACAAACTACCTTCCATATTTACAAGGCTACAATCCATTGGAGTAACAAAATCTCAACAACGAACTAGCTTCCAAAATGACAAGTCTACCATCCATTGGAGTAATAAAATCTCAAAAACGAACTACCTTCCATAATGACTAGGCTACCATCCATTGGAGTAACAAAATCTAAACAATGAACTACCTTCCATAATGAGAAGGCTATCATCCATTGTAGTAACAAAATCTCAAAAATGAACTACCTTCCATAATGACAAGGCTATCATACATTGGAGAAACAAAATCTCAACAATGAACTACCTTCCGTAATGACAAGGCTACAATCCATTGGAGTAATAAAATCTTAACAACAACTACCTTCCATAATGACAAGGCTACCATCCATTGAAGTAATAAAATATCAACAACAAACTACTTTCCATAATGACAAGGCTACCATCCATTGGAGTAACAAAATCTCAAAAATGAACTACCTTCCATAATGACAAGGCTATCATCCATTGGAGTAACAAAATCTCAACAACGAACTACCTTCCATATTGACAATGCTACCGTCCATTGGAGTAACAAAATCTCAACAACGAATTACCTTCCATAATGACAAGGCTACCATCCATTGGAGTAACAAAATATCAACAACAAACTACCTTCCATAATGACAATGCTACCATCCATTGGAGTAACAAAATTTCAACAACGAACTACCTTCCATAATGACAAGGCTACCATCCATTGAAGTAAAAAAATATAAACAATGAACTACCTTCCGTAATGACAAGGCTACAATCCATTGGAGTAACAAAATCTCAACAACAACTACCTTCTATAATGACAAGGCTACCATCAATTGAAGGAATAATATCTAAACAACGAACTACCTTCCATAATGACAAGGCTACCATCCATTGGAGTAACAAAATCTCAAAATGAACTACCTTCCATAATGACAAGGCTACCATCCATTGGAGTAACAAAATCTCAACAACAAACTACCTTCCATAATGACAAGGCTACCGTCCATTGGAGTAACAAAATCTCAACAACGAACTACCTTCCATAATGACAAGGCTATCATACATTGGAGTAACAAAAACTCAAAAACAAACTACCATCAATAATGAGAAGGCTACCATCCATTGGAGTAACATAATCTCAACAACAAACTACTTTCCATAATGACAAGGCTATACCAGCAATTGGAGTAACAAAACCTCAACAACGAACTACCTTTCATAATGACAAGGCTACCATCCATTCGAGTAACAAAATCTCAAAATGAACTACCTTCCATAATGACAAGGCTACCATCCATTAGAGTAACAAAATCTCAACAACAAACTACCTTCCATAATGACAAGGCTACCGTCCATTGGAGTAACAAAATCTCAACAACGAACTACCTTCCATAATGACAAGGCTATCATACATTGGAGTAACAAAAACTCAACAACAAGCTACCTTCAATAATGAGAAGGCTACCATCCATTGGAGTAACAAAATCTCAACAGCAAACTACTTTCCATAAGGACAAGGCTATACCAGCAATTGGAGTAACAAAACCTCAACAACGAACTACCTTTCATAATGACAAGGCTACCATCCATTAGAGTAACAAAATCTCAAAATGAACTACCTTCCATAATGACAAGGCTACCATCAATTGGAGTAACAAAATCTCAACAACAAACTACCTTCCATAATGATAAGGCTACCGTCCATTGGAGTAACAAAATCTTAACAACGAACTACCTTCCATAATGACAAGGCTATCATACATTGGAGTAACAAAATCTCAACAACAAACTACCGTCCATAATGAGAAGGCTACCATCCATTGGAGTAATAAAATCTCAAGAACAAACCACTTTCGATAATGACAAGGCTATACTAGCCATTGGAGTAACAAAATCTCATCAATGAACTACCTTCCATAATGAGAAGGCTACCAGCCATTGGAGTAACAAAACCTCAACAACGAACTACCTTCCATAATGACAAGGCTATCATCCATTAGAGAAACAAAATCTCATAAATGAACTACCTACCGTAATGATAAGGATACCATCAATTTGAGTAATAAAATCTCAACAATGAACTACCTTATATAATGAGAAGGCTATCATCCATTGGAGTAACAAAATCTCAAAAATGAACTACCTTCCATAATAACAAGGTTATCATCCATTGGAGAAAAAAAATCTCAATAATGAACTACGTTCCATAATGACACGGATACCATCAATTAGAGGTACAAAATCTCAACTACAAACTACCTTTCATAATGACAAGGCTACCATCCATTAAAGTAACAAAATGTAAACAACGAATTACCTTCCATAATGACAAGGCTACCATCCATTGGATTAAAAAAATCTCAACAGCGAACTACCTTTTATAATGACAAGGCTACCAACCATTGGAGTAACAAAATCTCAACAATGAATTACCTTCCATAATGACAAGGCTACCAGTTATTGGAGTAACAAAATCTCAACAATGAACTACCTTCCATAATCACAAGGCTATCATCCATTGGAGAAACAAAATATCCACAATGAACTACCTTCCGTAATGACAAGGATACCATCAATTAGAGTAACAAAATCTCAACAACGAACTACCTTCCATAATGACAAGGCTACTGTCCATTGGAGTAACAAAATCTCAACAACAAACTACCTTCCATAATGACAAACTTACCATCCATTGGAGTAACAAAATCTCATCAACAAACTACCTTCCATATTTACAAGGCTACAATCCATTGGAGTAACAAAATCTCAACAACGAACTAGCTTCCATAATGACAAGTCTACCATCCATTGGAGTAATAACATCTCAAAAACGAACTACCTTCCATAATGACAAGGCTACCATCCATTGGAGTAACAAAATATAAACAATGAACTACCTTCCATAATGAGAAGGCTATCATCCATTGTAGTAACAAAATCTCAAAAATGAACTACCTTCCATAATGACAAGGCTATTGTACTTTGGAGAAACAAAATCTCAACAATGAACTATCTTCCGTAATGACAAGGCTACAATCCATTGGAGTAATAAAATCTTAACAACAACTACCTTCTATAATGACAAGGCTTCCATCCATTGAAGTAATAAAATATCAACAACAAACTACCTTCCATAATGACAAGGCTACCATCCATTGGAGTAACAAAATCTCAAAAATGAACTACCTTCCATAATGACAAGGCTACCGTCCATTGGAGTAACAAAATCTCAACAACGAACTACCTTCCATACTGACAACTCTATCGTCCATTGGAGTAAAAAAATCTCAACAATGAATTACCTTCCATAATGACAAGGCTACCATCCATTGGAGTAACAAAATATCAACAACAAACTACCTTCCATAATGACAATGCTACCATCCATTGGAGTAACCAAATTTCAACAACGAACTACCTTCCATAATGACAAGGCTACCATCCATTGAAGTAACAAAATATAAACAATGAACTACTTTCCATAATGAGAAGGCTATCATCCATTGGAGTAACAAAATCTCAAAAATGAACTACCTTCCATAATGACAAGGCTATCATACATTGGATAAACAAAATCTAAACAATGAACTACCTTCCGTAATGACAAGGCTACAATCCATTGGAGTAACCAAATCTCAACAACAACTACCTTCTATAATGACAAGGCTACCATCAATTGAAGGAATAATATCTCAACAACGAACTACCTTCCATAATGACAATGCTACCATCCATTGGAGTAACAAAATCTCAAAATGAACTACCTTCCATAATGACAAGGCTACCATCCATTGGAGTAACAAAATATCAACAATAAACTACCTTCCATAATGACAAGGCTACCGTCCATTGGAGTAAACAAATCTCAACAACGAACTACCTTCCATAATGACAAGGCTATCATACATTGGAGTAACAAAATCTCAACAACAAACTACCGTCAATAATGAGAAGGCTACCATCCATTGGAGTAACAAAATCTCAACAGCAAACTACTTTCCATAATGACAAGGCTATACCAGCCATTAGAGTAACAAAATTTCAACAACGAACTACCTTTCATAATGACAAGGCTACCATCCATTGGAGTAACAAAATCTCAAAATGAACTACCTTCCATAATGACAAGGCTACCATCCATTGGAGTAACAAAATCTCAACAACAAACTACCTTCCTTAATGACAAGGCTACCGTCCATTGGAGTAACAAAATCTCAAAAACGAACTACCTTCACTAATAACAAGGCTATCATACATTGGAGTAACAAAATCTCAACAACAAACTACCGTCCATAATGAGAAGGCTACCATCCATTGGAGTAATAAAATCTCAACTACAAACTACTTTAGATAATGACAAGGCTATACAAGCCATTGGAGTAACAAAATCTCATCTATGAACTACCTTCAATAATGAGAAGGTTACCAGCCATTGGAGTAACAAAACCTCAACAACGAACTACCTTCCATAATGACAAGGCTATCATCCATTGGAGAAACAAAATCTCATAAATGAACTACCTTCCGTAATGATAAGGATACCATCAATTTGAGTAATAAAATTTCAACAACGAACTACCTTCCATAATGATAAGGCTACCATCCATTGGACTAAAAAAATCTCAACAATGAAGTACCTTCCATGATGACAAGGCTATCATCCATTGGAGAAACAAAATCTCATAAATGAACTACCTTCCGTAATGATAAGGATACCATCAATTTGAGTAATAAAATGTCAACAACGAACTACCTTCCATAATGATAAGGCTACCATCCATTGGACTAAAAAAATCTCAACAATGAAGTACCTTCCATGATTACAAGGCTACCATCCATTGGAGTAATAAAATTTCAACAACGAACTACCTTCCGTAATGACAAGACTACCATCCATTGGAGTAACAAAATCTCAACAATGAACTACCTTCTATAATGACAAGGCTACCATCCATTGGAGTAACAAAATCTCAAAAATGAACTACCTTCCATAATAACAAGGCTATCATCCATTGGAGAAAAAAATCTCAATAATGAACTACGTTCCATAATGGCACGGATACCATCAATTAGAGTTACAAAATCTTAACTACAAACTACCTTTCATAATGACAAGGCTACCATCCATTGGAGTAACAAAATCTCAACAGCGAACTACCTTTTATAATGATAAGGCTACCATCCATTGGAGTAACAAAATCTAAACAATGAACTACCTTCCATAATGAGAAGGCTATCATCCATTGTAGTAACAAAATCTCAAAAATGAACTACCTTCCATAATGACAAGGCTATCGTACTTTGGAGAAACAAAATCTCAACAATGAACTATCTTCTGTAATGACAAGGCTACAATCCATTGGAGTAATAAAATCTTAACAACAACTACCTTCTATAATGACAAGGCTTCCATCCATTGAAGTAATAAAATATCAACAACAAACTACCTTCCATAATGACAAGGCTACCATCCATTGGAGTAACAAAATCTCAAAAATGAACTACCTTCCATAATGACAAGGCTATCGTCCATTGGAGTAACAAAATCTCAACAACGAACTACCTTCCATACTGACAACTCTATCGTCCATTGGAGTAAAAAAATCTCAACAATGAATTACCTTCCATAATGACAAGGCTACCATCCATTGGAGTAACAAAATATCAACAACAAACTACCTTCCATAATGACAATGCTACCATCCATTGTAACCAAATTTCAACAACGAACTACCTTCCATAATGACAAGGCTACCATCCATTGAAGTAACAAAATATAAACACTGAACTACTTTCCATAATGAGAAGGCTATCATCCATTGGAGTAACAAAATCTCAAAAATGAACTACCTTCCATAATGACAAGGCTATCATACATTGGATAAACAAAATCTAAACAATGAACTACCTTCCGTAATGACAAGGCTACAATCCATTGGAGTAACCAAATCTCAACAACAACTACCTTCTATAATGACAAGGCTACCATCAATTGAAGGAATAATATCTCAACAACGAACTACCTTCCATAATGACAATGCTACCATCCATTGGAGTAACAAAATCTCAAAATGAACTACCTTCCATAATGACAAGGCTACCATCCATTGGAGTAACAAAATATCAACAATAAACTACCTTCCATAATGACAAGGCTACCGTCCATTGGAGTAAACAAATCTCAACAACGAACTACCTTCCATAATGACAAGGCTATCATACATTGGAGTAACAAAATCTCAACAACAAACTACCGTCAATAATGAGAAGGCTACCATCCATTGGAGTAACAAAATCTCAACAGCAAACTACTTTCCATAATGACAAGGCTATACCAGCCATTAGAGTAACAAAATTTCAACAACGAACTACCTTTCATAATGACAAGGCTACCATCCATTGGAGTAACAAAATCTCAAAATGAACTACCTTCCATAATGACAAGGCTACCATCCATTGGAGTAACAAAATCTCAACAACAAACTACCTTCCTTAATGACAAGGCTACCGTCCATTGGAGTAACAAAATCTCAAAAACGAACTACCTTCACTAATAACAAGGCTATCATACATTGGAGTAACAAAATCTCAACAACAAACTACCGTCCATAATGAGAAGGCTACCATCCATTGGAGTAATAAAATCTCAACAACAAACTACTTTAGATAATGACAAGGCTATACAAGCCATTGGAGTAACAAAATCTCATCTATGAACTACCTTCAATAATGAGAAGGTTACCAGCCATTGGAGTAACAAAACCTCAACAACGAACTACCTTCCATAATGACAAGGCTATCATCCATTGGAGAAACAAAATCTCATAAATGAACTACCTTCCGTAATGATAAGGATACCATCAATTTGAGTAATAAAATTTCAACAACGAACTACCTTCCATAATGATAAGGCTACCATCCATTGGACTCAAAAAATCTCAACAATGAAGTACCTTCCATGATGACAAGGCTATCATCCATTGGAGAAACAAAATCTCATAAATGAACTACCTTCCGTAATGATAAGGATACCATCAATTTGAGTAATAAAATGTCAACAACGAACTACCTTCCATAATGATAAGGCTACCATCCATTGGACTAAAAAAATCTCAACAATGAAGTACCTTCCATGATTACAAGGCTACCATCCATTGGAGTAATAAAATTTCAACAACGAACTACCTTCCGTAATGACAAGACTACCATCCATTGGAGTAACAAAATCTCAACAATGAACTACCTTCTATAATGACAAGGCTACCATCCATTGGAGTAACAAAATCTCAAAAATGAACTACCTTCCATAATAACAAGGCTATCATCCATTGGAGAAAAAAATCTCAATAATGAACTACGTTCCATAATTGCACGGATACCATCAATTAGAGTTACAAAATCTTAACTACAAACTACCTTTCATAATGACAAGGCTACCATCCATTGGAGTAACAAAATCTCAACAGCGAACTACCTTTTATAATGATAAGGCTACCAACCATTGGAGTAACAAAATCTCAACAATGAATTACCTTCCATAATGACAAGGCTACCAGTTATTGGATTAACAAAATCTCAAAAATGAACTACCTTCCATAATCACAAGGCTATCATCCATTGGAGAAACAAAATATCCACAATGAACTACCTTCCGTAATGACAAGGATACCATCAATTAGAGTAACAAAATCTCAACAAAAACTACCTTCGATAAAGACAAGGCTATCATCCATTAGAGTAACAAAATCTCAACAACGAACTACCTTCCATAATGACAAACTTACCATCCATTGGAGTAACAAAACCTCATCAACAAACTACCTTCCATATATACAAGGCTACAATCCATTGGAGTAACAAAATCTCAACAACGAACTAGCTTCCATAATGACAAGTCTACCATCCATTGGAGTAACAAAATCTCAAAAACGAACTACCTTACATAATTACAAGGCTACCATCCATTGGAGTAACAAAATCTCAAAAACAAAATACCTTCCATAATGACAAGGCTACCATCCATTGAAGTAACAAAATATCAAAACTGAACTACCTTCCATAATAACAAGGCTAGCATCCATTGGAATAACAAAATCCCAATAACTGACTACCTTCCATAATGACAAGGCTACCATCCATTTGAGTAACAAAATATCAACAACGAACTACATTCTATAATGACAAGGCTACCATCCATTGGAGTAACAAAATCTAAACAATGAACTACCTTCCATAATGAGAAGGCTATCATCCATTGTAGTAACAAAATCTCAAAAATGAACTACCTTCCATAATGACAAGACTATCATACATTGGAGAAACAAAATCTCAATAATGAACTACCTTCCGTAATGACAAGGCTACAATCCATTGGAGTAACAAAATCTTAACAACAACTACCTTCCATAATGACAAGGCTACCATCCATTGGAGTAACAAAATATCAACAAAAAGCTACTTTCCATAATGACAAGGCTATATTAGCCATTGGAATAACAAAATCTCAACAAAAACTACCTTCGATAAAGACAAGGCTATCATCCATTAGAGTAACAAAATCTCAACAACGAACTACCTTCCATAATGACAAACTTACCATCCATTGGAGTAACAAAATCTCATCAACAAACTACCTTCCATATTTACAAGGCTACAATCCATTGGAGTAACAAAATCTCAACAACGAACTAGCTTCCATATAGACAAGTCTACCATCCATTGGAGTAACAAAATCTCAAAAACGAACTACCTTACATAATGACAAGGCTACCATCCATTGGAGTAACAAAATCTCAAAAACAAAATACCTTCCATAATGACAAGGCTACCATCCATTGAAGTAACAAAATATCAAAACTGAACTACCTTCCATAATAACAAGGCTAGCATCCATTGGAATAACAAAATCCCAATAACTGACTACCTTCCATAATGACAAGGCTACCATCCATTTGAGTAACAAAATATCAACAACGAACTACATTCTATAATGACAAGGCTACCATCCATTGGAGTAACAAAATCTAAACAATGAACTACCTTCTATAATGAGAAGGCTATCATCCATTGTAGTAACAAAATCTCAAAAATGAACTACCTTCCATAATGACAAGACTATCATACATTGGAGAAACAAAATCTCAACAATGAACTACCTTCCGTAATGACAAGGCTATAATCCATTAGACTAACAAAATCTTAACAACAACTACCTTCCATAATGACAAGGCTACCATCCATTGGAGTAACAAAATATTAACAAAAAACTACTTTCCATAATGACAAGGCTATACTAGCCATTGGAATAACAAAATCTCAACAAAAAACTACCTTCGATAAAGACAAGGCTATCATCCATTGGAGTAACAAAATCTCAACAACGAACTACCTTCCATAATGACAAACTTACCATCCATTGGAGTAACAAAATCTCATCAACAAACTACCTTCCATATTTACAAGGCTACAATCCATTGGAGTAAAAAAATCTCAACAACGAACTAGCTTCCATAATGACAAGTCTACCATCCATTGGAGTAACAAAATCTCAAAAACGAACTACCTTCCATAATGACAAGGCTACCATCCATTGGAGTAACAAAATCTCAAAAACGAAATACCTTCCATAATGACAAGGCTACCATCCATTGGAGTAACAAAATATCAAAACTGAATTACCTTCCATAATAACAAGGCTAGCATCCATTGGAGTAACAAAATCCCAATAACTAACTACCTTCCATAATGACAATGCTACCATCCATTTGAGTAACAAAATATCAACAACGAACTACCTTCTATAATGACAAGGCTACCATCCATTGGAGTAACAAAATCTAAACAATGAACTACCTTCCATAATGAGAAGGCTATCATCCATTGTAGTAACAAAATCTCAAAAATGAACTACCTTCCATAATGAAAAGACTATCATACATTGGAGAAATAAAATCTCAACAATGAACTACCTTCTGTAATGACAAGGCTACAATCCATTGGAGTAACAAAATCTTAACAACAACTACCTTCCATAATGACAACGCTACCATCCATTGAAGTAATAAAATATCAACAACAAACTACCTTCCATAATGACAAGGATACCATCCATTGGAGTAACAAAATCTCAAAAATGAACTACCTTCCATAATGACAAGGCTACCGTCCATTGGAGTAACAAAATCTCAACAACGAACTACCTTCCATAATGACCAAGCTACCATCCATTGGAGTAACAAAATATCAACAACAAACTACCTTCCATAATTACAATGCTACCATCCATTGGAGTAACAAAATTTCAACAACGAACTACCTTCCATAATGACAAGGCTACCATCCATTGAAGTAACAAAATCTAAACAATGAACTACCTTCCATAATGAGAAGGCTATCCTCCATTGGAGTAACAAAATCTCAAAAATGAACTACCTTCCATAATGACAAGGCTATCATACATTGGAGAAACAAAATCTAAACAATGAACTACCTTCCGTAATGACAAGGCTACAATCCATTGGAGTAACAAAATTTCAACAACAACTACCTTCTATAATGACAAGGCTACCATCCATTGCAGGAATAATATCTCAACAACGAAATACCTTCCATAATGACAAGGCTACCATCCATTGGAGTAACAAAATCTCAAAATGAACTACCTTCCATAATGACAAGGCTACCATCCATTGGAGTAAAAAAATCTCAACAACAAACTAGCTTCCATAATGACAAGGCTACAGTCCATTGGAGTAACAAAATCTCAACAACAAACTAACTTCCATAATGACAAGGCTATCATACATTGGAGTAACAAAATCTCAACAACAAACTACCGTCCATAATGAGAAGGCTACCACCCATTGGAGTAACAAAATCTCAACAACAAACTACTTTCCATAATGACAAGGCTATACCAGCCATTGGAGTAACAAAACCTCAACAACGAACTACCTTTCATAATGACAAGGCTATCATCCATTAGAGAAACAATATCTCATAAATGAACTACCTTCCGTAATGATAAGGATACCATCAATTGGAGTAATAAAATGTCAACAACGAACTACCTTCCATAATGATAAGGCTACCATCCATTGAACTAAAAAAATCTCAACAATGAACTACCTTCCATAATGATATGGCTACCATCCATTGGAGAAATAAAATCTCAACAACAAACTACCATCCATAATGACAAGGATACCATCCAGTGGAGTAAAAAAATCTCAACAACAGGCTACCTTCCATAATGACAAGGCTACCATACATTGGAGTTACAAAACTCTCGATAACAGACTACCTTCCATAATGACAAGGCTACGATCCATTGGAGTAACAAGGATATCGACAATAGACTACCTTCCATAATGACATAGCTATCATCCATTGGAGTAACAAGGATATCGGTAACAGACTACCTTCCATAATGACAAGGCTACCATCCATTGGAGTAACAAAATCTTAAAAATGAACTACCTTCCATAATGACAAGGCTACCGTCCATTGGAGTAACAAAATCTCAACAACGAACTACCTTCCATAATGACACGGCTACCATCAATTGGAGAAATAAAATCTCAACAACAAACTACCATCCATAATGACAAGGATACCATCCAGTGGAGTAAAAAAATCTCAACAACAGGCTACCTTCCATAATGACAAGGCTACCATACATTGGAGTAACAAAAATCTCGACAATAGACTACCTTCCATAATGACAAGGCTACCATCCATTGGAGTAACAAGGATATCGACAATAGACTACCTTCCATAATGACATAGCTATCATCCATTGGAGTAACAAGGATATTGACAACAGACTACCTTCCATAATGATAAGGCTACCATCCATTGGAGTAACAAAATCTCAAAAATGAACTACCTTCCATAATGACAAGGCTACCGTCCATTGGAGTAACAAAATCTCAACAACGAACTACCTTCCATAATGACAAGGCTACCATCCATTGGAGTAAGAAAATCTTAACAACAAACTACCTTCCATAATGACAAGGCTACCATCCATTGGAGTAACAAAATATCAACAACAAACTACTTTCCATAATGACAGGGCTATACTAGCCATTGGAATAACAAAATCTCAACAACAAACTACCTTCCATAATGACAAGGCTATCATCCATTGGAGTAACAAAATCTCAACAACAAACTACCTTCCATAATGAGAAGGCTACCAGCCATTGGAGTAACAAAACCTCAACAACAACAAACTACCTTCCATAATAAAAAGGCTACCATCCATTGGATTAACAAAATTTCAACAACGAACTACCTTCCATAATGACAAGGCTACCATCCATTGGAGTAATAATATCTCAACAACGAACTACCTTCCATAATGACAAGGCTACCATCCATTGGAGTAACAAAATCTCAAAAATGAACTACCTTCCATAATGACAAGGCTACCGTCCATTGGAGTAACAAAATCTCAACAACGAACTACCTTCCATAATGACAAGGCTACCATCCATTGGAGTAAGAAAATCTTAACAACGAACTACCTTCCATAATGACAAGGCTACCATCCATTGGAGTAACAAAATATCAACAACAAACTACTTTCCATAATGACAGGGCTATACTAGCCATTGGAATAACAAAATCTCAACAACAAACTACCTTCCATAATGACAAGGCTATCATCCATTGGAGTAACAAAATCTCAACAACAAACTACCTTCCATAATGAGAAGGCTACCAGCCATTGGAGTAACAAAACCTCAACAACAACAAACTACCTTCCATAATAAAAAGGCTACCATCCATTGGATTAACAAAATTTCAACAACGAACTACCTTCCATAATGACAAGACTAACATCCATTGGAGTAACAAAATCTCAACGAGGAACTACCTTCTATAATGACAAGGCTAACATCCATTGGAGTAACAAAATCTCAAAAACGAACTACCTTCCATAATAACAACGCTATCATCCATTGGAGAAAAAAATCTCAATAATGAACTACGTTCCATAATGACACGGATAACATCAATTAGAGTTACAAAATCTCAACTACAAAATACCTTCCATAATGACAAGGCTACCATCCATTAAAGTAACAAAATCTGAACAACTAACTGCCTTCCATAATGACAAGGATACCATCCATTGGAGAAACAAAATCTCAACAATGAACTACCTTCAGTAATGACAAGGTTACCATCAAATAGAGTAAAATAATCACAACAACAAACTACCTTCCATAATGACAAGGCTACCATCCATTGGAGTAACAAAATCTCAACAACAAACTACCTTCCATAATGACATACTTACAATCCATTGGAGTAACTAAATTCAACAACGAACTAGCTTCCATAATGACAAGTCTACCATCCATTTGAGTAACAAAATCTCAAAAACGAACTACCTTCCATAATGACAAGGCTACCATCTATTGGAGTAACAAAATCTCAAAAACGAACTACCTTCCATAATGACAAAGCTACCATCCATTGGAGTAAGAAAATATCAAAAATGAACTACCTTCTATGATAAAAAGCCTAGCATCCATTGGAGTAACAAAATCCCAATAACTAACTACCTTCCATAATGACACGGCTACCATCCATTGGAATAACAAAATATCAAAAACGAACTACCTTCCATAATGAGAAGTCTACCATCCATTGGAGTAACAAAATCTAAACGATGAACTACCTTCCATAATGAGAAATCTATCATCCATTGGAGTAACAAAATCTCAAAAATGAACTACCTTCCATAATTACAAGGCTATCATACATTGGAGAAACAAAATCTCAAAAATGAACTACCTTTGGTAATGACAAGGCTACAATCCATTGGATTAACAAAATATCAACAACAACTACCTTCCATAATGACAAGGCTACCATCCATTGAAGTAATAAAATATCAACATCGAACTACCTTCCATAATGACAAGGCTACCATCCATTGGAGTAACAAAATCTCAACAACAAACTACCTTCCATAATGACAAGGCTACCACCCATTGGAGTAACAAAATCTCAACAACGAACTACCTTCCATAATGACAAGACTACCATCCATTGGACTAACAAAATATCAACAACGAACTACCTTCCATAATGACAAGTCTACCATCCATTGGAGTAACAAAATTTCAACAATGAACTACCTTCCATAATGACAAGGCTACCATCCATTGGAGTAACAAAATATCAACAACAAACTACTTTCCATAATGACAGGGCTATACTAGCCATTGGAATAACAATATCTCAACAACAAACTACTTTTGATACTCGACAGACTACCTTGCATAATGACAAGGCTTCCATCAATTGGAGTAACAAAAATCTCGACAAAAGACTACTTTCTAAAATGACAAGGCTACAATCCATTGGAATAACAAAAATCTCGACAATGGACTACCATCCATAATGACAAGGATACCATCCATTGGAGTAACAAAAATATTGACAACAAACTACCTTCCATAATGACAAGGCTACCATCCATTGGGATAACAAAAATTTCGACAATAGACTACTTTCAATAATGATAAGGCTATCATCCATTTGAGTAACAAAAATCTGAACAACAGACTACCTTCCATAATGACAAGGCTACCATCCATTGGAATAACTGAAATCTCAACGGCCGACTACCTTCCGTAATGACAAGGCTACCATCCATTGGAGTAACAAAAATGTCGACAATAGACTACCTTCCATAATCACAAGGCTACCATCCATCGGGGTAACAAAAATCTGAACAACAGACTACCTTGCATAATGACAAGGCTATCATCCATTGGAATAACAATGATATCGACAATAGGCTAAATTCAATAATGACAAGGCTTCCATCAATTGGAGTAACAAAAATCTCGAAAAAAGACTACCTTCTAAAATGACAAGGCTACAATCTATTGGAATAACAAAAATCTCGACAATAGACTACCATCCATAATGACAAGGATATCATCCGTGGGAGTAACAAAAATATCGACAACAGACTACCATCCATAATGACAAGGCTACCATTCATTGGAATAACAAAAATCTCGATAATAGACTACCTTCCATAATGAGAAGGCTATCATCCGTTGGAGTAACAAAAATATGAACAACAGACTACCTTCCATAATGACAAGGCAACCATCCATTGGAATAAAAATGATATCGACAATAGGCTAAATTCAATATGACAAGGCTTCCATAAATTGGAGTATCAAAAATCTCGACAAAAGACTACCTTATAAAATGACAAGGCTACAATCCATTGGAGTAACAAAAATATCAATGACATACTACCTTCCAAAATTACAAGGCTACCATCCATTGGTGTAACAGAAATCTCAACGACAGACTACCTTCCATAAAGACAAGGCTACCATCTATTTGAGTAACAAAAATCTGAACAATAGACTACCTTCGATAATGACAAGGCTACCATCCATTGGAGTAACAAAAATGTCGACAATAGACTACCTTCCATAATCACAAGGCTACCATCCATCGGGGTAACAAAAATCTGAACAACAGACTACCTTGCATAATGACAAGGCTATCATCCATTGGAATAACAATGATATCGACAATAGGCTAAATTCAATAATGACAAGGCTTCCATCAATTGGAGTAACAAAAATCTCGAAAAAAGACTACCTTCTAAAATGACAAGGCTACAATCTATTGGAATAACAAAAATCTCGACAATAGACTACCATCCATAATGACAAGGATATCATCCGTGGGAGTAACAAAAATATCGACAACAGACTACCATCCATAATGACAAGGCTACCATTCATTGGAATAACAAAAATCTCGATAATAGACTACCTTCCATAATGAGAAGGCTATCATCCGTTGGAGTAACAAAAATATGAACAACAGACTACCTTCCATAATGACAAGGCAACCATCCATTGGAATAAAAATGATATCGACAACAGGCTAAATTCAATATGACAAGGCTTCCATAAATTGGAGTATCAAAAATCTCGACAAAAGACTACCTTATAAAATGACAAGGCTACAATCCATTGGAGTAACAAAAATATCAATGACATACTACCTTCCAAAATTACAAGGCTACCATCCATTGGAGTAACAGAAATCTCAACGACAGACTAACTTCCATAAAGACAAGGCTACCATCCATTTGAGTAACAAAAATCTGAACAACAGACTACCTTCCATAATGACAAGGCTACCATCCATTGGAGTAACAGAAATCTCAACGGTCGACTACCTTCCGTAATGACAAGGCTACCATCCATTGGAGTAACAAAAATGTCGACAATAGACTACCTTCCATAATCACAAGGCTACCATCCATTGGAGTAACAAAAATCTGAACAACAGACTACCTTGCATAATGACAAGGCTATCATCCATTGGAATAACAAAGATAACGACAACAGGCTCCCTTCAATAATGACAAGGCTTCCATCCATTGGAGTAACAAAAATCTCGACAAAAGACTACCTTCCATAATGACAAGGCTACAATCCATTGGAATAATAAAAATCTCGACAATAGACTAACTTCCATAGTGACAAGGCTACCATCCATTGGAGTAACAGAAATATCAACGAACGACTACCTTTCGTAATGACAAGGCTACCATCCATTGGAATAATAAAAATCTCGATAATAGACTACATTCCATAATCACAAGGCTACAATCCATTGGAGTAACCAAAATCATAACAACAGACTACCTTGCATAATGACAAGGTTTCCATCAATTGGAGTAACAAAAATCTCGACAAAAGACTACCTTCTAAAATGACAAGGCTACAATCCATTGGAATAACAAAAATCTTGACAATGGACTACCATCCATAATGACAAGGATACCATCCATTGGAGTAACGAAAATATCGACAACAAACTACCTTCCATAATGACAAGGCTACCATCCATTGGAATAACAAAAATCTCGACAATAAACTACTTTCAATAATGAGAAGGCTATCATCCATTTGAGTAACAAAAATCTGAACAACAGACTACCTTCCATAATGACAAGGCTACCATCCATTGGAATAACTGAAATCTCAACGGCCGACTACCTTCCATAATGACAAGGATACCATCCATTGGAGTAACAAAAATGTCGTCAATAGACTACCTTCCATAATCACAAGGCTACCATCCATCGGGGTAACAAAAATCTGAACAACAGACTACCTTGCATAATGACAAGGCTATCATCCATTGGAATAACAATGATATCGACAACAGGCTAAATTCAATAATGACAAGGCTTCCATCAATTGGAGTAACAAAAATCTCGAAAAAAACTACCTTCTAAAATGGCAAGGCTACAATCTATTGGAATAACAAAAATCTCGACAATAGACTACCATCCATAATGACAAGGATATCATCCGTGGGAGTAACAAAAATATCGACAACAGACTACCATCCATAATAACAAGGCTACCATTCATTGGAATAACAAAAATCTCGATAATAGACTACCTTCCATAATGAGAAGGCTATCATCCATTGGAGTAACAAAAATATGAACAACAGACTACCTTCCATAATGACAAGGCAACCATCCATTGGAATAACAATGATATCGACAACAGGCTAAATTCAATATGACAAAGCTTCCATAAATTGGAGTATCAAAAATCTCGACAAAAGACTACCTTATAAAATGACAAGGCTACAATCCATTGGAGTAACAAAAATATCAATGACATACTACCTTCCAAAATTACAAGGCTACCATCCATTGGAGTAACAGAAATCTCAACGACAGACTAACTTCCATAAAGAAAAGGCTACCATCCATTTGAGTAACAAAAATCTGAACAACAGACTACCTTCCATAATGACAAGGCTACCATCCATTGGAGTAACAGAAATCTCAACGGCCGACTACCTTCCGTAATGACAAGGCTACCATCCATTGGAGTAACAAAAATGTCGACAATAGACTACCTTCCATAATCACAAGGCTACCATCCATTGGAGTAACAAAAATCTGAACAACAGACTACCTTGCATAATGACAAGGCTATCATCCATTGGAATAACAAAGATAACGACAACAGGCTCCCTTCAATAATGACAAGGCTTCCATCCATTGGAGTAACAAAAATCTCGACAAAAGACTACCTTCCATAATGACAAGGCTACAATCCATTGGAATAATAAAAATCTCGACAATAGACTAACTTCCATAATGACAAGGCTACCATCCATTGGAGTAACAGAAATATCAACGACCGACTACCTTCCGTAATGACAAGGCTACCATCCATTGGAATAACAAAAATCTCGATAATAGACTACCTTCCATAATCACAAGGCTACAATCCATTGGAGTAACCAAAATCATAACAACAGACTACCTTGCATAATGACAAGGCTTCCATCAATTGGAGTAACAAAAATCTCGACAAAAGACTTCCTTCTAAAATGACAAGGCTACAATCCATTGGAATAACAAAAATCTCGACAATGGACTACCATCCATAATGACAAGGATACCATCCATTGGAGTAACGAAAATATGGACAACAAACTACCTTCCATAATGACAAGGCTACCATCCATTGGAATAACAAAAATATCGACAATAAACTACTTTCAATAATGAGAAGGCTATCATCCATTTGAGTAACAAAAATCTGAACAACAGACTACCTTCCATAATGACAAGGCTACCATCCATTGGAATAACTGAAATCTCAACGGCCGACTACCTTCCATAATGACAAGGATACCATCCATTGGAGTAACAAAAATGTCGTCAATAGACTACCTTCCATAATCACAAGGCTACCATCCATCGGGGTAACAAAAATCTTAACAACAAACTACCTTGCATAATGACAAGGCTATCATCCATTGGAATAACAATGATATCGACAACAGGCTAAATTCAATAATGACAAGGCTTCCATCAATTGGAGTAACAAAAATCTCGAAAAAAACTACCTTCTAAAATGGCAAGGCTACAATCTATTGGAATAACAAAAATCTCGACAATAGACTACCATCCATAATGACAAGGATATCATCCGTGGGAGTAACAAAAATATCGACAACAGACTACCATCCATAATGACAAGGCTACCATTCATTGGAATAACAAAAATCTCGATAATAGACTACCTTCCATAATGAGAAGGCTATCATCCATTGGAGTAACAAAAATATGAACAACAGACTACCTTCCATAATGACAAGGCAACCATCCATTGGAATAACAATGATATCGACAATAGGCTAAATTCAATATGACAAAGCTTCCATAAATTGGAGTATCAAAAATCTCGACAAAAGACTACCTTATAAAATGACAAGGCTACAATCCATTGGAGTAACAAAAATATCAATGACATACTACCTTCCAAAATTACAAGGCTACCATCCATTGGAGTAACAGAAATCTCAACGACAAACTACCTTCCATAAAGACAAGGCTACCATCCATTTGAGTAACAAAAATCTGAACAACAGACTACCTTCCATAATGACAAGGCTACCATCCATTGGAGTAACAGAAATCCCAACGGCCGACTACCTTCCGTAATGACAAGGCTACCATCCATTGGAGTAACAAAAATCTGAACAACAGACTACCTTGCATAATGACAAGGCTATCATCCATTGGAATAACAAAGATAACGACAACAGGCTCCCTTCAATAATGACAAGGCTTCCATCCATTGGAGTAACAAAAATCTCGACAAAAGACTACCTTCCATAATGACAAGGCTACCATCCATTGGAGTAACATAAATATCAACGACCGACTACCTTCCGTAATGACAAGGCTACCATCCATTGGAATAACAAAAATCTCGATAATAGACTACCTTCCATAATCACAAGGCTACAATCCATTGGAGTAACCAAAATCATAACAACAGACTACCTTGCATAATGACAAGGCTTCCATCAATTGGAGTAACAAAAATCTCGACAAAAGACTACCTTCTAAAATGACAAGGCTACAATCCATTGGAATAACAAAAATCTCGACAATGGACTACCATCCATAATTACAAGGATACCATCCATTGGAGTAACGAAAATATCGACAACAAACTACCTTCCATAATGACAAAGCTACCATCCATTGGAATAACTAAAATCTCGACAATAAACTACTTTCAATAATGAGAAGGCTATCATCCATTTGAGTAACAAAAATCTGAACAACAGACTACCTTCCATAATGACAAGGCTACCATCCATTGGAATAACTGAAATCTCAACGGCCGACTACCTTCCATAATGACAAGGATACCATCCATTGGGGTAACAAAAATGTCGTCAATAGACTACCTTCCATAATCACAAGGCTACCATCCATCGGGGTAACAAAAATCTGAACAACAGACTACCTTGCATAATGACAAGGCTATCAGCCATTGGAATAACAATGATATCGACAACAGGCTAAATTCAATAATGACAAGGCTTCCATCAATTGGAGTAACAAAAATCTCGAAAAAAACTACCTTCTAAAATGACAAGGCTACAATCTATTGGAATAACAAAAATCTCGACAATAGACTACCATCCATAATGACAAGGATATCATCCGTGGGAGTAACAAAAATATCGACAATAGACTACCTTCCATAATGACAAGGCTACCATTCATTGGAATAACAAAAATCTCGATAATAGACTACCTTCCATAATGAGAAGGCTAACATCCATTGGAGAAACAAAATTATGAACAACAGACTACCTTCCATAATGACAAGGCAACCATCCATTGGAGTAACAATGATATCGACAACAGGCTAAATTCAATATGACAAGGCTTCCATAAATTGGAGTATCAAAAATCTCGACAAAAGACTACCTTATAAAATGACAAGGCTACAATCCATTGGAGTAACAAAAATCTCAACGACATACTACCTTCCATAATTACAAGGCTACCATCCATTGGAGTAACAGAAATCTCAACGACAGACTACCTTCCATAAAGACAAGGCTACCATCCATTTGAGTAACAAAAATATGAGCAACAGACTACCTTCCATAATGACAAGGCTACCATCCATTGGAGTAACAGAAATCTCAACGGCCGACTACCTTCCGTAATGACAAGGCTACCATCCATTGGAGTAACAAAAATGTCGAAAATAGACTACCTTCCATAATCACAAGGCTACCATCCATTGGAGTAACAAAAATCTGAACAACACACTACCTTGCATAATGACAAGGCTATCATCCATTGGAATAACAAAGATAAAGACAACAGGCACCCTTCAATAATGACAAGGCTTCCATCCATTGGAGTAACAAAAATCTCGACAAAAGACTACCTTCCATAATGACAAGGCTGCAATCCATTGGAATAATAAAAATCTCGACAATAGACTACCTTCCATAATGACAAGGCTACCACCCATTAGAGTAACAGAAATATCAACGACCGACTACCTTCCGTAATGACAAGGCTTCCATCCATTGGAATAACAAAAATCTCGATAATAGACTACCTTCCATAATCACAAGGCTACAATCCATTGGAATAACAAAAATCTCGACAATGGACTACCATCCATAATGACAAGGATACCATCCATTGGAGTAACGAAAATATCGACAACAAACTACCTTCCATAATGACAAGGCTACCATCCATTGGAATAACAAAAATCTCGACAATAAACTACTTTCAGTAATGAGAAGGCTATCATCCATTTGAGTAACAAAAATCTGAACAACAGACTACCTTCCATAATGACAAGGCTACCATCCATTGGAATAACTGAAATCTCAACGGCCGACTACCTTCCATAATGACAAGGATACCATCCATTGGAGTAACAAAAATGTCGTCAATAGACTACCTTCCATAATCACAAGGCTACCATCCATCGGGGTAACAAAAATCTGAACAACAGACTACCTTGCATAATGACAAGGCTATCATCCATTGGAATAACAATGATATCGACAACAGGCTAAATTCAATAATGACAAGGCTTCCATCAATTGGAGTAACAAAAATCTCGAAAAAAACTACCTTCTAAAATGGCAAGGCTACAATCTATTGGAATAACAAAAATCTCGACAATAGACTACCATCCATAATGACAAGGATATCATCCGTGGGAGTAACAAAAATATCGACAACAGACTACCATCCATAATGACAAGGCTACCATTCATTGGAATAACAAAAATCTCGATAATAGACTACCTTCCATAATGAGAAGGCTATCATCCATTGGAGTAACAAAAATCTCAGCGGCCGACTACCTTCCATAATGACAAGGCAACCATCCATTGGAGTAACAAAAATGTCGACAATAGACTACCTTCCATAATCACAAGGCTACCATCCATTGGAGTAAGAAAAATCTGAACAACAAACTACCTTGCATAATTACAAGGCTATCATCCATTGGAGTAACAAAAATCTCAACGACATACTACCTTCCTTAATGACAAGGCTATCATCCATTGGAGTAACAAAAATCTCAATGATAGACTACCTTCGATAATTACAAGGCTACCATCCATTCGAGTATCAAAAATATCGACAATAGACTACCTTCCATAATGACAAGGCTACCATCCATTGGAATAACAAAAATCTCGACAATAGACTACCTTCCATAATGACAAGGCTATCATCCATTGGAGTAAAAAAAATATGAACAACAGACTACCTTCCATAATGACAAGGCTACCATCCATTGGAGTAACAGAAATCTCAACGACCGACTACCTTCCGTAATGACAAGGCTACCATCCATTAGAATAACAAAAATCTCAACGGCCGACTACCTTCCGTAATGACAAGGCTACCATCCATTGGAGTAACAAAAATGTCGACAATAGACTACCTTCCATAATCACAAGGCTACCATCCATTGGGGTAACAAAAATATGAACAACAGACTACCTTTCATAATGACAAGGATATCATCCATTGGAATAACAAAGATATCGACAACAAGCTACTTTCAATAATGACAAGGCTTCCATCCATTAGAGTAACAAAAATCTCGACAAAAGACTACCTTCCATAATGAAAAGGCTACAATCCATTGGAATAATAAAAATCTCGACAATAGACTACCTTCCATAATGACAAGGCTACCATCCATTGGAGTAACAAAAATCTAAACGATAGACTACCTTCCATAATTACAAGGCTACCATCCATTGGAGTATCAAAAATATAGACAATAGACTACCTTCCATAATGACAAGGCTACCATCCATTGGAATAACAAAAATCTCGACAATAGACTACCTTTCATAATGACAAGGCTATCATCAATTGGAGTAAAAAAAATCTAAACAACAGACTACCTTCCATAATGACAAGGCTACCATCCATTGACCGACTACCTTCCGTAATGAAAAGGCTACCATCCATTGGAATAACAAAAATCTCGATAATAGACTACCTTACATAATCATAAGGCTACCATCCATTGTCGTAAAAAAAATCATAACAACAGACTACCTTGCATAATGACAAGGCTATCATCCATTGGAATAACAATGATATCGACAACAGGCTAAATTCAATAATGACAAGGCTTCCATCAATTGGAGTAACAAAAATCTCGACAAAAGACTACCTTCTAAAATGACAAGGCTACAATCCATTGGAATAACAAAAATCTCGACAATAGACTACCATCCATAATGACAAGGATATCATCCGTTGGAGTAACAAAAATATCGACAACAGAATACCTTCTATAATGACAAGGATACCATCCATTGGAGTAACAAAAATGTCGACAATAGACTACCTTCCATAATCACAAGGCTACCATCCATCGGGGTAAAAAAAATCTGAACAACATACTACCTTGCATAATGACAAGGCTATCATCCATTGGAATAACAATGATATCGACAACAGGCTAAATTCAATAATGACAAGGCTTCCATCAATTGGAGTAACAAAAATCTCGACAAAAGACTACCTTATAAAATGACAAGGCTACAATCCATTGGAGTAACAAAAATCTCAACGACATACTACCTTCCATAATTACGAGTCTACCATTCATTGGAGTAACAGAAATCTCAACGACATACTACCTTCCATAAAGACAAGGCTACCATCCATTTGAGTAACAAAAATCTGAACAACAGACTACCTTCCATAATGACAAGGCTATCATCCATTGGAGTAACAGAAATCTCAACAGCCGACTACCTTCCGTAATGACATGGATACCATCCATTGGAGTAACAAAAATGTCCACAATAGACTACCTTCCATAATCACAAGGCTACCATCCATTGGAGTAAGAAAAATCTTAACAACAAACTACCTTGCATAATGACAAGGCTATTATCCATTGGAGTAACAAAAATCTCAACGACATACTACCTTCCATAATGACAAGGCTACAATCCATTGGAGTAACAAAAATCTCAACGATAGCATACCTTCGATAATTACAAGGCTACCATCCATTCGAGTATCAAAAATATCGACAATAGACTACCTTCCATAATGACAAGGCAACCATCCATTGGAATAACAAAAATCTCGACAATAGACTACCTTCCAAAATGACAAGGCTATCATCCATTGGAGTAAAAAAAATCTGAACAATAGACTACCTTCCATAATGACAAGGCTACCATCCATTGGAGTAACAAAAATCTCAATGACCGACTACCTTCCGTAATGACAAGGCTACCATCCATTGGAGTAACAAAAATGTCGACAACAGACTACCTTGCATAATGACAAGGATATCATCCATTGGAATAACAAAGATATCGACAACAAGCTACTTTCAATAATGACAAGGCTTCCATCCATTAGAGTAACAAAAATCTCGACAAAAGACTACCTTCCATAATGACAAGGCTACAATCCATTGGAATAATAAAAATCTCGACAATAGACTACCTTCCATAATGAAAAGGCTACCATCAATTGGAGTAACAAAAATCTCAACAACATACTACCTTCCATAATTACAAGGCTACCATCCATTGGAATAACAGAAATCTAAACGAGGCTACCATCCATTGGAATAACAAAAATCTCGATAATAGATTACCTTCCTTAATCACAAGGCTACCATCCATTGTAGTAAAAAAAATCATAACAACAGACTACCTTGCATAATGACAAGGCTATCATCCATTGGAATAACAATGATATCGACAACACGCTAAATTCAATAATGAGAACGCTTCCATCAATTGGAGTAACAAAAATCTCGACAAAAGACTACCTTCTAAAATGACAAGGCTACAATCCATTGGAATAACAAAAATCTCGACAATAGACTACCAACCATAATGACAAGGATATCATCCGTTGGAGTAACAAAAATATCGACAACAGAATACCTTCCATAATGACAAGGCTACCACTCATTGGAATAAGAAAAATCTCGAAAATATACTACCTTCCATTATGAGAAGACTATCATCCATTGTAGTAACAAAAATATGAACAAAAGACTACCTTCCATAATGACAAGGCAACCATCCATTAGAATAACAATGATATCGACAACAGGCTAAATTCAATAATGACAAGGCTTCCATCAATTGGAGTAACAAAAATCTCGACAAAAGACTACCTTATAAAATGACAAGGCTACAATCCATTGGAGTAACAAAAATCTCAACGACATACTACCTTCCATAATTACGAGGCTACCATTCATTGGAGTAACAGAAATCTCAACGACATACTACCTTCCATAAAGACAAGGCTACCATCCATTTGAGTAACAAAAATCTGAACAACAGACTACCTTCCATAATGACAAGGCTATCATCCATTGGAGTAACAGAAATCTCAACAGCCGACTACCTTCCGTAATGACATGGATACCATCCATTGGAGTAACAAAAATGTCGACAATAGACTACCTTCCATAATCACAAGGCTACCATCCATTGGAGTAAGAAAAATCTGAACAACAAACTACCTTGCATAATGACAAGGCTATTATCCATTGGAGTAACAAAAATCTCAACGACATACTACCTTCCATAATGACAAGGCTACAATCCATTGGAGTAACAAAAATCTCAACGATAGCATACCTTCGATAATTACAAGGCTACCATCCATTCGAGTATCAAAAATATCGACAATAGACTACCTTCCATAATGACAAGGCAACCATCCATTGGAATAACAAAAATCTCGACAATAGACTACCTTCCAAAATGACAAGGCTATCATCCATTGGAGTAAAAAAAATCTGAACAATAGACTACCTTCCATAATGACAAGGCTACCATCCATTGGAGTAACAAAAATCTCAATGACCGACTACCTTCCGTAATGACAAGGCTACCATCCATTGGAGTAACAAAAATGTCGACAACAGACTACCTTGCATAATGACAAGGATATCATCCATTGGAATAACAAAGATATCGACAACAAGCTACTTTCAATAATGACAAGGCTTCCATCCATTAGAGTAACAAAAATCTCGACAAAAGACTACCTTCCATAATGACAAGGCTACAATCCATTGGAATAATAAAAATCTCGACAATAGACTACCTTCCATAATGAAAAGGCTACCATCAATTGGAGTAACAAAAATCTCAACAACATACTACCTTCCATAATTACAAGGCTACCATCCATTGGAATAACAGAAATCTAAACGAGGCTACCATCCATTGGAATAACAAAAATCTCGATAATAGATTACCTTCCTTAATCACAAGGCTACCATCCATTGTAGTAAAAAAAATCATAACAACAGACTACCTTGCATAATGACAAGGCTATCATCCATTGGAATAACAATGATATCGACAACACGCTAAATTCAATAATGAGAACGCTTCCATCAATTGGAGTAACAAAAATCTCGACAAAAGACTACCTTCTAAAATGACAAGGCTACAATCCATTGGAATAACAAAAATCTCGACAATAGACTACCAACCATAATGACAAGGATATCATCCGTTGGAGTAACAAAAATATCGACAACAGAATACCTTCCATAATGACAAGGCTACCACTCATTGGAATAAGAAAAATCTCGAAAATATACTACCTTCCATTATGAGAAGACTATCATCCATTGTAGTAACAAAAATATGAACAAAAGACTACCTTCCATAATGACAAGGCAACCATCCATTAGAATAACAATGATATCGACAACAGGCTAAATTCAATAATGACAAGGCTTCCATCAATTGGAGTAACAAAAATCTCGACAAAAGACTACCTTATAAAATGACAAGGCTACAATCCATTGGAGTAACAAAAATCTCAACGACATACTACCTTCCATAATTACGAGGCTACCATTCATTGGAGTAACAGAAATCTCAACGACATACTACCTTCCATAAAGACAAGGCTACCATCCATTTGAGTAACAAAAATCTGAACAACAGACTACCTTCCATAATGACAAGGCTATCATCCATTGGAGTAACAGAAATCTCAACAGCCGACTACCTTCCGTAATGACATGGATACCATCCATTGGAGTAACAAAAATGTCGACAATAGACTACCTTCCATAATCACAAGGCTACCATCCATTGGAGTAAGAAAAATCTGAACAACAAACTACCTTGCATAATGACAAGGCTATTATCCATTGGAGTAACAAAAATCTCAACGACATACTACCTTCCATAATGACAAGGCTACAATCCATTGGAGTAACAAAAATCTCAACGATAGCATACCTTCGATAATTACAAGGCTACCATCCATTCGAGTATCAAAAATATCGACAATAGACTACCTTCCATAATGACAAGGCAACCATCCATTGGAATAACAAAAATCTCGACAATAGACTACCTTCCAAAATGACAAGGCTATCATCCATTGGAGTAAAAAAAATCTGAACAATAGACTACCTTCCATAATGACAAGGCTACCATCCATTGGAATAACAAAAATCTCGATAATAGATTACCTTCCATAATCACAAGGCTACCATCCATTGGAGTAACAAAAATCATAACAATAGACTACCTTGCATAATGACAAGGCTATCATCCATTGGAATAACAATGATATCGACACCAGGCTAAATTCAATAATGACAAGGCTTTCATCAATTGGAGTAACAAAAATCTCGACAAAAGACTACCTTCTAAAATGACAAGGCTATAATCCATTGGAATAACAAAAATCTCGACAATAGACTACCTTCCATAATGACAAGGATACCATCCATTGGAGTAACAAAAATATCGACAACAGACCACCTTCCATAATGACAAGGCTACCATCCATTGGAATAACAAAAATCTCGACAATAGACTACCTTCCATAATGAGAAGGCTATCATCCATTGGAGTAACAAAAATCTCAACAAGAGACTACCTTCCATAACAACAAGGCTACCATACATTGGAGTAACACAAATATCGAAAACAAACTACCTTCCATAATGACAAGGTTACCATCCAATGGAATAAAAAATTATCGACAACAGACTACCTTCCATAATGACAAGGCTACCATCCATTGGACTAACAAAAATCTGAACAACAGACTACCTTCCATAATGACAAGGCTACAATCCATTGGAGTAACAGAAATATCAATCATAGAATACCTTCCATAATGGCAAGGCTACCATCCATTGGAGTAACAAAAATCTCGACAACAAATTACCTTCCATCATTACAAGGCTACCGTCCATTGGAGTATCAAAAATATCGAAAATAGACTACCTTCCATAATGACTAGGCTACCATCCATTGGAATAACAAAAATAACAACAATAGACTACCTTTCATAATGAAAAGGCTATCATCCATTGGAGTAAACAAAATCGGAACAACAGACTACCTTCCATAATGACAAGGCTACCATTCATTGGAGTAACAGAAATCTCAACGGCCGACTACCTTCAGTAATGACAAGGCTAGCATCCATTAGAGTAACGTAAATCTCAATGAAAGAATACCTTCCATAATGAAAAGGCTACCATCCATTGGAGTAACAAAAATCTCGATAACAAACTACCTTCCTTAATGACAAGGCTACCATCCATTGGAGTAACAAAAATCTCAACACCAGACTACCTTCCATAATGACAAGGCTACCATCCATTGAGTAACAAAGATATCGATAATAGACTACCTACCATAATGACAAGGCTACCATCCAATGGAGTAACATAAATATCGACAACAAACTATTTTCCATAATAACACGGCTACCATCCATTGGAGTAACAAAAATCTTGACAACAGACTACCTTCCATAATGACAAGGATACCATCCATTTGAGTAACAAAAATATCGACAACAGACTATGTTCCATAATAACAAGGCTATCATCCATTGGAATAATAAAAATCTCGACAACAGACTACCTTCCATAATGAGAAGGCTACCATCCAATGGAATAACAAAAATCTCGCCAACAGACTACCTTCCATAATGACAAGGCTACCATCCGTTGGAGTAACGTAAATCTCAATGAAAGACTACCTTCCATAATAAAAAGGCTACCATCCATTGGATTAACAAAAATCTCGATAACAAACAACCTGCCATAGTGACAAGGCTATCATCCATAGGAGTAAAAGAAATCTCAATGATAGACTACCTTCTGTAATGACAAGTCTACCATTCATTGGAGTAACAAAAAACTCGACACCGGACTACTTTTCATAATGACAAGGCTACCATCCATTGAGTAACAAAGATATCGACAACCGACTACCTACCATAATGACAAGGCTACTATCCAATGGAAAAACAAAAATCTCGACAACAAATTACCTTTCATAATGACAAGGCTACCATCCATTGGAGTAACAAAAATATTGATAACAGACTACGTTCCATAATAACAAGGCTACCATCCATTGGAGTAACAAAAATATGAACAACAGACTACCTTCCATAATGACAAGGCTACCATTAATTGGAGTAACAAAAATCTGAACAACAGACTACCTTGCATAATGACAAGGCTATCATCCATTGGAATAACAAAGATATCGACAACAGGCTAACCTCAATAATGACAAGGCTTCCATCCATTGGAGTAACAAAAATCTCGACAAAAGACTACCTTCTAAAATGACAAGGCTACAATCCATTGGAATAACAAAAATCTCGACAAAAGACTACCTTCCATAATGACAAGGCTACCATCCATTGGAGTAACAAAAATATCGACAACATACTACCTTCCATAATGAAAAGGCTACCATCCATTGGAATAACAAAAATCTCTACAATAGACTACCTTCCATAATGAGAAGGCTATCATCCATTGGAGTAATAAAAATATGAACAACAGACGACCTTCCATAATGACAAGGCTACCATCCATTGGAGTAATAGAAATCTCAACGGCCGACTACCTTGCGTAATGAATAGGCTTCCATCCATTGGAGTAACAAAAATCTCGACAAAAGACTACCTTCCATAATAACAAGGCTACAATCCATTGGAATAACAAAAATCTCGACAATAGACTACCTTCCATAATGACAAGGTTACCATCCAATGGACTAACAAAACTCTCAACATACTACCTTCCATAATAACAAGGCTACAATCCATTGGAGTAACAAATATATCAACCACAAACTACCTTTCATAAAGACAAGGCTACCATCCATTTGAGTAAGAAAAATCTCGACAAAAGACTACCTGCCATAACGACATGCCTACCATACATTGGAGTAACACAAATCTCGACAACAGACTACCTTCAATAATGACAAGGCTACAATCCATTGGAGTAACAGAAATCTTAACGATAGACTAACTTCCATAATGATAAGGCTACCATCCATTGCAGTAACAAAAATCTCGACAACAGTATACCTTCCATAATTACAAGGCTACCATCCATTGGAGTATCAAAAATATCGACAATATACTACCTTCCATAATGACTAGGCTACCATCCATTGGAATAACAAAAATCTAGACAATTGACTACCTTCTATAATGACAAGGCTATCATCCATTGGAGTAAAAAAAATCTGAACAACAAACTACCTTCCATAATGACAAGTCTACCATCCATTGGAGTAACAGAAATCTCAACGGCCGACTACCTTCCGTAATGACAAGGCTACCATCCATTGAGTAACAAAGATATCGACAAAAAACTACCTACCATAATTTCTAGGCTACCATCTAATGGAATAACAAAAATCTCGACAACAAACTACCTTTCATAATGACAAAGCTACCATCCATTGGAGTAACAAAAATATCGACAACAGACTACGTTTCATAATAACAAGGCTACCATCCATTGGAGTAACAAAAATCTCAACACCAGACTACCTTCCATAATGACAAGGCTACCATCCATTGAGTAACAAAGATATCGATAATAGACTACCTACCATAATGACAAGGCTACCATCCAATGGAGTAACATAAATATAGACAACAAACTATTTTCCATAATAACAAGGCTACCATCCATTGGAGTAACAAAAATCTTGACAACAGACTACCTTCCATAATGACAAGGATACCATCCATTTGAGTAACAAAAATATCGACAACAGACTATGTTCCATAACAACAAGGCTATCATCCATTGGAATAATAAAAATCTCGACAACAGACTACCTTCCATAATGAGAAGGCTACCATCCAATGGAATAACAAAAATCTCGTCAACAGACTACCTTCCATAATGACAAGGCTACCATCCGTTGGAGTAACGTAAATCTCAATGAAAGACTACCTTCCATAATAAAAAGGCTACCATCCATTGGATTAACAAAAATCTCGATAACAAACAACCTGCCATAGTGACAAGGCTATCATCCATAGGAGTAAAAGAAATCTCAATGATAGACTACCTTCTGTAATGACAAGTCTACCATTCAATGGAGTAACAAAAATCTCGACACCGGACTACTTTTCATAATGACAAGGCTACCATCCATTGAGTAACAAAGATATCGACAACCGACTACCTACCATAATGACAAGGCTACTATCCAATGGAAAAACAAAAATCTCGACAACAAATTACCTTTCATAATGACAAGGCTACCATCCATTGGAGTAACAAAAATATTGATAACAGACTACGTTCCATAATAACAAGGCTACCATCCATTGGAGTAACAAAAATATGAACAACAGACTACCTTCCATAATGACAAGGCTACCATCCATTGGAGTAACAAAAATCTGAACAACAGAGTACCTTGCATAATGACAAGGCTATCATCCATTGGAATAACAAAGATATCGACAACAGGCTAACCTTAATAATGACAAGGCTTCCATCCATTGGAGTAACAAAAATCTCGACAAAAGACTACCTTCTAAAATGACAAGGCTACAATCCATTGGAATAACAAAAATCTCGACAAAAGACTACCTTCCATAATGACAAGTCTACCATCCATTGGAGTAACAAAAATATCGACAACAGACTACCTTCCATAGTGACAAGGCTACCATCCATTGGAATAACAAAACTCTCGACGTTAGACTACCTTCCATAATGAGAAGGCTATCATCCATTGGAGAAATAAAAATATGAACAACAAACGACCTTCCATAATGACAAGGCTACCATCCATTGGAGTAATAGAAATCTCAATGGCCGACTACCTTCCGTAATGAAAAGGCTTCCATCCATTGGAGTAACAAAAATCTCGACAAAAGACTACCTTCCATAATAACAAGGCAACAATCCATTGGAATAACGAAAATCTCGACAATAGACTACCTTCCATAATGACAAAGCTACCATCCAATGGACTAACAAAACTCTCAACATACTACCTTCCATAATGACAAGGCTACAATCCATTGGAGTAACAAATATATCAACCACAAACTACCTTTCATAAAGACAAGGCTACCATCCATTTGAGTAACAAAAATCTCGACAAAAGACTACCTGCCATAACAACAAGCCTACCATACATTGGAGTAACACAAATCTCGACAACAAACTACCTTCCATAATGACAAGGCTACAATCCATTGGAGTAACAGAAATCTCAACGGCCGACTACCTTCCGTAATGACAAGGCTACCATCCATTGAGTAACAAAGATATCGACAAAAAACTACCTACCATAATTTCTAGGCTACCATCTAATGGAATAACAAAAATCTCGACAACAAACTACCTTTCATAATGACAAAGCTACCATCCATTGGAGTAACAAAAATATCGACAACAGACTACGTTTCATAATAACAAGGCTACCATCCATTGGAGTAACAAAAATCTCAACACCAGACTACCTTCCATAATGACAAGGCTACCATCCATTGAGTAACAAAGATATCGATAATAGACTACCTACCATAATGACAAGGCTACCATCCAATGGAGTAACATAAATATAGACAACAAACTATTTTCCATAATAACAAGGCTACCATCCATTGGAGTAACAAAAATCTTGACAACATACTACCTTCCATAATGACAAGGATACCATCCATTTGAGTAACAAAAATATCGACAACAGACTATGTTCCATAATAACAAGGCTATCATCCATTGGAATAATAAAAATCTCGACAACAGACTACCTTCCATAATGAGAAGGCTACCATCCAATGGAATAACAAAAATCTCGTCAACAGACTACCTTCCATAATGACAAGGCTACCATCCGTTGGAGTAACGTAAATCTCAATGAAAGACTACCTTCCATAATAAAAAGGCTACCATCCATTGGATTAACAAAAATCTCGATAACAAACAACCTGCCATAGTGACAAGGCTATCATCCATAGGAGTAAAAGAAATCTCAATGATAGACTACCTTCTGTAATGACAAGTCTACCATTCAATGGAGTAACAAAAATCTCGACACCGGACTACTTTTCATAATGATAAGGCTACCATCCATTGAGTAACAAAGATATCGACAACCGACTACCTACCATAATGACAAGGCTACTATCCAATGGAAAAACAAAAATCTCGAAAGCAAATTACCTTTCATAATGACAAGGCTACCATCCATTGGAGTAACAAAAATATTGATAACAGACTACGTTCCATAATAACAAGGCTACCATCCATTGGAGTAACAAAAATATGAACAACAGACTACCTTCCATAATGACAAGGCTACCATCCATTGGAGTAACAAAAATCTGAACAACAGAGTACCTTGCATAATGACAAGGCTATCATCCATTGGAATAACAAAGATATCGACAACAGGCTAACCTCAATAATGACAAGGCTTCCATCCATTGGAGTAACAAAAATCTCGACAAAAGACTACCTTCTAAAATGACAAGGCTACAATCCATTGGAATAACAAAAATCTCGACAAAAGACTACCTTCCATAATGACAAGTCTACCATCCATTGGAGTAACAAAAATATCGACAACAGACTACCTTCCATAGTGACAAGGCTACCATCCATTGGAATAACAAAACTCTCGACGATAGACTACCTTCCATAATGAGAAGGCTATCATCCATTGGAGAAATAAAAATATGAACAACAAACGACCTTCCATAATGACAAGGCTACCATCCATTGGAGTAATAGAAATCTCAATGGCCGACTACCTTCCGTAATGAAAAGGCTTCCATCCATTGGAGTAACAAAAATCTCGACAAAAGACTACCTTCCATAATAACAAGGCAACAATCCATTGGAATAACAAAAATCTCGACAATAGACTACCTTCCATAATGACAAAGCTACCATCCAATGGACTAACAAAACTCTCAACATACTACCTTCCATAATGACAAGGGTACAATCCATTGGAGTAACAAATATATCAACCACAAACTACCTTTCATAAAGACAAGGCTACCATCCATTTGAGTAACAAAAATCTCGACAAAAGACTACCTGCCATAACAACAAGCCTACCATACATTGGAGTAACACAAATCTCGACAACAAACTACCTTCCATAATGACAAGGCTACAATCCATTGGAGTAACAGAAATCTTAACGATAGACTAACTTCCATAATGATTAGGCTACCATCCATTGTAGTAACAAAAATCTCGACAACAGTATACCTTCCATAATTACAAAGCTACCATCCATTGGAGTATCAAAAATATCGACAATAGACTACCTTCCATAATGACTAGGCTACCATCCATTGGAATAACAAAAATCTCGACAAAAGACTACCTTCTAAAATGACAAGGCTACAATCCATTGGAATAACAAAAATCTCAATGAAAGACTACCTTCCATAATGAAAAGGCTTCCATGCATTGGAGTAACAAAAATATCGACAATAGACTACCTTCCATAATGTCAAGGCTACAATCCATTGGAGTAAAAAAAATCTCGATAACAGACTACCTTCCATAATGACAGGGCTACCATCCATTGAGTAACAAAGATATCGACAACAAACTACCTAACATAATGACAAGGCTACCATCCAATGGAAAAACAAAAATCTCGACAACAAACTACCTTTCATAATGACAAGGCTACCATCCATAGGAGTAACAAAAATATCGACAACAGACAATGTTCCATAATAACAAGGCTACCATCCATTGGAGTAAAAAAAACCTGAACAACAGTCTACCTTCCATAATGACAAGGCTACCATCCATTGGAGTAACAAAAATATGAACAATAGACTACCTTGCATAATGACAAGGCTATCATCCATTGGAATAACAAAGATATTGACAATAGGGTAAATTCAATAATGACAAGGCTTCCATCCATTGGAGTAACAAAAATCTCGACAAAAGACTACCTTCTAAAATGACAAGGCTACAATCCATTGGAATAACAAAAATCTCGACAAAAGACTACCTTCCATAATAACAATGCTACCATCCATTGGAGTAATAAAAATATCGACAACAGACTACCTTCCATAATGACAAGGCTACCATCCAATGGACTAACAAAAATCTCAACGACATACTACCTTCCATAATGACAAGGCTACCATCCATTGGAGTAACAAAAATATCAACCACAAACTACCTTCCATAAAGACAAGGCTACCATCCATTTGAGTAACCAAAATCTCGACAAAAGACAACCTGCCATAACGACAAGGCTACCATACATTGGAGTAACACAAATCTCGACAAAAGACTACCTTCCATAATGACAAGGTTACCATCCAATGGAATAAAAAATTCTCGAAAACAGACTACCTTCCATAATGAAAAGGCTACCATTCATTGGAGTTACAAAAATCTCGACAATAGACTACCTTCCATAATGACAAGGCTA
This sequence comes from Vicia faba, assembly GCA_948472305.1. NCBI lineage: Eukaryota > Viridiplantae > Streptophyta > Magnoliopsida > Fabales > Fabaceae > Vicia > Vicia faba. The sequence continues at coordinate 758,384,635 of OX451738.1, forward strand.
GCATCCATTGGATTAACAAAAATCTCGAAAACAGACTACTTGCCATAATGACAAGGCTATCATCCATTGGAGTAACAGAAATATCAACGATAGACTACCTTCCATAATGACTAATCTACCATCCATTGGAGTAACAAAAATCTCGACACCGGACTACCTTTCATAATGACCAGGCTACCATCCATTGAGTAACAAAGATATCGACACCGGACTACCTTTCATAATGACCAGACTACCTACCATAATAACAAGGCTACCGTCCAATGGAAAAAGAAAAATCTCGACAACAAACTACCTTTCATAATAACAAGGCTACCATCCATTGGAGTAACAAAAATATGAACAACAGACTACCTTCCATAATGACAAGGCTACCATCCATTGGAGTAACGTAAATCTCAACGAAAGACTACCTTCCATAATGACAAGGCTACCATCCATTAGAGTAACAAAAATCTTGACAATAGACTACCTTCCATAATGATGAGGCTACCATCCATTGGAGTAATAAAAATCTCGATAACAGAGTACCTTCCATAATGAAAAAGCTACCATCCAATGGAATAACAAATATCTCGACAACAGACTACCTTCCTTATTGACATGGTTACCATCCATTGGAGTAACAAAAATATCGACAACAGACAATGTTCCATAATAACAAGGCTACCATCAGTTGGAGTAACAAAAATATCGACACCAGACTACCTTTCATAATGACAAGGCTACCATCCATTGGGGTAACATAATTATCGACAACAAACTACCTTCCATAATGACAAGGCTAGCATCCATTGGAGTAACAAAAATATCGACAATAGACTACCTTCCATAATGACAAGGCTACCATCCATTGGAGTAATAAAAATCTCAACGACATACTACCTTCCATAATGACAAGGCTACCATCCATTGCAGTAACAAAAATCTCAACGATAGACTATCTTCCATAAAGAGAAGGCTACCATCCATTGGAGTAACAAAAATCTCGACAAAAGACTACCTTCCATAATGACAAGGCTACAATCCATTGGAATAATAAAAATCTCGATAATAGACTACCTTCCATAATGACAAGGCTACCATCCATTGGACTAACAAAAATCTCAACGACATACTACCTTCCATAATGACAAGGCTACCATCCAATGGACTAACAAAAATCTCAACGACATACTACCTTCCATAATGACAAGGCTACCATCCATTGGGGTAACAAAATATCAACCACAAACTACCTTCCATAAAGACAAGGCTACCATCCATTTGAGTAATCAAAATCTCGACAAAAGACTACCTGCATAACGACAAGGCTACCATACATTGGAGTAACACAAATCTTGACAAAAGACTACCTTCTATAATGACAAGGTTACCATCCAATGGAATAAAAAATTCTCGAAAACAGACTACCTTCCATAATGAAAAGGCTACCATTCATTGGAGTAACAAAAATCTCGACAATAGACTACCTTCCATAATGACAAGGCTAGCATCCATTGGGTTGACAAAAATCTCGATAACAGACTACTTGCCATAATGACAAGGCTATCATCCATTGGGGTAACAAAAATCTCAATGATAGACTACCTTCCATAATGACAAATCTACCATCCATTGGAGTAACAAAAATCTCGACACCGGACTACCTTTCATAATGACCAGGCTACCATCCATTGAGTAACAAAAATCTCGACAAAAGACTACCTTCTAAAATGACAAGGCTACAATCCATTGGAATAACAAAAATCTCGACAAAAGACTACCTTCCATAATAACAATGCTACCATCCATTGGAGTAATAAAAATATCGACAACAGACTACCTTCCATAATGACAAGGCTACCATCCAATGGACTAACAAAAATCTCAACGACATACTACCTTCCATAATGACAAGGCTACCATCCATTGGAGTAACAAAAATATCAACCACAAACTACCTTCCATAAAGACAAGGCTACCATCCATTTGAGTAACCAAAATCTCGACAAAAGACAACCTGCCATAACGACAAGGCTACCATACATTGGAGTAACACAAATCTCGACAAAAGACTACCTTCCATAATGACAAGGTTACCATCCAATGGAATAAAAAATTCTCGAAAACAGACTACCTTCCATAATGAAAAGGCTACCATTCATTGGAGTTACAAAAATCTCGACAATAGACTACCTTCCATAATGACAAGGCTAGCATCCATTGGATTAACAAAAATCTCGAAAACAGACTACTTGCCATAATGACAAGGCTATCATCCATTGGAGTAACAGAAATATCAACGATAGACTACCTTCCATAATGACTAATCTACCATCCATTGGAGTAACAAAAATCTCGACACCGGACTACCTTTCATAATGACCAGGCTACCATCCATTGAGTAACAAAGATATCGACACCGGACTACCTTTCATAATGACCAGACTACCTACCATAATAACAAGGCTACCGTCCAATGGAAAAAGAAAAATCTCGACAACAAACTACCTTTCATAATAACAAGGCTACCATCCATTGGAGTAACAAAAATATGAACAACAGACTACCTTCCATAATGACAAGGCTACCATCCATTGGAGTAACGTAAATCTCAACGAAAGACTACCTTCCATAATGACAAGGCTACCATCCATTAGAGTAACAAAAATCTTGACAATAGACTACCTTCCATAATGATGAGGCTACCATCCATTGGAGTAATAAAAATCTCGATAACAGAGTACCTTCCATAATGAAAAAGCTACCATCCAATGGAATAACAAATATCTCGACAACAGACTACCTTCCTTATTGACATGGTTACCATCCATTGGAGTAACAAAAATATCGACAACAGACAATGTTCCATAATAACAAGGCTACCATCAGTTGGAGTAACAAAAATATCGACACCAGACTACCTTTCATAATGACAAGGCTACCATCCATTGGGGTAACATAATTATCGACAACAAACTACCTTCCATAATGACAAGGCTAGCATCCATTGGAGTAACAAAAATATCGACAATAGACTACCTTCCATAATGACAAGGCTACCATCCATTGGAGTAATAAAAATCTCAACGACATACTACCTTCCATAATGACAAGGCTACCATCCATTGCAGTAACAAAAATCTCAACGATAGACTATCTTCCATAAAGAGAAGGCTACCATCCATTGGAGTAACAAAAATCTCGACAAAAGACTACCTTCCATAATGACAAGGCTACAATCCATTGGAATAATAAAAATCTCGATAATAGACTACCTTCCATAATGACAAGGCTACCATCCATTGGACTAACAAAAATCTCAACGACATACTACCTTCCATAATGACAAGGCTACCATCCAATGGACTAACAAAAATCTCAACGACATACTACCTTCCATAATGACAAGGCTACCATCCATTGGGGTAACAAAATATCAACCACAAACTACCTTCCATAAAGACAAGGCTACCATCCATTTGAGTAATCAAAATCTCGACAAAAGACTACCTGCATAACGACAAGGCTACCATACATTGGAGTAACACAAATCTTGACAAAAGACTACCTTCTATAATGACAAGGTTACCATCCAATGGAATAAAAAATTCTCGAAAACAGACTACCTTCCATAATGAAAAGGCTACCATTCATTGGAGTAACAAAAATCTCGACAATAGACTACCTTCCATAATGACAAGGCTAGCATCCATTGGGTTGACAAAAATCTCGATAACAGACTACTTGCCATAATGACAAGGCTATCATCCATTGGGGTAACAAAAATCTCAATGATAGACTACCTTCCATAATGACAAATCTACCATCCATTGGAGTAACAAAAATCTCGACACCGGACTACCTTTCATAATGACCAGGCTACCATCCATTGAGTAACAAAGATATCGACAATAGACTACCTACCATAATAACAAGGCTACCGTCCAATTGAAAAAGAAAAATCTCGACAACAAACTACCTTTCATAATAACAAGGCTACCATCCATTGGAGTAACAAAAATATGAACAACAGACTACCTTCCATAATGACAAGGCTACCATCCATTGGAGTAACAAAAATATCGACAACAGAGTATGTTTCATAATAAAAAGGCTACCATGCATTAAAGTTACAAAAATCTCGAAAACAGACTACCTTCAATAATGACAAGGCTACCATCCATTGGAGTAACAAAAATCCCGACAACAGACTACCTTCCATAATGAAAAGGCTACCATCCAATGGAATAACAAAAATCTCGTCAACAGACTACCTTCCATAATGACAAGGCTACCATCCATTGGAGTAACAAAAATCTGAACAACAGACTACCTTCCATAATGACAACGCTACCATCCGTTGGAGTAACGTAAATCTCAACGAAAGACTACCTTCCATAATGACAATGTACCATTCATTGGAGTAACAAAAATCTCGACAATAGACTACCTTCCATAATGAAAAAGCTACCATCAAATGGAATAACAAATATCTCGACAACAGACTACCTTCCATATTGACAAGGTTACCATCCATTGGAGTAACAAAAATATCGACAACAGACAATGTTCCATAATAACAAGGCTACCATCAGTTGGAGTAACAAAAATATCGACACCAGACTACCTTTCATAATGACAAGGCTACCATCCATTGGGGTAACATAATTATCGACAACAGACTACCTTCCATTATGACAAGGCTAGCATCCATTGGAGTAACAAAAATATCGACAATAGACTACCTTCCATAATGACAAGGCTACCATCCATTGCAGTAACAAAAATCTCAACGATAGACTATCTTCCATAAAGACAAGGCTACCATCCATTGGAGTAACAAAAATCTCGACAAAAGACTACCTTCCATAATGACAAGGCTACAATTCATTGGAATAATAAAAATCTCGATAATAGACTACCTTCCATAATGACAAGGCTACCATCCATTGGACTAACAAAAATCTCAACGACATACTACCTTCCATAATGACAAGGCTACTATCCATTGCAGTAACAAAAATCTCAATGATAGACTATCTTCCATAAAGACAAGGCCACCATCCATTTGAGTAACAAAAATCTGAACAACAGACTACCTTCCATAATGACAAGGCTACCATCCATTGTCGTAACAGAAATCTCAACGGTCGACTACCTTCCGTAATGACAAGGGTACAATCCATTGGAGTAATAAAAATATCGGCAATAGACTACCTCCCATAATCACAAGGCTACCATCCATTGGAGTAAGAAAAATCTGAACAACAAACTACCTTGCATAATGACAAGGCTATCATCCATTGGAATAACAAAGATATCGACAACAAGCTACCTTCAATAGTGACAAGGCTTTCATCCATTGGAGTAACAAAAATCTCGAAAAAAGACTACCTTCCATAATGACAAGGCTATAATCCATTGGAATAATAAAAATCTCGACAATAGACTACCTTCAATAATGACAAGGCTAACATCCATTGGAGTAACAAAAATCTCAACGACATACTACCTTCCATAATGACAAGGCTACCATCCATTGGAGTAACAAAAATCTCAACAAGAGACTACCTTCCATAACGATAAGGCTACCATACTTTGGAGTAACACAAATATCGAAAACAGACTACCTTCCATAATGACAAGGTTACCATACAATGGAATAAAAAATTATCGACAACAGACTACCTTCCATAATAACAAGGCTACCATCCATTGGACTAATAAAAATCTGAACAACAGACTACCTTCCATAATGACAAGGCTACAATCCATTGGAGTAACAGAAATATCAACGATAGACTACCTTCCATAATGGCAAGGCTACCATCCATTGGAGTAACAAAAATCTCGACAACAGATTACCTTCCATAATTAAAAGGCTACCATCCATTGGAGTATCAAAAATATCGAAAGTAGACTACCTTCCATAATGACTAGGCTACCATCCATTGGAATAACAAAAATCTCGACAATAGACTACCTTTCGTAATGACAAGGCTATCATCCATTGGAGTAAAAAAAATCTGAACAACAGACTACCTTCCATAATGACAAGGCTACCATCCATTGGAGTAACAAAAATATCGACAACAGAGTATGTTTCATAATAAAAAGGCTACCATGCATTGAAGTTACAAAAATCTCGAAAACAGACTACATTCAATAATGACAAGGCTACCATCCATTGGAGTAACAAAAATCCCGACAACAGACTACCTTCCATAATGAAAAGGCTACCATCCAATGGAATAACAAAAATCTCGTCAACAGACTACCTTCCATAATTACAAGGCTACCATCCATTGGAGTAACAAAAATCTGAACAACAGACTACCTTCCATAATGACAACGCTACCATCCGTTGGAGTAACGTAAATCTCAACGAAAGACTACCTTCCATAATGACAATGTACCATTCATTGGAGTAACAAAAATCTCGACAATAGACTACCTTCCATAATGAAAAAGCTACCATCAAATGGAATAACAAATATCTCGACAACAGACTACCTTCCATATTGACAAGGTTACCATCCATTGGAGTAACAAAAATATCGACAACAGACAATGTTCCATAATAACAAGGCTACCATCAGTTGGAGTAACAAAAATATCGACACCAGACTACCTTTCATAATGACAAGGCTACCATCCATTGGGGTAACATAATTATCGACAACAGACTACCTTCCATTATGACAAGGCTAGCATCCATTGGAGTAACAAAAATATCGACAATAGACTACCTTCCATAATGACAAGGCTACCATCCATTGGAGTAAATAAAATCTCAACGACATACTACCTTCCATAATGACAAGGCTACCATCCATTGCAGTAACAAAAATCTCAACGATAGACTATCTTCCATAAAGACAAGGCTACCATCCATTGGAGTAACAAAAATCTCGACAAAAGACTACCTTCCATAATGACAAGGCTACAATTCATTGGAATAATAAAAATCTCGATAATAGACTACCTTCCATAATGACAAGGCTACCATCCATTGGACTAACAAAAATCTCAATGACATACTACCTTCCATAATGACAAGGCTACTATCCATTGCAGTAACAAAAATCTCAATGATAGACTATCTTCCATAAAGACAAGGCCACCATCCATTTGAGTAACAAAAATCTGAACAACAGACTACCTTCCATAATGACAAGGCTACCATCCATTGTCGTAACAGAAATCTCAACGGTCGACTACCTTCCGTAATGACAAGGGTACAATCCATTGGAGTAATAAAAATATCGGCAATAGACTACCTCCCATAATCACAAGGCTACCATCCATTGGAGTAAGAAAAATCTGAACAACAAACTACCTTGCATAATGACAAGGCTATCATCCATTGGAATAACAAAGATATCGACAACAAGCTACCTTCAATAGTGACAAGGCTTTCATCCATTGGAGTAACAAAAATCTCGAAAAAAGACTACCTTCCATAATGACAAGGCTATAATCCATTGGAATAATAAAAATCTCGACAATAGACTACCTTCAATAATGACAAGGCTAACATCCATTGGAGTAACAAAAATCTCAACGACATACTACCTTCCATAATGACAAGGCTACCATCCATTGGAGTAACAAAAATCTCAACAAGAGACTACCTTCCATAACGATAAGGCTACCATACTTTGGAGTAACACAAATATCGAAAACAGACTACCTTCCATAATGACAAGGTTACCATACAATGGAATAAAAAATTATCGACAACAGACTACCTTCCATAATAACAAGGCTACCATCCATTGGACTAATAAAAATCTGAACAACAGACTACCTTCCATAATGACAAGGCTACAATCCATTGGAGTAACAGAAATATCAACGATAGACTACCTTCCATAATGGCAAGGCTACCATCCATTGGAGTAACAAAAATCTCGACAACAGATTACCTTCCATAATTAAAAGGCTACCATCCATTGGAGTATCAAAAATATCGAAAGTAGACTACCTTCCATAATGACTAGGCTACCATCCATTGGAATAACAAAAATCTCGACAATAGACTACCTTTCGTAATGACAAGGCTATCATCCATTGGAGTAAAAAAAATCTGAACAACAGACTACCTTCCATAATGACAAGGCTACCATCCATTGGAGTAACAAAAATATCGACAACAGAGTATGTTTCATAATAAAAAGGCTACCATGCATTGAAGTTACAAAAATCTCGAAAACAGACTACATTCAATAATGACAAGGCTACCATCCATTGGAGTAACAAAAATCCCGACAACAGACTACCTTCCATAATGAAAAGGCTACCATCCAATGGAATAACAAAAATCTCGTCAACAGACTACCTTCCATAATTACAAGGCTACCATCCATTGGAGTAACAAAAATCTGAACAACAGACTACCTTCCATAATGACAACGCTACCATCCGTTGGAGTAACGTAAATCTCAACGAAAGACTACCTTCCATAATGACAAGGCTACCATCCATTAGAGTAACAAAAATCTTGACAATAGACTACCTTCCATAATGATGAGGCTACCATCCATTGGAGTAATAAAAATCTCGATAACAGAGTACCTTCCATAATGACAATGCTTCCATCCATTGGAGTAATAAAAATCTCGACAATAGACTACCTTCCATAATGAAAAAGCTACCATCCAATGGAATAACAAATATCTCGACAACAGACTACCTTCCTTATTGACATGGTTACCATCCATTGGAGTAACAAAAATATCGACAACAGACAATGTTCCATAATAACAAGGCTACCATCAATTGGAGTAACAAAAATATCGACACTAGACTACCTTTCATAATGACAAGGCTACCATCCATTGGGGTAACATAATTATCGACAACAAACTACCTTCCATAATGACAAGGCTAGCATCCATTGGAGTAACAAAAATATCGACAATAGACTACCTTCCATAATGACAAGGCTACCGTCCATTGGAGTAATAAAAATCTCAACGACATACTACCTTCCATAATGACAAGGCTACCATCCATTGCAGTAACAAAAATCTCAACGATAGACTATCTTCCATAAAGACAAGGCTACCATCCATTGGAGTAACAAAAATCTCGACAAAAGACTACCTTCCATAATGACAAGGCTACAATCCATTGGAATAATAAAAATCTCGATAATAGACTACCTTCCATAATGACAAGGCTACCATCCATTAGACTAACAAAAATCTCAACGACATACTACCTTCCATAATGACAAGGCTACCATCCAATGGACTAACAAAAATCTCAACGACATACTACCTTCCATAATGACAAGGCTACCATCCATTGGGGTAACAAAATATCAACCACAAACTACCTTCCATAAAGACAAGGCTACCATCCATTTGAGTAATCAAAATCTCGACAAAAGACTACCTGCATAACGACAAGGCTACCATACATTGGAGTAACACAAATCTTGACAAAAGACTACCTTCTATAATGACAAGGTTACCATCCAATGGAATAAAAAATTCTCGAAAACAGACTACCTTCCATAATGAAAAGGCTACCATTCATTGGAGTAACAAAAATCTCGACAATAGACTACCTTCCATAATGACAAGGCTAGCATCCGTTGGGTTGACAAAAATCTCGATAACAGACTACTTGCCATAATGACAAGGCTATCATCCATTGGGGTAACAAAAATCTCAACGATAGACTACCTTCCATAATGACAAATCTACCATCCATTGGAGTAACAAAAATCTCGACACCGGACTACCTTTCATAATGACCAGGCTACCATCCATTGAGTAACAAAGATATCGACAATAGACTACCTACCATAATAACAAGGCTACCGTCCAATTGAAAAAGAAAAATCTCGACAACAAACTACCTTTCATAATAACAAGGCTACCATCCATTGGAGTAACAAAAATATGAACAACAGACTACCTTCCATAATGACAAGGCTACCATCCATTGGAGTAACAAAAATATCGACAACAGATTATGTTTCATAATAAAAAGGCTACCATGCATTAAAGTTACAAAAATCTCGAAAACAGACTACCTTCAATAATGACAAGGCTACCATCCATTGGAGTAACAAAAATCCCGACAACAGACTACCTTCCATAATGAAAAGGCTACCATCCAATGGAATAACAAAAATCTCGTCAACAGACTACCTTCCATAATGACAAGGCTACCATCCATTGGAGTAACAAAAATCTGAACAACAGACTACCTTCCATAATGACAACGCTACCATCCGTTGGAGTAACGTAAATCTCAACGAAAGACTACCTTCCATAATGACAATGTACCATTCATTGGAGTAACAAAAATCTCGACAATAGACTACCTTCCATAATGAAAAAGCTACCATCCAATGGAATAACAAATATCTCGACAACAGACTACCTTCCATATTGACAAGGTTACCATCCATTGGAGTAACAAAAATATCGACAACAGACAATGTTCCATAATAACAAGGCTACCATCAGTTGGAGTAACAAAAATATCGACACCAGACTACCTTTCATAATGACAAGGCTACCATCCATTGGGGTAACATAATTATCGACAACAGACTACCTTCCATTATGACAAGGCTAGCATCCATTGGAGTAACAAAAATATCGACAATAGACTACCTTCCATAATGACAAGGCTACCATCCATTGGAGTAATAAAAATCTCAAAGACATACTACCTTCCATAATGACAAGGCTACCATCCATTGCAGTAACAAAAATCTCAACGATAGACTATCTTCCATAAAGACAAGGCTACCATCCATTGGAGTAACAAAAATCTCGACAAAAGACTACCTTCCATAATGACAAGGCTACAATTCATTGGAATAATAAAAATCTCGATAATAGACTACCTTCCATAATGACAAGGCTACCATCCATTGGACTAACAAAAATCTCAACGACATACTACCTTCCATAATGACAAGGCTACTATCCATTGCAGTAACAAAAATCTTAATGATAGACTATCTTCCATAAAGACAAGGCCACCATCCATTTGAGTAACAAAAATCTGAACAACAGACTACCTTCCATAATGACAAGGCTACCATCCATTGTCGTAACAGAAATCTCAACGGTCGACTACCTTCCGTAATGACAAGGGTACAATCCATTGGAGTAATAAAAATATCGGCAATAGACTACCTCCCATAATCACAAGGCTACCATCCATTGGAGTAAGAAAAATCTGAACAACAAACTACCTTGCATAATGACAAGGCTATCATCCATTGGAATAACAAAGATATCGACAACAAGCTACCTTCAATAGTGACAAGGCTTTCATCCATTGGAGTAACAAAAATCTCGAAAAAAGACTACCTTCCATAATGACAAGGCTATAATCCATTGGAATAATAAAAATCTCGACAATAGACTACCTTCAATAATGACAAGGCTAACATCCATTGGAGTAACAAAAATCTCAACGACATACTACCTTCCATAATTACAAGGCTACCATCCATTGGAGTAACAAAAATCTCAACAAGAGACTACCTTCCATAACGATAAGGCTACCATACTTTGGAGTAACACAAATATCGAAAACAGACTACCTTCCATAATGACAAGGTTACCATCCAATGGAATAAAAAATTATCGACAACAGACTACCTTCCATAATAACAAGGCTACCATCCATTGGACTAACAAAAATCTGAACAACAGACTACCTTCCATAATGACAAGGCTACAATCCATTGGAGTAACAGAAATATCAACGATAGACTACCTTCCATAATGGCAAGGCTACCATCCATTGGAGTAACAAAAATCTCGACAACAGATTACCTTCCATAATTAAAAGGCTACCATCCATTGGAGTATCAAAAATATCGAAAGTAGACTACCTTCCATAATGACTAGGCTACCATCCATTGGAATAACAAAAATCTCGACAATAGACTACCTTTCGTAATGACAAAGCTATCATCCATTGGAGTAAAAAAAATCTGAACAACAGACTACCTTCCATAATGACAAGGCTACCATCCATTGGAGTAACAAAAATCTCAACGGCCGACTACCTTCGGTAATGACAAGGCTAGCGTCCATTAGAGTAACGTAAATCTCAATGAAAGAATACCTTCCATAATGAAAAGGTTACCATCCATTGGAGTAACAAAAATCTCGATAACAAACTACCTTCCTTAATGACAAGGCTACCATCAATTGGAGTAACATGAATATCGACAACATACTACCTTCCATAATGACAAGTCTACCATCCATTGGAGTAACAAAAATCTCAACACCAGACTACCTTCCATAATTACAAGGCTACCATCCATTGAGTAACAAATATATCGACAAAAAACTACCTACCATAGTGTCTAGGCTGCCATCTGATGGAATAACAAAAATCTCGACAACAAACTACCTTTCATAATGACAAAGCTTCCATCCATTGGAGTAACATAAATATCGACAATAGACTACGTTTCATAATAACAAGGCTACCATCCATTGGAGTAACAAGAATATCGACACCAGACTACCTTCCACAATGACAAGGCTACCATCCATTGAGTAATAAAGATATCGATAATAGACTACCCACCATAATGACAAGGATACCATCCAATGGAATAACAAAAATATCGACAACAGAATACCTTTGATAATGACAAGGCTACCATCCATTGGAGTAACATAAATATCGACAACAAACTATTTTCCATAATAACAAGGCTACCATCCATTGGAGTAACAAAAATCTTAACAACTGACTACCTTCCATAATGACAAGGCTACCATCCATCTGAGTAACAAAAATATCGACCACAGACTATGTTCCATAATAACAAGGCTATCATCCATTGGAATAATAAAAATCTCGACAACAGACTACCTTCCATAATGAGAAGGCTACCATCCAATGGAATAACAAAAATCTCGTCAACAGACTACCTTCAATAATGACAAGGCTACCATCCATTGGAGAACAAAAATCTTACCAACAAACTTCCTTCCATAATGACAAGGCTACCATCCGTTGGAGTAACGTAAATCTTAATGAAAGACTAACTTCCATAATAAAAAGGCTACCATCCATTGGATTAACAAAAATCTCGATAACAAACAACCTGCCATAATGACAAGGCTATCATCCATAGGAGTCAAAGAAATCACAATGATAGACTACCTTCCATAATGACAAGTCTACCATTCATTGGAGTAACAAAAATCTCGACACCGGACTACCTTTCATAATGAGAAGGCTACCATCCATTAAGTAACAAAGATATCGACACCAGACTACCTACCATAATGACAAGGCTACCATCCAATGGAAAAACAAAAATCTTGACAACAAATTACCTTTCATAATGACAAGGCTACCATCCATTGGAGTAACAAAAATATTGATAACAGACTACGTTCCATAATAACAAGGCTACCATCCATTGGAGTAACAAAAATATGAACAACAGACTACCTTCCATAATGACAAGGCTACCATCCATTGGAGTAATAAAAATCTAAACAACAGACTACCTTGCATAATGACAAGGCTATCATCCATTCGAATAACAAAGATATCGACAACATGCTAACTTCAATAATGACAAGGCTTCCATCCATTGGAGTAACAAAAATCTCGACAAAAGACTACCTTCTAAAATGACAAGGCTACAATCCATTGGAATAACAAAAATCTCGACAAAAGACTACCTTCCATAATGACAAGGCTACCATCCATTGGAGTAACAAAAATATCGACAACAGACTACCTTCCATAATGACAAGGCTACCATCTATTGGAATAACAAAAATCTCGACAATAGACTACCTTCAATAATGAGAAGGCTATCATACATTGGAGTAATAAAAATATGAACAACAGACGACCTTCCATAATGACAAGGCTACCATCCATTGGAGTAACATAAATCTCAATGGCCGACTACCTTCCGTAATGAAAAGGCTTCCATCCATTGGAGTAACAAAAATCTCGACAAAAGACTACCTTCCATAATAACAAGGCTAAAATCCATTGGAATAACAAAAATCTCGACAATAGACTACCTTCCATAATGACAAGGCTACCATCCAATGGACTAACAAAACTCTCAACATACTACCTTCCATAATGACAAGGCTACAATCCATTGGAGTAACAAATATATCAACCACAAACTACCTTCCATAAAGACAAGGCTACCATCCATTTGAGTAACAAAAATCTCGACAAAAGACTACCTGCCATAATGACAAGCCAACCATACATTGGAGTAACACAAATCTCGACAACAGACTACCTTCCAAAATGACAAGGCTACAATCCATTGGAGTAACAGAAATCTTAACGATAGACTAACTTCCTTAATGATAAGGCTACCATCCATTGTAGTAACGAAAATCTCGATAACAGTATACCTTCCATAATTACAAGGCTACCACCCATTGGAGTATCAAAAATATCGACAATAGACTACCTTCCATAATGACTAGGCTACCATCCATTGGAATAACAAAAATCTAGACAATATACTACCTTCTATAATGACAAGGCTATCATCCATTGGAGTAAAAAAAATCTGAACAACAAACTACCTTCCATAATGACAAGGCTACCATCCATTGGAGTAACAGAAATCTCAACGGCCGACTACCTTCCGTAATGACAAGGCTACGATCCATTAGAGTAACGTAAATCTCAATGAAAGACTACCTTCCATAATGTCAAGGCTACAATCCATTGGAGTAACAAAAATCTCGATAACAGACTACCTTCCATAATGACAGGGCTACCATCCATTGAGTAACAAAGATATCGACAACAGACTACCTACCATAATGACAAGGCTACCATCCAATGGAAAAACAAAAATCTCGACAACAAATTACCTTTCATAATGACAAGGCTACCATCCATTGGAGTAACAAAAATATTGATAACAGACAACGTTCCATAATAACAAGGCTACCATCCATTGGAGTAACAAAAATCTGAACAACAAACTACCTTGCATAATGACAAGGCTATCATCCATTGGAATAACAAAGATATCGACAGCATGCTAACTTCAATAATGGCAAGGCTTCCATCCATTGGAGTAAAACAAATCTCGACAAAAGACTACCTTCTAAAATGACAAGGCTACAATCCATTGGAATAACAAAAATCTCGACAATAGACTACCTTCCATAATGACAAGGCTACCATCTATTTGAGTAATAAAAATATCAACGACAGACTACCTTCCATAATGACAAGGCTACCATCCATTGGAGTAACAAAAATATCAACCACAAACTACCTTCCATAAAGACAAGGCTACCATCCATTTGAGTAACCAAAATCTCGACAAAAGACTACCTGCCATAACGACAAGGCTACCATACATTGGAGTAACACAAATCTCGACAAAAGACTACCTTCCATAATGACAAGGTTACCATCCAATGGAATAAAACATTCTCGAAAACAGACTACCTTCCATAATGAAAAGGCTACCATTCATTGGAGTAACAAAAATCTCGACAATTGACTACCTTCCATAATGACAAGGCTAGCATCCATTGGATTAACAAAAATCTCGATAACAGACTACTTGCCATAATGACAAATCTACCATCCATTGGAGTAACAAAAATCTCGACACCGGACTACCTTTCATAATGACCAGGCTACCATCCATTGAGTAACAAAGATATCGATAATAGACTACCTACCATAATAACAAGGCTACCGTCCAATGGAAAAAGAAAAATCTCGACAACAAACTACCTTTCTTAATAACAAGGCTACCATCCATTGGAGTAACAAAAATATGAACAACAGACTACCTTCCATAATGACAAGGCTACCATCAATTGGAGTAACAAAAATATCGACAACAAAGTATGTTTCATAATAATAAGGCTACCATGCATTGAAGTTACAAAAGTCTCGACAACAGACTACCTTCAATAATGACAAGGCTACCATCCATTGAAGTAACAAAAATCCCGACAACAGACTACCTTCCATAATGAAAAGGCTACCATCCATTGGAGTAACAAAAATCTGAACAACAGACTACCTTCCATAATGACAAGGCTACCATCCGTTGGAGTAACGTAAATCTCAACGAAAGACTACCTTCCATAATGACAAGGCTACCAACCATTAGAGTAACAAAAATCTTGACAATAGACTACCTTCCATAATGATGAGGCTACCATCCATTGGAGTATTAAAAATCTCGGTAATAGAGTACCTTCCATAATTACAATGCTACCATCCATTGGAGTAACAAAAATAACGACAATAGACTACCTTCCATAATGAAAAAGCTACCATCCAATGGAATAACAAATATCTCGACAACAGACTACCTTCCATATTGACAAGGTTACCATCCATCGGAGTAACAAAAATATCGACAACAGACAATGTTCCATAATAACAAGGCTACCATCAGTTGGAGGAACAAAAATATCGACACCAGACTACCTTCCATAATGACAATGCTACCATCCATTGGAGTAACAAAAATATCGACAATAGACTATGTTCCATAATAACAAGGCTACCATCCATTATAGTTACAAAAATCTCGATAACAGACTACCTTCAATAATGACAATGCTACCATACACAAGAGTAACAAAAATATCGACAACAAACTACCTTCCATAATGACAAGGGTACCATCCAATGGAATAACAAAAATCTCATCAATAGACTACCTTCCATAATGACAAGGCTACCATCCATTAGAGTAACAAAAATCTGAACAACATACTACCTTCCATAATGACAAGGTTACCATCCTTTGGAGTAACAAAAATATCGACAACAAACTATGTTCCATAATAACAAGGCTACCATCCATTGGAGTAACAAAGATATCAACAACAGACTACCTTCCATAAAGGCTACCATCTATTGGAATAATAAAAATCTTGAGAACATACTACCTTCCATAATGAAAAGGATACCATCCATTGGAGTAACAAAAATCTCGGTAACAAAGTACCTTCCATAATTACAAGGCTACCATCCATTGGAGTAACAAAAATCTCGACAAAAGACTACCTTCCATAATGACAAAGCTACCATCCATTGGAATAACAAAAATCTCGAGAACATACTACCTTTCATAATGACAAGGCTACCATCCAATGGAATAACCAAAAACTCGACAACATACTACCTTCCATAATGACAAGTATACCATCCATTGGAGTAACAAAAATCTCAACAACAGACTACCTTCCATAATGACAAGGCTACCATCTATTGGAATAACAAAAATCTCGAGAACAGACTACCTTCCATAATGACAAGGCTACCATCCAATGGAATAACAAAAGTCTCGAGAACAGACTACCTTCCATAGTGACAAGGCTTTCATCCATTAGAGTGACAAAAATCCCAACGACATACTACCTTCCAAAATGATAGGGCTACCATCCATTGGAGTTACAAAGATCTTGACAACAAACTACCTTCCATAATGATAAGGCTCCAATGCATTGGAGTAACAAAAATCTCGAGAACAGACTACCTTTCATAATGACAAGGCTACCATCTATTGGAATTACAAAAATGTCGAGAATATACTACCTTCCATAATTACAAGTATACCATCAAATGGAAAACAAAAATCTCGAGAACAGACTACCTTCCATAATGACAAGGCTACCATCTATTGGAATAACAAAAATCTCGAGAACAGACTACCTACCATAATGACAAGGCTACCATCCAATGGAAAAACAAAAATCTCGACAACAAATTACCTTTCATAATGACAAGGCTACCATCCATTGGAGTAACAAAAATATTGATAACAGACAACGTTCCATAATAACAAGGCTACCATCCATTGGAGTAACAAAAATCTGAACAACAAACTACCTTGCATAATGACAAGGCTATCATCCATTGGAATAACAAAGATATCGACAGCATGCTAACTTCAATAATGGCAAGGCTTCCATCCATTGGAGTAAAACAAATCTCGACAAAAGACTACCTTCTAAAATGACAAGGCTACAATCCATTGGAATAACAAAAATCTCGACAATAGACTACCTTCCATAATGACAAGGCTACCATCTATTTGAGTAATAAAAATATCAACGACAGACTACCTTCCATAATGACAAGGCTACCATCCATTGGAGTAACAAAAATATCAACCACAAACTACCTTCCATAAAGACAAGGCTACCATCCATTTGAGTAACCAAAATCTCGACAAAAGACTACCTGCCATAACGACAAGGCTACCATACATTGGAGTAACACAAATCTCGACAAAAGACTACCTTCCATAATGACAAGGTTACCATCCAATGGAATAAAACATTCTCGAAAACAGACTACCTTCCATAATGAAAAGGCTACCATTCATTGGAGTAACAAAAATCTCGACAATTGACTACCTTCCATAATGACAAGGCTAGCATCCATTGGATTAACAAAAATCTCGATAACAGACTACTTGCCATAATGACAAATCTACCATCCATTGGAGTAACAAAAATCTCGACACCGGACTACCTTTCATAATGACCAGGCTACCATCCATTGAGTAACAAAGATATCGATAATAGACTACCTACCATAATAACAAGGCTACCGTCCAATGGAAAAAGAAAAATCTCGACAACAAACTACCTTTCTTAATAACAAGGCTACCATCCATTGGAGTAACAAAAATATGAACAACAGACTACCTTCCATAATGACAAGGCTACCATCAATTGGAGTAACAAAAATATCGACAACAAAGTATGTTTCATAATAATAAGGCTACCATGCATTGAAGTTACAAAAGTCTCGACAACAGACTACCTTCAATAATGACAAGGCTACCATCCATTGAAGTAACAAAAATCCCGACAACAGACTACCTTCCATAATGAAAAGGCTACCATCCATTGGAGTAACAAAAATCTGAACAACAGACTACCTTCCATAATGACAAGGCTACCATCCGTTGGAGTAACGTAAATCTCAACGAAAGACTACCTTCCATAATGACAAGGCTACCAACCATTAGAGTAACAAAAATCTTGACAATAGACTACCTTCCATAATGATGAGGCTACCATCCATTGGAGTATTAAAAATCTCGGTAATAGAGTACCTTCCATAATTACAATGCTACCATCCATTGGAGTAACAAAAATAACGACAATAGACTACCTTCCATAATGAAAAAGCTACCATCCAATGGAATAACAAATATCTCGACAACAGACTACCTTCCATATTGACAAGGTTACCATCCATCGGAGTAACAAAAATATCGACAACAGACAATGTTCCATAATAACAAGGCTACCATCAGTTGGAGGAACAAAAATATCGACACCAGACTACCTTCCATAATGACAATGCTACCATCCATTGGAGTAACAAAAATATCGACAATAGACTATGTTCCATAATAACAAGGCTACCATCCATTATAGTTACAAAAATCTCGATAACAGACTACCTTCAATAATGACAATGCTACCATACACAAGAGTAACAAAAATATCGACAACAAACTACCTTCCATAATGACAAGGGTACCATCCAATGGAATAACAAAAATCTCATCAATAGACTACCTTCCATAATGACAAGGCTACCATCCATTAGAGTAACAAAAATCTGAACAACATACTACCTTCCATAATGACAAGGTTACCATCCTTTGGAGTAACAAAAATATCGACAACAAACTATGTTCCATAATAACAAGGCTACCATCCATTGGAGTAACAAAGATATCAACAACAGACTACCTTCCATAAAGGCTACCATCTATTGGAATAATAAAAATCTTGAGAACATACTACCTTCCATAATGAAAAGGATACCATCCATTGGAGTAACAAAAATCTCGGTAACAAAGTACCTTCCATAATTACAAGGCTACCATCCATTGGAGTAACAAAAATCTCGACAAAAGACTACCTTCCATAATGACAAAGCTACCATCCATTGGAATAACAAAAATCTCGAGAACATACTACCTTTCATAATGACAAGGCTACCATCCAATGGAATAACCAAAAACTCGACAACATACTACCTTCCATAATGACAAGTATACCATCCATTGGAGTAACAAAAATCTCAACAACAGACTACCTTCCATAATGACAAGGCTACCATCTATTGGAATAACAAAAATCTCGAGAACAGACTACCTTCCATAATGACAAGGCTACCATCCAATGGAATAACAAAAGTCTCGAGAACAGACTACCTTCCATAGTGACAAGGCTTTCATCCATTAGAGTGACAAAAATCCCAACGACATACTACCTTCCAAAATGATAGGGCTACCATCCATTGGAGTTACAAAGATCTTGACAACAAACTACCTTCCATAATGATAAGGCTCCAATGCATTGGAGTAACAAAAATCTCGAGAACAGACTACCTTTCATAATGACAAGGCTACCATCTATTGGAATTACAAAAATGTCGAGAATATACTACCTTCCATAATTACAAGTATACCATCAAATGGAAAACAAAAATCTCGAGAACAGACTACCTTCCATAATGACAAGGCTACCATCTATTGGAATAACAAAAATCTCGAGAACAGACTACCTTCCATAATGACAAGGCTACCATCCAATGGAATAACGAAAGTCTCGAGAATAGACTACCTTCCATAGTGACAAGGCTTTCATCCATTGGAGTGACAAAAATCCCAACGAAATACTACCTTCCATAATGATAGGGCTACCATCCATTGGAGTTACAAAGATCTTGACAACAAACTAGCTTCCATAATGACAAGTCTACCATCCATTGGAGTGATAAAAATCTCAACAACAGACTACCTTCCATAATGACAAAGCTACCATCTATTGGAATCACAAAAATCTCGAGAATAGACTACCTTCCATAATGACAAGTATACCATCAAATGGAATAACAAAAATCTCAAGAATAGACTACCTTCCATAATGACAAGGCTACCATCTATTGGAATAACAAAAATCTCGAGAACAGACTACCTTCCATAATGACAAGGCTACCAACATATCAAATAACAAAAGTTTCGAGAACAGAGTACCTTCAATAGTGACAAGGCTTTCATCCATCGGAGTGACAAAAATACCAACGACATACTACCTTCCATAATGATAGGGCTACCATCCATTGGAGTTACAAAGATCTTGACAACAAACTACCTTCAATAATGACAAGGCTACCATCAAATGGAATAACAAAAATCTCGAGAACAAACTACCTTCCATAATGACAAGGCTACCATCTATTGGAATAACAAAAATCTTGAGAACAGACTACCTTCCATAATGACAAGGCTACCATCTATTGGAATAACAAAAATCTCGAGAACAGACTACCTTCCATAGTGACAAGGCTTTCATCCATTGGAGTGACAAAAATCCAAACGACATACTACCTTCCATAATGATAGGGCTACCATCCATTGGAGTTACAAAGATCTCGAAAACAAACTACCTTCCATAATGACAAGTCTACCATCCATTCGAGTAACAAAAATCTCGACAACAGACTACCTTCCATAATGACAAGGCTACCATCTATTGGAATTACAAAAATCTCGAGAATAGACTACCTTCAATAATGAGAAGGCTACCATCAAATGGAATAACAAAAATCTCGAGAACATACTACCTTCCATAATGACAAGGCTACCATCCATTGGAGTAATAAAAATCTCGGAAACAGACTACCTTCCAAAATGACAAGGTTACCATCCATTGGAGTAACAAATATCAACAACAGACTATGTTCCATAATAACAAGGCTACCATCCATCGGAGTAACAAAAATCTCGACACCAGACTACCTTTCATAATGACAAGGCTACCACTCATTGAAGTAACATAAATATCGACAACAGACTATGTTCCATCATGACAAGGCTACCATCCATTAGAGTAACAAAAATATCGACAACAGACTATGTCTATAATGACAAGCCTACCATCTATTGGAATAACAAAAATCTCGAGAACAGACTACCTTCCATAATGACAAGGCTACCATCCAATGGAATAACAAAAATATCGAGAACACACTACCTTCCATAGTGACAAGGCTACCATCCATGGAGTGACAGATATCAAAACAACAGACTACCTTCCATAATGACAAGGCTACCATCCATAGGATTAACAAAGATCTCGACCACAAACTACTTTCCATAATGACAAGGCTACCATCTATTGGAATAACAAAAATCTCGAGAACAAACTACCTTCCATAATGACAAGGATACTATCCATTGGAGTAACAAAAAAACTCGACAACATACTACCTTCCATAATGACTAGGCTACCATCCATTGGAGTAACAAAGATATCGACAACAGACTACCTTCCATAATGACAATGCTACCATCCATTGGAGTAACAAAAATCTCGACAACAGAATACCTTCGATAATGACAAGGCTACCATCCATTTTAGTAACAAAAATCTCGAAAACAGACTAGCTACCATAATGACAAGGCTACCATACAATGGAATAACAAAAATCTCGAGAACAGACTACCTTCCATAGTGACAAGGCTACCATCCATTGGAATGAAAGAAATCACAACGACATACTACCTTCCATAATGACAAGGCTACCATCCATTGGAGTAACAAATATCTCAACAACAAACTACCATCGATAATGAAAAGGCTACCATCCATTGGAGTAACAGAAATCTCGACAAAAGACTACGTTCCATAATGACAAGGCTACCACCCAGGATTACCAAAAATCTCGACAACAGACTACCTTCCATAATGACCAGGCTACCACTTATTTGAATAATAAAAATCTCGAGAACATACTACCTTCCATAATGACAAGGATACCACATATTGGAGTAACAAAAATCTCGAAAACAGACTACCTTCCATAATGATAAGGCAACCATCCAATGAAGTAACAAAAATCTCGACAACAGACTACCTTCCATAATGACAAGTCTACCATCCATTGGAGTAACAAAATTCTCGACAACAGACTACCTTCCATAATGACAAGGCTACCATCTATTGGAATAACAAAAATCTCGAGAACAGACTACCCTCCATAGTGACAAGGCTATTATCCATTGGAGTAACAAAAATATCGACAACAGACTACCTTCCATAATGACAAGTCTACTATCCATTGGAGTAACAAAAATCTCGACAACAGACTACCTTCCATAATGACAAGTCTACCATCCATTGGAGTAACAAAATTCTCGACAACAGACTACCTTCTATAATGACAGGGCTACCATCTATTGGAATTACAAAAATCTTGAGAACAGACTACCTTCAATAATGAGAAGGCTACCATCTAATGGAATAACAAAAATCTCGAGAATAGACTACCTTCCATAGTGACAAGGCAATTATCCATTGGAGTAACAAAAATATCGACAACAGACTACCTTCCATAATGAAAAGGTTACCATCCATTAGAGTAACAAAAATCTCAACAACAGACTACCTTCCATAATGACTAGGCCACCATCCATTGGAGTAACAAAGATATTGACAACAGACTACCTTCCATAATGACAATGTTACTATCTATTGGAGTAACAAAAATCTCGACAACAGACTACCTTCCATAATGACAAGGCTACCATCCATTGGAGTAACGAAAATCTCTAAAACATAATACCTTCCATAATAACAAGCCTACCATCTTTTGGAATAACAAAAATCTTGAGAATAGACTACCTTCCATAATGACAAGGCTACCATCCATTGGAGTAACAAAAATCTCGATAACAGACTACCTTCAATAATGACAATGCTACCATCCACTAGAGTAATAAAAATATCGACAAGAGGGTTACATCTATAATGACAAGGTTACAATCCATTTGAATAATAAAAATATCGACAACAAACTACCTTCCATAATGACAAGGCTACCATCCAATGGAATAACAAAATTATCGACAACAGACTACCTTCCATAATGACAAGGCTACCATCCATTGGAGTAACAAAAATATCGACAACAGACTACCTTCCATAATGACAAGGCTACCATCCATTGGAGTAACAAAAATCTCGACAACATACTACCTTCCATAATGACTAGGCTACCATCCATTGGAGTAACAAAGATATCGACAACATACTACCTTCCATAATGACAATGCTACCATCCATTGGAGTAACAAAAATCTCGACAACAGAATACCTTCGATAATGACAAGGCTACCATCCATTTTATTAACAAAAATCTCGAAAACAGACTAGCTTCCATAATGACAAGGCTACCATACAATGGAATAACAAAAATCTCGAGAACAGACTACCTTCCATAGTGACAAGGCTACCATCCATTGGAATGAAAGAAATCACAACGACATACTTCCTTCCATAATGACAAGGCTACCATCCATTGGAGTAACAAATATCTCAACAACAAACTACCATCGATAATGAAAAGGCTACCATCCATTGGAGTAACAGAAATCTCGACAAAAGACTACGTTCCATAATGACAAGGCTACCACCCAGGATTACCAAAAATCTCGACAACAGACTACCTTCCATAATGACCAGGCTACCATTTATTTGAATAATAAAAATCTCGAGAACATACTACCTTCCATAATGGCAAGGATACCACATATTGGAGTAACAAAAATCTCGAAAACAGACTACCTTCCATAATGATAAGGCAACCATCCAATGAAGTAACAAAAATCTCGACAACAGACTACCTTCCATAATGACAAGTCTACCATCCATTGGAGTAACAAAATTCTCGACAACAGACTACCTTCCATAATGACAAGGCTACCATCTATTGGAATAACAAAAATCTCGAGAACAGACTACCCTCCATAGTGACAAGGCTATTATCCATTGGAGTAACAAAAATATCGACAACAGACTACCTTCCATAATGACAAGTCTACTATCCATTGGAGTAACAAAAATCTCGACAACAGACTACCTTCCATAATGACAAGTCTACCATCCATTGGAGTAACAAAATTCTCGACAACAGACTACCTTCCATAATGACAAGGCTACCATCTATTGGAATTACAAAAATCTTGAGAACATACTACCTTCAATAATGAGAAGGCTACCATCTAATGGAATAACAAAAATCTCGAGAATAGACTACCTTCCATAGTGACAAGGCAATTATCCATTGGAGTAACAAAAATATCGACAACAGACTACCTTCCATAATGAAAAGGCTACCATCCATTAGAGTAACAAAAATCTCAACAACAGACTACCTTCCATAATGACTAGGCCACCATCCATTGGAGTAACAAAGATATTGACAACAGACTACCTTCCATAATGACAATGTTACTATCTATTGGAGTAACAAAAATCTCGACAACAGACTACCTTCCATACTGACAAGGCTACCATCCATTGGAGTAACGAAAATCTCTAAAACATAATACCTTCCATAGTAACAAGCCTACCATCTTTTGGAATAACAAAAATCTTGAGAATAGACTACCTTCCATAATGACAAGGCTACCATCCATTGGAGTAACAAAAATCTCGATAACAGACTACCTTCAATAATGACAATGCTACCATCCACTAGAGTAATAAAAATATCGACAAGAGGGTTACATCTATAATGACAAGGTTACCATCCATTTGATTAATAAAAATATCGACAGCAAACTACCTTCCATAATGACAAGGCTACCATCCAATGGAATAACAAAATTATCGACAACAGACTACCTTCCATAATGACAAGGCTACCATCCATTGGAGTAACAAAAATATCGACAACAGACTACCTTCCATAATGACAAGGCTACCATCCATTGGAGTAACAAAAATCTCGACAACATACTACCTTCCATAATGACTAGGCTACCATCCATTGGAGTAACAAAGATATCGACAACATACTACCTTCCATAATGACAATGCTACCATCCATTGGAGTAACAAAAATCTCGACAACAGAATACCTTCGATAATGACAAGGCTAGCATCCATTTTAGTAACAAAAATCTCGAAAACAGACTAGCTTCCATAATGACAAGGCTACCATACAATGGAATAACAAAAATCTCGAGAACAGACTACCTTCCATAGTGACAAGGCTACCATCCATTGGAATGAAAGAAATCACAACGACATACTACCTTCCATAATGACAAGGCTACCATCCATTGGAGTAAAAAATATCTCGACAACAAACTACCTTCCATAATGAAAAGGCTACCATCCATTAGAGTAACAGAAATCTCGACAACAGACTACGTTCTATAATGACAAGGCTACCACCCAGGATTACCAAAAATCTCGACAACAGAATACCTTCCATAATGACCAGGCTTCCATCTATTGGAATAATAAAAATCTCGAGAACATACTACCTTCCATAATGACAAGGATACCACCCATTGGAGTAACAAAAATCTCGAAAACAGACTACCTTCCATAATGATAAGGCAACCATCCAATGAAGTAACAAAAATCTCGACAACAGACTACCTTCCATAATGACAAGGTTACCATCCATTGGAGTAACAAAAATATCGACAACATACTACCTTCCATAATGACTAGGCTACCATCCATTGGAGTAACAAAGATATCGATAATAGACTACCTTCCATAATGACAATGCTACCATCCATTGGAGTAACAAAAATCTCGACAACATAATACCTTCGATAATGACAAGGCTACCATCCATTTTAGTAACAAAAATCTCGAAAACAGACTAGCTTCCATAATGACAAGGCTACCATACAATGGAATAACAAAAATCTCGAGAACAGACTACCTTCCATAGTGACAAGGCTACCATCCATTGGAATGAAAGAAATCACAACGACATACTACCTTCCATAATGACAAGGCTACCATCCATTGGAGTAACAAATATCTCGACAACAAACTACCTTCCATAATGAAAAGGCTACCATCCATTGGAGTAACAGAAATCTCGACAACAGACTACGTTCTATAATGACAAGGCTACCACCCAGGATTACCAAAAATCTCGACAACAGACTACCTTCCATAATGACCAGGCTTCCATCTATTGGAATAATAAAAATCTCGAGAACATACTACCTTCCATAATGACAAGGATACCACATATTGGAGTAACAAAAATCTCGAAAACAGACTACCTTCCATAATGATAAGGCAACCATCCAATGAAGTAACAAAAATCTCGACAACAGACTACCTTCTATAATGACAAGGTTACCATCCATTGGAGTAACAAAAATATCGACAACAGACTACCTTCCATAATGACAAGGCTACCATCTATTGGAATAACAAAAATCTCGAGAACAGACTACCCTCCATAGTGACAAGGCTATTATCCATTGGAGTAACAAAAATATCGACAACAGACTACCTTCCATAATGACAAGTCTACTATCCATTGGAGTAACAAAAATCTCGACAACAGACTACCTTCCATAATGACAAGTCTACCATCCATTGGAGTAACAAAATTCTCGACAACAGACTACCTTCCATAATGACAAGGCTACCATCTATTGGAATTACAAAAATCTTGAGAACAGACTACCTTCAATAATGAGAAGGCTACCATCTAATGGAATAACAAAAATCTCGAGAATAGACTACCTTCCATAGTGACAAGGCAATTATCCATTGGAGTAATAAAAATATCGACAACAGACTACCTTCCATAATGAAAAGGCTACCATCCATTAGAGTAACAAAAATCTCAACAACAGACTACCTTCCATAATGACTAGGCCACCATCCATTGGAGTAACAAAGATATTGACAACAGACTACCTTCCATAATGACAATGTTACTATCTATTGGAGTAACAAAAATCTCGACAACAGACTACCTTCCATAATGATAAGGCTACCATCCATTGGAGTAACGAAAATCTCGAAAACATAATACCTTCCATAATAACAAGCCTACCATCTTTTGGAATAACAAAAATCTTGAGAATAGACTACCTTCCATAATGACAAGGCTACCATCCATTGGAGTAACAAAAATCTCGATAACAGACTACCTTCAATAATGACAATGCTACCATCCACTAGAGTAATAAAAATATCGACAAGAGGGTTACATCTATAATGACAAGGTTACCATCCATTTGAATAATAAAAATATCGACAACAAACTACCTTCCATAATGACAAGGCTACCATCCAATGGAATAACAAAAATAAAGACAACAGACTACCTTCCATAATGACAAGGCTACCATCCATTGGAGTAACAAAAATATCAACAACAGACTACCTTCCATAATGACAAGGCTACCATCCATTGGAGTAACAAAAATCTCGACAACATACTACCTTCCATAATGACTAGGCTACCATCCATTGGAGTAACAAAGATATCGACAACATACTACCTTCCATAATGACAATGCTACCATCCATTGGAGTAACAAAAATCTCAACAACAGAATACCTTTGATAATGACAAGGCTACCATCCATTTTAGTAACAAAAATCTCGAAAACAGACTAGCTTCCATAATGACAAGGCTACCATACAATGGAATAACAAAAATCTCGAGAACAGACTACCTTCCATAGTGACAAGGCTACCATCCATTGGAATGAAAGAAATCACAACGACATACTACCTTCCATAATGACAAGGCTACCATCCATTGGAGTAACAAATATCTCGACAACAAACTACCTTCCATAATGAAAAGGCTACCATCCATTGGAGTAACAGAAATCTCGACAACAGACTACGTTCTATAATGACAAGGCTACCACCCAGGATTACCAAAAATCTCGACAACAGAATACCTTCCATAATGACCAGGCTACCATCTATTGGAATAATAAAAATCTCGAGAACATACTACCTTCCATAATGACAAGGATACCACCCATTGGAGTAACAAAAATCTCGAAAACAGACTACCTTCCATAATGATAAGGCAACCATCCAATGAAGTAACAAAAATCTCGACAACAGACTACCTTCCATAATGACAAGGTTACCATCCATTGGAGTAACAAAAATATCGACAACAAACTATGTTCCATAATAACAAGGCTACCATCCATTGGAGTAACAAAGATATCAACAACAGATTACCTTCCATAAGGATAAGGCTACCATCTATTGGAATAATATAAAACTTGAGAACATACTACCTTCCATAATGAAAAGGATACCATCCACTGGAGTAACAAAAATCTCGGTAACAAAGTACCTTCCATAATTACAAGGCTACCATCCATTGGAGTAACAAAAATCTCGACAAAAGACTACCTTCCATAATGACAAGGCTACCATCCATTGGAATAACAAAAATCTCGAGAACATACTACCTTTCATAATGACAAGGCTACCATCCAATGGAATAACCAAAAACTCGACAACATACTACCTTCCAAAATGACAAGTATACCATCCATTGGAGTAACAAAAATCTCAACAACAGACTACCTTCCATAATGACAAGGCTACCATCTATTGGAATAACAAAAATCTCGAGAACATACTACCTTCCATAATGACAAGGCTACCATCCAATGGAATAACAAAAGTCTCGAGAACAGACTACCTTCCATAGTGACAAGGCTTTCATCCATTAGAGTGACAAAAATTCCAACGACATACTACCTTCCATAATGATAGGGCTACCATCCATTGGAGTTACAAAGATCTTGACAACAAACTACCTTCCATAATGACAAGGCTACCATGCATTGGAGTAACAAAAATCTTGAGAACAGACTACCTTTCATAATGACAAGGCTACCATCTATTGGAATTACAAAAATATCGAGAACAGACTACCTTCCATAATGACAAGTATACCATCAAATGGAATAACAAAAATCTCGAGAACAGACTACCTTCCATAATGACAATGCTACCATCTATTGGAATAACAAAAATCTCGAGAACAGACTACCTTCCATAATGACAAGGCTACCATCCAATGGAATAACGAAAGTCTCGAGAATAGACTACCTTCCATAGTGACATGGCTTTCATCCATTGGAGTGACAAAAATCCCAATGAAATACTACTTTCCATTATGATAGGGCTACCATCCATTGGAGTTACAAAGATCTTGACAACAAACTAGCTTCCATAATGGAAAGTCTACCATCCATTGGAGTAATAAAAATCTCAACAACAGACTACCTTCCATAATGACAAGGCTACCATCTTTTGGAATCACAAAAATCTCGAGAATAGACTACCTTCCATTATGACAAGTATACCATCAAATGGAATAACAAAAATCTCGAGAATAGACTACCTTCCATAATGACAAGGCTACCATCTATTGGAATAACAAAAATCTCGAGAATAGACTACCTTCCATAATGACAAGGCTACCATCCAATCAAATAACAAAAGTCTCGAGAACAGAGTACCTTCAATAGTGACAAGGCTTTCATCCATTGGA
The DNA here is from genome assembly GCA_948472305.1 of Vicia faba. Taxonomy (NCBI): domain Eukaryota; kingdom Viridiplantae; phylum Streptophyta; class Magnoliopsida; order Fabales; family Fabaceae; genus Vicia; species Vicia faba. Next base: position 758,415,016 of record OX451738.1, read on the forward strand.
GTGACAAAAATACCAACGACATACTACCTTTCATAATGATAGGGCTACCATCCATTGGAGTTACAAAGATCTTGACAACAAACTACCTTCCATAATGACAAGGCTACCATCAAATGGAATAACAAAAATCTCGAGAACAAACTACCTTCCATAATGACAAGGCTACCATCTATTGGAATAACAAAAATCTCGAGAACAGACTACCTTCCATAATGACAAGGCTACCATCCAATGGAATAACGAAAGTCTCGAGAACAAACTACCTTCCATAGTGACAAGGCTTTCATCCATTGGAGTGACAAAAATCCAAACGACATACTACCTTCCATAATGATAGGGCTACCATCCATTGGAGTTACAAAGATCTCGAAAACAAACTACCTTCCGTAATGACAAGTCTACCATCCATTCGAGTAACAAAAATCTCGACAACAGACTACCTTCCATAATGACAAGGCTACCATCTATTGGAATTAAAAAAATCTCGAGAATAGACTACCTTCAATAATGAGAAGGCTACCATCAAATGGAATAACAAAAATCTCGAGAACATACTACCTTCCATAATGACAAGGCTACCATCCATTGGAGTAATAAAAATCTCGGAAACAGAGTACCTTCCATAATGACAAGGCTACCATCCATTGGAGTAACAAAAATATCGACAACAGACTACCTTCCAAAATGACAAGGCTACCATCCATTGGAGTAACAAAAATATCGAGAACACACTACCTTCCATAGTGACAAGGCTACCATCCATGGAGTGACAGATATCAAAACAACAGACTACCTTCCATAATGACAAGGCTACCATCCATAGGATTAACAAAGATCTCGACCACAAACTACTTTCCATAATGACAAGGCTACCATCATTTGGAATAACAAAAATCTCGAGAACAAACTACCTTCCATAATGACAAGGATACTATCCATTGGAGTAACAAAAAAACTCGACAACATACTACCTTCCATAATGACTAGGCTACCATCCATTGGAGTAACAAAGATATCGACAACAGACTACCTTCCATAATGACAAAGCTACCATCCATTGGAGTAACAAAAATCTCGACAACAGAATACCTTCCATAATGACAAGGCTACCATCCATTTTAGTAACAAAAATCTTGAAAACAGACTACCTTCCATAATGACAAGGCTACCATCCAATGGAATAAAAAAAATCTCGAGAACAGAGCACCTTTCATAGTGACAAGGCTACCATCCATAGGAGTGACAAATATCACAACGACAGACTACCTTCCATAATGACAAGGCTACCATCCATTGGAGTAACAAAAATATCGACAACAGACTACCTTCCATAATGACAAGGCTACCATCCATTGGAGTAACAAAAATCTCGACAACATACTACCTTCCATAATGACTAGGCTACCATCCATTGGAGTAACAAAGATATCGACAACAGACTACCTTCCATAATGACAATGCTACCATCCATTGGATTAACAAAAATCTCGACAACAGAATACCTTCGATAATGACAAGGCTACCATCCATTTTAGTAACAAAAATCTCGAAAACAGACTAACTTCCATAATGACAAGGCTACCATACAATGGAATAACAAAAATCTCGAGAACAGACTACCTTCCATAGTGACAAGGCTACCATCCATTGGAATGAAAGAAATCACAACGACATACTACCTTCCATAATGACAAGGCTACCATCCATTGGAGTAACAAATATCTCAACAACAAACTACCATCGATATTGAAAAGGCTACCATCCATTGGAGTAACAGAAATCTCGACAACAGACTACGTTCCATAATGACAAGGCTACCACCCAGGATTACCAAAAATCTCGACAACAGACTACCTTCCATAATGACCAGGCTACCATCTATTGGAATAATAAAAATCTCGAGAACATACTACCTTCCATAATGACAAGGATACCACATATTGGAGTAACAAAAATCTCGAAAACAGACTACCTTCCATAATGATAAGGCAACCATCCAATGAAGTAACAAAAATCTCGATAAAAGACTACCTTCCATAATGACAAGTCTACCATCCATTGGAGTAACAAAATTCTCGACAACAGACTACCTTCCATAATGACAAGGCTACCATCTATTGGAATAACAAAAATCTCGAGAACAGACTACCTTCCATAGTGACAAGGCTATTATCCATTGGAGTAACAAAAATATCGACAACAGACTACCTTCCATAATGACAAGTATACTATCCATTGGAGTAACAAAAATCTCGACAACAGACTACCTTCCATAATGACAAGTCTACCATCCATTGGAGTAACAAAATTCTCGACAACAGACTACCTTCCATAATGACAAGGCTACCATCTATTGGAATTACAAAAATCTGGAGAACAGACTACCTTCAATAATGAGAAGGCTACCATCTAATGGAATAACAAAAATCTCGAGAATAGACTACCTTCCATAGTGACAAGGCAATTATCCATTGGAGTAACAAAAATATCGACAACAGACTACCTTCCATAATGAAAAGGCTACCATCCATTAGAGTAACAAAAATCTCAACAACAGACTACCTTCCATAATGACTAGGCCACCATCCATTGGAGTAACAAAGATATTGACAACAGACTACCTTCCATAATGACAATGTTACTATCTATTGGAGTAACAAAAATCTCGACAACAGACTACCTTCCATAATGACAAGGCTACCATCCATTGGAGTAACGAAAATCTCGAAAACATAATACCTTCCATAATAACAAGCCTACCATCTTTTGGAATAACAAAAATCTCGAGAATAGACTACCTTCCATAATGACAAGGCTACCATCCATTGGAGTAACAAAAATCTCGATAACAGACTACCTTCAATAATGACAATGCTACCATCCACTAGAGTAATAAAAATATCGACAAGAGGGTTACATCTATAATGACAAGGTTACCATCCATTTGAATAATAAAAATATCGACAACAAACTACCTTCCATAATGACAAGGCTACCATCCAATGGAATAACAAAAATATCGACAACAGACTACCTTCCATAATGACAAGGCTACCATCCATTGGAGTAACAAAAATATCGACAATAGACTACCTTCCATAATGACAAGGCTACCATCCATTGGAGTAACAAAAATCTCGACAACATACTACCTTTCATAATGACTAGGCTACCATCCATTGGAGTAACAAAGATATCGACAACATACTACCTTCCATAATGACAATGCTACGATCCATTGGAGTAACAAAAATCTCCACAACAGAATACCTTCGATAATGACAAGGCTACCATCCATTTTAGTATCAAAAATCTCGAAAACAAACTACCTTCCATAATGATAAGGCTACCATACAATGGAATAACAAAAATCACGAGAACAGACTACCTTCCATAGTGACAAGGCTACCATCCATTGGAATAAAAGAAATCACAATGACAGACTACCTTCCATAATGACAAGGCTACCATCCATTGGAGTAACAAAGATCTCGACAATAAACTACCTTCCATAATGAAAAGGCTACCATCAATTGGAATAACAAAAATCTTGACAACATACTACGTTCCATAATGAAAAGGCTACCATCCATTGGAGTACCAAAAATCTCGACAACAGAATACCTTCCATAATGACAAGGCTACCATCTATTGGAATACTAAAAATCTCGAGAACATACTACCTTGCATAATGAAAAGGATACCATCCATTGGAGTAACAAAAATCTTGAAAATACACTACCTTCCATAATGATACGGCAACCATCCATTGGAGTAACAAAAATCTCGACAACAGACTACCTTCCATAATGACAAGTCTACCGTCTATTGGAGTAACAAAAATCTCGACAACAGACTACCTTCCATAATGACAAGGCTACCATCTATTGGAATTACAAAAATCTCGACAACAGACTACCTTCAATAACGACAAGGCTACCATCCAATGGAATAACAAAAATCTCGAGAACAGACTACCTTCCATAGTGACAAGGCTACCATCCATTGGTGTAACAAAAATATCGACAACAGACTACCTTCCATAATGACAAGTCTACCATCCATTGGAGTAACAAAAATCTCGACAACAGACTAACTTCCATAATGACAAGGCTACCATCTATTGGAATTACAAAAATCTCGAGAACAAACTACCTTCAATAATGAGAAGGCTACCATCCAATGGGATAACAAAAATCTCGAGAACATACTACCTTCCATAGTGACAAGGCTACTATCCATTGGAGTAACAAAAATATCGACAACAGGCTACCTTCCATAATGAAAAGGATACCATCTATTGGAGTAACAAAAATCTCAACAATAGACTACCTTCCATAATGACTAGGCCACCATCCGTTGGAGTAACAAAGATATTGACAACAGACTACCTTCCATAATGCTAATGCTACTATCCATTAGAGTAACAAAAATCTCGACAACAAATTACCATCCATAATGACAATGCTACCATCCATTGGAGTAACAAAAATCTCGAAAACATAATACCTTCCATAATGACAAGTATACCATCCATTGGAGTAACAAATATCTAAACAACAGACTACTTTCCATAATGACAAGCCTACCATCTATTGGAATAACAAAAATCTCGAGAACGAACTACCTTCCATAATGACAAGGCTACCATCCATTAGAGTATCAAAAATCTCGACAATAGACTACCTTCCATAATGACAAGGCTACAATCCATTGGAGTAACAAAAATCTCGATAACAGACTACCTTCAACATAGACAATGCTACCATCCACTAGAGTAACAAAAATATCGACAACATGGTAAGATCTATAAAGACAAGGTTACCATCCATTGGAGTAACAAAAATATCGACAACAAACTACCTTCCATAATGACAAGTCTACCATCCAATGGAGTACCAAAAATCTCGACAACAGACTACCTTCCATAATGACAAGGCTACCATCTATTGGAATTACAAAAATCTCGAGAACAAACTACCTTCAATAATGAGAAGGCTACCATCCAAAAATCTCGAGAACAGACTACCTTCCATAGTGACAAGGCTACTATCCATTGGAGTAACAAAAATATCGACAACAGGCTACCTTCCATAATGAAAAGGATACCATCCATTGGAGTAACAAAGATCTCGACAACAAACTACCTTCCATAATGAAAAGGCTACCATCAATTGGAATAACAAAAATCTTGACAACAAACTACGTTCCATAATGAAAAGGCTACCATCCATTGGAGTACCAAAAATCTCGACAACAGAATACCTTCCATAATGACAAGGCTACCATCTATTGGAATAATAAAAATCTCGAGAACATACTACCTTGCATAATGACAAGGATACCATCCATTGGAGTAACAAAAATCTCGAAAATAGACTACCTTCAATAATGATAAGGCAACCATCCATTGGAGTAACAAGAATCTCGACAACAGACTACCTTCCATAATGACAAGTCTACCGTCCATTGGAGTAACAAAAATCTCGACAACATACTACCTTCCATAATGACAAGGCTACCATCTATTGGAATTACAAAAATCTCGAGAACAGACTACCTTCAATAACGACAAGGCTACCATCCAATGGAATAACAAAAATCTCGAGAACAGACTACCTTCCATAGTGACAAGGCTACCATCCATTGGAGTAACAAAAATATCGACAACAGACTACCTTCCATAATGACAAGTCTACCATCCATTGGAGTAACATAAATCTCGACAACAGACTACCTTCCATAATGACAAGGCTACCATCTATTGGAATTACAAAAATCTCGAGAACAAACTACCTTCAATAATGAGAAGGCTACCATCCAATGGGATAACAAAAATCTCGAGAACAGACTACCTTCCGTAGTGACAAGGCTACTATCCATTGGAGTAACAAAAATATCGACAACAGGCTACCTTCCATAATGAAAAGGATACCATCCATTGGAGTAACAAAAATCTCAACAACAGACTACCTTCCATAATGACTAGGCCACCATCCGTTGGAGTAACAAAGATATTGACAACAGACTACCTTCCATAATGCTAATGCTACTATCCATTAGAGTAACAAAAATCTCGACAACAAATTACCATCCATAATGACAATGCTACCATCCATTGGAGTAACAAAAATCTCGAAAACATAATACCTTCCATAATGACAAGTATACCATCCATTGGAGTAACAAATATCTAAACAACAGACTACTTTCCATAATGACAAGCCTACCATCTATTGGAATAACAAAAATCTCGAGAACGAACTACCTTCCATAATGACAAGGCTACCATCCATTAGAGTATCAAAAATCTCGACAATAGACTACCTTCCATAATGACAAGGCTACAATCCATTGGAGTAACAAAAATCTCGATAACAGACTACCTTCAACATAGACAATGCTACCATCCACTAGAGTAACAAAAATATCGACAACAGGGTAAGATCTATAAAGACAAGGTTACCATCCATTGGAATAATAAAAATATCAACAACAAACTACCTTCCATAATGACAAGGCTACCATCCAATGGAATAACATAAATCTCGTCAACAGACTACCTCCCATAATGACAAGGCTACCATCCATTAGAGTAACAAAAATCTGAACAACATACTACCTTCCATAATGACAAGGCTACCATTCGTTGGAGTAACGTAAATCTCAATGAAAGACTACCTTCCATAATGAAAAGGCTACCATCCATTGGAGTAAAAAAAATATCGACAACAAACTACCTTCCATAATGACAAGTCTACCATCCAATGGAGTAACAAAAATCTCGACAACAGACTACCTTCCATAATGACAAGGCTACCATCTATTGGAATTACAAAAATCTCGAGAACAAACTACCTTCAATAATGAGAAGGCTACCATCCAAAAATCTCGAGAACAGACTACCTTCCATAGTGACAAGGCTACTATCCATTGGAGTAACAAAAATATCGACAACAGGCTACCTTCCATAATGAAAAGGATACCATCCATTGGAGTAACAAAAATCTCAACAACAGACTACCTTCCATAATGACTAGGCCACCATCCGTTGGAGTAACAAAGATATTGACAACAGACTACCTTCCATAATGCTAATGCTACTATCCATTAGAGTAACAAAAATCTCGACAACAAATTACCATCCATAATGACAATGCTACCATCCATTGGAGTAACAAAAATCTCGAAAACATAATACCTTCCATAATGACAAGTATACCATCCATTGGAGTAACAAATATCTAAACAACAGACTACTTTCCATAATGACAAGCCTACCATCTATTGGAATAACAAAAATCTCGAGAACTAACTACCTTCCATAATGACAAGGCTACCATCCATTAGAGTATCAAAAATCTCGACAATAGACTACCTTCCATAATGACAAGGCTACAATCCATTGGAGTAACAAAAATCTCGATAACAGACTACCTTCAACATAGACAATGCTACCATCCACTAGAGTAACAAAAATATCGACAACATGGTAAGATCTATAAAGACAAGGTTACCATCCATTGGAGTAACAAAAATATCGACAACAAACTACCTTCCATAATGACAAGTCTACCATCCAATGGAGTACCAAAAATCTCGACAACAGACTACCTTCCATAATGACAAGGCTACCATCTATTGGAATTACAAAAATCTCGAGAACAAACTACCTTCAATAATGAGAAGGCTACCATCCAAAAATCTCGAGAACAGACTACCTTCCATAGTGACAAGGCTACTATCCATTGGAGTAACAAAAATATCGACAACAGGCTACCTTCCATAATGAAAAGGATACCATCCATTGGAGTAACAAAGATCTCGACAACAAACTACCTTCCATAATGAAAAGGCTACCATCAATTGGAATAACAAAAATCTTGACAACAAACTACGTTCCATAATGAAAAGGCTACCATCCATTGGAGTACCAAAAATCTCGACAACAGAATACCTTCCATAATGACAAGGCTACCATCTATTGGAATAATAAAAATCTCGAGAACATACTACCTTGCATAATGACAAGGATACCATCCATTGGAGTAACAAAAATCTCGAAAATAGACTACCTTCAATAATGATAAGGCAACCATCCATTGGAGTAACAAGAATCTCGACAACAGACTACCTTCCATAATGACAAGTCTACCGTCCATTGGAGTAACAAAAATCTCGACAACATACTACCTTCCATAATGACAAGGCTACCATCTATTGGAATTACAAAAATCTCGAGAACAGACTACCTTCAATAACGACAAGGCTACCATCCAATGGAATAACAAAAATCTCGAGAACAGACTACCTTCCATAGTGACAAGGCTACCATCCATTGGAGTAACAAAAATATCGACAACAGACTACCTTCCATAATGACAAGTCTACCATCCATTGGAGTAACATAAATCTCGACAACAGACTACCTTCCATAATGACAAGGCTACCATCTATTGGAATTACAAAAATCTCGAGAACAAACTACCTTCAATAATGAGAAGGCTACCATCCAATGGGATAACAAAAATCTCGAGAACAGACTACCTTCCGTAGTGACAAGGCTACTATCCATTGGAGTAACAAAAATATCGACAACAGGCTACCTTCCATAATGAAAAGGATACCATCCATTGGAGTAACAAAAATCTCAACAACAGACTACCTTCCATAATGACTAGGCCACCATCCGTTGGAGTAACAAAGATATTGACAACAGACTACCTTCCATAATGCTAATGCTACTATCCATTAGAGTAACAAAAATCTCGACAACAAATTACCATCCATAATGACAATGCTACCATCCATTGGAGTAACAAAAATCTCGAAAACATAATACCTTCCATAATGACAAGTATACCATCCATTGGAGTAACAAATATCTAAACAACAGACTACTTTCCATAATGACAAGCCTACCATCTATTGGAATAACAAAAATCTCGAGAACGAACTACCTTCCATAATGACAAGGCTACCATCCATTAGAGTATCAAAAATCTCGACAATAGACTACCTTCCATAATGACAAGGCTACAATCCATTGGAGTAACAAAAATCTCGATAACAGACTACCTTCAACATAGAGAATGCTACCATCCACTAGAGTAACAAAAATATCGACAACAGGGTAAGATCTATAAAGACAAGGTTACCATCCATTGGAATAATAAAAATATCAACAACAAACTACCTTCCATAATGACAAGGCTACCATCCAATGGAATAACATAAATCTCGTCAACAGACTACCTCCCATAATGACAAGGCTACCATCCATTAGAGTAACAAAAATCTGAACAACATACTACCTTCCATAATGACAAGGCTACCATTCGTTGGAGTAACGTAAATCTCAATGAAAGACTACCTTCCATAATGAAAAGGCTACCATCCATTGGAGTAAAAAAAATATCGACAACAAACTACCTTCCATAATGACAAGTCTACCATCCAATGGAGTAACAAAAATCTCGACAACAGACTACCTTCCATAATGACAAGGCTACCATCTATTGGAATTACAAAAATCTCGAGAACAAACTACCTTCAATAATGAGAAGGCTACCATCCAAAAATCTCGAGAACAGACTACCTTCCATAGTGACAAGGCTACTATCCATTGGAGTAACAAAAATATCGACAACAGGCTACCTTCCATAATGAAAAGGATACCATCCATTGGAGTAACAAAAATCTCAACAACAGACTACCTTCCATAATGACTAGGCCACCATCCGTTGGAGTAACAAAGATATTGACAACAGACTACCTTCCATAATGCTAATGCTACTATCCATTAGAGTAACAAAAATCTCGACAACAAATTACCATCCATAATGACAATGCTACCATCCATTGGAGTAACAAAAATCTCGAAAACATAATACCTTCCATAATGACAAGTATACCATCCATTGGAGTAACAAATATCTAAACAACAGACTACTTTCCATAATGACAAGCCTACCATCTATTGGAATAACAAAAATCTCGAGAACGAACTACCTTCCATAATGACAAGGCTACCATCCATTAGAGTATCAAAAATCTCGACAATAGACTACCTTCCATAATGACAAGGCTACAATCCATTGGAGTAACAAAAATCTCGATAACAGACTACCTTCAACATAGACAATGCTACCATCCACTAGAGTAACAAAAATATCGACAACATGGTAAGATCTATAAAGACAAGGTTACCATCCATTGGAGTAACAAAAATATCGACAACAAACTACCTTCCATAATGACAAGTCTACCATCCAATGGAGTACCAAAAATCTCGACAACAGACTACCTTCCATAATGACAAGGCTACCATCTATTGGAATTACAAAAATCTCGAGAACAAACTACCTTCAATAATGAGAAGGCTACCATCCAAAAATCTCGAGAACAGACTACCTTCCATAGTGACAAGGCTACTATCCATTGGAGTAACAAAAATATCGACAACAGGCTACCTTCCATAATGAAAAGGATACCATCCATTGGAGTAACAAAGATCTCGACAACAAACTACCTTCCATAATGAAAAGGCTACCATCAATTGGAATAACAAAAATCTTGACAACAAACTACGTTCCATAATGAAAAGGCTACCATCCATTGGAGTACCAAAAATCTCGACAACAGAATACCTTCCATAATGACAAGGCTACCATCTATTGGAATAATAAAAATCTCGAGAACATACTACCTTGCATAATGACAAGGATACCATCCATTGGAGTAACAAAAATCTCGAAAATAGACTACCTTCAATAATGATAAGGCAACCATCCATTGGAGTAACAAGAATCTCGACAACAGACTACCTTCCATAATGACAAGTCTACCGTCCATTGGAGTAACAAAAATCTCGACAACATACTACCTTCCATAATGACAAGGCTACCATCTATTGGAATTACAAAAATCTCGAGAACAGACTACCTTCAATAACGACAAGGCTACCATCCAATGGAATAACAAAAATCTCGAGAACAGACTACCTTCCATAGTGACAAGGCTACCATCCATTGGAGTAACAAAAATATCGACAACAGACTACCTTCCATAATGACAAGTCTACCATCCATTGGAGTAACATAAATCTCGACAACAGACTACCTTCCATAATGACAAGGCTACCATCTATTGGAATTACAAAAATCTCGAGAACAAACTACCTTCAATAATGAGAAGGCTACCATCCAATGGGATAACAAAAATCTCGAGAACAGACTACCTTCCGTAGTGACAAGGCTACTATCCATTGGAGTAACAAAAATATCGACAACAGGCTACCTTCCATAATGAAAAGGATACCATCCATTGGAGTAACAAAAATCTCAACAACAGACTACCTTCCATAATGACTAGGCCACCATCCGTTGGAGTAACAAAGATATTGACAACAGACTACCTTCCATAATGCTAATGCTACTATCCATTAGAGTAACAAAAATCTCGACAACAAATTACCATCCATAATGACAATGCTACCATCCATTGGAGTAACAAAAATCTCGAAAACATAATACCTTCCATAATGACAAGTATACCATCCATTGGAGTAACAAATATCTAAACAACAGACTACTTTCCATAATGACAAGCCTACCATCTATTGGAATAACAAAAATCTCGAGAACGAACTACCTTCCATAATGACAAGGCTACCATCCATTAGAGTATCAAAAATCTCGACAATAGACTACCTTCCATAATGACAAGGCTACAATCCATTGGAGTAACAAAAATCTCGATAACAGACTACCTTCAACATAGACAATGCTACCATCCACTAGAGTAACAAAAATATCGACAACAGGGTAAGATCTATAAAGACAAGGTTACCATCCATTGGAATAATAAAAATATCAACAACAAACTACCTTCCATAATGACAAGGCTACCATCCAATGGAATAACATAAATCTCGTCAACAGACTACCTCCCATAATGACAAGGCTACCATCCATTAGAGTAACAAAAATCTGAACAACATACTACCTTCCATAATGACAAGGCTACCATTCGTTGGAGTAACGTAAATCTCAATGAAAGACTACCTTCCATAATGAAAAGGCTACCATCCATTGGAGTAAAAAAAATATCGACAACAAACTACCTTCCATAATGACAAGTCTACCATCCAATGGAGTAACAAAAATCTCGACAACAGACTACCTTCCATAATGACAAGGCTACCATCTATTGGAATTACAAAAATCTCGAGAACAAACTACCTTCAATAATGAGAAGGCTACCATCCAAAAATCTCGAGAACAGACTACCTTCCATAGTGACAAGGCTACTATCCATTGGAGTAACAAAAATATCGACAACAGGCTACCTTCCATAATGAAAAGGATACCATCCATTGGAGTAACAAAAATCTCAACAACAGACTACCTTCCATAATGACTAGGCCACCATCCGTTGGAGTAACAAAGATATTGACAACAGACTACCTTCCATAATGCTAATGCTACTATCCATTAGAGTAACAAAAATCTCGACAACAAATTACCATCCATAATGACAATGCTACCATCCATTGGAGTAACAAAAATCTCGAAAACATAATACCTTCCATAATGACAAGTATACCATCCATTGGAGTAACAAATATCTAAACAACAGACTACTTTCCATAATGACAAGCCTACCATCTATTGGAATAACAAAAATCTCGAGAACGAACTACCTTCCATAATGACAAGGCTACCATCCATTAGAGTATCAAAAATCTCGACAATAGACTACCTTCCATAATGACAAGGCTACAATCCATTGGAGTAACAAAAATCTCGATAACAGACTACCTTCAACATAGACAATGCTACCATCCACTAGAGTAACAAAAATATCGACAACAGGGTAAGATCTATAAAGACAAGGTTACCATCCATTGGAATAATAAAAATATCAACAACAAACTACCTTCCATAATGACAAGGCTACCATCCAATGGAATAACATAAATCTCGTCAACAGACTACCTCCCATAATGACAAGGCTACCATCCATTAGAGTAACAAAAATCTGAACAACATACTACCTTCCATAATGACAAGGCTACCATTCGTTGGAGTAACGTAAATCTCAATGAAAGACTACCTTCCATAATGAAAAGGCTACCATCCATTGGAGTAAAAAAAATATCGACAACAAACTACCTTCCATAATGACAAGTCTACCATCCAATGGAGTAACAAAAATCTCGACAACAGACTACCTTCCATAATGACAAGGCTACCATCTATTGGAATTACAAAAATCTCGAGAACAAACTACCTTCAATAATGAGAAGGCTACCATCCAAAAATCTCGAGAACAGACTACCTTCCATAGTGACAAGGCTACTATCCATTGGAGTAACAAAAATATCGACAACAGGCTACCTTCCATAATGAAAAGGATACCATCCATTGGAGTAACAAAGATCTCGACAACAGACTACCTTCCATAATGAAAAGGCTACCATCAATTGGAATAACAAAAATCTTGACAACAGACTACGTTCCATAATGAAAAGGCTACCATCCATTGGAGTACCAAAAATCTCGACAACAGAATACCTTCCATAATGACAAGGCTACCATCTATTGGAATAATAAAAATCTCGAGAACATACTACCTTGCATAATGACAAGGATACCATCCATTGGAGTAACAAAAATCTCGAAAATAGACTACCTTCCATAATGATAAGGCAACCATCCATTGGAGTAACAAGAATCTCGACAACAGACTACCTTCCATAATGACAAGTCTACCGTCCATTGGAGTAACAAAAATCTCGACAACAGACTACCTTCCATAATGACAAGGCTACCATCTATTAGAATTACAAAAATCTCGAGAACAGACTACCTTCAATAACGACAAGGCTACCATCCAATGGAATAACAAAAATCTCGAGAACAGACTACCTTCCATAGTGACAAGGCTACCATCCATTGGTGTAACAAAAATATCGACAACAGACTACCTTCCATAATGACAAGTCTACCATCCATTGGAGTAACAAAAATCTCGACAACAGACTAACTTCCATAATGACAAGGCTACCATCTATTGGAATTACAAAAATCTCGAGAACAAACTACCTTCAATAATGAGAAGGCTACCATCCAATGGGATAACAAAAATCTCGAGAACATACTACCTTCCATAGTGACAAGGCTACTATCCATTGGAGTAACAAAAATATCGACAACAGGCTACCTTCCATAATGAAAAGGATACCATCTATTGGAGTAACAAAAATCTCAACAACAGACTACCTTCCATAATGACTAGGCCACCATCCGTTGGAGTAACAAAGATATTGACAACAGACTACCTTCCATAATGCTAATGCTACTATCCATTAGAGTAACAAAAATCTCGACAACAAATTACCATCCATAATGACAATGCTACCATCCATTAGAGTAACAAAAATCTCGAAAACATAATACCTTCCATAATGACAAGTATACCATCCATTGGAGTAACAAATATCTAAACAACAGACTACTTTCCATAATGACAAGCCTACCATCTATTGGAATAACAAAAATCTCGAGAACGAACTACCTTCCATAATGACAAGGCTACCATCCATTAGAGTATCAAAAATCTCGACAATAGACTACCTTCCATAATGACAAGGCTACAATCCATTGGAGTAACAAAAATCTCGATAACATACTACCTTCAACATAGACAATGCTACCATCCACTAGAGTAACAAAAATATCGACAACATGGTAAGATCTATAAAGATAAGGTTACCATCCATTGGAGTAAAAAAAATATCGACAACAAACTACCTTCCATAATGACAAGTCTACCATCCAATGGAGTAACAAAAATCTCGACAACAGACTACCTTCCATAATGACAAGGCTACCATCTATTGGAATTACAAAAATCTCGAGAACAAACTACCTTCAATAATGAGAAGGCTACCATCCAAAAATCTCGAGAACAGAGTACCTTCCATAGTGACAAGGCTACTATCCATTGGAGTAACAAAAATATCGACAACAGGCTACCTTCCATAATGAAAAGGATACCATCCATTGGAGTAACAAAGATCTCGACAACAAACTACCTTCCATAATGAAAAGGCTACCATCAATTGGAATAACAAAAATCTTGACAACAGACTACGTTCCATAATGAAAAGGCTACCATCCATTGGAGTACCAAAAATCTCGACAACAGAATACCTTCCATAATGACAAGGCTACCATCTATTGGAATAATAAAAATCTCGAGAACATACTACCTTGCATAATGACAAGGATACCATCCATTGGAGTAACAAAAATCTCGAAAATAGACTACCTTCCATAATGATAAGGCAACCATCCATTGGAGTAACAAGAATCTCGACAACAGACTACCTTCCATAATGACAAGTCTACCGTCCATTGGAGTAACAAAAATCTCGACAACAGACTACCTTCCATAATGACAAGGCTACCATCTATTGGAATTACAAAAATCTCGAGAACAAACTACCTTCAATAATGAGAAGGCTACCATCCAATGGGATAACAAAAATCTCGAGAACAGACTACCTTCCATAGTGACAAGGCTACTATCCATTGGAGTAACAAAAATATCGACAACAGGCTACCTTCCATAATGAAAAGGATACCATCCATTGGAGTAACAAAAATCTCAACAACAGACTACCTTCCATAATGACTAGGCCACCATCCGTTGGAGTAACAAAGATATTGACAACAGACTACCTTCCATAATGCTAATGCTACTATCCATTAGAGTAACAAAAATCTCGACAACAAATTACCATCCATAATGACAATGCTACCATCCATTGGAGTAACAAAAATCTCGAAAACATAATACCTTCCATAATGACAAGTATACCATCCATTGGAGTAACAAATATCTAAACAACAGACTACTTTCCATAATGACAAGCCTACCATCTATTGGAATAACAAAAATCTCGAGAACGAACTACCTTCCATAATGACAAGGCTACCATCCATTAGAGTATCAAAAATCTCGACAATAGACTACCTTCCATAATGACAAGGCTACAATCCATTGGAGTAACAAAAATCTCGATAACAGACTACCTTCAACATAGACAATGCTACCATCAACTAGAGTAACAAAAATATCGACAACAGGGTAAGATCTATAAAGACAAGGTTACCATCCATTGGAATAATAAAAATATCAACAACAAACTACCTTCCATAATGACAAGGCTACCATCCAATGGAATAACATAAATCTCGTCAACAGACTACCTCCCATAATGACAAGGCTACCATCCATTAGAGTAACAAAAATCTGAACAACATACTACCTTCCATAATGACAAGGCTACCATTCGTTGGAGTAACGTAAATCTCAATGAAAGACTACCTTCCATAATGAAAAGGCTACCATCCATTGGAGTAAAAAAAATATCGACAACAAACTACCTTCCATAATGACAAGTCTACCATCCAATGGAGTAACAAAAATCTCGACAACAGACTACCTTCCATAATGACAAGGCTACCATCTATTGGAATTACAAAAATCTCGAGAACAAACTACCTTCAATAATGAGAAGGCTACCATCCAATGGGATAACAAAAATCTCGAGAACATACTACCTTCCATAGTGACAAGGCTACTATCCATTGGAGTAACAAAAATATCGACAACAGGCTACCTTCCATAATGAAAAGGATACCATCTATTGGAGTAACAAAAATCTCAACAACAGACTACCTTCCATAATGACTAGGCCACCATCCGTTGGAGTAACAAAGATATTGACAACAGACTACCTTCCAATATGCTAATGCTACTATCCATTAGAGTAACAAAAATCTCGACAACAAATTACCATCCATAATGACAATGCTACCATCCATTGGAGTAACAAAAATCTCGAAAACATAATACCTTCCATAATGACAAGTATACCATCCATTGGAGTAACAAATATCTAAACAACAGACTACTTTCCATAATGACAAGCCTACCATCTATTGGAATAACAAAAATCTCGAGAACGAACTACCTTCCATAATGACAAGGCTACCATCCATTAGAGTATCAAAAATCTCGACAATAGACTACCTTCCATAATGACAAGGCTACAATCCATTGGAGTTACAAAAATCTCGATAACATACTACCTTCAACATAGACAATGCTACCATCCACTAGAGTAACAAAAATATCGACAACATGGTAAGATCTATAAAGACAAGGTTACCATCCATTGGAGTAACAAAAATATCGACAACAAACTACCTTCCATAATGACAAGTCTACCATCCAATGGAGTACGAAAAATCTCGACAACAGACTACCTTCCATAATGACAAGGCTACCATCTATTGGAATTACAAAAATCTCGAGAACAAACTACCTTCAATAATGAGAAGGCTACCATCCAAAAATCTCGAGAACAGACTACCTTCCATAGTGACAAGGCTACTATCCATTGGAGTAACAAAAATATCGACAACAGGCTACCTTCCATAATGAAAAGGATACCATCCATTGGAGTAACAAAGATCTCGACAACAAACTACCTTCCATAATGAAAAGGCTACCATCAATTGGAATAACAAAAATCTTGACAACAGACTACGTTCCATAATGAAAAGGCTACCATCCATTGGAGTACCAAAAATCTCAACAACATAATACCTTCCATAATGACAAGGCTACCATCTATTGGAATAATAAAAATCTCGAGAACATACTACCTTGCATAATGACAAGGATACCATCCATTGGAGTAACAAAAATCTCGAAAATAGACTACCTTCATTAATGATAAGGCAACCATCCATTGGAGTAACAAGAATCTCGACAACAGACTACCTTCCATAATGACAAGTCTACCGTCCATTGGAGTAACAAAAATCTCGACAACAAACTACCTTCCATAATGACAAGGCTACCATCTATTGGAATTACAAAAATCTCGAGAACAGACTACCTTCAATAACGACAAGGCTACCATCCAATGGAATAACAAAAATCTCGAGAACAGACTACCTTCCATAGTGACAAGGCTACCATCCATTGGAGTAACAAAAATATCGACAACAGACTACCTTCCATAATGACAAGTCTACCATCCATTGGAGTAACATAAATCTCGACAAAAGACTACCTTCCATAATGACAAGGCTACCATCTATTGGAATTACAAAAATCTCGAGAACAAACTACCTTCAATAATGAGAAGGCTACCATCCAATGGGATAACAAAAATCTCGAGAACAGACTACCTTCCATAGTGACAAGGCTACTATCCATTGGAGTAACAAAAATATCGACAACAGGCTACCTTCCATAATGAAAAGGATACCATCCATTGGAGTAACAAAAATCTCAACAACAGACTACCTTCCATAATGACTAGGCCACCATCCGTTGGAGTAACAAAGATATTGACAACAGACTACCTTCCGTAATGCTAATGCTACTATCCATTAGAGTAACAAAAATCTCGACAACAAATTACCATCCATAATGACAATGCTACCATCCATTGGAGTAACAAAAATCTCGAAAACATAATACCTTCCATAATGACAAGTATACCATCCATTGGAGTAACAAATATCTAAACAACAGACTACTTTCCATAATGACAAGCCTACCATCTATTGGAATAACAAAAATCTCGAGAACGAACTACCTTCCATAATGACAAGGCTACCATCCATTAGAGTATCAAAAATCTCGACAATAGACTACCTTCCATAATGACAAGGCTACAATCCATTGGAGTAACAAAAATCTCGATAACAGACTACCTTCAACATAGACAATGCTACCATCCACTAGAGTAACAAAAATATCGACAACAGGGTAAGATCTATAAAGACAAGGTTACCATCCATTGGAATAATAAAAATATCAACAACAAACTACCTTCCATAATGACAAGGCTACCATCCAATGGAATAACATAAATCTCGTCAACAGACTACCTCCCATAATGACAAGGCTACCATCCATTAGAGTAACAAAAATCTGAACAACATACTACCTTCCATAATGACAAGGCTACCATTCGTTGGAGTAACGTAAATCTCAATGAAAGACTACCTTCCATAATGAAAAGGCTACCATCCATTGGAGTAAAAAAAATATCGACAACAAACTACCTTCCATAATGACAAGTCTACCATCCAATGGAGTAACAAAAATCTCGACAACAGACTACCTTCCATAATGACAAGGCTACCATCTATTGGAATTACAAAAATCTCGAGAACAAACTACCTTCAATAATGAGAAGGCTACCATCCAAAAATCTCGAGAACAGACTACCTTCCATAGTGACAAGGCTACTATCCATTGGAGTAACAAAAATATCGACAACAGGCTACCTTCCATAATGAAAAGGATACCATCCATTGGAGTAACAAAGATCTCGACAACAAACTACCTTCCATAATGAAAAGGCTACCATCAATTGGAATAACAAAAATCTTGACAACAGACTACGTTCCATAATGAAAAGGCTACCATCCATTGGAGTACCAAAAATCTCGACAACAGAATACCTTCCATAATGACAAGGCTACCATCTATTGGAATAATAAAAATCTCGAGAACATACTACCTTGCATAATGACAAGGATACCATCCATTGGAGTAACAAAAATCTCGAAAATAGACTACCTTCCATAATGATAAGGCAACCATCCATTGGAGTAACAAGAATCTCGACAACAGACTACCTTCCATAATGACAAGTCTACCGTCCATTGGAGTAACAAAAATCTCGACAACAGACTACCTTCCATAATGACAAGGCTACCATCTATTAGAATTACAAAAATCTCGAGAACAGACTACCTTCAATAACGACAAGGCTACCATCCAATGGAATAACAAAAATCTCGAGAACAGACTACCTTTCATAGTGACAAGGCTACCATCCAATGGTGTAACAAAAATATCGACAACAGACTACCTTCCATAATGACAAGTCTACCATCCATTGGAGTAACAAAAATCTCGACAACAGACTAACTTCCATAATGACAATGCTACCATCTATTGGAATTACAAAAATCTCGAGAACAAACTACCTTCAATAATGAGAAGGCTACCATCCAATGGGATAACAAAAATCTCGAGAACATACTACCTTCCATAGTGACAAGGCTACTATCCATCGGAGTAACAAAAATATCGACAACAGGCTACCTTCCATAATGAAAAGGATACCATCTATTGGAGTAACAAAAATCTCAACAACAGACTACCTTCCATAATGACTAGGCCACCATCCGTTGGAGTAACAAAGATATTGACAACAGACTACCTTCCATAATGCTAATGCTACTATCCATTAGAGTAACAAAAATCTCGACAACAAATTACCATCCATAATGACAATGCTACCATCCATTGGAGTAACAAAAATCTCGAAAACATTATACCTTCCATAATGACAAGTATACCATCCATTGGAGTAACAAATATCTAAACAACAGACTACTTTCCATAATGACAAGCCTACCATCTATTGGAATAACAAAAATCTCGAGAACGAACTACCTTCCATAATGACAAGGCTACCATCCATTAGAGTATCAAAAATATCGACAATAGACTACCTTCCATAATGACAAGGCTACAATCCATTGGAGTAACAAAAATCTCGATAACATACTACCTTCAACATAGACAATGCTACCATCCACTAGAGTAACAAAAATATCGACAACATGGTAAGATCTATAAAGACAAGGTTACCATCCATTGGAGTAAAAAAAATATCGACAACAAACTACCTTCCATAATGACAAGTCTACCATCCAATGGAGTAACAAAAATCTCGACAACAGACTACCTTCCATAATGACAAGGCTACCATCTATTGGAATTACAAAAATCTCGAGAACAAACTACCTTCAATAATGAGAAGGCTACCATCCAAAAATCTCGAGAACAGACTACCTTCCATAGTGACAAGGCTACTATCCATTGGAGTAACAAAAATATCGACAACAGGCTACCTTCCATAATGAAAAGGATACCATCCATTGGAGTAACAAAGATCTCGACAACAAACTACCTTCCATAATGAAAAGGCTACCATCAATTGGAATAACAAAAATCTTGACAACAGACTACGTTCCATAATGAAAAGGCTACCATCCATTGGAGTACCAAAAATCTCGACAACAGAATACCTTCCATAATGACAAGGCTACCATCTATTGGAATAATAAAAATCTCGAGAACATACTACCTTGCATAATGACAAGGATACCATCCATTGGAGTAACAAAAATCTCGAAAATAGACTACCTTCCATAATGATAAGGCAACCATCCATTGGAGTAACAAGAATCTCGACAACAGACTACCTTCCATAATGACAAGTCTACCGTCCATTGGAGTAACAAAAATCTCGACAACAGACTACCTTCCATAATGACAAGGCTACCATCTATTAGAATTACAAAAATCTCGAGAACAGACTACCTTCAATAACGACAAGGCTACCATCCAATGGAATAACAAAAATCTCGAGAACAGACTACATTTCATAGTGACAAGGCTACCATCCATTGGTGTAACAAAAATATCGACAACAGACTACCTTCCATAATGACAAGTCTACCATCCATTGGAGTAACAAAAATCTCGACAACAGACTAACTTCCATAATGACAAGGCTACCATCTATTGGAATTACAAAAATCTCGAGAACAAACTACCTTCAATAATGAGAAGGCTACCATCCAATGGGATAACAAAAATCTCGAGAACATACTACCTTCCATAGTGACAAGGCTACTATCCATCGGAGTAACAAAAATATCGACAACAGGCTACCTTCCATAATGAAAAGGATACCATCTATTGGAGTAACAAAAATCTCAACAACAGACTACCTTCCATAATGACTAGGCCACCTACCGTTGGAGTAACAAAGATATTGACAACAGACTACCTTCCATAATGCTAATGCTACTATCCATTAGAGTAACAAAAATCTCGACAACAAATTACCATCCATAATGACAATGCTACCATCCATTGGAGTAACAAAAATCTCGAAAACATTATACCTTCCATAATGACAAGTATACCATCCATTGGAGTAACAAATATCTAAACAACAGACTACTTTCCATAATGACAAGCCTACCATCTATTGGAATAACAAAAATCTCGAGAACGAACTACCTTCCATAATGACAAGGCTACCATCCATTAGAGTATCAAAAATATCGACAATAGACTACCTTCCATAATGACAAGGCTACAATCCATTGGAGTAACAAAAATCTCGATAACATACTACCTTCAACATAGACAATGCTACCATCCACTAGAGTAACAAAAATATCGACAACATGGTAAGATCTATAAAGACAAGGTTACCATCCATTGGAGTAAAAAAAATATCGACAACAAACTACCTTCCATAATGACAAGTCTACCATCCAATGGAGTAACAAAAATCTCGACAACAGACTACCTTCCATAATGACAAGGCTACCATCTATTGGAATTACAAAAATCTCGAGAACAAACTACCTTCAATAATGAGAAGGCTACCATCCAAAAATCTCGAGAACAGACTACCTTCCATAGTGACAAGGCTACTATCCATTGGAGTAACAAAAATATCGACAACAGGCTACCTTCCATAATGAAAAGGATACCATCCATTGGAGTAACAAAGATCTCGACAACAAACTACCTTCCATAATGAAAAGGCTACCATCAATTTGAATAACAAAAATCTTGACAACAGACTACGTTCCATAATGAAAAGGCTACCATCCATTGGAGTACCAAAAATCTCGACAACAGAATACCTTCCATAATGACAAGGCTACCATCTATTGGAATAATAAAAATCTCGAGAACATACTACCTTGCATAATGACAAGGATACCATCCATTGGAGTAACAAAAATCTCGAAAATAGACTACCTTCCATAATGATAAGGCAACCATCCATTGGAGTAACAAGAATCTCGACAACAGACTACCTTCCATAATGACAAGTCTACCGTCCATTGGAGTAACAAAAATCTCGACAACAGACTACCTTCCATAATGACAAGGCTACCATCTATTGGAATTACAAAAATCTCGAGAACAGACTACCTTCAATAACGACAAGGCTACCATCCAATGGAATAACAAAAATCTCGAGAACAGACTACCTTCCATAGTGACAAGGCTACCATCCATTGGAGTAACAAAAATATCGACAACAGACTACCTTCCATAATGACAAGTCTACCATCCATTGGAGTAACATAAATCTCGACAACAGACTACCTTCCATAATGACAAGGCTACCATCTATTGGAATTACAAAAATCTCGAGAACAAACTACCTTCAATAATGAGAAGGCTACCATCCAATGGGATAACAAAAATCTCGAGAACAGACTACCTTCCATAGTGACAAGGCTACTATCCATTGGAGTAACAAAAATATCGACAACAGGCTACCTTCCATAATGAAAAGGATACCATCCATTGGAGTAACAAAAATCTCAACAACAGACTACCTTCCATAATGACTAGGCCACCATCCGTTGGAGTAACAAAGATATTGACAACAGACTACCTTCCATAATGCTAATGCTACTATCCATTAGAGTAACAAAAATCTCGACAACAAATTACCATCCATAATGACAATGCTACCATCCATTGGAGTAACAAAAATCTCGAAAACATAATACCTTCCATAATGACAAGTATACCATCCATTGGAGTAACAAATATATAAACAACAGACTACTTTCCATAATGACAAGCCTACCATCTATTGGAATAACAAAAATCTCGAGAACGAACTACCTTCCATAATGACAAGGCTACCATCCATTAGAGTATCAAAAATCTCGACAATAGACTACCTTCCATAATGACAAGGCTACAATCCATTGGAGTAACAAAAATCTCGATAACAGACTACCTTCAACATAGACAATGCTACCATCCACTAGAGTAACAAAAATATCGACAACAGGGTAAGATCTATAAAGACAAGGTTACCATCCATTGGAATAATAAAAATATCAACAACAAACTACCTTCCATAATGACAAGGCTACCATCCAATGGAATAACATAAATCTCGTCAACAGACTACCTCCCATAATGACAAGGCTACCATCCATTAGAGTAACAAAAATCTGAACAACATACTACCTTCCATAATGACAAGGCTACCATTCGTTGGAGTAACGTAAATCTCAATGAAAGACTACCTTCCATAATGAAAAGGCTACCATCCATTGGAGTAACAAAAATATCGACAACAAACTACCTTCCATAATGACAAGTCTACCATCCACTGGAGTAACAAAAATCTCGACAACAGACTACCTTCCATAATGACAAGGCTACCATCTATTGGAATTACAAAAATCTCGAGAACCAACTACCTTCAATAATGAGAAGGCTACCATCCAAAAATCTCGAGAACAGACTACCTTCCATAGTGACAAGGCTACTATCCATTGGAGTAACAAAAATATCGACAACAGGCTACCTTCCATAATGAAAAGGATACCATCCATTGGAGTAACAAAGATCTCGACAACAAACTACCTTCCATAATGAAAAGGCTACCATCAATTGGAATAACAAAAATCTTGACAACAGACTACGTTCCATAATGAAAAGGCTACCATCCATTGGAGTACCAAAAATCTCGACAACAGAATACCTTCCATAATGACAAGGCTACCATCTATTGGAATAATAAAAATCTCGAGAACATACTACCTTGCATAATGACAAGGATACCATCCATTGGAGTAACAAAAATCTCGAAAATAGACTACCTTCCATAATGATAAGGCAACCATCCATTGGAGTAACAAGAATCTCGACAACAGACTACCTTCCATAATGACAAGTCTACCGTCCATTGGAGTAACAAAAATCTCGACAACAGACTACCTTCCATAATGACAAGGCTACCATCTATTAGAATTACAAAAATCTCGAGAACAGACTACCTTCAATAACGACAAGGCTACCATCCAATGGAATAACAAAAATCTCGAGAACAGACTACCTTCCATAATGACAAGGCTAGCATCCATTGGAGTAACAAAAATCTCGACAATAGACTACCTTCCATAATGACAAGGCTAACATCCATTGGAATAACAAAAATCTCGACAACAGACTACCTTCCATAATGACAAGGCTACCATTCATTGGAGTAACAAAAACATCGACAACAGACTACGTTCCATCATTACAAGGCTACCATCAATTGGAGTAACAAAATTCTCGATAATAGAGTACCATCCATAATGACAACGATACCACCCATTGGAGTAACAAAGATATCGACTATAGACTACCTTCCATAATGACAAGACTACAATCCATTGGAGTAACAAAAATATCGACAACATAGTACCTTCCATAATGACAAGGGTACCATCCATTGGAGTAACAAAAATATCGATAACAGACTACCTTCCATTATGATAATGCTACCATCCATTGGAGTAACAAAAATCTCGACAACAGACTACCTTCCATAATTACAAGGCTACCATGCATTGGAGTAACAAAAATATCTACAATAGACTACCTTCAATAATGACAAGGATACCTTCCATTGGAGTAACAAAAATATGAACAACAGACTACCTTCCATATTGACAATGCTACCATCCATTGGAGTGACAGAAATCACAACGACAAACTACCTTCCATAATGACAAGGCTAGCCTCCATTGGAGTAACAAAAATCTCCACAATAGACTACCTTCCATAATGACAAGGCTAACATCCATTGGAATAACAAAAATCTCGACAACAGACTACCTTCCATAATGACAAGGCTACAAATCATTGGAGTAACAAAAACATCGACAACAGACTACGTTCCATCATTACAAGGCTACCATCCATTGGAGTAACAAAATTCTCGACAACAGAGTACCATCCATAATGACAATGATACCACCCATTGGAGTAATAAAGATATCGACTATAGACTACCTTCAATAATGACAAGGCTACAATCCATTGGAGTAACAAAAATATCGACAACATAGTACCTTCCATAATGACAAGGATACCATCCATTGGAGTAAAAAAAATATCGATAGCAGACTACCTTCCATTATGATAATGCTACCATCCATTGGAGTAACAAAAATCTCGACAACAAACTACCTTCCATAATTACAAGGCTACCATGCATTGTCGTAACAAAAATATCTACAATAGACTACCTTCAATGATGACAAGGATACCTTCCATTGAAGTAACAAAAATATGAACAACAGACTACCTTCCATATTGACAAGGCTACCATCCATTCGAGTGACAGAAATCCCAACGACAGACTACCTTCCATAATGATAAGGCTATCATCCATTGGAGTAACAAAAATCTCAACAACAAACTACCTTCCATAATGACAAGGCTACCATCCATTGAAGTAACAAAAATCTAAACAACAGACTACCTTCTATTATGACAAGGCTACCATCCATTGGAATAACAAAAATCTCGACAACAAACTACCTTCCATAATGACAAAGCTACCATCCATTGGAATAACAAAAACATCGACAACATACTACCTTCCATAATGACAAAGCTACCATCCATTGGAGTAACAAAAACATCGTCAACATACTACGTTCCATAATGACAAGGATACCATTTATTGGAATAACAAAAATCTCGAGAACGGACTACCTTCCATATGTATAAGGCTACCATCCAATGGTATAACAACAAACTCGACAACCAACTACCTTCCATAATGACAAGGCTACCATCCATTGGAGTGACATAAATCACAACGACAGACTACCTTCCATAATGACAAGGCTACCATCTATTGGAGTAACAAAAATATGAACAACAAACTACCTTCCATAGTGCCAAGGCTACCATCTATTGGAATTACAAAAATCTCGAGAACAAACTACCTTCAATAATGAGAAGGCTACCATCCAATGGAATAACAAAAATCTGGAGAACAGACTACCTTCCATAGTGACAAGGCTACTATCCATTGGAGTAACAAAAATATCGACAACAGGCTACCTTCCATAATGAAAAGGATACCATCCTTTGGAGTAACAAAAATCTCAACAACAGACTACCTTCCATAATGACTAGGCCACCATCCGTTGGAGTAAAAAAGATATTGACAACAGACTACCTTCCATAATGCTAATGCTACTATCCATTAGAGTAACAAAAATCTCGACAACAAACTACCTTCCATAATGACAATGTTACCATCCATTGGAGTAACAAAAATCTCGAAAACATAATACCTTCCATAATGACAAGTATACCATCCATTGGAGTAACAAATATCTAAACAACAGACTACTTTCCATAATGACAAGCCTACCATCTATTGGAATAACAGAAATCTCGAGAACGGACTACCTTCCATAATGACAAGGCTACCATCCATTAGAGTAACAAAAATCTCGACAATAGACTACCTTCCATAATGACAAGGCTACAATCCATTGGAGTAACAAAAATCTCGATAACATACTACCTTCAACATAGACAATGCTACCATCCACTAGAGTAACAAAAATATCGACAACAGGGTAAGATCTATAAAGACAAGGTTACCATCCATTGCAATAATAAAAATATCAACAACAAACTACCTTCCATAATGACAATGCTACCATCCATTGGAGTAACAAAAATCTCGAAAACATAATACCTTCCATAATGACAAGTATACCATCCATTGGAGTAACAAATATCTAAACAACAGACTACTTTCCATAATGACAAGCCTACCATCTATTGGAATAACAAAAATCTCGAGAACGGACTACCTTCCATAATGACAAGGCTACCATCCATTAGAGTAACAAAAATCTCGACAATAGACTACCTTCCATAATGACAAGGCTACAATCCATTGGAGTAACAAAAATCTCGATAACATACTACCTTCAACATAGACAATGCTACCATCCACTAGAGTAACAAAAATATCGACAACAGGGTAAGATCTATAAAGACAAGGTTACCATCCATTGGAATAATAAAAATATCAACAACAAACTACCTTCCATAATGACAAGGCTACCATCCAATGGAATAACATAAATCTTGTCAACAGACTACCTCCCATAATGACAAGGCTACCATCCATTAGAGTAACAAAAATCTGAACAACATACTACATTCCATAATGAAAAGGCTACAATCCATTGGAGTTACAAAAATCTCAACAATAGACTACCTTCTATAATGACAAGGCTACCAGCCATTGGAGTAACAAAAATCTCGATAACAGACTACCTTCCATAATGAAAAGGCTACCATCCATTGGAGTAACAAAAATCTCGACAACAGACTACCTTCCATAATGACAAAGCTACCATCCATTGGAATAACAAAAACATCAACAACATACTACCTTCCATAATGACAAAGCTACCATCCATTGGAGTAACAAAAACATCGTCAACATACTACGTTCCATAATGACAACGATACCATTTATTGGAATAACAAAAATCTCGAGAACAGACTACCTTCCATATGTATAAGGCTACCATCCAATGGAATAACAACAAACTCGACAACAAACTACCTTCCATAATGACAAGGCTACCATCCATTGGAGTGACATAAATCACAACGACAGACTACCTTCCATAATGACAAGGCTACCATCTATTGGAGTAACAAAAATATGAACAACAAACTACCTTCCATAGTGCCAAGGCTACCATCTATTGGAATTACAAAAATCTCGAGAACAAACTACCTTCAATAATGAGAAGGCTACCATCCAATGGAATAACAAAAATCTGGAGAACAGACTACCTTCCATAGTGACAAGGCTACTATCCATTGGAGTAACAAAAATATCGACAACAGGCTACCTTCCATAATGAAAAGGATACCATCCTTTGGAGTAACAAAAATCTCAACAACAGACTACCTTCCATAATGACTAGGCCACCATCCGTTGGAGTAAAAAAGATATTGACAACAGACTACCTTCCATAATGCTAATGCTACTATCCATTAGAGTAACAAAAATCTCGACAACAAACTACCTTCCATAATGACAATGCTACCATCCATTGGAGTAACAAAAATCTCGAAAACATAATACCTTCCATAATGACAAGTATACCATCCATTGGAGTAACAAATATCTAAACAACAGACTACTTTCCATAATGACAAGCCTACCATCTATTGGAATAACAAAAATCTCGAGAACGGACTACCTTCTATAATGACAAGGCTACCATCCATTAGAGTAACAAAAATCTCGACAATAGACTACCTTCCATAATGACAAGGCTACAATCCATTGGAGTAACAAAAATCTCGATAACATACTACCTTCAACATAGACAATGCTACCATCCACTAGAGTAACAAAAATATCGACAACAGGGTAAGATCTATAAAGACAAGGTTACCATCCATTGCAATAATAAAAATATCAACAACAAACTACCTTCCATAATGACAATGCTACCATCCATTGGAGTAACAAAAATCTCGAAAACATAATACCTTCCATAATGACAAGTATACCATCCATTGGAGTAACAAATGTCTAAACAACAGACTACTTTCCATAATGACAAGCCTACCATCTATTGGAATAACAAAAATCTCGAGAACGGACTACCTTCCATAATGACAAGGCTACCATCCATTAGAGTAACAAAAATCTCGACAATAGACTACCTTCCATAATGACAAGGCTACAATCCATTGGAGTAACAAAAATCTCGATAACATACTACCTTCAACATAGACAATGCTACCATCCACTAGAGTAACAAAAATATCGACAACAGGGTAAGATCTATAAAGACAAGGTTACCATCCATTGGAATAATAAAAATATCAACAACAAACTACCTTCCATAATGACAAGGCTACCATCCAATGGAATAACATAAATCTTGTCAACAGACTACCTCCCATAATGACAAGGCTACCATCCATTAGAGTAACAAAAATCTGAACAACATACTACATTCCATAATGAAAAGGCTACCATCCATTGGAGTTACAAAAATCTCAACAATAGACTACCTTCTATAATGACAAGGCTACCAGCCATTGGAGTAAGAAAAATCTCGATAACAGACTACCTTCCATAATGAAAAGGCTACCATCCATTGGAGTAACAAAAATCTGGACAACAGACTACCTTCCATAATGACAAGGCTACCATCTATTGGAATTACAAAAATCTCGAGAACAGACTACCTTCAATAACGACAAGGCTACCATCCAATGGAATAACAAAAATCTCGAGAACAAACTACCTTCCATAATAACAAGGCTACCATCCATTGGAGTAAAAAAAATTTGAACACCAGACTACCTTTCATAATGACAAGGCTACCATCCATTGGAGTAACAAGAATATCGACAACAGACAACGTTCCATAATGACAAGGCTACCTTCTATTGGAATTACAAAAATCTCGAGAACA
This sequence comes from Vicia faba, assembly GCA_948472305.1. NCBI lineage: Eukaryota > Viridiplantae > Streptophyta > Magnoliopsida > Fabales > Fabaceae > Vicia > Vicia faba. Next base: position 758,445,513 of record OX451738.1, read on the forward strand.
AACTACCATCAATAATGAGAAGGCTACCATCCAATGGAATAACAAAAATCTGGAGAACAGACTACCTTCCATAGTGACAAGGCTACTATCCATTGGAGTAACAAAAATATCGACAACAGGCTACCTTCCATAATGAAAAGGATACCATCCTTTGGAGTAACAAAAATCTCAACAACAGACTACCTTCCATAATGACTAGGCCACCATCCGTTGGAGTAAAAAAGATATTGACAACAGACTACCTTCCATAATGCTAATGCTACTATCCATTAGAGTAACAAAAATCTCGACAACAAACTACCTTCCATAATGACAATGCTACCATCCATAGGAGTAACAAAAATCTCGAAAACATAATACCTTCCATAATGACAAGTATACCTTCCATTGGAGTAACAAATATCTAAACAACAGACTACTTTCCATAATGACAAGCCTACCATCTATTGGAATAACAAAAATCTCGAGAACGGACTACCTTCTATAATGACAAGGCTACCATCCATTAGAGTAACAAAAATCTCGACAATAGACTACCTTCCATAATGACAAGGCTACAATCCATTGGAGTAACAAAAATCTCGATAACATACTACCTTCAACATAGACAATGCTACCATCCACTAGAGTAACAAAAATATCGACAACAGGGTAAGATCTATAAAGACAAGGTTACCATCCATTGCAATAATAAAAATATCAACAACAAACTACCTTCCATAATGACAATGCTACCATCCATTGGAGTAACAAAAATCTCGAAAACATAATACCTTCCATAATGACAAGTATACCATCCATTGGAGTAACAAATGTCTAAACAACAGACTACTTTCCATAATGACAAGCCTACCATCTATTGGAATAACAAAAATCTCGAGAACGGACTACCTTCCATAATGACAAGGCTACCATCCATTAGAGTAACAAAAATCTCGACAATAGACTACCTTCCATAATGACAAGGCTACAATCCATTGGAGTAACAAAAATCTCGATAACATACTACCTTCAACATAGACAATGCTACCATCCACTAGAGTAACAAAAATATCGACAACAGGGTAAGATCTATAAAGACAAGGTTACCATCCATTGGAATAATAAAAATATCAACAACAAACAACCTTCCATAATGACAAGGCTACCATCCAATGGAATAACATAAATCTTGTCAACAGACTACCTCCCATAATGACAAGGCTACCATCCATTAGAGTAACAAAAATCTGAACAACATACTACATTCCATAATGAAAAGGCTACCATCCATTGGAGTTACAAAAATCTCAACAATAGACTACCTTCTATAATGACAAGGCTACCAGCCATTGGAGTAAGAAAAATCTCGATAACAGACTACCTTCCATAATGAAAAGGCTACCATCCATTGGAGTAACAAAAATCTGGACAACAGACTACCTTCCATAATGACAAGGCTACCATCTATTGGAATTACAAAAATCTCGAGAACAGACTACCTTCAATAACGACAAGGCTACCATCCAATGGAATAACAAAAATCTCGAGAACAGACTACCTTCCATAATAACAAGGCTACCATCCATTGGAGTAAAAAAAATTTGAACACCAGACTACCTTTCATAATGACAAGGCTACCATCCATTGGAGTAACAAGAATATCGACAACAGACAACGTTCCATAACGACAAGGCTACCTTCTATTAGAATTACAAAAATCTCGAGAACAAACTACCATCAATAATGAGAAGGCTACCATCCAATGGAATAACAAAAATCTGGAGAACAGACTACCTTCCATAGTGACAAGGCTACTATCCATTGGAGTAACAAAAATATCGACAACAGGCTACCTTCCATAATGAAAAGGATACCATCCTTTGGAGTAACAAAAATCTCTACAACAGACTACCTTCCATAATGACTAGGCCACCATCCGTTGGAGTAAAAAAGATATTGACAACAGACTACCTTCCATAATGCTAATGCTACTATCCATTAGAGTAACAAAAATCTCGACAACAAACTACCTTCCATAATGACAATGCTACCATCCATTGGAGTAACAAAAATCTCGAAAACATAATACCTTCCATAATGACAAGTATACCTTCCATTGGAGTAACAAATATCTAAACAACAGACTACTTTCCATAATGATAAGCCTACCATCTATTGGAATAACAAAAATCTCGAGAACGGACTACCTTCCATAATGACAAGGCTACCATCCATTAGAGTAACAAAAATCTCGACAATAGACTACCTTCCATAATGACAAGGCTACAATCCATTGGAGTAACAAAAATCTCGTTAACATACTACCTTCAACATAGACAATGCTACCATCCACTAGAGTAACAAAAATATCGACAACAGGGTAAGATCTATAAAGACAAGGTTACCATCCATTGGAATAATAAAAATATCAACAACAAACTACCTTCCATAATGACAAGGCTACCATCCAATGGAATAACATAAATCTTGTCAACAGACTACCTCCCATAATGACAAGGCTACCATCCATTAGAGTAACAAAAATCTGAACAACATACTACATTCCATAATGAAAAGGCTACAATCCATTGGAGTTACAAAAATCTCAACAATAGACTACCTTCTATAATGACAAGGCTACCAGCCATTGGAGTAACAAAAATCTCGATAACAGACTACCTTCCATAATGAAAAGGCTACCATCCATTGGAGTAACAAAAATCTCGACAACAGACTACCTTCCATAATGACAAAGCTACCATCCATTGGAATAACAAAAACATCAACAACATACTACCTTCCATAATGACAAAGCTACCATCCATTGGAGTAACAAAAACATCGTCAACATACTACGTTCCATAATGACAACGATACCATTTATTGGAATAACAAAAATCTCGAGAACAGACTACCTTCCATATGTATAAGGCTACCATCCAATGGAATAACAACAAACTCGACAACAAACTACCTTCCATAATGACAAGGCTACCATCCATTGGAGTGACATAAATCACAACGACAGACTACCTTCCATAATGACAAGGCTACCATCTATTGGAGTAACAAAAATATGAACAACAAACTACCTTCCATAGTGCCAAGGCTACCATCTATTGGAATTACAAAAATCTCGAGAACAAACTACCTTCAATAATGAGAAGGCTACCATCCAATGGAATAACAAAAATCTGGAGAACAGACTACCTTCCATAGTGACAAGGCTACTATCCATTGGAGTAACAAAAATATCGACAACAGGCTACCTTCCATAATGAAAAGGATACCATCCTTTGGAGTAACAAAAATCTCAACAACAGACTACCTTCCATAATGACTAGGCCACCATCCGTTGGAGTAAAAAAGATATTGACAACAGACTACCTTCCATAATGCTAATGCTACTATCCATTAGAGTAACAAAAATCTCGACAACAAACTACCTTCCATAATGACAATGCTACCATCCATTGGAGTAACAAAAATCTCGAAAACATAATACCTTCCATAATGACAAGTATACCATCCATTGGAGTAACAAATATCTAAACAACAGACTACTTTCCATAATGACAAGCCTACCATCTATTGGAATAACAAAAATCTCGAGAACGGACTACCTTCTATAATGACAAGGCTACCATCCATTAGAGTAACAAAAATCTCGACAATAGACTACCTTCCATAATGACAAGGCTACAATCCATTGGAGTAACAAAAATCTCGATAACATACTACCTTCAACATAGACAATGCTACCATCCACTAGAGTAACAAAAATATCGACAACAGGGTAAGATCTATAAAGACAAGGTTACCATCCATTGCAATAATAAAAATATCAACAACAAACTACCTTCCATAATGACAATGCTACCATCCATTGGAGTAACAAAAATCTCGAAAACATAATACCTTCCATAATGACAAGTATACCATCCATTGGAGTAACAAATGTCTAAACAACAGACTACTTTCCATAATGACAAGCCTACCATCTATTGGAATAACAAAAATCTCGAGAACGGACTACCTTCCATAATGACAAGGCTACCATCCATTAGAGTAACAAAAATCTCGACAATAGACTACCTTCCATAATGACAAGGCTACAATCCATTGGAGTAACAAAAATCTCGATAACATACTACCTTCAACATAGACAATGCTACCATCCACTAGAGTAACAAAAATATCGACAACAGGGTAAGATCTATAAAGACAAGGTTACCATCCATTGGAATAATAAAAATATCAACAACAAACTACCTTCCATAATGACAAGGCTACCATCCAATGGAATAACATAAATCTTGTCAACAGACTACCTCCCATAATGACAAGGCTACCATCCATTAGAGTAACAAAAATCTGAACAACATACTACATTCCATAATGAAAAGGCTACCATCCATTGGAGTTACAAAAATCTCAACAATAGACTACCTTCTATAATGACAAGGCTACCAGCCATTGGAGTAAGAAAAATCTCGATAACAGACTACCTTCCATAATGAAAAGGCTACCATCCATTGGAGTAACAAAAATCTGGACAACAGACTACCTTCCATAATGACAAGGCTACCATCTATTGGAATTACAAAAATCTCGAGAACAGACTACCTTCAATAACGACAAGGCTACCATCCAATGGAATAACAAAAATCTCGAGAACAAACTACCTTCCTTAATAACAAGGCTACCATCCATTGGAGTAAAAAAAATTTGAACACCAGACTACCTTTCATAATGACAAGGCTACCATCCATTGGAGTAACAAGAATATCGACAACAGACAACGTTCCATAATGACAAGGCTACCTTCTATTGGAATTACAAAAATCTCGAGAACAAACTACCATCAATAATGAGAAGGCTACCATCCAATGGAATAACAAAAATCTGGAGAACAGACTACCTTCCATAGTGACAAGGCTACTATCCATTGGAGTAACAAAAATATCGACAACAGGCTACCTTCCATAATGAAAAGGATACCATCCTTTGGAGTAACAAAAATCTCAACAACAGACTACCTTCCATAATGACTAGGCCACCATCCGTTGGAGTAAAAAAGATATTGACAACAGACTACCTTCCATAATGCTAATGCTACTATCCATTAGAGTAACAAAAATCTCGACAACAAACTACCTTCCATAATGACAATGCTACCATCCATAGGAGTAACAAAAATCTCGAAAACATAATACCTTCCATAATGACAAGTATACCTTCCATTGGAGTAACAAATATCTAAACAACAGACTACTTTCCATAATGACAAGCCTACCATCTATTGGAATAACAAAAATCTCGAGAACGGACTACCTTCTATAATGACAAGGCTACCATCCATTAGAGTAACAAAAATCTCGACAATAGACTACCTTCCATAATGACAAGGCTACAATCCATTGGAGTAACAAAAATCTCGATAACATACTACCTTCAACATAGACAATGCTACCATCCACTAGAGTAACAAAAATATCGACAACAGGGTAAGATCTATAAAGACAAGGTTACCATCCATTGCAATAATAAAAATATCAACAACAAACTACCTTCCATAATGACAATGCTACCATCCATTGGAGTAACAAAAATCTCGAAAACATAATACCTTCCATAATGACAAGTATACCATCCATTGGAGTAACAAATGTCTAAACAACAGACTACTTTCCATAATGACAAGCCTACCATCTATTGGAATAACAAAAATCTCGAGAACGGACTACCTTCCATAATGACAAGGCTACCATCCATTAGAGTAACAAAAATCTCGACAATAGACTACCTTCCATAATGACAAGGCTACAATCCATTGGAGTAACAAAAATCTCGATAACATACTACCTTCAACATAGACAATGCTACCATCCACTAGAGTAACAAAAATATCGACAACAGGGTAAGATCTATAAAGACAAGGTTACCATCCATTGGAATAATAAAAATATCAACAACAAACAACCTTCCATAATGACAAGGCTACCATCCAATGGAATAACATAAATCTTGTCAACAGACTACCTCCCATAATGACAAGGCTACCATCCATTAGAGTAACAAAAATCTGAACAACATACTACATTCCATAATGAAAAGGCTACCATCCATTGGAGTTACAAAAATCTCAACAATAGACTACCTTCTATAATGACAAGGCTACCAGCCATTGGAGTAAGAAAAATCTCGATAACAGACTACCTTCCATAATGAAAAGGCTACCATCCATTGGAGTAACAAAAATCTGGACAACAGACTACCTTCCATAATGACAAGGCTACCATCTATTGGAATTACAAAAATCTCGAGAACAGACTACCTTCAATAACGACAAGGCTACCATCCAATGGAATAACAAAAATCTCGAGAACAGACTACCTTCCATAATAACAAGGCTACCATCCATTGGAGTAAAAAAAATTTGAACACCAGACTACCTTTCATAATGACAAGGCTACCATCCATTGGAGTAACAAGAATATCGACAACAGACAACGTTCCATAACGACAAGGCTACCTTCTATTAGAATTACAAAAATCTCGAGAACAAACTACCATCAATAATGAGAAGGCTACCATCCAATGGAATAACAAAAATCTGGAGAACAGACTACCTTCCATAGTGACAAGGCTACTATCCATTGGAGTAACAAAAATATCGACAACAGGCTACCTTCCATAATGAAAAGGATACCATCCTTTGGAGTAACAAAAATCTCTACAACAGACTACCTTCCATAATGACTAGGCCACCATCCGTTGGAGTAAAAAAGATATTGACAACAGACTACCTTCCATAATGCTAATGCTACTATCCATTAGAGTAACAAAAATCTCGACAACAAACTACCTTCCATAATGACAATGCTACCATCCATTGGAGTAACAAAAATCTCGAAAACATAATACCTTCCATAATGACAAGTATACCTTCCATTGGAGTAACAAATATCTAAACAACAGACTACTTTCCATAATGATAAGCCTACCATCTATTGGAATAACAAAAATCTCGAGAACGGACTACCTTCCATAATGACAAGGCTACCATCCATTAGAGTAACAAAAATCTCGACAATAGACTACCTTCCATAATGACAAGGCTACAATCCATTGGAGTAACAAAAATCTCGTTAACATACTACCTTCAACATAGACAATGCTACCATCCACTAGAGTAACAAAAATATCGACAACAGGGTAAGATCTATAAAGACAAGGTTACCATCCATTGGAATAATAAAAATATCAACAACAAACTATCTTCCATAATGACAAGGCTACCATCCAATGGAATAACATAAATCTTGTCAACAAACTACCTCCCATAATGACAAGGCTACCATCCATTAGAGTAACAAAAATCTGAACAACATACTACCTTCCATAATGAAAAGGCTACCATCCTTTGGAGTAACAAAAATCTCAACAATAGACTACCTTCTATAATGACAAGGCTACCAGCCATTGGAGTAACAAAAATCTCGATAAGAGACTACCTTCCATAATGAAAAGGCTACCATCCATTGGAGTAACAAAAATCTGGACAACAGACTACCTTCCATAATGACAAGGCTACCATCTATTAGAATTACAAAAATCTCGAGAACAGACTACCTTCAATAACGACAAAGCTACCATCCAATGGAATAACAAAAATCTCGAGAACAGACTACCTTCCATAATAACAAGGCTACCATCCATTGGAGTAAAAAAAATTTGGACACCAGACTACCTTTCATAATGACAAGGCTACCATCCATTGGAGTAACAAGAATATCGACAACAGAAAACGTTCCATAATGACAAGGCTACCATCTATTGGAATTACAAAAATCTCGAGAACAAACTACCTTCAATAATGAGAAGGCTACCATCCAAAAATCTCGAGAACATACTACCTTCCATAGTGACAAGGCTACTATCCATTGGAGTAACAAAAATATCGACAACAGGCTACCTTCCATAATGAAAAGGATACCATCCATTGGAGTAACAAAAATCTCAACAACAGACTACCTTCCATAATGACTAGGTCACCATCCGTTGGAGTAACAAAGATATTGACAACACACTACCTTCCATAATGCTAATGCTACTATCCATTAGAGTAACAAAATTCTCGACAACAAATTACCATCCATAATGACAATGCTACCATCCATTGGAGTAACAAAAATCTAAACAACATAATACCTTCCATAATGACAAGTATACCATCCATTGGAGTAACAAATATCTAAACAACAGACTACTTTCCATAATGCCAAGCCTACCATCTATTGGAATAACAAAAATCTCGAGAACAAACTACCTTCCATAATGACAAGGATACCATCCATTAGAGTATCAAAAATCTCGACAATAAACTATCTTCCATAATGACAAGGCTACAATCCATTGGAGTAACAAAAATCTCGATAACAAACTTCCTTCAACATAGACAATGCTACCATCCACTAGAGTCACAAAAATATCGACAACAGGGTAAGATCTATAAAGACAAGGTTACCATCCATTGGAATAATAAAAATATCAACAACAAACTACCTTCCATAATGACAAGGCTACCATCCAATGGAATAACATAAATCTCGTCAATAGACTACCTCCCATAATGACAAGGCTACCATCCATTAGAGTAACAAAAATCTGAACAACATACTACCTTCCATAATGACAAGGCTACCATCCATTGGAGTAACGTAAATCTCAATGAAAGACTACCTTCCATAATGAAAAGGCTACCATCCATTGGAGTAACAAAAATATCGACAACAGACTACCTTCCATAATGACTAGGCTACCATCCATTTTAGTATCAAAAATCTCGAAAACAGACTACCTTCCATAATGATAAGGCTACCATACAATGGAATAACAAAAATCACGAGAACAGACTACCTTCCGTAGTGACAAGGCTACCATCCATTGGAATGAAAGAAGTCACAATGACAGACTACCTTCCATAATGACAAGGCTACCATCCATTGGAGTAACAAAGATCTCGACAACAAACTACCTTCCATAATGAAAAGGCTACGATCAATTGGAATAACAGAAATCTTAACAACAGACTACGTTCCATAATGAAAAGGTTACCATCCATTGGAGTACCAAAAATCTCGACAACAGAATACCTTCCATAATGACAAGGCTACATCCTATTGGAATAATAAAAATCTCGAGAACATACTACCTTGCATAATGACAAGGATACCATCCATTGGAGTAACAAAAATCTCGAAAACAGACTACCTTGCATAATAATAAGGCAACCATCCATTGGAGTAACAAAAATATCTACAACAAACTACCTTCCATGATGACAAGTCTACCATCCATTGGAGTAACAAAAATCTCGACAACAGACTACCTTCCATAATGACAAGGCTACCATCTATTGGAATTACAAAAATCTCGAGAACAGACTACCTTCAATAACGACAAGGCTACCATCCAATGGAATAACAAAAATCTCGAGAACAGACTACCTTCCATAGTGACAAGGCTACCATCCATTGGAGTAACAAAAATATCGACAACAAACTACCTTCCATAATGACAAGTCTACCATCCATTGGAGTAACAAGAATCTCAACAACAAACTACCTTCCATAATGACAAGGCTACCATCTATTGGAATTACAAAAATCTCGAGAACAAACTACCTTCAATAATGAGAAGGCTACCATCCAATGGAATAACAAAAATCTGGAGAACAGACTACCTTCCATAGTGACAAGGCTACTATCCATTGGAGTAACAAAAATATCGACAACAGGCTACCTTCCATAATGAAAAGGATACCATCCTTTGGAGTAACAAAAATCTCAACAACAGACTACCTTCCATAATGACTAGGCCACCATCCGTTGGAGTAAAAAAGATATTGACAACAGACTACCTTCCATAATGCTAATGCTACTATCCATTAGAGTAAAAAAAATCTCGACAACAAACTACCTTCCATAATGACAATGCTACCATCCATTGGAGAAACAAAAATCTCGAAAACATAATACCTTCCATAATGACAAGTATACCATCCATTGGAGTAACAAATATCTAAACAACAAACTACTTTCCATAATGACAAGCCTACCATCTATTGGAATAACAAAAATATCGACAACAAACTACCTTCCATAATTACTAGGCTACCATCCATTTTAGTATCAAAAATCTCGAAAACAGACTACCTTCCTTAATGATAAGGCTACCATACAATGGAATAACAAAAATCACGAGAACAGACTACCTTCCATAGTGACAAGGCTACCATCAATTGGAATGAAAGAAATCACAATGACAGACTACCTTCCATAATGACAAGGCTACCATCCATTGGAGTAACAAAGATCTCGACAACAAACTACCTTCCATAATGAAAAGGCTACCATCAATTGGAATAACAGAAATCTTTACAACAGACTACGTTCCATAATGAAAAGGCTACCATCCATTGGAGTACCAAAAATCTCGACAACAGAATACCTTCCATAATGACAAGGCTACCGTCTATTGGAATAATAAAAATCTCGAGAACATACTACCTTGCATAATGACAAGGATACCATCCATTGGAGTAACAAAAATCTCGAAAACAGACTACCTTCCATAATGATAAGGCAACCATCCATTGGAGTAACAAAAATATCTACAACAGACTACCTTCCATAATGACAAGTCTACCATCCATTGGAGTAACAAAAATCTCGACAACAGACTTCCTTCCATAATGACAAGGCTACCATCTATTGGAATTACAAAAATCTCGAGAACAGACTACTTTCAATAACGACAAGGCTACCATCCAATGGAATAACAAAAATCTCGAGAACAGACTACCTTCCATAGTGACAAGGCTACCATCCATTGGAGTAACAAAAATATCGACAACAAACTACCTTCCATAATGACAAGTCTACCATCAATTGGAGTAACAAGAATCTCGACAACAAACTACCTTCCATAATGACAAGGCTACCATCTATTGGAATTACAAAAATCTCGAGAACAAACTACCTTCAATAATGAGAAGGCTACCATCCAATGGAATAACAAAAATCTGGAGAACAGACTACCTTCCATAGTGACAAGGCTACTATCCATTGGAGTAACAAAAATATCGACAACAGGCTACCTTCCATAATGAAAAGGATACCATCCTTTGGAGTAACAAAAATCTCAACAACAGACTACCTTCCATAATGACTAGGCCACCATCCGTTGGAGTAAAAAAGATATTGACAACAGACTACCTTCCATAATGCTAATGCTACTATCCATTAGAGTAAAAAAAATCTCGACAACAAACTACCTTCCATAATGACAATGCTACCATCCATTGGAGAAACAAAAATCTCGAAAACATAATACCTTCCATAATGACAAGTATACCATCCATTGGAGTAACAAATATCTAAACAACAAACTACTTTCCATAATGACAAGCCTACCATCTATTGGAATAACAAAAATATCGACAACAAACTACCTTCCATAATTACTAGGCTACCATCCATTTTAGTATCAAAAATCTCGAAAACAGACTACCTTCCTTAATGATAAGGCTACCATACAATGGAATAACAAAAATCACGAGAACAGACTACCTTCCATAGTGACAAGGCTACCATCAATTGGAATGAAAGAAATCACAATGACAGACTACCTTCCATAATGACAAGGCTACCATCCATTGGAGTAACAAAGATCTCGACAACAAACTACCTTCCATAATGAAAAGGCTACCATCAATTGGAATAACAGAAATCTTTACAACAGACTACGTTCCATAATGAAAAGGCTACCATCCATTGGAGTACCAAAAATCTCGACAACAGAATACCTTCCATAATGACAAGGCTACCGTCTATTGGAATAATAAAAATCTCGAGAACATACTACCTTGCATAATGACAAGGATACCATCCATTGGAGTAACAAAAATCTCGAAAACAGACTACCTTCCATAATGATAAGGCAACCATCCATTGGAGTAACAAAAATATCTACAACAGACTACCTTCCATAATGACAAGTCTACCATCCATTGGAGTAACAAAAATCTCGACAACAGACTTCCTTCCATAATGACAAGGCTACCATCTATTGGAATTACAAAAATCTCGAGAACAGACTACTTTCAATAACGACAAGGCTACCATCCAATGGAATAACAAAAATCTCGAGAACAGACTACCTTCCATAGTGACAAGGCTACCATCCATTGGAGTAACAAAAATATCGACAACAAACTACCTTCCATAATGACAAGTCTACCATCAATTGGAGTAACAAGAATCTCGACAACAAACTACCTTCCATAATGACAAGGCTACCATCTATTGGAATTACAAAAATCTCGAGAACAAACTACCTTCAATAATGAGAAGGCTACCATCCAATGGAATAACAAAAATCTGGAGAACAGACTACCTTCCATAGTGACAAGGCTACTATCCATTGGAGTAACAAAAATATCGACAACAGGCTACCTTCCATAATGAAAAGGATACCATCCTTTGGAGTAACAAAAATCTCAACAACAGACTACCTTCCATAATGACTAGGCCACCATCCGTTGGAGTAAAAAAGATATTGACAACAGACTACCTTCCATAATGCTAATGCTACTATCCATTAGAGTAACAAAAATCTCGACAACAAACTACCTTCCATAATGACAATGCTACCATCCATTGGAGTAACAAAAATCTCGAAAACATAATACCTTCCATAATGACAAGTATACCATCCATTGGAGTAACAAATATCTAAACAACAGACTACTTTCCATAATGACAAGCCTACCATCTATTGGAATAACAAAAATATCGACAACAAACTACCTTCCATAATGACTAGGCTACCATCCATTTTAGTATCAAAAATCTCGAAAATAGACTACCTTCCATAATGATAAGGCTACCTTACAATGGAATAACAAAAATCACGAGAACAGACTACCTTCCATAGTGACAAGGCTACCATCAATTGGAATGAAAGAAATCACAATGACAGACTACCTTCCATAATGACAAGGCTACCATCCATTGGAGTAACAAAGATCTCGACAACAAACTACCTTCCATAATGAAAAGGCTACCATCAATTGGAATAACAGAAATCTTTACAACAGACTACGTTCCATAATGAAAAGGCTACCATCCATTGGAGTACCAAAAATCTCGACAACAGAATACCTTCCATAATGACAAGGCTACCGTCTATTGGAATAATAAAAATCTCGAGAACATACTACCTTGCATAATGACAAGGATACCATCCATTGGAGTAACAAAAATCTCGAAAACAGACTACCTTCCATAATGATAAGGCAACCATCCATTGGAGTAACAAAAATATCTACAACAGACTACCTTCCATAATGACAAGTCTAGCATCCATTGGAGTAACAAAAATCTCGACAACAGACTACCTTCCATAATGACAAGGCTACCATCTATTGGAATTACAAAAATCTCGAGAACAGACTACCTTCAATAACGACAAGGCTACCATCCAATGGAATAACAAAAATCTCGAGAACAGACTACCTTCCATAGTGACAAGGCTACCATCCATTAGAGTAACAAAAATATCGACAACAAACTACCTTCCATAATGACAAGTCTACCATCCATTGGAGTAACAAGAATCTCGACAACAAACTACCTTCCATAATGACAAGGCTACCATCTATTGGAATTACAAAAATCTCGAGAACAAACTACCTTCAATAATGAGAAGGCTACCATCCAATGGAATAACAAAAATCTGGAGAACAGACTACCTTCCATAGTGACAAGGCTACTATCCATTGGAGTAACAAAAATATCGACAACAGGCTACCTTCCATAATGAAAAGGATACCATCCTTTGGAGTAACAAAAATCTCAACAACAGACTACCTTCCATAATGACTAGGCCACCATCTGTTGGAGTAAAAAAGATATTGACAACAGACTACCTTCCATAATGCTAATGCTACTATCCATTAGAGTAACAAAAATCTCGACAACAAACTACCTGCCATAATTGCAACGCTACCATCCATTGGAGTAACAAAAATCTCGAAAACATAATACCTTCCATAATGACAAGTATACCTTCCATTGGAGTAACAAATATCTAAACAATAGACTACTTTCCATAATGACAAGCCTACCATCTATTGGAATAACAAAAATCTCGAGAACGGACTACCTTCCATAATGACAAGGCTACCATCCATTAGAGTAACAAAAATCTCGACAATAGACTACCTTCCATATTGACAAGGCTACAATCCATTGGAGTAACAAAAATCTCGATAACATACTACCTTCAACATAGACAATGCTACCATCCACTAGAGTAACAAAAATATCGACAACAGGGTAAGATCTATAAAGACAAGGTTACCATCCATTGGAATAATAAAAATATCAACAACAAACTACCTTCCATAATGACAAGGCTACCATCCAATGGAATAACATAAATCTTGTCAACAGACTACCTCCCATAATGACAAGGCTACCATCCATTAGAGTAACAAAAATATGAACAACATACTACCTTCCATAATGAAAAGGCTACCATCCTTTGGAGTAACAAAAATATCAACAATAGACTACCTTCTATAATGACAAGGCTACCAGCCATTGGAGTAACAAAAATCTCGATAACAGACTACCTTCCATAATGAAAAGGCTACCATCCATTGGAGTAACAAAAATCTCGACAACAGACTACCTTTCATAATGAAAAGGCTACCATCCAATGGAATAACAAAATTCTCGACAACAGACTACCTTCCAGAATGACAAGGTTACCATCCATTGGAGTAACAAAAATATTGACAACAGACTATGTTCCATAATAACAAGGCTACCATCCATTGGAGTAACAAAAATTTGGACACCAGACTACCTTTCATAATGACAAGGCTACCATCCATTGGAGTAACATAAATATCGACAACAGACAACGTTCCATATTGACAAGTGTGATCGGTGGATCTGGAACTGACTGTTTAACACTGGTTCGCGAAATGTCGCGGAAGCAAGAGTCGCCACTATATTTTATTTTCTCCAAATGGAAAGGACAAAAGCACAGAAAAATTCCTTATTGAGATTGTTTCTCGGTTCGGGAGGTAGATTTATAGAAAGGGAAGGTGTTAGCACCCTTTCTATCCATGGTTATCCATGGGCTCTTAGATACTTGCTCATTTGTGTTTTCAAAAATGTTTGTTTGCTTTTCAACTATGGGTTTAAAAAAAGTTTCGTTTAAAATTTCAATTCGACTCTTGTATCAGTCCTCAAGAGTGTTTGAAAAGTTGTTTTTGAAAACTTTTTGAAACGTATCGGTGTGAAAAGAAGTTTGATTTGTTTTGAATTAGAGCAAGTATCTACGAGTCGTCTACCTACCCTAAGGAATTAGTCTGTGTAAATGTCCTTAAGGTAGTGCCATCCCACCATTGAGAGGTAGGTGGCACCACCATTGGAGGTGTTCGGGTCAATTCGAGGGTTCAGGACATTGTGGTCACCAGAGCAATAGGAAGACACCTTAGAAGCTACCCTCATGCCATGTTCATGGACATGAGGACTTACTAAAACATCCTCTACTCGACGACCACGTTTCGAGGGGCAAGGCAACAGTGAGACGTACCAAAGGGGTGGTGTGTGAACTGTGTGTCATTCTCAATTATGTTTATCTTGTCATGCATTGGTGATCTACGCTTTGTTTTTATATTTTGGCATTCATTCTTTCATGTGGTTATTAACAGTTAAAAGGGTGCGGGAAGATAAAAGTCCTACGCTATTACAAAGGCGCGGGTCTACATCGCCAAATTAAACCAAGACCCGATTTGAATAAATAAAAATGCGGAAAGTAAATACCCTAATTAATCTATTACAAGGCTTTGGGGAAAGTACATGAAATTTAAAAAAGGGAAATAAAAGAAAATATGCGAAAAGAAATAAGATCGAGAATGCGAGGGCGTTGGACCCTTTTAAAGAAATTACATCGAAATCGTAAATTAATTAAATTAAATAAAAGCAAGAACTTATTTTTTGGAGTTTTTGTATTTATGGAATTTAATGAGAAAATTAAATGGAATTAAAACCCTAATTCTAAACTATTTTTAATTTGTTAAAAAAATGTTTAAGTTTGACCTAGTTTTAACCTAATTATTTAATTACAAGTTATTTAAAAAATAATTATGAATAATAATAATGATGATAAGGAAATAAATCATTTATTAAGAAAAAGAAGAAAAATATTAAAACCCTAATCTCTAAACTTTTTAGTTTATTAAAAAAAAATTAGAATTAAACCTAAAATTAAAACTAAGTTAATTATTTAATCTATTTACAAAATAATATTAATTAATATTAACAAAGCATATTTTTATTCTTTTTTGATTTTCTGTTTTTTTTTATGTTATAAAGAATTATTTTTGTGAATTTAAAACAAATTAAAAGAATTAAAATTAAAGAGGAAAATTAGATGGAAAATAAATATACAAACAGGGGGGGTTTTCTGGCCCAGTAGGAGGTGTATGCAAGCAATCAGGCCCACTCAATCCCAGGCCTTGTTTGACTTTTGATGGTCACGTGTAGACCCCTTGACTAAAGTGTATGATGGAACTCACATCCTGGCTCTTGGATTGGTCTCAAGGACACATGGCAAGCATATGCGTTGGGGCGTATGGTGAACTGTAGGACGGCCAGTGTACCTGAACATATTGCAAGAAAAAATATTAAGAGTATAAGGGGACCTGGGAATCGAACCCAGGTCCCAGTGTTTGAAAGACACCTCACTTACCAACCAGCCAAGCACGTTCGTTTGTAAGATTAGTGGAACCTGATTCATATGAGAGAGAATAAATGCTATTGGGTTAGAACAAAAATTAAGCGCGAACGTTTGAATAGTCCAGTCTGGTTGAGACAACTCAACATCTTCTTCATGGCTGCTTCGTTTTACCTGAAAATATGAGATATATAGCGGGGGTTTTAAACCCCCACTAAATGAAGAACACAAAAATAGCGATTAGGCCCTGGGCTCATATAAATTGAGCGCGAGGTGTGGTTTTGAATCGTTGGAATGTCACGAATCCAATGGCGTTGGTCTCATGGTCTAATTTTTCCCCAGGCGAGAAACCCCAATTTCACATCTTTAAAACCCTAACGAGCTCCCATGGTGGATTCGTGTATAGGGCTTAAAAACTCAATTAAATGATGCCAACAGCTTTAGAACAACCATGTTAGTACAAATCAATGCTTAAAACATATGGAAAATAGGTGCAAATGCAAGTACGATTATGAAATAAATTGGGAACAGGGCCACGTGATTCTACCATTTTTGGCTGTATGAAGACTTGATTTTGATTGGGAAAGATCCCTGGCAATGTAAGCAAGCTTATGGAATGGTTATTTTGCCTTGAAACAAACTGTAACTGTGTTTTCAGTTTTGAAGAATTTTAGAGAAAAGTGCAAAGTGTATATTCTTCTTGGGCGCAGCTTCTTCCTTCTTTTGATTAGGTTTGCATTGTGTTTATATGTGTGACTGAATTAGGGTAGAAATCCAAGTCAAAAACCTTTGCATTCATGAATCAAATATTTGGTTTTCAATGTAATCTTTTTCAATCTTTTTCATGCCCTTTTGATACCAATCATTGCCAATTCTTTCCATATTGAGTGTGCACGAAATATTTAGGCTTCATTGAGAGAATATGCTGCAAAAAAGGATTGGAAAACATGATTTTCTATTTTTGTCATATTTTATTTTAATTAAATGAACTAATAATAATAATAATTCAAATAATTAATAAAAAATGATAAAATAACTCCCTTTAAAGTCAATGGGTCGTGCATAGCTTTTGGGTGATGATTCTTGGAAGAAATTGAGGCCCATTAGCAATTTTGAGGCATCTGAAGCAAACTTGACTTTTCAAAATTCCCAAAAATTTCCCAACTTCCACAAGGCATATCTTGCTCAATTTCTAAGCTTTGATCATGTTCTTGGACATTTTGGAAAGGCCTTGAAGTCCTCTAACCAATTCCTTTGGTCCCATGTCATTTTGATTTACCAATCTCAAGTTATGGTCTTTGACTTAAAGTCCCTTTTTGTTGACTTTTGAAAATGACCTATAATGTTGAGATTGATAACTTTTTGTGAGAGCATTTCTTGGACTTGAAGTGTGAAGAGGAGTTGTAGGAAATGTCATTCTCTTCAAAATGAGCTTTGGATGGAATTTTTCTGATAAACCATATGGAAGTTATGCCTTGGTCAAGTTACAGTTGATTTTTTCAACTGTCCAAAAATGGAAACTTTTGCATCTTGAGACTTTTTGAGCCATGCCTTGAAAATCATGATCAAGCATTGATCAAATGATGTTTGTGGCTTCAAAATAAGATGTTAACCAAAAATTTGAACTTTTGACTGTCAAATGACCATTTTGCCCCTGCAGTTGACTGTTGAGCAATTAGGGTTTTTGACTGTGCAATTTTGTGCTGTAAGTCTTGAAACTTGACATGAGGATGCTTGACAATGTTTGAAGGCATGTAGGTCTTGTTTGGACCCTTGAAAACTTTAATTTCTTTGCCAGAACCAAAACCCTAATTTTTGACTTTTAGGAGGCCCTTGAACTGTGCAACCCTTGAGAGATTTTGAAGCACGATCTTGGCAAATCTTGAAGAATATGGGAGGGCAAATTTTGGGGTACGACAGTTGCCCTTGTTCAATCTTCTTAAACCTGAGGATGTAGATTGGCTGACGTGCCTTTCGTAATCCGAAGGTAGAAGATGATTGAACACTAGAGTGCCCAGAAATTTGCGCTCACATGTTAGCAGTGTGATGGTGGGAATGGGCTTACAGATGCCATTTGGAGATTGATGGATAGGAAGATGGGCTTACAGATGCCATTTTGAGAGGTGATGAATAGGTGGATGGGCTTATAGATGCCATCTAGGTGTCGATCGCGTAAGAGTTTCCTTAGCGAGAACTCGCGTACCTGAAAAAGAATATGATTACCTGGCCTATTACAGGAGCTGGTCTTCAAACTCTTTGTGTAAATGTGCCCTGACTGGTTACATGAATCGAATCTTTGAACTCTTCGGGCGTGCCCTGGTGAGATACAGGAATCGAGTCAGGAGCTTCCAAAAGGTTATGAATGAATCAGGGATGGTTACTACCTCAACGGAACGGTGAAAGAACCTTGGGTGATTACTACCACAACAGTAACGACGAGAGAATCTGGGGCGATTACTACCTCAACAGGAACGCTGAAAGAATCTTGATTGTCTTCTACTAGGATAAGAATCAGGGAGATCTTAGGGTCGATCTGACTGAACCGGAGAAGGCCTTTGACTGGATAAGAATCAGGAAAATCTTAGGGTCGATTTAACTGAACCGGGCAAGGTCTTGGAATATCTTCAACTGGATAAGAATCAAGGAGATCTTAGGGTCGATCTGACTGAACCAGAGAAGGCCTTTGACTGGATAAGAATCAGGAAAATCTTAGGGTCGATTTAACTGAACCGGGCAAGGTTTTGGAATATCTTCAACTGGATAAGAATCAGGGAGATCTTAGGGTCGATCTGACTGAACCAGACTAAAGTCTTTGAATATCTTCAACTGGATAAGAATTAGGGGGATCTTAGGGTCGATCTGACTGAACCAGAGAAGGCCTTTGACTGGATAAGAATCAGGAAAATCATAGGGTCGATTTAACTGAACCAGACTAAAGTCTTTGAATATCTTCAACTGGATAAGAATCAGGGAGATCTTAGGGTCGATCTGACTGAACCAGAGAAGGCCTTTGACTGGATAAGAATCAGGAAAATCTTAGGGTCGATTTAACTGAACCAGGAAAGGTCTTTGAATATAGCTGAGAACTTAACTGGATCTTTCCTGAAAGGTAAAGGTCAGTCATATGCAATGCATGATATGGATCAAGCAATGGTGTTCTCAACATAAATGAGATTGTAAGATATGATGAGTTTATGGAAATGCGATGTTTATGAATGTATGTTTTTGTCTAGGAAAGTAAATCCTTGACGGGTGCCGGGACGTCACATCCTGGGCTGATAATGAAGAATAGTGTTATTTGCTTCCGCTGGAAAGGGATAGTTGCAAGAATACCGGTAGGAGAAGATAACTCCGTTAGGGAATAAACTTGGCGAATGGATTACTCTGCGGGGAGAAAGTTAATCTAGCTACCTTGCTGGGGAACAGTATTCTGTAGGGGAGAGAGGTATTTTGCTGAGATATTGATGGTAACTCCGCTGGGGATACCGTTGTTATGTTGGAAGTGCTAATAGACTTCGCTGGGGATAAGAAGATTTCACTGGGGACGATCTTCTCGTGGCTTTTGGCTGAGGATAACCTAGTTATATCCTGGTAGGGAAATAACCTTTGAATAAAGCCGGGGGACGCGTTCGTGTTCTACGGGTGGCAAGCTTCCAGAATCTACTGGGGATAAGCTTCCTGCTGGGGAGATGGATTCAAATTTTCCTTGGGAAATCTTGATTGGACTCTCCTGGGGAAATTTTGAGATGTATTGGGGAAGTGGCTCCGCTGAATATTTGGTAGACTGCCGGGGAACAATCTTAGATCAAGACTGTCGGGGATGCTTGTTAAGAATGTTTGTATACTCCGCTGGCGAATGTTGAGATCCGCGGGGGATAATCCAACTTCCTTGAGGTTGATTGTATAACTTTGCTCGGGGAGAGTGCATTGATTTGCTGACTCACTCTCTGGGGAATTCAGATGTACTGGTTACGTTCTTTAGCTGAAGCTACCTTGATACCATGGTGGACAGAACAATTAGATCGCTTAGACCACTCATTATTGCCCCTGTTTCTAATGTTACCTGTAATTATTCCTTTGTTTTGTATGCAAATATTTATGAGTTAGCAATTATTGTCAAATGCGTATATCACAAATTGAACCTTGGACGTTCTTCGTAAAACAAAAAAGAAAAGGAAAAACAATTGGCAATTTGTAGCTGAAAAGTGAATTTGTTATTGATTTTGAGTTTGCCTGTAAATAGGCGTTTATATACAAGAGGCTGACGTCCTAGTAAGAGAACGCCGTCGAACAAAAGAGTTTAATACAAATTTGTACAAAGGAATATAAAATAGCTGTGTGAATAGAATAATCCCACTGGGTTCCAACTCTGCTATCGCCTTTATATCTTTGAGCGTCTCATCACTTGATGACCTAGCCGAAGATGAAGCTGATTGATCGATGCCGTCTGAACTTGATGTTGATACCGGATTCTAGATGCGAGGTGATCCAATGAGACATAGTATTACACTTTATCCCTAACTTTTTCCTGGACCGCCCTTTCGGGTTTTCAGTCCATCGGGATACCCATTTTTGCCCAAGCCGCCTTTTCAGGTTTTCGACTTGCCGGGTGTACAGATTTTTTCATTTCATCCCTTCATTTGCCCGAACCCTTTTGGTTCGCCGGGAAGCCCTAATTTTTGCCTAGGTATGTCAACCTAGCGGGTCTTTTTTTCATGCGTAGTATCTTTTTACTATGTCTGCATTGGCGGGGTGAGGAAGGTCGTCACCATCCATGGTAGTTAGAATAATGGCTCCTCCTGAGAACACATGTTTAACCACAAATGGCCCTTCATACGTAGGGGTCCATTTTCCCCTTGGATCACTTTGAGGAAGAATGATACGTTTGATTACCAGATCCCCAACTTGATATTCTTGTGGTCTAACCTTTTTGTTAAATGCCCTGATCATCCGTTTTTGATACGTCTGACCATGACAAATAGCAGCAAGTCTCTTTTTGTCAATAAGGTTTAGCTGATCAAGTCGTGTCTGGATCCAATCATCTTCGCTCAGATCTGCATCCTTCATTAATCGGAGAGAGGGTATCTGCACTTCGATCGGTAAGACTGCCTCCATGCCGTAGACCAAAGAGAAAGGAGTTGCCCCGGTTGACGTCCTTGCTGAGGTAGGGTACCCATGTAGAGCAGACGGTAACATCTCGTGCCAATCTTTATAAGTCACTGTCATCTTCTGCACAATCTTCTTGATATTTTTTATTTGCTGCTTCTACAGCCCCATTCATCTTCGGTCTGTAAGGAGAAGAGTTGTGGTGCTGTATCTTGAATTGCTCGCAGAGCTCAATGATCATCTTGTTATTGAGATTGGTACTGTTGTCCGTAATGATTCTCTCAGGGACGCCGTAACGACAGATCAAGTTATGCCGAATGAACCGTGCCACAACGTACTTGGTTACCGTAGCGTAGGGAGCTGCTTCAACCCACATTGTAAAGTAATCAATCGCCACCAGAATGAAGCGATGCCCATTGGATGCTGTAGGTTTAATCTCGCCGATCATATCTATGCCCCACATTGCAAAAGGCCAAGGTGCAGTCAGGACATTTAGAGGAACTGGGGGAACGTGCACCTTGTCTGCGTATATCTGGAATTTATGGCATGTCCGAGAGTGTTGGTAACAGTCGGCTTCCATAGTGGACTAGAAATACCCTACCCGAAGGATTTTCTTCGCCATAGTGTGTCCACTGGAATGTGTTCCGAAGGTACCCTCATGTAGCTCTTCCATGATCCTTTCTGCTTCAGTCTTATCCACACAACGCAGTAAGGTCGAATCATGGTTTCGCTTGTACAGGATGCCGTTGCTAAGGAAGAACTTTGCCGCGAACCTTCTCAGGAATTTCTTGTCGTTGACAGATGCACCTTCAGGGTATTCCTGAGCTTCCAAGTATCTCTTCACCTCATGGTACCAAGGCTTCTCGGTCACCAATTCAGTCTCAAGATCACAACAGTATGCTGGTTCGTCCAGTTTCCAGATAATGATCCGGGGAGCCTCATTGTCCCATTTGACTTTGAACATAGAAGCCATCGTAGCTAACGCGTCCGCCAGCTGATTCTCCTCTCTCAGAAAGTGTTCAAAGGTTATCTCTGTGAAGTGGGGGATCATTGTCAATACAAATTCTCTGCAAGGAATAAGATTCGAATGTTTCGTATCCCACTCTCCTTTGATCTGATTGATCACGAGAGCGGAATCTCCGACGACACTCAGATACTTGATCCTTAGGTCGATCGCAGCTTGAAAACCCATGATGCATGCCTCATACTCCGCCATGTTGTTGGTGCAGTGGAAACATAGTCGGGCAGTGATTGGAGTATGAGTGCCTTGGGGGGATATTATCACAGTGCTGATACCGTTACCCAAAGCATTGGAGGCTCCGTCAAAGTGCATAGACCATCGGGATCCTTCCTCAGGTCCTTCATTCGGTCCAAGTACTTCACAATCAGTCACTATCATGATACTCTCGTCTAGAAACTCGAAGTTCATTGACTGATAGTCATCTACTGCCTGATGTGCCAAGTGGTCTGCCAATACACTTCCTTTGATGGCTTTCTGAGTTGTGTATTGGATGTCGTATTCTGTCAAGATCATTTGCCATCTTGCTATTCTCCCAGACATAGCAGGCTTTTCAAATATGTACTTTATAGGATCCATCTTTGAGATCAACAAGGTAGTGTGAGTCAGCATATACTGTCTCAGCCGGCGAGCAGCCCATACCAAAGCGCAGCAAGTTTTCTCGAGCAGTGAGTATCGGGTCTCACAGTCGGTAAACTTTTTGCTAAGGTAATAAATGGCATGCTCTTTTCTTCCAGACTCGTCATGCTGCCCCAGCACACATCCCATTGAGTTGTCAAGTACTGTCAGGTATAGTATCAGAGGTCTCCCTTCAACCGGTGGCATAAGAATGGGTGGTTCTTGGAGATACTCTTTGATTCTGTCAAAAGCGGCATGACATTCATCGTTCCAACGTTCTACCTGATCTTTCTTCAGCAGCTTGAAGATTGGTTCACAGGTAGCAGTCAGGTGCGAGATGAATCGGGCAATGTAATTCAGACGTCCTAAAAAGCCTCTGACTTCTTTCTCTGTCTTAGGAACTGGCATCTCTTGAATGGCCTTAACCTTGGCAGGGTCCACTTGAATACCCTTGTCACTTACAACGAAGCCTAGCAATTTCCCAGATCTTACCCCGAAGGTGCACTTGTTCGGGTACAACCTCAACTTGTACAACTTCAGACGGTCAAACAATTTCTGCAGATGATCAAGGTGTTCTTCCTCAGTTTGGGACCTTGCGATCATGTCGTCGACATACACTTCGATCTCATGATGGATCATGTCATGAAATAAAGCAACCATGGCACGTTGGTAGGTCGCCCCAGCATTTTTTAACCCGAATGGCATGACCTTGTAGCAGAAGGTGCCCCACTGAGTAACAAAGGTAGTCTTTTCCATGTCTTCAGGAGCCATCTTGATCTGATTATAGCCTGAAAAACCATCCATGAAAGAGAACACCTTATGCTGAGCAGTATTGTCATCCAGAACATCAATGTGAGGTAGAGGGAAGTCATCTTTGGGGATGGCCCTGTTCAGATCCCTGTAGTCAACACACATTCTGACCTTACCATCTTTCTTTGGGACCGACACCACATTAGCAACCCACTGAGGGTAAGAAGTCACTGCAAGAAATCCGACATCAAACTGTTTCATAACCTCAGCTTTGATCTTTTCAGACATCTCTGGACGCATACGACGGACCTTTTGCTTAACCGGAGGGCAGTCTTCCTTGGTAGGCAAATGATGGACCACAATATCAGTATCCAAACCAGGCATGTCTTTGTAGGACTAGGCGAAGATCTCCACATAATCATGTAGCATCTGAGTCAACCGTTGCTTCACGCTGGGCTCTAGGTTGGCACCAATCTTGACTTCCTTCCTATCTGTATCAGTACCCAGATTTATTGTTTCCATTGGCTATTCGTGTGGTTGAATTGCCCTCTCTTCCTGGAGTAACAGTCTTGCAAGCTCGCCAGGCACTTCGCAATCATCTTCACCTTCGTCTTCGGCTAAGTTGATCGGATTTTCGAAGTCATAACCGGCAGTAGAAGAGTCGTTACCAGTGAGATCCAGAGTGGATTGAAACCTGTATGAGTGAGTGTGTGTAAATACAGCTGTTTTTGCAATATATAAAGAAAGGAAAGAAAGAAAAGGAGCATAAGATTTGAAATGCGAGAAAACGTCCAAGGTCTTTATTCATGATATATGAAATGACAATTAATATGCCCTCACAAATGAAGCCATGGTGCCCCGGGTAAAACACCGGGCCATAGAGTTTTAATTCATTGTTTATTACAAATAACAAAAACAAAGGAGTTTATTACTGCGTAACAAAAGTAACAGGAGTATGATCTTTAGCGGTCCAATTGGTTAATCCACCATCAATCGTCGGGTAAATCCAGCTATCAAACTCTGACTCTTCCACATCATCTTCGTCCCCAACAGCATTTACTCCTGGATTGGTAATGAGCACAGGAAGTCTTCTGGTCCTTGCCTTGCGCACAACCCTCTGAGCCTCTGCAGTAAAACCCAGTCCGAACTTGTCAGTTTTTTGTGTAAAATTAGGGAGCCTGCCCCAGTTAGCACATTCACCTTTCTTGATTACAGCCCGGGCATCCTTCAGGGAAGCCATCTTCAAAGGAACATCCTCTTCAACCACTGTTTCTGCTGCTGCCAATATTGGAGGTACCTCTTCAAAATGCTGAAAGGGGGTTTCAATAAACTCCCCGTCCATCTCAATATATCGGAAGGAATTCAAGTGACTAACCATATACTCCTCCTCTCCCTGCACAGTGACAATCTTCCCTTTGACGGGGTACTTGAGCTTTTGGTGTAGGGTAGAGGTCACTGCCCCGGCTTTGTGAATCCAAAGTCGACCCAGTAAACAGGAATAAGATGGACGGATATCCATCACATAGAAAGTTGAGTCGAATACTTGAGAACCCACATGATTAGGAATGTCTACTTCTCCATGAACCATCCTCTTAGAACCGTCAAAGGCCCTGACAATGATGTTGCTAGGTTTCAGCTCTAGGCCCTCACAATCCAACCGGTCTAAGGCCTTTTTGGGTAACACATTCAGGGAAGAACCGGTGTCCACCAACACGTGCGCAAGAGTAGTTCCCCTGCATTCAATAGAGACATGCAGGGCGTCATTTTGGTTCTTTCCCTTAGCAGTAAGGTCAGCATCCGAGAAACCCAAACCATTGTCAGCTGTCAAATTGGCTACGCAATCAGTAAATTGGACTGCAGACGTCTCCTGTGGCACATGGGCCGTCTTTAGAAATGAAATCAAGGCCTTAGCATGGGCCTCTGAGCACAGCAGCAGGGAGAGCATAGCGATCTTGGAGGGGGTATGCCCCAGCTGTTCAACAACATTAAAATTGCTCTTCTTGATTATCTTCAGAATTTCCTCCATCTCTTGTTAGGAGGCCTCAGCATTCACAGATTTTGGTGCCTCCATCCGAGAAGGCTCATCTTCAATCCCTTTGCCCCGAGCATCAGATGACTCCGCAGCAGGGGAAACAACTTGATCAAAAATGGGAACCGGTGCACTTGCAGGTGTTATAACGAGAGGTCTTCGAATAGCTGGTGGTGCAATGTCAGGCGAGAAGAGCCTGCCACTGCGGCTAACTTTGGTTGGACCAGTGATATTGCTGATGTTGGTGCCAGTGTTGAACTCTTGCTTTATACCGTGTACATATACATCTGCCCCATAGTGCCATGGGACAGCCTTATCGGATTCATAGGGGAGAGGCCCCGGAACAGTAATATGAACGGGTGCGACAGTCATGATTTTAACTGGCTTCCTCGGGGGAGCCTTGATTGGATTATTGAAAATTGTAACAATAGATACATCTTCCACAGGAACAAACGGAACAGCGGTCTTCTTGAACAGAATCTCCTTGCTGTCCATCAGGCTTTGGACGCCCAACTTCAGCAAAGGACAAGCAGAAAGGGAAACAACACAGAAAAGGCAACCTTCGCTACAACCCGGAAATAAACCGGCCAGCAGTAGGTTCCTCTTAACAGTCATCAGAGGAGTAGCTACATCATTCACGGAAACGGCATACACATCTTCATCAACGGCAGTCACTCCATGCTGGGGCATAGGAGCAGTGACCACATTTGGCCTCTCAGGTGCCTCAAATTGTATCTCCTTCGCGTCAATAAGGTCTTGCACCTTATTCCTTAAGGCCCAACAGTCATCAGTAGAATGCCCCGGGCTATCGGAGTGATAAGTACAGCGGGCATTCAGATTATACTTGGGAGAGGCAGTATTCACAACCTTCGGGGCCTCCCTGACAGTCACCAAGTTGGTGGATAGCAACTGCGGCAAGATTTGCGACAAGGTCATACTCAGCCGGGTAAACTCTCTTCTGGGTCTTTCAGCCCTGGGTGGATTTGTTTGCCGAGGAGCGGCAACAGGTTTGGCAATCATCACTGCGTTGAAAGATTGGCGGCGTTCTGGTTTCTCTTGCCTCCTAGGCCCATACACAGCACTGGCCTCCTTTTTAAAATGTTTCTTCTCAGCACTTGAAGACGCACCTTTCTGAATTTTACCGGACTTCATTCCAGCCTCTATTCTCTCCCCAGTCAGAATAAGATCAGTGAACCCTGCAGACGAATTACCGATAAGATGATTAGAAAACGGCCCGGAGAGGGTCCCCAAGAACATATCCACCAGCTCACGGTCAGTTAACGGAGGCTGCACCCTGCCAGCCAGATCCCTCCAGTTCTGTGCATACTCCTTAAAACCTTCGCTTGATCCTAGGGACATACCCTGGAGTTGGGTACGTGTAGGAGCAAGGTCGGTATTATATTGATACTGCTTATAAAAAGCAGTAGCCAACTCCTCCCAGTTACGAACCTTGGTCCCATCCAGCTGATAGAACCATTCGAGATGAGACCCTGAAAGACTCTCCTGGAAGAAGTGGATCCACAAGTTCTTGTCCACTGTGTACGGTTGAATCTTCCGCACATAAGATCTGAGGTGTAGCTTAGGGCAAGACGCCCCGTCATACTTGGTGAAAGATGGTGCCTTAAATTTGTGAGGAATGATCACACCAGTAGATAAGCCCAAGTCTCCGAAATCCAGCCCAGGCACTTGTTGGATCTCCATAGCGTTCAGTCTGTCTTCCAACCGCTTGTACCGGTCTTCAGTAGGAGGATATTGTTCCTCATTAAAGTCAGTCTCGTTATCAGAGACTACTGGACTTGAAGTCTTTCCCCCCTAGGGACTGTCTTTGCCTACAGAAGAACCAGCTTCTTCATTCTGTAGAGTGTTACCAAACCTCCGGCCTGAGTTGAAAAGAACAGTTATGTTCTTCTTCTTCCCCTACTTCAGGAGTAAAGCCTTCAGCTCTTCTTGGCCTTGAGCCAAACCCATGACCAGCTCCTGAAATTGCGCGTTCTGCGCCTGAAGGGCCTTGATTGACATCTCAGTTGATGATGAGTCAGGGTTCATGATGCTGAAATAAACAGCGAAGAACAGTAAGCAACCTTAAAAGAAGAAAACCTGCTATGCACATGATGAATGATATGTGTTTATGCAATGCA
The DNA here is from genome assembly GCA_948472305.1 of Vicia faba. NCBI lineage: Eukaryota > Viridiplantae > Streptophyta > Magnoliopsida > Fabales > Fabaceae > Vicia > Vicia faba. Next base: position 758,473,975 of record OX451738.1, read on the forward strand.
TTCAGGGGTTCGAAAGTTCAAATTTGTTGTAGACAAAAAGGAACACACATTATCTTTAAGGAAATAATTGTTCAGTACATCAAAGCCTCGTGGGCCAAACATTACAAAAGAAAATCAATCCCAGAAGACACTACGCATCCTCTTTGGAGCAATGTAGGTGTTGAGGTTCCTCTCCTCGTGCAATAGGTGGGTGAGCTCCAAGACCTTCTTTTCACTAGCATGTAGACTGGTCTCAAGAGAATTCCGTTCTTCCTTAACCTGGCTCTAGCTCTTCTGCATCTCTTCCCAGGACGTGGGCATGTCAGGATGTTGAATGGTGTAGGACACCTCTCCCTCCGAGACTGGCTCTTTGATCACAGGGAGCATATGAGGATATGGCATCACTAACTTCTGGGAGCGGGCTCGTACCCACTTGAGATAAGGTTCCAATGGGATGGAATTCTTGTGCCCCAGTGTCTTGCTGTCTATCTTACTAGGCATCCTCCAAGCTCTGATAAATCTCTGGCGAAGTCCTTGTGCATCATTGTCGAAGTCAAAAACTATGTCAGGAATTAACATGTCATGAGGGTTGTCCCTTCGAGCATAACCAAACAGTCTCCAAGCCAGGCATGGGTTGTAAGTAATACCTCGTCTAATTCAAAGTAAAGGAACATTAGGGTACTCCCCGCAACGATCAATGATAGTGACATCCTCTCTGGACCGAGGGCACCAATGTATATCTGCATGTGTAAGAGTCATCAACCGTTGTGACCATCTCAAACCCCGCTCGTTCTTCAAAACTGATTGTGGAAGGTGCGAAATAAACCACCTTCCCAGGAGAGGAGTGCAGCACATAAGGACACCTCTTTTTCTCATGGTTCGAGTGTAACATGAGTGAAGGATGTCCCCCAGCAACGTAGGTATAGGATTTCTGGACATGAAGATCTGGACAGCACTGATATCTATAAGCTGATCTGGGTTAGGGAACAACACCAAACCATAGACAAGGAGGGCCACAACTTCTTCAAAAGCTTTTAAGTCAAGGGAGTTCCAACATTCCTGGGCCTTTTCAAACAGAAACCTAGCTAAGAACCCTTTGATGCCACTTCTAACCTCCCAATGTCCCTTGAGGTCAGATGATTGTAGGTGTAAGGCTTTAGCAATCTCTTCAAGCTTGGGTTCCTTTTCCGTACCGTTGTAGGGTAGTTGATCAAGGATATGGATCTTCAGAAGCCGGGAGAACTCTTCCAATGTAGGCACCTGTTGATAATCCAAGAAAGTGAAACAATGATGCAGAGGGTCAAAGAACTGGAACAGGACCTTTATCATATCTTCCTCAATGTTGGTGTTGACCAAGCTAATGAGTCTTCCATGTCTCTCACTGAATGAAGAGCTCTCGGGAATCCTGGATATAAGTTCCTTAAGCTGATGAGGGATCCTTACAAGGCTGATCTGAATTGTCTTTCTGCGAACAGTTTCCATGTCCTGCAAAACAAGAACAAAGATGAAGATTCGAACCCCCGAAATGGTTAGTCAATGCATATGATGCTGGATGATGTCATGATGCTATGATTAAACACACCACAAATATTTACAAAGGCAAACATGATAAGGCACACAAGTCACACAAGACAAGCCCTTAGAGTTTAGGCCTGCATGGGGGCTGGGTATTACCCTCTTTCAGTTTGTTGGTTCATACCTATCCTATCAAAAGTAACCGGGTTCTAAGGGTCCCAATATCACTGGATTTCTTTCATTGTTCATCGTTTTGATTTAGCCACTGAACTGGCGACCGAAATATTCCAGGAAAGCAACCCTCAATTGAGTGTAGTATCGAGTATCAACCAACCTCGGACTGCACCAAAGTCAGTTATCTCACTACCCTAAAGAGGCCAAGATGGTTCAATTAAGGTTCCTAAGGTCAGTTGATGCTTCACGACACCACATGAAGGCCCCGTACTCTCCTTGACTGAACTCAAGGGTTACCGGTACACACCAAAGTGACACATCAATTTAGCAGACTGTTTCAACCATGTCGGTATACCCCGCACAGTTCCCTCACAGTCTTGTTGCTACTTTCTAAGAAGGTATCCACAGATCCGGGTTAGGATCTATAGAACTCCCAAGACAGTCCCACAATTTAAAGCAAACAAGTCAAAGCAATTGAAAACACGGTTATGAACTATCCTAAGGTACACCTCACTTTATAAGATTCCCCAGCAGAGTCGCCAGTTCTGTGATCGGTGGATCTGGAACTGACTGTTTAATGCTGGTTCGCGAAATGTCGCGGAAGCAAGAGTCGCCACCGTCTTTTATTTTCTCCAAATGGAAAGGACAAAAGCACAGAAAAATTCCTTATTGAGATTGTTTCTCGGTTCGGGAGGTAGATTTATAGAAAGGGAAGGTGTTAGCACCCTTTCTATCCATGGCTATCCATGGGCTCTTAGATACTTGCTCATTTGTGTTTTAAAAAATGTTTGTTTGCTTTTCAACTGTGGGTTTAAAAAAAGTTTCGTTTAAAATTTCAATTCGACTCTTGTATCAGTCCTCAAGAGTGTTTGAAAAGTTGTTTTTGAAAGCATTTTGAAAAGTGTTGGTGTGAAAAGAAGTTTGATTTGTTTTGAATTAGAGCAAGTATCTATGAGTCGTCTACCTACCCTAAGGAATAAGTCTGTGTAAATGTCCTTAAGGTAGTGCCTGTAACACCCCAGTTTCAATTATTTGATTTATTTAATTGAGAAATTATTTTATTAGAATTAATAAAATGAAAAGGAATTATTTATTTTGGAATATTGGAAGAAAATAAAAGAAATAAGAAATATGGGTTCTTTTAAGTTATTGGGCTTGGAGGTTGTTAGTAAAGAGTGGGGGTGCAAGAGAAATAAAGATATGTTTTGGAACTTAAGCTATTTTTCTCATTATTCACGATAACAGAGTTTGGGAAATTTGGGGAAATAGAGCTCTGAAGGTGAGAAGAACGAAGAACATCGCTCAAGAACTCAAGCTGCAATTTGATAAGGTAAGGGGGGCTACTACTCGATTTACTTTTGCTTATGGGTTTATGTACGGTTGATTCGGGTAATCGTAGGGAGAGACCCCAATTATTAGATGTCATTAGGGATCGATACCCTTAGGATTGAACCTTGTTAGAAAAGGTTTAGATTCCCAATTTTATGAATCAATTAGGGATTTTAGATTCCTATGGTGGATTGGATGTCTTTGTATTGTATTGCACTGCCGTAGAGAGGTATTTTCGTGCAAAAATATGGGTATATGAGCTGCTGCAAAAACAGAAATTTTGGGTTCGCACTCATCAACACGGGCGCGTTGATTTACGTGGGCACCCGTGTTGATTCACTATAATGCTGATGAAAAAGTGTTTTCTGGCCACAATTCAACACGGGCGTGTTGATTAACACGGGCACCCGTGTTGATTCACTGTGTTGGCATAAAAATGTGTTTTCTGGGCACAATTCAACACGGGCCGTGTTGATTCACACGGGCGCCCGTGTTGATCCCCTGTATTGTCAAAAAAACGTGTTTTCTGGACACATTTCCACACGGGCAGTGTTGTTTTACACGGGCACCCGTGTTAAACCTCCTGAATTGGTTTTTAAACTATGTTTTCTATGCACGCTGTTAAGTACGGATTGATCCGGTTTTGATGTGCAGTGTTTGACATGTTTTGAATATGTATTTATTAATTTCCTAGTGTTGATTGATGTGTGTATCGAATAACGATTGTATGTTATGATACCAACACTATGTGGATCTTATTGTCATGCTTTTAGATGATGTTATCAAGCATGAATTATGATATAACTTGATATGATTGATGTTTAATAGTATGCTGAGTGATTACATGCTATTCATATCATGTTATGTTTGATATTGTTGATGTTGCATGATATGTCGATTGATGTTAATAGTATGCTGAGTGTTACATACTTTACATATCATGTTGCATTTGTTAATTCCCATTGTGTGGAATTAACATGGTGGCCAATATACGTGTCCGCGATTTAATGGAACGTTGAGGTGGTAGCCGTGTCCGTGATATAATGGGACGGTGAGTTATCCGTGACCCGAGATTTAATGGGGCGGTAAAATGGTACCACATGCATGGGTGTGTTGCATTATATTGAATATGACATGAATGGATGATTTTTCCAATGTTGTATTTGATTGATTGTATGCATGTATTGATACTAAGCTGTTACCGATGTTTGATGTTAATAAGTAAGCATGAAAAGTATGATATTATGAATATATGGATTGTAAAGGTTTTTGTAATCTATGAAACATGCTAATTGTTGGGTGATGCTTATGGTTTCTTGAATTGATTGTTATGAACGTATAATCAAATGTATAGTTGAGATGCTCACCCTTACTGTTGAATATTTCAGATTGAGGAGCTTCGTTCAGGTGCTTGGCGAAGGCTTGTCATTTCTAGTTTATTTCCGTTTTAGTATTGTCCGGGTCATGCTCTGGTAGTTGTAACTCCGGGAACGTTTGTTTGTCGAGTTGCTTTAGTCAGACTCATTTATTTCCCTTTGTTTGTTATAATATGAGGTTGACATTTTCCAGGTGTTAATCCCTGATGATTTTGAAAATATTATAACGTTGGTTTTATTAATTAAATTATTCCGCTGTGTAAACATGTATGAGTTACTACTATGATTATGCATGACAGGAACTTGTTTTTATTAAAAGAGAATTGTGGCATCCTCGTTGATACATGTACTCTGAAATTATAATTTTAATTATTCGTGAAAATTTATTCGGGTTTTTTAGAGGGTGTTACAATAGTGGTATCAGAGCATAGTCGGTCGTTGCGACCAGAGTCTTGAGTCAGTCATTCCTTTTGTATGCGACTAGTGCAAGGTAACACTGTCGATACTGTATTCTGATGTGGAGTATGTTTTAATTCTCAGGAATATGGCTGGAAGAGGTAACAGACGAAATGATGCTGCACTCGCTGAGGCCTTGGGGATGTTAGCTGGTGTACTTGCTGGAAACCCAACTGGAGGCGTGATTGGTGCTGATAGGCAATTGGGGAACTTCCAAAGGAACAATCCTCCGTTGTTCAAAGGTACACATGACCCTGAAGGTGCTCAGAAGTGGCTGAAGGAAATCGAAAGGATTTTCCGTGTAATTGATTGTGCTGAAGATCTGAAAGTCAGATATGGTACGCATATGTTGGCAGAAGAAGCCGACGACTGGTGGGTTGCAACAAGGACTGAAATGGTTCAGGATGGAGAGGCACTGACTTGGGCTAACTTCAGAAGGGCTTTTCTGAGGAGGTACTTTCCTGAAGATGTTCGGGGAAGAAAGGAAATTGAGTTTTTGGAGCTTAAGAAGGGCAATCTGACTGTTAGTGAGTATGCTACTAAGTTCACTGAGCTGGCAAAGTATTATGCTCACTACAACAATGATGAGGCTGGAGAATTCTCAAAATGTATCAAATTTGAGAATGGTCTCCGAGATGAGATTAAGCAGGGAATCAGGTACCAGCGTATTCGTAGATTTTCTGATCTGGTGGATTGTAGCAGAATCTTGGAAGAAGATATTACCAAGAATAGGTCGTCTCACTCTCGTGGGGCTGTTGATAAAAGAGGAAAGCAACATATGGACCGTGGCAAGCCATATGGTAGAGATAACCAGAAATCAGGTGGATGGAAAAGGCCTAGTGGGGGAGATTCTAAGGCTCCTATCAGATGCTACAGGTGTGGTGAGTCTGGTCATCACATTCGAGATTGCAAGAGTGATGAGAAGAAGTGCTATAAATGTGGAAAGGCTGGTCATTTGTCTATTGATTGCAAAGGGAAGTCTGTTATTTGTTACAATTGTGGCGAAGAAGGTCACATTCGTCCGCAGTGTCCTAAGCCTAAGAAGGATTAGTCAGGTTGAAAAGTGTTCGCTTTGTCTGGATCTGAGACTACTCCAGAGGATCGATTGATTAAAGGTACGTGTTTTATTCATGGCACACCTTTAGTTGCAATTATTGATACTGGTGCAACTCATTCTTTCATTTCTTTGGATTGTGCTGAGAGGTTGAAACTGGACATATCTGATATGCGAGGTAGCATGGTTGTTGATACTCCTGCATCGGGTTCAGTGACAACTTCACTTGTATGTAGGAATTGTCCTATTGAGATTTTTGGTAGAGGTTTCGGTATAGATTTAGTGTGCCTACCGCTTGAACAAATTGATATTATCCTTGGGATGAACTGGTTGGAATTCAACCGGGTTCATCTGAACTGCTTTGCTAAGACGGTGATTTTTCCAGAAGCAGTTGGTGTCGAGAATTTGACTATGACTGCTAGGCAGGTACAAGAAGCAATGGAAGACGGTGCTAATGTGTTTATGTTACTTGCTTCGTTAGATGCAACAGGAAAGGTCAGGAGTGGTGAATTGCCAGTGGTGTGTGATTTTCCAGAAGTCTTTCCTGATGATGTTGGTGAGTTACCTCCTGAGAGAGAAGTGGAATTTTCTATAGATTTGATTCCTGGTACGAGACCGGTGTCGATGGCGCCATATCGTATGTCTGCGTCTGAGTTGGCTGAATTGAAGAGTCAGTTGGAAGATTTACTGGAGAAGAAGTTTATTCGTCCAAGTGTTTCGCCTTGGGGTGCTCCGGTATTGTTGGTCAAGAAGAAAGAAGGTTCTATGAGACTGTGTGTTGATTACAGGCAATTGAATAAGGTAACCATTAAGAATCGGTATCCGTTACCGAGGATTGATGATTTAATGGATCAACTAATTGGAGCCAGTGTATTCAGTAAGATTGACTTGAGATCTGGATATCACCAGATTCGTGTGAAAGCGGAAGATATTCAAAAGACTGCTTTTCGAACGAGGTATGGGCATTATGAATATTCTGTTATGCCGTTCGGAGTTACTAATGCACCTGGTGTTTTCATGGAATATATGAACAGGATTTTTCACCCGTACCTGGATAAGTTTGTTGTGGTTTTTATTGATGACATTCTGATTTATTCCAAGAATGACGAAGAGCATGCGGAACATCTCAGAATTGTGTTAGAGTTGTTGAAAGATAAGAAGTTGTATGCAAAGTTGTCCAAATGTGAGTTCTGGCTGAATGAAGTTAGTTTTCTTGGACATGTGATTTCTAAAAATGGTATTGCAGTGGATCCTACAAAAGTAGAAGCAGTATCTCAGTGGGAAGCGCCGAAGATTGTTTCTGAAATCAGAAGTTTCCTTGGTCTTGCAGGTTATTACAGAAAGTTTATCGAAGGATTCTCAAAGTTAGCATTGCCGTTGACGAAGTTGACTCGTAAAGGACAAGCGTTTATTTGGGATTCTGATTGTGAGAAAGGTTTCCAAGAATTGAAGCGGAGATTGACTAGTGCTCCTATTCTGATTTTGCCGAATCCGGTGGAATCTTTTGTGGTCTATTGTGATGCATCTCTGTTGGGTCTAGGTGGTGTTTTAATGCAGAATCAATAGGTAGTTGTGTATGCTTCGAGACAGTTGAAGGTTCATGAAAGGAACTATCCTACTCATGACTTAGAGTTGGCAGCAGTTGTGTTTGTCTTGAAATTGTGGAGACATTATCTGTATGGTTCGAGATTTGAAGTGTATAGTGATCATAAGAGTTTGAAGTATCTTTTCGATCAGAAAGAGCTCAATATGAGGCAAAGAAGGTGGTTGGAATTTCTCAAAGATTATGATTTTGGTTTGAATTACCATCCTGGTAAGGAAAATGTGGTTGCAGATGCTATGAGCAGGAAATCCTTGCATATGTCTATGATGATGGTTCGTGAATTGGATTTAATTGAACAATTCCGAGATTTGAGTTTAATTTGTGAAAGTACTCCGAAGTGTGTTCGTTTGGGTATGTTGAAACTTACTAGTGGTATTTTAGAAGAGATCAGGATCGGGCAGAAATCTGATGTTAATTTAGTTGATAAATTGACATTGATCAACCAAGGTCAAGGTGGTGAGTTTAGAATTGATGAAAATGATGTTATGAGATTTGGCGATAGAGTTTGTGTTCCTGATGTCGCAGAAATCAAGAAGAGTATATTAGAGGAAGGACATCGCAGTGGGATGAGCATTCATCCGGGTGCCACGAAAATGTATCATGATTTGAAGAAATTGTTTTGGTGGCCGGGAATGAAAAAGGAAATAGCTGAATTTGTGTATGCATGTTTAATCTGTCAGAAATCGAAGATTGAGCATCAGAAGCCGTCTGGAGTTATGCAGCCGATGTTTATTCCAGAATGGAAGTGGGATAGTATTTCTATGGATTTTGTATCCGGGTTGCCGAGGACTCCTAAGAATTGTGAAGCGATATGGGTTGTTGTGGATAGACTGACTAACTCTGCTCATTTTATACTGGTGCGAATGGATTACTCAATGGAGAGATTGGCACAGTTATATATTGAGAAAATAGTGAGTTTGCATGGAGTTCCTTCTAGTATTGTGTCAGATAGAGATCCGAGATTTACTTCGAAATTTTGGGAAGGATTGCAGAAGGCTTTGGGTACTAAATTGAGGTTGAGTTCAGCTTACCATCCTCAGACTGATGGACAGACGGAGAGGACGATTCAATCGTTAGAAGATTTATTGCGTGCTTGTGTTTTAGAGAAGGGTGGAGCTTGGGATAGCTATTTTCCATTGATTGAATTTACTTATAACAATAGTTACCATTCGAGTATTGGTATGGCTCCGTTTGAGGCATTGTATGGTAGACGGTGTAGAACGCCTTTGTGTTGGTATGAATCTGGAGAGAGTTCAGTAATTGGGCCAGAGATTGTTCAGCAGACTACTGAAAACATCAAATTGATTCAAGAAAAGATGAGAGCTTCTCAGAGTCGTCACAAAAGTTATCATGATAAGAGGAGAAAGAATTTAGAATTCAGTGCTGGAGATCATGTGTTTATGAGAGTTACTCCGATGACGGGTATTGGTCGAGCGTTGAAATCTAAGAAGTTGACTCCGCATTTTATTGGTCCGTTTCAGATTACGGAAAGAATTGGAGAAGTTGCTTATCGTATTGCTTTACCTCCGAGACTTGCGAATTTACACGATGTTTTTCATGTTTCTCGGTTGAGGAGATACATTCCAGACCCATCTCATGTAATCCAAATAGATGATGTACAGGTGAGAGATAACCTGACAGTAGAAACATTGCCTATGAGGATAGAAGATCGGGAAGTGAAACAGTTAAGAGGTAAAGAGATAGCATTAGTGAAGGTTGCTTGGGGAGGTCCAGCAGATGGAAATATCACTTGGGAGCTGGAGAGCCAGATGAAAGAGGCTTATCCGGAACTGTTCGTCTAAGGTATGTTTCGAGGACGAAAACTCTTTTAGTGGGGGAGAGTTGTAACACCCCAGTTTCAATTATTTGATTTATTTAATTGAGAAATTATTTTATTAGAATTAATAAAATGAAAAGGAATTATTTATTTTGGAATATTGGAAGAAAATAAAAGAAATAAGAAATATGGGTTCTTTTAAGTTATTGGGCTTGGAGGTTGTTAGTAAAGAGTGGGGGTGCAAGAGAAATAAAGATATGTTTTGGAACTTAAGCTATTTTTCTCATTATTCACGATAACACAGAGTTTGGGAAATTTGGGGAAATAGAGCTCTGAAGGTGAGAAGAACGAAGAACATCGCTCAAGAACTCAAGCTGCAATTTGATAAGGTAAGGGGGGCTACTACTCGATTTACTTTTGCTTATGGGTTTATGTACGGTTGATTCGGGTAATCGTAGGGAGAGACCCCAATTATTAGATGTTATTAGGGATCGATACCCTTAGGATTGAACCTTGTTAGAAAAGGTTTAGATTCCCAATTTTATGAATCAATTAGGGATTTTAGATTCCTATGGTGGATTGGATGTCTTTGTATTGTATTGCACTGCCGTAGAGAGGTATTTTCGTGCAAAAATATGGGTATATGAGCTGCTGCAAAAACAGAAAATTTGGGTTCGCACTCATCAACACGGGCGTGTTGATTTACGCGGGCACCCGTGTTGATTCACTGTAATGCTGATGAAAAAGTGTTTTCTGGCCACAATTCAACACGGGCGTGTTGATTAACACGGGCACCCGTGTTGATTCACTGTGTTGGCATAAAAATGTGTTTTCTGGGCACAATTCAACACGGTCCGTGTTGATTCACACGGGCGCCCGTGTTGATCCCCTGTATTGTCAAAAAAACGTGTTTTCTGGACACATTTCCACACGGGCAGTGTTGTTTTACACGGGCACCCGTGTTAAACCTCCTGTGTTGGTTTTTAAACTATGTTTTCTGTGCACGCTGTTAAGTACGGATTGATCCGGTTTTGATGTGCAGTGTTTGACATGTTTTGAATATGTATTTATTGATTTCCTAGTGTTGATTGATGTGTGTATCGAATAACGATTGTATGTTATGATACCAACACAATGTGGATCTTATTGTCATGCTTTTAGATGATGTTATCAAGCATGAATTATGATATAACTTGATATGATTGATGTTTAATAGTATGCTGAGTGATTACATGCTATTCATATCATGTTATGTTTGATATTGTTGATGTTGCATGATATGTCAAATGATGTTAATAGTATGCTGAGTGTTACATACTTTACATATCATGTTGCATTTGTTAATTCCCATTGTGTGGAATTAAGATGGTGGCCAATATACGTGTCCGCGATTTAATGGAACGTTGAGGTGGTAGCCGTGTCCGCGATATAATGGGACGGTGAGTTATCCGTGATCCGAGATTTAATGGGGCGGTAAAATGGTACCACATGCATGGGTGTGTTGCATTATATTGAATATGACATGAATGGATGATTTTTCCAATGTTGTATTTGATTGATTGTATGCATGTATTGATACTAAGTTGTTACCGATGTTTGATGTTAATAAGTAAGCATGAAAAGTATGATATTATGAATATATGGATTGTAAAGGTTTTTGTAATCTATGAAACATGCTAATTGTTGGGTGATGCTTATGGTTTCTTGAATTGATTGTTATGAACGTATAATCAAATGTATAGTTGAGATGCTCACCCTTACTGTTGAATATTTCAGATTGAGGAGCTTCGTTCAGGTGCTTGGCGAAGGCTTGTCATTTCTAGTTTATTTCCGTTTTAGTATTGTCCGGGTCATGCTCTGGTAGTTGTAACTCCGGGAACGTTTGTTTGTCGAGCTGCTTTAGTCAGACTCGTTTATTTCCCTTTGTTTGTTATAATATGAGGATGACATTTTCCAGGTGTTAATCCCTGATGATTTTGAAAATATTATAACATTGGTTTTATTAATTAAATTATTCCGCTGTGTAAACATGTATGAGTTACTACTATGATTATGCATGACAGGAACTTGTTTTTATTAAAAGAGAATTGTGGCATCCTCGTTGATACATGTACTCTGAAATTATAATTTTAATTATTCGTGAAAATTTATTCGGGGTTTTTAGAGGGTGTTACAGTGCCATCCCACCATTGAGAGGTAGGTGGCACCACCATTGGAGGTGTTCAGGTCAATTCGAGGGTTCGGGACATTGTGGTCACCAGAGCAATAGGAAGACACCTTAGAAGCTACCCTCATGCCATGTTCATGGACATGAGGACTTACTAAAACATCATCTACTCGACGACCACGTTTCGAGGGGCAAGGCAACAGTGAGACGTACCCTAGGGGTGGTGTGTGAACTGTGTGTCATTCTCAATTATGTTTATCTTGTCATGCATTGGTGATCTACGCTTTGTTTTTATATTTTGACATTCATTCTTTCATGTGGTTATTAACAGTTAAAAGGGTGCGAGAAGATAAAAGTCCTACGCTATTACAAAGGCGCGGGTCTACATCGCCAAATTAAACCAAGACCCGATTTGAATAAATAAAAATGCGGAAAGTAAATACCCTAATTAATCTATTACAAGGCTTTGGGGCAAGTACATGAAATTTAAAAAAGGGAAATAAAAGCAAATATGCGAAAAGAAATAAGATCGAGAATGTGAGGGCGTTGGACCCTTTTAAAGAAATTACATCGAAATCGTAAATTAATTATATTAAATAAAAGCAAGAACTTATTTTTTGGAGTTTTTGTATTTATGGAATTTAATGAGAAAATTAAATGGAATTAAAACCCTAATTCTAAACTATTTTTAATTTTTTTAAAAAAAATGTTTAAGTTTGACCTAGTTTTAACCTAATTATTTAATTAGAAGGAAAATTAGAAGGAAAATTAGAAGGAAAATAAATATACAAACAGGGGGGGTTTTCTGGCCCAGTAGGAGGTGTATGCAAGCAATCAGGCCCACTCAATCCCAGGCCTTGTTTGACTTTTTATGGTCACGTGTAGACCCCTTGAATAAAGTGTATGATGGAACTCACATCCTGGCTCTTGGATTGGTCTCAGGGACACATGGCAAGCATATGCGTTGGGGCGTATGGTGAACTGTAGGACGGCCAGTGTACCTGAACATATTGCAAGAAAGAATATTAAGAGTATAAGGGGATCTGGGAATCGAACCCAGGTCCCAGTGTTTGAAAGACACCTCACTTACCAACCAGCCAAGCACGTTCGTTTGTAAGATTAGTGGAACCTGATTCATATGAGAGAGAATAAATGCTATTGGGTTAGAACAAAAATTAAGCGTGAACGTTTAAATAGTCCAGTCTGGTTGAGACAACTCAGCATCTTCTTCATGGCTGCTTCGTTTTACCTGAAAATATGAGATAGATAGCGGGGGTTTTAAACCCCCACTAAATGAAGAACACAAAAATAGCGATTAGGCCCTGGGCTCATATAAATTGAGCGCGAGGTGTGGTTTTGAATCGTTGGAATGTCACGAATCCAATGGCGTTGGTCTCATGGTCTAATTTTTCCCCAGGCGAGAAACCCCAATTTCACATCTTTGAAACCCTAACGAGCTCCCATGATGGATTCGTGTATAGGGCTTAAAAACTCAATTAAATGATGCCAACAACTTTAGAACAACCATGTTAGTACAAATCAACGCTTAAAACATATGGAAAAGAGGTGCAAATGCAAATACGATTATGAAAAAAATTGGGAACAGGGCCACGTGATTCTACCGTTTCTGGCTGTATGAAGACTTGATTTTGATTGGGAAAGATCCCTGGCAATGTAAGCAAGCTTATGGAATGGTTATTTTGCCTTGAAAGAAACTCTAACTGTGTTTTCAGTTTTGAAGAATTTTTGAGAAAAGTGCAAAGTGTATATTCTTCTTGGGCGCAGCTTCTTCCTTCTTTTGATTAGGTTTGCATTGTGTTTATATGTGTGACTGAATTAGGGTAGAAATCCAAGTCAAAAACCTTTGCATTCATGAATCAAATATTTGGTTTTCAATGTAATCTTTTTCAATCTTTTTCATGCCCTTTTGATACCAATCATTGCCAATTCTTTCCATATTGAGTGTGCACGAAATATTTAGGCTTCATTGAGAGAATATGCTGCAAAAAAGGATTGGAAAACATGATTTTTTATTTTTGTCATATTTTATTTTAATTAAATGAACTAATAATAATAATAATTCAAATAATTAATAAAAATGATAAAATAACTCCATTTAAGGTCAATGGGTCGTGCATAGCTTTTGGGTGATGATTCTTGGAAGAAATTGAGGCCCATTAGCAATTTTGAGGCATTTGAAGCAAAGTTGACTTTTCAAAATTCCCAAAGTTATCTTGCTCAATGTTTAAGCTTTGATCATGTTCTTTGAAATTTTGGAAAGGTCTTGAAGTCCTCTAACCAATGCCTTTGGTCCCATGTCATTTTGATTTACCAATTTCAAGTTATGGTCTTTGACTTAAAGTCCCTTTTTGTTGAATTTTGAAAATGACCTATAATGTTGAGATTGATAACTTTTTGTGAGAGCATTTCTTGGACTTTAAGTGTGAAGAGGAGTTGTAGGAAATGTCATTCTCTTCAAAATGAGATTTGGATGGAATTTTTCTGATAAACCATGTGGAAGTTATGCCTTGGTCAAGTTACAGTTGACTTTTTCAACTGTCCAAAAATGGAAACTTTTGCATCTTGAGACTTTTTGAGCCATGCCTTGAAAATCATGATCAAGCATTGATCAAATGATGTTTGTGGCTTCAAAATAAGATGTTGACCAAAAATTTGAACTTTTGACTGTCAAATGACCATTTTGCCCCTGCAGTTGACTGTTGAGCAATTAGGGTTTTTGACTTTGCAATTTTATGCTGTAAGTCTTGAAACTTGACATGAGGATGCTTGACAATGTTTGTAGGCATGTAAGAATAACAATGTGTGAAGACAATGTTTGGAGTAACGTAAATCTCAATGAAAGAATACCTTCCATAATGAAAAGGCTACCATCCATTGGAGTAACAAAAATCTCGACAATAGACTACCTTCAATAATGACAAGGCTACCATCCATTGGAGTAACAAAAATCTCGATAACAGACTACCTTCAATAATGACAATGCTACCATCCACGAGAGTAACAAAAATATCGACAACAGGGTAACATCTAAAATGACAAGGTTACCATCCATTGGAATAATAAAAATCTCGACAACAAACTACCTTCCATAATGACAAGGTTACCATCCATTGGAATAATAAAAATCTCGTCAACAGACTACCTCCCATAATGACAAGGCTACCATCCATTAGAGTAACAAAAATCTGAACAACATACTACCTTCCATAATAACAAGGCTACCATCCGTTGGAGTAATGTAAATCTCAACAAAAGACTACCTTCCATAATGAAAAGGCTACCATCCATTGGAGTAACAAAAATCTCGACAATAGACTACCTTCTATAATGACAAGGCTACCATCCATTGGAGTAACAAAAATCTCGATAACAGAATACCTTCCATAATGAAAAGGCTACCACCCATTGGAGTAACAAAAATCTCGACAATAGACTACATTTCATAATGAAAAGGCCACCATCCAATGGAATAACAAAAATCTCGACAATAGACTACCTTCCGTAATGACAAGCTTACCATCCATTGGAGTAACAAAAATATCGACAACAGACTATGTTCCATAATAACAAGGCTAACATCCAGTAGAGTAACAAAAATCTGGACACCATATTACCTTTCATAATGAAACGGCTACCATCCATTGGAGTAACATAAATATCGACAACAAACAACGTTCCATAATGACAAGGCTACCATCCATTGGAGTAACAAAGATATCAACAACAAACTACCTTCAATAATGACAATGCTACAATCCACTAGAGTAACAAAAATATCGACAACAGGTTAACATCTATAATGACAAGGTTACCATCCATTGGAATAATAAAAATCTAGACAACAAACTACCTTCCACAATGACAAGGCTACCATCAAATGGAATAACAAAAATATTGTCAACAGACTACCTTCCATAATGACAAGGCTACCATCCATTGGAGTAACAAAAATATGAACAACAGACTACCTTCTATAATGACAAGACTACCATCCGTTGGAGTAACGTAAATCTCAATGAAATACTACCTTCCATAATGACAAGGCTTCCATCCATTGGAGTAACAAAAATTTCGACAATAGACTAACTTCCATAATGGCAAGGCTACTATCCATTGGAGTAACAAAAATCTCGGTAACAAAGTACCTTCCACAATTACAAGGCTACCATCCATTGGAGTAACAAAAAACTCGACAAAAGACTACCTTCCATAATGACCAGGTTATCATTCATTGGAGTAACAAAAATATCAACGACAAACTATGTTCCATAATAACAAGGCTACCATCCATTGGAGTAACAAAAATATCGACACCAGACTACCATTCATAATGACAAGGATACCATCCATTGGAGTAACATAAATATCGACAACAGACAACGTTCCATAATGACAAGGCTACCATCCATTGGAGTAACAAAAATCTCGACAACAGACTAACTTCCTTAATGACAAGGCTACCATACATTGGAGTAACAAAAATATCGACAACAGACTATGTTCCATAATAACAAGGCTACCATCCATTGGAGTTACAAAAATCTCGACAACAAACTACCTTCCATATTGACAAGGCTACCATCCATTGGAGTAACAAAGATATCAACAACAGACTACCTTCAGTAATAACAATGCTACCATCCCCTAGAGTAACAAAAATATCGACAACAGGGTAAGATCTATAAAGACAAGGTTACCATCCATTGGAATAATAAAAATATCGACAACAAACTACCTTCCATAATGACAAGGCTACCATCCAATGGAATAACATAAATCTCGTCAACAGACTACCTCCCATAATGACAAGGCTACCATCCATTAGAGTAACAAAAATCTGAACAAAATACTACCTTCCATAATGACAAGGCTACCATCCGTTGGAGTAATGTAAATGTCAACGAAAGACTACCTTCCATAATGAAAAGGCTACCATCCATTGGTGTAACAAAAATCTAGACAATAGACTACCTTCTATAATGACAAGGCTACCATCCATTGGAGTAACAAAAATCTCGATAATAGACTACCTTCCATAATGAAAAGGCTACCATTCATTGGAGTAAAAAAAATCTCGACTACAGACTACCTTTCATAATGAAAAGGCTACCATCCAATGGAATAACAAAAATCTCGACAACAAACTACCTTCCATAATGACAAGGTTACCATCCATTGGTTTAACAAAAATATTGACAACAGACTATGTTCCACAATAACAAGGCTACCATCCATTGGAGTAACAAAAATCTGGACACCAGACTACCTTTCATAATGACAAGGCTACCATCCATTGGAGTAACATAAATATCGACAACAGACAACGTTCCATATTGACAAGCCTACCATCCATTAGAGTAACATAAATATCGACAACAGACAACCTTCCATAATAACAATGCTACCATCCCCTAGAGTAACAAAAATATCGACAACAAGGTAACATCCATAATGACAAGGTTACCATCCATTGGAATAATAAAAATCTCAACAACAAATTCCCTTCTATAATGACAAGGCTACCATCCATTGGAGTAACATAAATATCGACAACCGACAACGTTCCATATTGACAAGGCTACCATCCATTGGAGTAACAAAGATATCAACAACAGACTACCTTCAATAATAACAATGCTACCATGCCCTAGAGTAACAAAAATATCGACAACAGGGTGACAAGGTTACCATCCATTGGAATAATAAAAATCTTGACAACAAATTACCTTCTATAATGACAAGGCTATCATCAAATGGAATAATAAAAATCTCGTCAACAGACTACCTTCCATAATGACAAGGCTACCATCCATTGGAGTAACAAAAATCTCGATAAAAGACTACCTTCCATAATGACAAGGCTACCATCCATTGGAATAACAAAAATCTCGACAAGAGACTACCTTCCATAATGACAAGGTTACCATCCATTGGAGTAACAAAAATATCGACAACAGACAATGTTCCATAATAGCAAGGCTACCATCCATTAGAGTAACAAAAATATCGACACCAGACTACCTTTCATAATGACAAGGCTACAATCCATTTGAGTAACATAAATATCGACAACACACTATGTTACATAATGACAAGGCTACCATCCATTGGAGTAACAAAAATCTAGATAACAGACTACCTTCCATAATGACAAGGCTTCCATCCCCTAGAGTAACAAAAATATCGACAACAGGGTAAAATCCATAATGACAAAGTTACCATCCATTGGAATAATAAAAATCTCGACAACAAATTACCTTCTATAATGACAAGGCTACTATCCAATGTAATAACAAAAATCTCGTCAACGGACTACCTTCCATAATGACAATGCTACCATCCATTGGAGTAACAAAAATCTGAACAACAGACTACCTTCCATAATGATAAGGCTACCATCGGTTGGAGTAACGTAAATCTCAATGAAAGACACTCTTCCATAATGAAAAGGCCACCATCCATTGGAGTAACAAAAATCTTGACAATAGACTACCTTCCATAATGACAAGGCTACCATCCATTGGAGTAACAAAAATCTCGATAACAGACTACCTTCCATAATGACAAGGCTACCATCCATTGGAATAACAAAAATCTCGACATAAGACTACCTTCCATAATGACAAGGTTACCATCCATTGGAGTAACAAAAATATCGACAACAGACAATGTTTCATAATAGCAAGGCTACCATCCATTGGAGTAACAAAAATATCGACACCAGACTACCTTTCATAATGACAAGGCTACAATCCATTTGAGTAACATAAATATCGACAACAGACTACGTTACATAATGATAAGGCTACCATCCATTGGAGTAACAAAAATCTAGACAACGGACTACCTTCCATAATGACAAGGCTTCCATCCATTGGAGTAACAAAAATATCGACAATAGACTACCTTCCATAATGACAAGGCTACTATCCATTGCAGTAACAAAAATCTCGGTAACAAAGTACCTTCCATAATTACAAGGCTACCATCCATTGGAGTAATAAAAGTCTCGACAAAAGACTCCCTTCCATAATGATAAGGTTACCATCCATTGGAGTAACAAAAATATCGACAACAGACTATGTTCCATAATAACAAGGGTACCATCCATTGGAGTAACAAAAATCTCGACACCAGACTACCATTCATAATGACAAGGCTACCATCCATTAGAGTAACATAAATATCGACAACAGACAACGTTCCATAATGACAAGGCTACCATCCATTGGAGTAACAAAAATCTGGACAACAGACTAACTTCCTTAATGACAAGGCTACCATCCATTGGAGTAACAAAAATATCGACAACAGACTATGTTCCATAATAACAAGGTTACCATCCATTGGAGTTACAAAAATCACGACAACAAACTACCTTCCATATTTACAAGGCTACCATCCATTGGAGTAACAAAGATATCAACAACAGACTACCTTCAATAATAACAATGCTACCATCCCCTAGAGTAACAAAAATATCGACAACAGGGTAACATCCATAATGACAAGGTTACCATCCATTGGAATAATAAAAATCTCGACAACAAATTACCTTCTATAATGACAAGGCTATCATCCAATGGAATAATAAAAATCTCGTCAACAGACTACCTTCCATAATGACAAGGCTACCATCCATTGGAGTAACAAAAATCTGAACAACAGACTACCTTCCATAATGACAAGGCTACCATCTGTTGGAGTAACGTAAATCTCAATGAAAGACTCTTTTCCATAATGAAAAGGCCACCATCCATTGGAGTAACGAAAATCTCGACAATAGACTACCTTCTATAATGACAAGGCTACCATCCATTGGAGTAACACAAATCTCGATAACAGACTACCTTCCATAATGACAAGGCTACCATCCATTAGAATAACAAAAATCTCGACAAGAGACTACCTTCCATAATGACAAGTTTACCATCCATTAGAGTAACAAAAATATCGCCAACAGACAATGTTCCATAATAACAAGGCTACCATCCATTGGAGTAACAAAAATATCGACACCAGACTACCTTTCATAATGACAAGGCTACCATCCATAGGAGTAACAAAAATCTGAACAACAAACTACCTTTCATAGTGACAAGGCTACCATCCGTTGGAGTAACAAAAATCTCGACAACAGACTACCTTCCATAATGACAAGGCTACCATCCATTGGAATAACAAAAATCTCGATAACAGACTACCTTCAATAATGACAAGGCTACCATCTATTGGAGTAACAAAAATCTCGACAACAGACTACCTTTCATTATGAAAAGGCTACCATCCAATGTAATAACAAAAATCTCGACAACAGACTACCTTCTATAATGACAAGGTTACCATCCATTGGAGTAACATAAATATCGACAACAAACAATGTTCCATAATAACAAGGCTACCATCAATTGGAGTAACAAAAATCTCGACACCAGACTAACTTCCTTAATGACAAGGCTACCATCCATTAGAGTAACAAAAATATCGACAAAAGACTATGTTCCATAATAACAAGGCTATCATCCATTGGAGTTACAAAAATCTCGACAATAGACTACCTTCCATAATGACAAGTCTACCATCCATTAGAGTAACAAAGATATCAACAACAAACTACCTTCAATAATGACAATGCTACCATCCACTAGAGTAACAAAAACATCGACAATAGGGTAACATCCATAATGACAAGGTTACCATCCATTGGAATAATAAAAATCTCGGCAACAAATTACCTTCCATTATGACAAGGCTACCATCCAATGGAATAACAAATATCTGGTGAACAGATTACCTTCCATAACGACAAGGCTACCATCCATTAGAGTAACAAAAATTTGAACAACAGACTACCTTCCATAATGACAAGGCTACCATCCGTTGGAGTAACGTAAATCTCAATGAAAGACTACCTTCCATAAATGAAAATGCTACCATCCATTGGAGTAACAAAAATATCGACAACATACTACCGTCCATAATGACAAGGCTACCATCCATTGGAGTAACAAAGATATCAACAATAGACTACCTTCAATAATGACAATGCTATAATACACTAGAGTAACAAAAATATCGACAACAGGGTCACATCAATAATGACAAGGTTACCATCCATTGGAATAATAAAAAATCTCGACAACAAACTACCTTCTATTATGACAAGGCTGCCATCTAATGGAATAACAAAAATCTAGTCAACAGACTACCTTCCATAATAACAAGGCTACCATCCATAGGAGTAACAAAAATCTGAACGACAAACTACCTTTCATAATGACAAGGCTACCATCCGTTGGAGTAACATAGATCTCAATGAAAGACTACCTTCCATAATGAAAAGGCTACCATCCATTGGAGTAACAAACATCTCGACAACAAACTACCTTCCATAATGAAAAGGCTATCATCCATTGGAGTAACAAAAATCTCGATAACAGACTACCTTCATTAATGACAATGCTACAATCCACTAGAGTAATAAAAATATCGACAACAGGGTAACATCTATAATGACAAGGTTACCATCCATTGGAATAATAAAAATCTTGACAACAAACTACCTTTCATCATGACAAGGCTACCATCCAATGGAATAACAAAAATATCGTCAACAAACTACCTTCCATAATGACAACGCTACCATCCATTGGAGTAACAAAAATCTGAACAACAAACTACCTTCCATAATGACAAGGCTACCATCCGTTGGAGTAACGTAAATCTCAATAAAAGACTACCTTCCATAAGAAAAGGCTACGATTCATTGGAGTAACAAAAATCTCGACAACAGACTACCTTCCATAATGACAAGGCTACCATCCATTGGAGTAACAAAGATATCAACAACAGACTACCTTTAATAATGACAATGCTACCATCCCCTAGAGTAACAAAAATATCAACAACAGGGTAACATCCATAAAGACAAGGTTACCATCCATTGGAATAATAAAAATCTCGACAGCAAACTACCTTCTATAATGACAAGGCTACCATCCAATGGAATAACAAAAATCTCGTCAACAGACTACCTTTCATAATAACAAGGCTACCATCCATAGGAGTAACAAAAATCTGAACAACAAACTACCTTTCATAATGACAAGGCTACCATCCGTTGGAGTAACGTAAATCTCAATGAAAGACTACCTTCCATAATGAAAAGGCTACCATCCATTGGAATAACAAAAATTTCGACAATAGAATACCTTCCATAATGATAAGGCTACCACCCTTTGGAATAACAAAAATCTCGATAATAGACTACCTTCAATAATGACAATGCTACCATGCACTAGAGTAACAAAAATATCCACAACAGTGTAACATCTATAATGACAAGGTTACCATACATTGGAATAATAAAAATCTCGACAACAAACTACCTTCCATAATGACAAGGCTACCATCCAACGGAATAACAAAAATCTCGTCAACAGACTACCTTCCATAATGACAAGGCTACCATCTATTGGAGTAACAAAAATCTGAACAACAGACTACCTTCTATAATGACAAGGCTACCGTCCATTGGAGTAACGTAAATCTCAATGAAATACTACCTTCCATAATGAAAAGGCTACCATCCATTGAAGTAACAAAACTCTCAACAATAGACTACCTTCCATAATGACAAGGCTGCCATCCATTGGAGTAACAAAAATCTCGATAACAGACTACCTTCAATTAATGACAATGCTACCATCCACTAGAGTAACAAAAATATCGACAACATGGTAACATCTATAATGACAAGGTTACCATCCATTGGAATAATAAAAATCTTAACAACAGGGTAACATCTATAATGACAAGGTTACCATCCATTGGGATAATAAAAATCTTAACAACAAACTACCTTTCATCATGACAAGGCTACCATCCAATGGAATAACAAAAATCTTGTCAACAAACTACCTTCCATAATGACAAGGCTACCATCCATTGGAGTAACAAAAATCTGAACAAAAAACTACCTTCCATAATGACAAGGCTACAATCCGTTAGGGTAAGGTAAATCTCAATGAAAGACTACCTTCCATAATGAAAATGCTACTATTCATTGGAGTAACAAAAATATCGACAATAGACTACCTTCCATAATGACAAGGCTACCATCCATTGGAGTAACAAAAATCTCGATAACAAACTACCTTCCATAATGACAAGGCTACCATCCATTGGAGTAACAAAAATCTCGACACCAGACTACCTTTCATAATGACAAGGCTACCATCCATTGGAGTATCAAAAATATCGACAACAGACTAACTTCCTTAATGACAAGGCTACCATCCATTGGAGTAACAAAAATATCGATAACAGACTATGTTCCATAATAACAAGGCTACCATCCATTGGAGTTACAAAAATATCGACAACAGACTACCTTCCATAATGACAAGGCTACCATCCATTGGAGTAACAAAGATATCAACAACAGACTACCTTCACTAATGACAATGCTACCATCCACTAGAGTAACAAAAATATCAACAACACGGTAACATCAATAAAGACAAGGTTACCATCCATTGGAAAAATAAAAATCTCGGCAACAAACTACCTTCCATAATTACAAGTCTACCATCCATTGGAGTAACAAAAATCTGAACAACAAAATACCTTCCATAATGACAAGGCTACCATCCGTTGGAGTAACGTAAATCTCAATGAAAGACTACCTTCCGTAATGAAAAGGCTACCATCCATTGGAGTAACAAAAATCTCGACAACAGACTACCTTCCATAATGACAAGGCTACAATACATTGGAGTAACAAAAATCCTGATAACAGACTACCTTCATTAATGACAATGCTACCATCCACTAGATTAACAAAAATATTGACAACAGGGTAACATCTATGTTGACAAGGTTACCATCCATTGTAATAAGAAAAATCTCGACAACAAACTACCTTCCATAAAGACAAGGCTATCATCCAATGGAATAACAAATATCTCATCAACAGACTACCTTCCATAATGACAAGGCTACCATCCATTTGAGTAACAAAAATCTGAACAATAGACTACCTTCTATAATGACAAGGCTACCATCCGTTGGAGTAACGTAAATCTCAATGAAAGACTACCTTCCATAATGAAAAGGCTACGATCAATTGGAGTAACAAAGATATCAACAACAGACTACCTTTAATAATGACAATGCTACCATCCACTAGAGTAACCAAAATATCAACAACAGGGTAACATCCATAAAGACAAGGTTAGCATCCATTGGAATAATAAGAATCTAGGCAACAAACTACCTTCCATAATTACAAGGTTACCATCAAATGTTATAACAAATATCTCATCAACAGACTACCTTCCATAATGACAAGGCTACCATCCATTTGAGTAACAAAAATCTGAACAACAGACTACCTTCTATAATGACAAGGCTACCATCCGTTAGAGTAACGTAAATCTCAATGAAAGACTACCTTTCATAATGAAAAGGCTACCATCAATTGGAGTAACAAAGATATCAACAACAGACTTCCTTCAATAATGACAATGCTACCATCCACTAGAGTAATAAAAATATCAACAACAGGGTAACATCCATAAAGACAAGGTTACCATCCACTAGAATAATAAAAATCTCGGCAACAAACTACCTTCCATAATTACAAGGCAATCATCCAATGGAATAACAAAAATCTCGTCCGCAGACTACCTTACTTAATGACAAGTCTACCATCCATTAGAGTAACAAAAATCTGAACAACAAACTACCTTCCAATGTGATAAGGCTACCATCTGTTGGAGTAACGTAAATCTCAATGAAAGACTAACTTCGATAATGACAAGGCTACCATCCATTGGAATAAGAAAAATCTCGACAACAGACTACCTTCAATAATGACAAGGCTACCATACATTGGAGTAACAAATATCTCTTCAACAGACTACCTTCCATAATGACAAGGCTAACATCCATTTGAGTAACAAAAATATGAACAACAAACTACCTTCTATAA
The DNA here is from genome assembly GCA_948472305.1 of Vicia faba. Classification (NCBI taxonomy): domain Eukaryota; kingdom Viridiplantae; phylum Streptophyta; class Magnoliopsida; order Fabales; family Fabaceae; genus Vicia; species Vicia faba. Next base: position 758,498,420 of record OX451738.1, read on the forward strand.
TGACAAGGCTACCATCCGTTGGAGTAACGTAAATCTCAATGAAAGACTACCTTCCATAATGAAAAGGCTACCATCCATTGGAGTAACAAAAATCTTGACAACAGACTACCTTCTATAATGACAAGGCTACCATCCATTGGAGTAACAAAAATCTCGATAACAGACTACCTTCATTAATGACAATGCTACCATCCTCTAGATTAACAAAAATATCGAAAATAGGGTAACATCCATAATGACAAGGTTACCATCCATTGGAATAATAAAAATCTCGGCAACAAACTACCTTTCATAATGACAAGGCTACCATCCAATGGAATAACAAATATTTGGTCAACAGACTACCTTCCATAATGACAAGGCTACCATCCATTGGAGTAACAAAAATCTGAACAACAAACTACCTTCCATAATGACAAGGCTACCATCCGTTGGAGTAACGTAAATCTCAATGAAAGACTACCTTCCATAATGAAAAGGCTACCATTCATTGGAGTAACAAAAATCTCGACAACAGACTACCTTCCATAATGACAAGGCTACCATCCATTGGAGTAACAAAGATATCAACAACAGACTACCTTTAATAATGACAATGCTACCATCCCCTAGAGTAACAAAAATATCAACAACAGGGTAACATCCATAATGACAAGGTTACCATCCATGGGAATAATAAAAATCTCGACAACAAACTACCTTCTATAATGACAAGGCTACCATCCAATGGAATAACAAAAATCTAGTCAACAGACTACCTTCCATAATAACAAGGCTACCATCCATAGGAGTAACAAAAATCTGAACAACAAACTACCTTTCATAATGACAAGGCTACCATCCGTTGGAGTAACGTAAATCTCAATGAAAGACTACCTTCCATAATGAAAAGGCTACCATCCATTGGAATAACAAAAATCTCGACAATAGACTACCTTCCATAATGACAAGGCTACCATCCATTGGAATAACAAAAATCTCGATAACAGACTACCTTCAATAATGACAATGCTACCATGCACTAGACTAATAAAAATATCCACAACAGTGTAACATCTATAATGACAAGGTTACCATACATTGGAATAATAAAAATCTTGACAACAAACTACCTTCCATAATGACAAGGCTACCATCCAACAGAATAACAAAAATCTCGTCAATAGACTACCTTCCATAATGACAAGGCTACCATCCATTGGAGTAACAAAAATCTGAACAACAAACTACCTTCTATAATGACAAGGCAACCGTCCGTTGGAGTAATGTAAATCTCAATGAAATACTACCTTCCATAATGAAAAGGCTACCATCCATTGAAGTAACAAAAATCTCGACAATAGACTACCTTCCATAATGATAAGGCTACCATCCATTGGAGTAACAAAAATCTCGATAACAGACTACCTTCAATTAATGACAATGCTACTATCCACTAGAGTAACAAAAATATCGACAATAGGGTAACATCTATAATGACAAGGTTACCATCCATTGGAATAAGAAAAATCTCGACAACAAACTACCTTCCATAATGACAAGGCTACCATCCAAAGAAATAACAAATATCTCGTCAACAGACTACCTTCCATAATGACAAGGCTAACATCCATTTGAGTAACAAAAATATGAACAACAAACTACCTTCTATAATGACAAGGCTACCATCCGTTGGAGTAACGTAAATCTCAATGAAAGACTACCTTCCATAATGAAAAGGCTATCATCCATTGGAGTAACAAAAATCTTGACAATAGACTACCTTCTATAATGACAAGGCTACCATCCATTGGAGTAACAAAAATCTCGATAACAGACTACCTTCAATTAATGACAATGCTACCATCCACTAGAGTAACAAAAATATCGACAACAGGGTAACATCTATAATGACAAGGTTACCATCTATTGGAATAATAAAAATATTGACAACAAACTACCTTTCATCATGACAAGGCTACCATCCAATGGAATAACAAAAATCTTGTCAACAAACTACCTTCCATAATGACAAGGCTACCATCCATTGGAGTAACAAAAATCTGAACAAAAAACTACCTTCCATAATGACAAGGCTACCATCCGTTAGGGTAAGGTAAATCTCAATGAAAGACTACCTTCAATAATGAAAAGGTTACTATTCATTGGAGTAACAAAAATCTCGATAACAGACTACCTTCCATAATGACAAGGCTACCATCCATTGGAGTAACAAAAATCTCGACAACAGAGTACCTTTCATAATGAAAAGGCTACCATCCAATGAAATAACAAAAATCTTGACAATAGACTACCTTCCATAATGACAAGATTACCATCCATTGGAGTAACAAAAATATCGACAACAGACTATGTTCCATAATAACAAGGCTACTATCCATTGGAGTAACAAAAATCTCGACACCAGACTACCTTTCATAATGACAAGGCTACCATCCATTGGAGTAACATAAATATCTACAACATACAACGTTCCATAATGACAAGGCTACCATCCATTGGAGTAACAAAAAAATCGACAACAGACTAACTTCCTTAATGACAAGGCTACCATCCATTGGAGTAACAAAAATATCGACAACAGACTATGTTCCATAATAACAAGGCTATCATCCATTGGAGTTACAAAAATCTCGACAACAGACTACCTTCCATAATGACAAGGCTACCATCCATTGGAGTAACAAAGATATCAACAAAAGACTACCTTCAATAATGACAATGCTACCATCCACTAGAGTAACAAAAATATCAACAACAGGGTAACATCCATAAGAACAAGGTTACCATCCATTGGAATAATAAAAATCTCGGCAACAAACTACCTTCCATAATTACAAGGCTACCATCCAATAGAATAACAAAAATCTCGTCAACAGACTATCTTCCATAATGACAAGTCTACCATCCATTGGAGTAACAAAAATCTGAACAACAAAATACCTTCCATGATGACAAGGCTACCATCCGTTGGAGTAACATAAATCTCAATGAAAGACTACCTTCCATAATGAAAAGGCTACCATCCATTGGAGTAACAAAAATCTCGACAACAGACTACCTTCCATAATGACAACGCTACCATCCATTGGAGTAACAAAAATCTCGATAACTGACTACCTTCATTAATGACAATGCTACCATCCACTAGATTAACAAAAATATCGACAACAGGGTAACATCTATAATGACAAGGTTACCATCCATTGGAATAAGAAAAATCTCGACAACAAACTACCTTCCATAATGACAAGGCTACCATCCAATGGAATAACAAATATCTCATCAACAAACTACCTTCCATAATGACAAGGCTACCATCCATTTGAGTAACAAAAATTTGAACAACAGACTACCTTCTATAATGACAAGGCTACCATCCGTTGGAGTAACGTAAATCTCAATGAAAGACTACCTTCCATAATGAAAAGGATACCATCAATTGGAGTAACAAAGATATAAACAACAGACTACCTTCAATAATGACAATGCTACCATCCACTAGAGTAACAAAAATATCAGCAACAGGGTAACATCCATAAAGACAAGGTTACTATCCACTGGAATAATAAAAATCTCGGCAACAAACTACCTTCCATAATTACAAGGCTACCATCCAATGGAATAACAAAAATCTCGTCAACAGACTACCTTCCATAATGACAAGTCTACCATCCATTGGAGTAACAAAAATCAGAACAACAAACTACCTTCCATAATGAAAAGGCTACCATCCGTTGGAGTAACAAAGATATCAACAACAGACTACCTTCAATAATGACAATGCTACCATCATCTAGAGTAACAAACATATCAACAACAGGGTAACATCCATAAAGACAAGGTTACCATCCATTGTAATAATAAAAATCTCGGCAACAAACTACCTGCCATAATTACAAGGCTACCATCCAATGGAATAAAAAAAATCTCGTCAACAGACTACCTTCCATTATGACAAGTCTACCATCCATTGGAGTAACCAAAATCTGAACAACAAACTACCTTCCATAGTGATAAGGCTACCATCCGTTGGAGTAACGTAAATCTCAATGAAAGACTAACTTCCATAATGAAAAGGCTACCATCCATTGGAGTAACAAAAATCTCGACAACAGACTACCTTCAATAATGACAAGGCTACCATCCATTGGAGTAACAAAACTCTCGATAACAGACTACCTTCATTAATGACAATGCTACCATCCATTAGATTAACAAAAATATCGACAACAGGGTAACATCTATAATGACAAGGTTACCATCCACTGGAATTAGAAAAATCTCGACGACAAACTACCTTCCATAATGACAAGGCTACCATCCAATGGAATAACCAATATCTCGTCAACAGACTACCTTCCATAATGACAAGGCTGCCATCCATTGGAGTAACAAAAGATATCAACAACAGACTACCTTCAATATTGACAATGCTACCATCCACTAGAATAATAAAAATCTCGACAACAAACTACCTTCTGTAATGACAAGGCTACCATCCAATGGAATAACAAAAATCTAGTCAACATACTACCTTCCATAATAACAAGGCTACCATCCGTTGGAGTAATGTAAATCTCAATAAAAGATTACCTTCCATAATGAAAAGGCTACCATCCATTGGAGTAACAAAAATCTCGACAATAGACTACCTTCCATAATCACATGGCTACCATCCATTGGAATAACAAAAATCTCGATAATAGATTACCTTCAATAATGACAATGCTACCATGCACTAGAGTAACAAAAATATCCACAACAGTGTAACATCTATAATGACAAGGTTACCATACATTGGAAAAATAAAAATCTCGACAACAAACTACCTTCCATAATGACAAGGCTACCATCCAATGGAATAACAAAAATCTTGTCAACAGACTACCTTCCATAATGACAAGGCTACCATCAATTAGAGTAACAAAAATCTGAACAACAGACTACCTTCTATAATGACAAGGCTACCGTCCGTTGGAGTAAAGTAAATCTCAATGAAAGACTACCTTCCATAATGAAAAGGCTACCATTCATTGGAGTAACAAAAATCTAGACAATAGATTACCTTCCATAATGACATGGCTACTATCCATTGGAATAACAAAAATCTCGATAACAGACTACCTTCAATAATAACAATGCTACGATGCACTAGAGTAACGAAAATTTCCATAACAGTGTAACATCTATAATGACAAGGTTACCATACATTGGAATAATAAAAATCTCGACAACAAACTACCTTCCATAATGACAAGGCTACCATCCAATGGAATAACAAAAATCTCGTCAACAGACTACCTTCCATAATGACAAGGCTACCATCCATTGGAGTAACAAAAGATATCAACAACAGACTACCTTCAATAATGACAATTCTACCATCCACTAGAATAATAAAAATCTCGACAACAAACTACCTTCTATAATGACAAGGCTACCATCAAATGGAATAACAAAAATCTAGTCAACAGACTACCTTCCATAATAACAAGGCTACCATCCATAGGAGTAACAAAAATCTGAACAACAAACTACCTTTCATAATGACAAGGCTACCATCCGTTGGAGTAATGTAAATCTCAATGAAAGATTACCTTCCATAATGAAAAGGCTACCATACATTGGAGTAACAAAAATCTCGACAATAGACTACCTTCCATAATGACATGGCTACCATCCATTGGAATAACAAAAATCTCGATAACAGACTACCTTCAATAATGACAATGCTTGCATGCACTAGAGTAACAAAAATATCCACAACAGTGTAACATCTATAATGACAAGGTTACCATACATTGGAATAATAAAAATCTCGACAACAAACTACCTTCCATAATGACAAGGCTACCATCCAATGGAATAACAAAAATCTCGTAAACAAACTACCTTCCATAATGACAAGACTACCATCCATTAGAGTAACAAAAATCTGAACAACAGACTACCTTCTATAATGACAAGGCTACCGTCCGTTGGAGTAACGTAAATCTCAATGAAAGACTACCTTCCATAATGAAAAGGTTACCATCCATTGGAGTAACAAAAATCTCGACAATAGACTACCTTCCATAATGACAAGGCTACCATCCATTGGAGTAACAAAAATTTCGATAACAGACTACCTTCAATTAATGACAATGCTACCATCCACTAGAGTAACAAAAATATCGACAACAGGGTAACATCTATAATGACAAGGTTACCATCCATTGGAATAATAAAATTTTTGACAACAAACTACCTTTCATCATGACAAGGCTAACATCCAATGGAATAACAAAAATCTCGTCAACAAACTACCTTCCATAATGACAAGGCTACCATCCATTGGAGTAACAAAAATCTGAACAACAAACTACCTTCCATAATGACAAGGCTACCATACGTTGGAGTAATGTAAATCTTAATGAAAGACTACCTTCCATAATGAAAAGGCTACCATTCATTGGAGTAACAAAAATCTCGACAATAGATTACCTTCCATAATGACAAGGCTACCATCCATTGGAGTAACAAAAATCTTGATAACAGACTACCTTCCATAATGACAAGGCTACCATCCATTGGAGTAACAAAAATCTCGACAACAGACTACCTTACATAATGACAAGGCTACCATCCATTGGAGTGACAAAAATATCGACAATAGACTACCTTCCTGAATGATAAGGCTACCATCCATTGGAGTAACAAAATCTCGACAACAAACTACCTTCCATAATGACAAGGCTACCATCCATTGGAGTAACAAAAATATCAACAATAGACTATCTTCCATAATGACAAGGCTACCATCAATTGGAGTAACAAAAATCTCGCCAACAGACTACCTTCCATAATGACAAGGGTACCATCCATTGTAGTGATAAAAATCTCGACAATAGACTACCTTCCATAATGACAAGGATACCGTCCATTGGAGTAACAAAATCTCGACAACAAACTACTTTCCATAATGACAAGGCTACTATCCATTGGAGTAACAAAAATATCGACAATAGACTACCTTCCATAATGACAAGGCTACCATCCATTGGAATAACAAAAATCTCGACAACAAACTACCTTCCATAATGACAAGGCTACTTTCCATTAGAGTAACAAAAATATCGACAACAGACTACCTTCCATAATGACTAGTCTACCATCCAACGGAGTAAAAAAGATATCGACAACAGACTACCTTCCATAGTCAAAAGGCTACCATCCATTGGAGTAACAAAAATCTCGACAACAGACTATCTTCCATAATGACTAGGCTAAAATCCATCGGAGTAACGAAGATATCGACAACAGACTACCTTGCATAATGACAAGGCTACCAACGATTGCAGTGACAAAAATATATACAATAGACTATGTTCCATAATGACAATGCTACCATCAATTGTAGTAACCACAATCTCGACAACAGACTACATTCCATAATGACAAGGCTACCATCCATTAGAGTAATAAAAATCTAGAAAATAGACTACCTTCCATAATGAGAAGGCTACCATCCATTGGAGTAACAAAAATCTCGACAACAGACTACCTTCCATAATGACAAGGTTACCATCTATTGGACTAACCAAAATCTCAACAACAAACTACCTTTCATAATGACAAGGCTACCATCAGTTGCAGTAACAAAAATCTTGACAACAGACTACCTTCTATAATGACAAGGCTACCATCCATTGGAGTAACAAAAATCTAGAAAACAGACTAACTTCCATAATTACTAGTCTACCATCCATCGGAGTAAAAAAGATATCGACAACAGACTACCTTCCATAGTCAAAAGGCTACCATTCATTGGAGTAACAAAAATATCGACAACAGACTATCTTCCATAATGACTGGGCTAACATCCATCGGAGTAACAAAGATATCGACAACAAACTATCTTCCATAATGACAAGGCTACCATCCATTGGAGTAACAAAAATCTCTCCAACAGACTACCTTCCATAATGACAAGGCTACCATCCATTTGGGTGACAAAAATCTCAACAATAGACTACCTTCCATAATGACAAGGCTACCATCCATTGGAGTAACAAAATCTCGACAACCAACTACCTTCCATAATGACAGGGCTACCATCCATTGGAGTAACAAAAATATCGACAATAGAGTACCTTCCATAATGACAAGGCTACCATCCATTGGAATAACAAAAATTTCGACAACAAACTACCTTCTATAATTACAAGGCTACCATCCATTGGAGTAACAAAAATATCGACAACAGACTACCTTCCATAATCACAAGGCTACCATCCATCGGAGTAAAAAAGATATCGACAACAGACTACCTTCCATAATGACAATACTACCATCCATTGGAGTAAAAAAAATCTCTACAACAGACTATCTTCCACAATGACAAGGCTACAATCCATTGGAGTATAAAAAATATCTACAATAGACTATGTTTTATAATGACAAGGCTACCATCAATTGTTGTAACCAAAATCTCAACAACAGACTACCTTCCATAATGACAAGGCTACCATCAGTTGCAGTAACAAAAATCTTGACAACAGACTACCTTCCATGATGACAAGGCTACCATCCATTGGAGTAACAAAAATCTAGAAAACAGACTACCTTCCATAATGACTAGGCTACCATCCATTGTAGTTACAAAAATCTAGACAACAGACAACCTTCCATAATGAAAAGGCTACCATCCATTGGAGTAACAAAAATATAGAAAACAGCCTACCTTCCATATTGACAAGGCTATCATCCATTGGAGTAAAAAAAATCTCCGATAACAAACTACCTTCCAAAATGACATGGCTACCATCTATTGGAATAAAAAAAATATCGACAACAGACTACCTTCTATAATGACAAGGCTACCATCCATTGGAGTAACGGAAATCCTTACAAGAGACTACCTTCCATAATGATAAGGATACCATCCATTGGAGTAAAAAAAATCTCGACAACAGACTACCTTCCATAATGACAAGGCTACCATCCATTGGAGTGACAAAAATATCGATAATAGACTACCTTCCTTAATGACAAGGCTACCATCCATTGGAGTAACAAAATCTCGACAACAAACTACCTTCCATAATGACAAGGATACCATCCATTGGAGTAACAAAAATATCAACAATAGACTACCTTCAATAATGACAAGGCTACCATCTATTAGCGTAACAAAAATTTCGAAAACAGACTACCTTCCATAATGGCAATGCTACCATCTATTGGAATAACAAAAATCTCGACAACAAACTACCTTCCATAATGACAAGGCTACCATCCATTGGAGTAACAAAAATATCGACAACAGACTACCTTCCATAATGACTAGTCTACCATCCATCGGAGTAAAAAAGATATCAACAACAGACTACCTTCCATAGTCAAAAGGCTACCATCCATTGGAGTAACAAAAATCTCGACAACAGACTATCTTCCATAATTACTAGGCTAACATCCATCGGAGTAACAAAGATATCGACAACAAACTACCTTCCATAATGACAAGGCTACCATCGATTGCAGTGACAAAAATATATACAATAGACTATGTTCCATAATGACAATGCTACCATCAATTATAGTAACCAAAATCTCGACAACAGACTATCTTCCATAATGACAAGGCTACCGTCCATTAGAGTAATAAAAATCTAGAAAGTAGACTACCTTCCATAATGACAATGCTACCATCCATTGGAGTAACAAAAATCTCGACAACCAACTACCTTCCATAATGACAAGGCTACCATCTATTGGACTAACAAAAATCTAGAGAACAGACTACCTTCCATAATGACAAGGCTACAATCCATTAGAGTAACAAAAATCCTTACAATATACTACCTTCTATAATGACAAGGCTACCATCCATTAGAGTAAAAAAAATCTCGACAACAGACTACCTTCCATAATGACAAGGCTACCATCCATTAGAGTAACGAAAATATCAACAAGAGATTACCTTCCATAATGACAAGGCTACCATCCATTGGAGCAACAAAAATCTCTCCAACAGACTACCTTCCATAATGACAAGGCTACCATCCATTGGGGTGACAAAAATCTCGACAATAGACTACCTTCCATATTGACAAGGCTACTATCCATTGGAGTAACAAAATCTCGACAACAAACTACCTTCCATAATGACAAGGCTACCATCCATTGGAGTAACAAAAATATCGACAATAGAGTACCTTCCATAATGACAAGGCTACCATCCATTGGAATAACAAAAATCTCGACAACAAACTACCTTCCATAATGACAATGCTACCATCCATTGGAGTAAAAAAAATCTCGACAACAGACTACCTTCCACAATGACAAGGCTACCATCCATTGGAATATATAAAATATCTACAATAGACTATGTTCCATAATGACAAGGCTACCATCAATTGTAGTAACAAAAATCTCAACAAAAGACTACTTTCCATAATGATAAGGCTACCATCAGTTGCAGTAACAAAAATCTTGACAACAGACTACCTTCCATAATGACAAGGTTACCATCCTTGGAGTAACAAAAATATAGAAAACAGACTACCTTCCATAATGACAAGGCTACCATCCATTGTAGTTACAAAAATCTAGACAACAGACTACCTTCCATAATGAAAAGGCTACCATCCATTGGAGTAACAAAAATATAGAAAACAAACTACCTTCCATATTGACAAGGCTATCATCCATTGGAGTAACAAAAATCTCCGATAACAGACTACCTTCCAGAATGACAAGGCTACCATCTATTGGAATAAAAAAAATATCGACAACAGACTACCTTCCATAATGACTAGGCTACCATCCATCAGAGTAAAAAAGATATCGACAATAGACTACCTTCCATAATGACAATTCTACCATCCATTGGAGTAAAAAAAATCTCGACAACAGACTACCTTCCACAATGACAAGGTTACCATCCATTGGAGTATACAAAATATGTACAATAGACTATGTTCCATAATGACAAGGCTACCATCAATTGTAGTAACAAAAATCTCAACAACAGACTACCTTCCATAATGACTAGGCTACCATCAGTTGCAGTAACAAAAATCTTGACAACAGACTACCTTCGATAATGACAAGGCTACCATCCATTGGAGTAACAAAAATCTAGAAAACAGACTACCTTCCATAATGACAAGGCTACCATCCATTGTAGTTACAAAAATGTAGACAACAGACTACCTTCCATAATGATAAGGCTACCATCCATTGGAATAACAAAAATCTGGACAACAAACTACCTTCTATAATTACAAGGCTACCATCCATTGGAGTAACAAAAATATCGACAACAGACTACCTTCTATAATGACTAGGCTACCATCCATCGGAGTAAAAAAGATATCGACAACAGACTACCTTCCATAATGACAATACTACCATCCATTGGAGTAAAAAAAATCTCGACAACAGACTACCTTCCACAATGACAAGGCTACCATCCATTGGAGTATAAAAAATATCTACAATAGACTATGTTCCATAATGACAAGGCTACCATCAATTGTAGTAACCAAAATCTCAACAACAGACTACCTTCCATAATGACAAGGCTACCATCAATTGCAGTAACAAAAATCTTGACAACAAACTACCTTCCATAATGACAAGGCTACCATCCATTGGAGTAACAAAAATCTAGAAAACAGACTACCTTCCATAATGACTAGGCTACCATCCATTGTAGTTACAAAAATCTAGACAATAGACAACCTTCCATAATGAAAAGGCTACCATCCATTGGAGTAACAAAAATATAGAAAATAGACTACCTTCCATATTGACAAGGCTATCATCCATTGGAGTAACAAAAATCTCCGATAACAAACTACCTTCCAAAATGACAAGCTACCATCTATTGGAATAAAAAAAATATCGACAACAGACTACCTTCTATAATGACAAGGCTACCATCCATTGGAGTAACGAAAATCCTTACAAGAGACTACCTTCCATAATGATAAGGATACCATCCATTGGAGTAAAAAAAATCTCGACAACAGACTACCTTCCATAATGACAAGGCTACCATCCATTGGAGTGACAAAAATATCGATAATAGACTACCTTCCTTAATGACAAGGCTACCATCCATTGGAGTAAAAAAATCTCGACAACAAACTACCGTCCATAATGACAAGGATACCATCCATTGGAGTAACAAAAATATCAACAATAGACTACCTTCAATAATGACAAGGCTACCATCAATTAGCGTAACAAAAATTTCGACAACAGACTACCTTCCATAATGGCAATGCTACCATCTATTTGACTAACAAAAATCTCGACAACAAACTACCTTCCATAATGACAAGGCTACCATCCATTGGAGTAACAAAAATATCGACAACAAAATACCTTCCATAATGACTAGTCTACCATCCATCGGAGTAAAAAAGATATCGACAACAGACTACCTTCCATAGTCAAAAGGCTACCATCCATTGGAGTAACAAAAATCTCGACAACAGACTATCTTCCATAATGACTAGGCTAACATCCATCGGAGTAACAAAGATATCGACAACAAACTACCTTCCATAATGACAAGGCTACCATCGATTGCAGTGACAAAAATATATACAATAGACTATGTTCCATAATGACAATGCTACCATCAATTATAGTAACCAAAATCTCGACAATAGACTACCTTCCATAATGACACGGCTACCGTCCATTAGAGTAATAAAAATCTAGAAAATAGACTACCTTCCATAATGACAATGCTACCATCTATTGGACTAACAAAAATCTAGAGAACAGACTACCTTCCATAATGACAAGGCTACAATCCATAAAAGTAACAAAAATCCTTACAATATACTACCTTCTATAATGACAAGGCTACCATCCATTAGAGTAAAAAAAATCTCGACAACAGACTACCTTCCATAATGACAAGGCTACCATCCATTAGAGTAACGAAAATATCAACAAGAGATTACCTTCCATAATGACAAGGCTACCATCCATTGGAGCAACAAAAATCTTTCCAACAGACTACCTTCCATAATGACAAGGCTACCATCCATTGGGGTGACAAAAATCTCGACAATAGACTACCTTCCATATTGACAAGGCTACCATCCATTGGAGTAACAAAATCTCGACAACAAACTACCTTCCATAATGACAAGGCTACCATCCATTGGAGTAACAAAAATATCGACAATAGAGTACCTTCCATAATGACAAGGCTACCATCCATTGGAATAACAAAAATCTCGACAACAAACTACCTTCCATAATGACAATGCTACCATCCATTGGAGTAAAAAAATCTCGACAACAGACTACCTTCCACAATGACAAGGCTACCATCCATTGGAATATAAAAAATATCTACAATAGACTATGTTCCATAATGACAACGCTACCATCAATTGTAGTAACCAAAATCTCATCAACAGACTACTTTCCATAATGATAAGGCTACCATCAGTTGCAGTAACAAAAATCTTGACAACAGACTACCTTCCATAATGACAAGGTTACCATCCTTGGAGTAACAAAAATCTAGAAAACAGACTACCTTCCATAATGACAAGGCTACCATCCATTGTAGTTACAAAAATCTAGACAACAGACTACCTTCCATAATAAAAAGGCTACCATCCATTGGAGTAACAAAAATATAGAAAACAAACTACCTTCCATATTGACAAGGCTATCATCCATTGGAGTAACAAAAATCTCCGATAACAGACTACCTTCCAGAATGACAAGGCTACCGTCTATTGGAATAAAAAAAATATCGACAACAGACTACCTTCCATAATGACTAGGCTACCATCCATCGGAGTAAAAAAGATATCGACAATAGACTACCTTCCATAATGACAATGCTACCATCCATTGGAGTAAAAAAAATCTCGACAACAGACTACCTTCCACAATGACAAGGCTACCATCCATTGGAGTATAAAAAATATGTACAATAGACTATGTTCCAAAATGACAAGGCTACCATCAATTGTAGTAACCAAAATCTCAACAACAGACTACCTTCCATAATGACAAGGCTACCATCAGTTGCAGTAACAAAAATCTTGACAACAGACTACCTTCGATAATGACAAGGCTACCATCCATTGGAGTAACAAAAATCTAGAAAACAGACTACCTTCCATAATGACAAGGCTACCATCCATTGTAGTTACAAAAATGTAGACAACAGACTACCTTCCATAATGATAAGGCTACCATCCATTGGAATAACAAAAATCTGGACAACAAACTACCTTCTATAATTACAAGGCTACCATCCATTGGAGTAACAAAAATATTGATAACAGACTACCTTCTATAATGACTAGGCTACCATCCATCCGATTAAAAAAGATATCGACAACAGACTACCTTCCATAATGACAATACTACCATCCATTGGAGTAAAAAAAATCTCGACAACAGACTACCTTCCACAATGACAAGGCTACCATCCATTGGAGTATAAAAAATATCTACAATAGACTATGTTCCATAATGACAAGGCTACCATCAATTGTAGTAACCAAAATCTCAACAACAGACTACCTTCCATAATGACAAGGCTACCATCAGTTGCAGTAACAAAAATCTTGACAACAAACTACCTTCCATAATGACAAGGCTACCATCCATTGGAGTAACAAAAATCTAGAAAACAGACTACCTTCCATAATGACTAGGCTACCATCCATTGTAGTTACAAAAATCTAGACAACAGACAACCTTCCATAATGAAAAGGCTACCATCCATTGGAGTAACAAAAATATAGAAAACAGACTACCTTCCATATTGACAAGGCTATCATCCATTGGAGTAACAAAAATATCCGATAACAAACTACCTTCCAAAATGACAAGCTACCATCTATTGGAATAAAAAAAATATCGACAACAGACTACCTTCTATAATGACAAGGCTACCATCCATTGGAGTAACGAAAATCCTTACAAGAGACTACCTTCCATAATGATAAGGCTACCATCCATTGGAGTAAAAAAAATCCTTACAAGAGACTACATTCCATAATGACAAGGCTACCATCCATTGGAGTGACAAAAATATCATTAATAGACTACCTTCCTTAATGACAAGGCTACCATCCATTGGAGTAACAAAATCTCGACAACAAACTACCTTCCATAATTACAAGGAGACCATCCATTGGAGTAACAATTATCAACAATAGACTACCTTCAATAATGACAAGGCTACCATCAATTAGAGTAACAAATATTTCGACAACAGACTACCTTCCATAATGGCAATGCTACCATCTATTGGAATAACAAAAATCTCGAGAACAGACTACCTTCCATAATGACAAGGCTACCATCCATTAGAGTAAAAAAAATCACTACAACAGACTACCTTCCATAATGACAAGGCTACCATCCATTGTAGTGACAAAAATATCGATAATAGATTACCTTCCATAATGACAAGGATACCATTCATTGGAGTAACAAAATCTTGACAACAAACTAGCTTCCATAATGACAAGGCTACCATCCATTGGAGTAACAAAAATATCGACAATAGACTACCTTCCATAATGACAAGGCTACCATCCATTGGAGTAACAAAGAGCTCCACAAAAGACTACCTTCCATAATGACAAGGCTACCATCTATTGGAATAACAAAAATCTCGAGAATAGACTACCTTCCATAATGATAAGGCTACCATCCAATAGAGTAACAAAAATCTCGACAACAAACTACCTTCCATAATGACAAGGCTACCATCCATTAGAGTAACGAAAATATCAACAAGAGATTACCTTCCATAATGACAAGGCTACGATCCATTGGAGTAATAAAAATCTCCCCAACAGCCTACCTTCCATAATGATAAGGCTAACATCCATTGGAGTGACAAAATCTCGACAACAAACTACCTTCCTAAATGACAAGGCTACCATCCATTGGAGTAACAAAAATATCGACAAAAATCTACCTTCCATAATGAAAAGGCTACCATCCACTGCAGTAACAAAAATATCGACAACATACTACCTTCCAAAATGACAAGGCTACCATCTATTGGAATAAAAAAACATCGACAACAGACTACCTTCTATAATTACAAGGCTACCATCTATTGGAGTAACAAAAATATCAACAAGAGACTACCTTCCATAATGACAAGGCTACCATCCATTAGAGTAAAAAAAATCACTACAACAGACTACCTTCCATAATGACGAGGCTACCATCCATTGTAGTGACAAAAATATCGATAATAGATTACCTTCAATAATGACAAGGATACCATTCATTGGAGTAACAAAATCTTGACAACAAACTAGCTTCCATAATGACAAGGATACCATCCATTGGAGTAACAAAAATATCGACAATAGACTATCTTCCATAATGACAAGGCTACCATCCATTGGAGTAACAAAAAGCTCCACAAAAGACTACCTTCCATAATGACAAGGCTACCATCTATTGGAATAACAAAAATCTCGAGAACAGACTACCTTCCGTAATGATAAGGCTACCATCCATTAGAGTAACAAAAATCTCGACAACAAACTAGCTTCCATAATGACAAGGGTACCATCCATTAGAGTAACGAAAATATCAACAAGAGATTACCTTCCATAATGACAAGGCTACCATCCATTGGAGTAACAAAGATCTCCCCAACAGCCTACCTTCCATAATGATAAGGCTACCATCCATTGGAGTGACAAAATCTCGACAACAAACTACCTTCCTTAATGACAAGGCTACCATCCATTGGAGTAACAAAAATATCGACAAAAATCTACCTTCCATAATGAAAAGGCTACCATCCGCTGGAGTAACAAAAATATCGACAACATACTACCTTCCAAAATGACAAGGCTACCATCTATTAGAATAAAAAAATATCGACAACAGACTACCTTCTATAATTACAAGGCTACCATCTATTGGAGTAACAAAAATATCAACAAGAGACTACCTTCCATAATGACAAGGCTACCATCCATTGGAGTAAATAAAATCCCGACAACAGACTACCTTCCATAATGACAAGGCTACCATCCATTGGAGTGACAAAAATATCGATAATAGACTACCTTCCATAATGACAAGGCTACCATCCATTGGAGTAACCAAATCTCGACAACAAACTACCTTCCATAATGACAAAGCTACCATCCATTGGAGTAACAAAAATATCAACAATAGACTACCTTCCATAATGACAAGGCTACCATCCATTGGAGTAACAAAAATTTTGACAACAGATTATGTTCCATAATGACAATGCTACCATCTACTGGAATAAAAAAAATCTCGAGAACAGACTACCTTCCATAATGACAAGGCTACCATCCATTAGAGTAAGAAAAATCCCTACAACAGACTACCTTCCATAATGACAAGGCTACCATCCATTAGAGTAACAAAAATCTCGACAACAAACTACCTTCCATAATGACAAGGCTACCATCCATTAGAGTAACGAAAATATCAACAAGAGATTACCTTCCATAATTACAAGGCTACCATCCATTGGAGTAACAAAGATCTCCCCAACAACCTACCTTCCATAATGATAAGGCTACCATCCATTGGAGTGACAAAATCTCGACAACAAACTACCTTCCTTAATGACAAGGCTACCATCCATTGGAGTAACAAAAATATCGACAAAAATCTACCTTCCATAATGAAAAGGCTACCATCCGCTGGAGTAACAAAAATATCGACAACATACTACCTTCCAAAATGACAAGGCTACCATCTATTAGAATAAAAAAATATCGACAACAGACTACCTTCTATAATTACAAGGCTACCATCTATTGGAGTAACAAAAATATCAACAAGAGACTACCTTCCATAATGACAAGGCTACCATCCATTGGAGTAAATAAAATCCCGACAACAGACTACCTTCCATAATGACAAGGCTACCATCCATTGGAGTGACAAAAATATCGATAATAGACTACCTTCCATAATGACAAGGCTACCATCCATTGGAGTAACCAAATCTCGACAACAAACTACCTTCCATAATGACAAAGCTACCATCCATTGGAGTAACAAAAATATCAACAATAGACTACCTTCCATAATGACAAGGCTACCATCCATTGGAGTAACAAAAATTTTGACAACAGACTATGTTCCATAATGACAATGCTACCATCTACTGGAATAAAAAAAATCTCGAGAACAGACTACCTTCCATAATGACAAGGCTACCATCCATTAGAGTAAGAAAAATCCCTACAACAGACTACCTTCCATAATGACAAGGCTACCATCCATTAGAGTAACAAAAATCTCGACAACAAACTACCTTCCATAATGACAAGGCTACCATCCATTAGAGTAACGAAAATATCAACAAGAGATTACCTTCCATAATGACAAGGCTAGCATCCATTGGAATAACAAAAATCTCCCCAACAGACTAACTTACATAATGACAAGGCTACCATCCATTGGAGTGACAAAAATATCGATAATAGACTACCTTCCATAATGACAAGGCTACCATCCAATGGAGTAACAAAATCTCGACAACATACTACCTTCCATAATGACAAGGCTACCATCCATTGGAGTAACAAAAATATCGACAATAAACTACCTTCCATAATGACAAGGCTACCATCCACTAGAGTAACAAAAATCTCGACAATAGACTACCTTCCATAATGACAAGGCTACCATCTATTAGAATAACAAAAATCTCGAGAACAGACTATTTTCCATAATGACAAGGCTACCATCCATTAGAGTAAAAAAATCCCTACAACAAACTACCTTCCATAATGACAAGGCTTCCATCCATTAGAGTAACAAAAATCTCGACAACAGACTACCTTCCATAATGACAAGGCTACCATCCATTGGAGTAACAAAAATCTAGAAAACAGACTACCTTCCATATTGACAAGGCTATCATCCATTGGAGTAAAAAAAATCTCGATAACAGACTACCTTCCAAAATGACAAGGCTACCACCTATTGGAATAAAAAAATATCGACAACAGACTACCTTTCATAATGACAAGGCTACCATCCATTGGAGTAACAAAAATATCGACAATAGACTACCTTCCATAATGACAAGGCTACCATCCATTGGAGTAACAAAAAGCTCGACTAAAAGACTACCTTCCATAATGACAAGGCTACCATCTATTGGAATAACAAAAATCTCGAGAACAGACTACCTTCCATAATGACAAGGCTACCATCCATTAGAGTAAAAAAAAATCCCTACAACAGACTACCTTACATAATGACAAGGCTACCATCCATTGGAGTGACAAAAATATCGATAATAGACTACCTTCCATAATGACAAGGCTACCATCCAATGGAGTAACAAAATCTCGACAACATACTACCTTCCATAATGACAAGGCTACCATCCATTGGAGTAACAAAAATATCGACAATAAACTACCTTCCATAATGACAAGGCTACCATCCACTAGAGTAACAAAAATCTCGACAATAGACTACCTTCCATAATGACAAGTCTACCATCTATTAGAATAACAAAAATCTCGAGAACAGACTATTTTCCATAATGACAAGGCTACCATCCATTAGAGTAAAAAAATCCCTACAACAAACTACCTTCCATAATGACAAGGCTTCCATCCATTAGAGTAACAAAAATCTCGACAACAGACTACCTTCCGTAATGACAAGGCTACCATCCATTGGAGTAACAAAAATCTAGAAAATAGACTACCTTCCATATTGACAAGGCTATCATCCATTGGAGTAAAAAAAATCTCGATAACAGACTACCTTCCAAAATGACAAGGCTACCACCTATTGGAATAAAAAAATATCGACAACAGACTACCTTTCATAATGACAAGGCTACCATCCATTGGAGTAACAAAAATATCGACAATAGACTACCTTCCATAATGACAAGGCTACCATCCATTGGAGTAACAAAAAGCTCGACTAAAAGACTACCTTCCATAATGACAAGGCTACCATCTATTGGAATAACAAAAATCTCGAGAACAGACTACCTTCCATAATGACAAGGCTACCATCCATTAGAGTAAAAAAAAATCCCTACAACAGACTACCTTCCATAATGACAAGGCTACCATCCATTAGAGTAACAAAAATCTCGAGAACAAACTACCTTCCATAATGACAAGGCTACCATCCATTAGAGTAATGAAAATATCAACAAGAGATTACCTTCCAAAATGACAAGGCTACCATCCATTGGAGTAACAGAAATCTCCCCAACAGCCTACCTTCCATAATGACAAGGCTACCATCCATTGGAGTGACAAAAATATTGATAATAGACTACCTTCCATAATGACAAGGCTACCATCCATTGGAGTAACAAAATCTCGACAACAAACTACCTTCCATAATGACAAGGCTACCATCCATTGGAGTAACAAAAATATCGACAACAAACTACCTTCCATAATGACAAGGCTACCATCCATTGGAGTAACAAAAATCTAGAAAACAGACTACCTTCCATATTGACAAGGCTATCATCCATTGGAGTAAAAAAAATATCGATAACAGACTACCTTCCATAATGACAAGGCTACCATCCATTAGAGTTAAAAAAAATCCCTACAACACACTACCTTCCATAATGACAAGGCTACCATCCATTAGAGTAACAAAAATCTCGACAACAAACAACCTTCCATAATGACAAGGCTTCCATCCATTAGAGTAACGAAAATATCAACAAGAGATTACCTTCCATAATGACAAGGCTACCATCCATTGGAGTAACAAAAATCTCCCCAACAGCCTACCTTCCATAATGACAAGGCTACCATCCATTGGAGTGACAAAAATATCGATAATAGACTACCTTCCATAATGACAAGGCTACCATCCATTGGAGTAACAAAATCTCGACAACAAACTACCTTCCATAATGACATGGCTACCATCCATTGGAGTAACAAAAATATCGACAACAAACTACCTTCCATAATGAAAAGGGTACCATCCACTGGAGTAACAAAAATCTCGACAACAGACTACCTTCCAAAATGAGAAGGCTACCATCTATTGGAATAAAAAAAATATCGACAACAGACTACCTTGTATGATGACAAGGCTACCATCCATTGGAGTAACGAAAATATCAACAAGAGACTACCTTCCATAATGACAAGGCTACCATCCATTGGAGTAAAAAAAATCTCGACAACAGAATACCTTCCATAATGACAAGGCTACCATCCATTGGAGTGACAAAAATATCGATAATAGACTACCTTCCATAATGACAAGGCTACCATCCATTGGAGTAACAAAATCTCGACAACAAACTACCATCCATAATGACAAGGCTACCATCCATTGGAGTAACAAAAATATCACCAATAGACTACCTTCCATAATGACAAGGCTACCATACATTGGAGTAACAAAAATTTCGAAAAAAGACTACCTTCCATAATGACGATGCTACCATCTATTGGAATAACAAAAATCTCTAGAACAGACTACCTTACATAATGACAAGGCTACCATCCATTAGAGTAAAAAAAATCCCTACAACAGACTACCTTCCATAATGACAAGGCTACCATCCATTAGAGTAACAAAAATCTCGACAACAAACTACCTTCCATAATGACAAGGCTTCCATTCATTAGAGTAACGAAAATATAAACAAGAGATTACCTTCCATAATGACAAGGCTACCATCCATTGGAGTAACAAAAATCTCCCCAACAGCCTACCTTCCATAATGACAAGGCTATCATCCATTGGAGTGACAAAAATATCGATAATAGACTACCTTCCATAATGACAAGGCTACCATCCATTGGAGTAACAAAATCTCGACAACAAACTACCTTCCATAATGACAAGGCTACCATCCATTAGAGTAACAAAAATATCGACAACAAACTACCTTCCATAATGAAAAGGCTACCATTCACTCGAGTAACAAAAATCTCGACAAAAGACTACCTTCCAAAATGAGAAGGCTACCATCTATTGGAATAAAAAAAATATCGACAACAGACTACCTTCTATAATCACAAGGCTACCATCCATTGGAGTAACGAAAATATCAACAAGAGACTACCTTCCATAATGACAAGGCTACCATCCATTGCAGTAAAAAAATTCTCGACAACATAATACCTTCCATAATGACAAGGCTACCATCCATTTGAGTGACAAAAATATCGATAATAGACTACCTTCCATAATGACAAGGCTACCATCCATTGGAGTAACAAAATCTCGACAACAAACTACCTTCCATAATGACAAGGCTACCATCCATTGGAGTAACAAAAATATCAACAATAAACTACCTTCCATAATGACAAGGCTACCATCCATTGGAGTAACAAAAATTTCGAAAAGAGACTACCTTCCATAATGACAATGCTACCATCTATTGGAATAACAAAAATCTCGAGAACATACTACCTTCCATAATGACAAGGCTACCATCCATTAGAGTAAAAAAAATCCCTTCAACAGACTACCTTCCATAATGACAAGGCTACCATCCATTAGAGTACCCAAAATCTCGACAACAAACTACCTTCCATAATGACAAGGCTTCCATCCATTAGAGTAACGAAAATATCAACAAGAGATTACCTTCCATAATGACAAGGCTACCATCCATTGGAGTAACAAAAATCTCCCCAACAGCCTACCTTCCATAATGACAAGGCTACCATCCATTGGATTGACAAAAATATCGATAATAGACTACCTTCTATAATGACAAGGCTACCATCCATTGGAGTAACAAAATCTCGACACCAAACTACCTTCCATAATGACAAGGCTACCATCCATTGGAGTAACAAAAATATCGACAACAAACTACCTTCCATAATGAAAAGGCTACCATCCACTGGAGTAACAAAAATCTCGACATCAGACTACCTTCCAAAATGAGAAGGCTACCATCTATTGGAATAAAAAAAATATCGACAACAGACTACCTTCTATAATGACAAGGCTACCATCCATTGGATTAACGAAAATATCAACAAGAGACTACCTTCCATAATGACAAGGCTACCATCCATTGGAGTAAAAAAAATCTCGACAACATAATACCTTCCATAATGACAAGGCTACCATCCATTGGGGTGACAAAAATATCGATAATAGACTACCTTCCATAATGACAAGGCTACCATCCATTGGAGTAACAAAATCTGGACAACAAACTACCTTCCATAATGACAAGGCTACCATCCATTGGAGTAACAAAAATATCAACAATAGACTACCTTCCATAATGACAAGGCTACCATCCATTGGAGTAACAAAAATCTCCCCAACAAACTAACTTCCATAATGACAAGGCTACCATCCATTGGAGTGACAAAAATATCGATAATAGACTACCTTCCATAATGACAAGGCTACCATCCATTGGATAACAAAATCTCGACAACATACTACCTTCCATAATGACAAGGCTACCATCCATTGGAGTAAAAAAAATATCGACAATAAACTACCTTCCATAATGACAAGGCTACCATCCATTAGAGTAACCAAAATCTCGACAACAAACTACCTTCCATAATGACAAGGTTACCATCCATTAGAGTAACGAAAATATCAAAAAGAGATTACCTTCCATAATGACAAGGCTACCATCCATTGGAGTAACAAAAATCTCCCCAACAAACTAACTTCCATAATGACAAGGCTACCATCCATTGGAGTGACAAAAATATCGATAATAGACTACCTTCCATAATGACAAGGCTACCATCCATTGGATAACAAAATCTCGACAACATACTACCTTCCATAATGACAAGGCTACCATCCATTGGAGTAAAAAAAATATCGACAATAAACTACCTTCCATAATGACATGGCTACCATCCACTAGAGTAACAAAAATCTCGACAACAGACTACCTTCTATAATGACAAGGCTACCATCCATTGGAGTAACAAAAATATCAACAAGAGACTACCTTCCATAATGACAAGGCTACCATCCATTGGAGTAACAAAAATTTCGAAAAGAGACTACCTTCCATAATGACAATGCTACCATCTATTGGAATAACAAAAATCTCGAGAACAGACTACCTTCCATAATGACAAGGCTACCATCCATTAGAGTAAAAAAAATCCCTTCAACAGACTACCTTCCATAATGACAATGCTACCATCCATTAGAGTACCCAAAATCTCGACAACAAACTACCTTCCATAATGACAAGGCTTCCATCCATTAGAGTAACGAAAATATCAACAAGAGATTACCTTCCATAATGACAAGGCTACCATCCATTGGAGTAACAAAAATCTCCCCAACAGCCTACCTTCCATAATGACAAGGCTACCATCCATTGGATTGACAAAAATATCGATAATAGACTACCTTCTATAATGACAAGGCTACCATCCATTGGAGTAACAAAATCTCGACACCAAACTACCTTCCATAATGACAAGGCTACCATCCATTGGAGTAACAAAAATATCGACAACAAACTACCTTCCATAATGAAAAGGCTACCATCCACTGGAGTAACAAAAATCTCGACATCAGACTACCTTCCAAAATGAGAAGGCTACCATCTATTGGAATAAAAAAAATATCGACAACAGACTACCTTCTATAATGACAAGGCTACCATCCATTGGATTAACGAAAATATCAACAAGAGACTACCTTCCATAATGACAAGGCTACCATCCATTGGAGTAAAAAAAATCTCGACAACATAATACCTTCCATAATGACAAGGCTACCATCCATTGGGGTGACAAAAATATCGATAATAGACTACCTTCCATAATGACAAGGCTACCATCCATTGGAGTAACAAAATCTGGACAACAAACTACCTTCCATAATGACAAGGCTACCATCCATTGGAGTAACAAAAATATCAACAATAGACTACCTTCCATAATGACAAGGCTACCATCCATTGGAGTAACAAAAATCTCCCCAACAAACTAACTTCCATAATGACAAGGCTACCATCCATTGGAGTGACAAAAATATCGATAATAGACTACCTTCCATAATGACAAGGCTACCATCCATTGGATAACAAAATCTCGACAACATACTACCTTCCATAATGACAAGGCTACCATCCATTGGAGTAAAAAAAATATCGACAATAAACTACCTTCCATAATGACAAGGCTACCATCCATTAGAGTAACCAAAATCTCGACAACAAACTACCTTCCATAATGACAAGGTTACCATCCATTAGAGTAACGAAAATATCAAAAAGAGATTACCTTCCATAATGACAAGGCTACCATCCATTGGAGTAACAAAAATCTCCCCAACAAACTAACTTCCATAATGACAAGGCTACCATCCATTGGAGTGACAAAAATATCGATAATAGACTACCTTCCATAATGACAAGGCTACCATCCATTGGAGTAACAAAATCTCGACAACAAACTACCTTCCATAATGACATGGCTACCATCCATTGGAGTAACAAAAATATCGACAACAAACTACCTTCCATAATGAAAAGGGTACCATCCACTGGAGTAACAAAAATCTCGACAACAGACTACCTTCCAAAATGAGAAGGCTACCATCTATTGGAATAAAAAAAATATCGACAACAGACTACCTTGTATGATGACAAGGCTACCATCCATTGGAGTAACGAAAATATCAACAAGAGACTACCTTCCATAATGACAAGGCTACCATCCATTGGAGTAAAAAAAATCTCGACAACAGAATACCTTCCATAATGACAAGGCTACCATCCATTGGAGTGACAAAAATATCGATAATAGACTACCTTCCATAATGACAAGGCTACCATCCATTGGAGTAACAAAATCTCGACAACAAACTACCATCCATAATGACAAGGCTACCATCCATTGGAGTAACAAAAATATCACCAATAGACTACCTTCCATAATGACAAGGCTACCATACATTGGAGTAACAAAAATTTCGAAAAAAGACTACCTTCCATAATGACGATGCTACCATCTATTGGAATAACAAAAATCTCTAGAACAGACTACCTTACATAATGACAAGGCTACCATCCATTAGAGTAAAAAAAATCCCTACAACAGACTACCTTCCATAATGACAAGGCTACCATCCATTAGAGTAACAAAAATCTCGACAACAAACTACCTTCCATAATGACAAGGCTTCCATTCATTAGAGTAACGAAAATATAAACAAGAGATTACCTTCCATAATGACAAGGCTACCATCCATTGGAGTAACAAAAATCTCCCCAACAGCCTACCTTCCATAATGACAAGGCTATCATCCATTGGAGTGACAAAAATATCGATAATAGACTACCTTCCATAATGACAAGGCTACCATCCATTGGAGTAACAAAATCTCGACAACAAACTACCTTCCATAATGACAAGGCTACCATCCATTAGAGTAACAAAAATATCGACAACAAACTACCTTCCATAATGAAAAGGCTACCATTCACTCGAGTAACAAAAATCTCGACAAAAGACTACCTTCCAAAATGAGAAGGCTACCATCTATTGGAATAAAAAAAATATCGACAACAGACTACCTTCTATAATCACAAGGCTACCATCCATTGGAGTAACGAAAATATCAACAAGAGACTACCTTCCATAATGACAAGGCTACCATCCATTGCAGTAAAAAAATTCTCGACAACATAATACCTTCCATAATGACAAGGCTACCATCCATTTGAGTGACAAAAATATCGATAATAGACTACCTTCCATAATGACAAGGCTACCATCCATTGGAGTAACAAAATCTCGACAACAAACTACCTTCCATAATGACAAGGCTACCATCCATTGGAGTAACAAAAATATCAACAATAAACTACCTTCCATAATGACAAGGCTACCATCCATTGGAGTAACAAAAATTTCGAAAAGAGACTACCTTCCATAATGACAATGCTACCATCTATTGGAATAACAAAAATCTCGAGAACATACTACCTTCCATAATGACAAGGCTACCATCCATTAGAGTAAAAAAAATCCCTTCAACAGACTACCTTCCATAATGACAAGGCTACCATCCATTAGAGTACCCAAAATCTCGACAACAAACTACCTTCCATAATGACAAGGCTTCCATCCATTAGAGTAACGAAAATATCAACAAGAGATTACCTTCCATAATGACAAGGCTACCATCCATTGGAGTAACAAAAATCTCCCCAACAGCCTACCTTCCATAATGACAAGGCTACCATCCATTGGATTGACAAAAATATCGATAATAGACTACCTTCTATAATGACAAGGCTACCATCCATTGGAGTAACAAAATCTCGACACCAAACTACCTTCCATAATGACAAGGCTACCATCCATTGGAGTAACAAAAATATCGACAACAAACTACCTTCCATAATGAAAAGGCTACCATCCACTGGAGTAACAAAAATCTCGACATCAGACTACCTTCCAAAATGAGAAGGCTACCATCTATTGGAATAAAAAAAATATCGACAACAGACTACCTTCTATAATGACAAGGCTACCATCCATTGGATTAACGAAAATATCAACAAGAGACTACCTTCCATAATGACAAGGCTACCATCCATTGGAGTAAAAAAAATCTCGACAACATAATACCTTCCATAATGACAAGGCTACCATCCATTGGGGTGACAAAAATATCGATAATAGACTACCTTCCATAATGACAAGGCTACCATCCATTGGAGTAACAAAATCTGGACAACAAACTACCTTCCATAATGACAAGGCTACCATCCATTGGAGTAACAAAAATATCAACAATAGACTACCTTCCATAATGACAAGGCTACCATCCATTGGAGTAACAAAAATCTCCCCAACAAACTAACTTCCATAATGACAAGGCTACCATCCATTGGAGTGACAAAAATATCGATAATAGACTACCTTCCATAATGACAAGGCTACCATCCATTGGATAACAAAATCTCGACAACATACTACCTTCCATAATGACAAGGCTACCATCCATTGGAGTAAAAAAAATATCGACAATAAACTACCTTCCATAATGACAAGGCTACCATCCATTAGAGTAACCAAAATCTCGACAACAAACTACCTTCCATAATGACAAGGTTACCATCCATTAGAGTAACGAAAATATCAAAAAGAGATTACCTTCCATAATGACAAGGCTACCATCCATTGGAGTAACAAAAATCTCCCCAACAAACTAACTTCCATAATGACAAGGCTACCATCCATTGGAGTGACAAAAATATCGATAATAGACTACCTTCCATAATGACAAGGCTACCATCCATTGGATAACAAAATCTCGACAACATACTACCTTCCATAATGACAAGGCTACCATCCATTGGAGTAAAAAAAATATCGACAATAAACTACCTTCCATAATGACATGGCTACCATCCACTAGAGTAACAAAAATCTCGACAACAGACTACCTTCTATAATGACAAGGCTACCATCCATTGGAGTAACAAAAATATCAACAAGAGACTACCTTCCATAATGACAAGGCTACCATCCATTGGAGTAACAAAAATTTCGAAAAGAGACTACCTTCCATAATGACAATGCTACCATCTATTGGAATAACAAAAATCTCGAGAACAGACTACCTTCCATAATGACAAGGCTACCATCCATTAGAGTAAAAAAAATCCCTTCAAAAGACTACCTTCCATAATGACAATGCTACCATCCATTAGAGTACCCAAAATCTCGACAACAAACTACCTTCCATAATGACAAGGCTTCCATCCATTAGAGTAACGAAAATATCAACAAGAGATTACCTTCCATAATGACAAGGCTACCATCCATTGGAGTAACAAAAATCTCCCCAACAGCCTACCTTCCATAATGACAAGGCTACCATCCATTGGATTGACAAAAATATCGATAATAGACTACCTTCTATAATGACAAGGCTACCATCCATTGGAGTAACAAAATCTCGACACCAAACTACCTTCCATAATGACAAGGCTACCATCCATTGGAGTAACAAAAATATCGACAACAAACTACCTTCCATAATGAAAAGGCTACCATCCACTGGAGTAACAAAAATCTCGACATCAGACTACCTTCCAAAATGAGAAGGCTACCATCTATTGGAATAAAAAAAATATCGACAACAGACTACCTTCTATAATGACAAGGCTACCATCCATTGGATTAACGAAAATATCAACAAGAGACTACCTTCCATAATGACAAGGCTACCATCCATTGGAGTAAAAAAAATCTCGACAACATAATACCTTCCATAATGACAAGGCTACCATCCATTGGGGTGACAAAAATATCGATAATAGACTACCTTCCATAATGACAAGGCTACCATCCATTGGAGTAACAAAATCTGGACAACAAACTACCTTCCATAATGACAAGGCTACCATCCATTGGAGTAACAAAAATATCAACAATAGACTACCTTCCATAATGACAAGGCTACCATCCATTGGAGTAACAAAAATCTCCCCAACAAACTAACTTCCATAATGACAAGGCTACCATCCATTGGAGTGACAAAAATATCGATAATAGACTACCTTCCATAATGACAAGGCTACCATCCATTGGATAACAAAATCTCGACAACATACTACCTTCCATAATGACAAGGCTACCATCCATTGGAGTAAAAAAAATATCGACAATAAACTACCTTCCATAATGACAAGGCTACCATCCATTAGAGTAACCAAAATCTCGACAACAAACTACCTTCCATAATGACAAGGTTACCATCCATTAGAGTAACGAAAATATCAAAAAGAGATTACCTTCCATAATGACAAGGCTACCATCCATTGGAGTAACAAAAATCTCCCCAACAAACTAACTTCCATAATGACAAGGCTACCATCCATTGGAGTGACAAAAATATCGATAATAGACTACCTTCCATAATGACAAGGCTACCATCCATTGGATAACAAAATCTCGACAACATACTACCTTCCATAATGACAAGGCTACCATCCATTGGAGTAAAAAAAATATCGACAATAAACTACCTTCCATAATGACATGGCTACCATCCACTAGAGTAACAAAAATCTCGACAACAGACTACCTTCTATAATGACAAGGCTACCATCCATTGGAGTAACAAAAATATCAACAAGAGACTACCTTCCATAATGACAAGGCTACCATCCATTGGAGTAACAAAAATTTCGAAAAGAGACTACCTTCCATAATGACAATGCTACCATCTATTGGAATAACAAAAATCTCGAGAACAGACTACCTTCCATAATGACAAGGCTACCATCCATTAGAGTAAAAAAAATCCCTTCAAAAGACTACCTTCCATAATGACAATGCTACCATCCATTAGAGTACCCAAAATCTCGACAACAAACTACCTTCCATAATGACAAGGCTTCCATCCATTAGAGTAACGAAAATATCAACAAGAGATTACCTTCCATAATGACAAGGCTACCATCCATTGGAGTAACAAAAATCTCCCCAACAGCCTACCTTCCATAATGACAAGGCTACCATCCATTGGATTGACAAAAATATCGATAATAGACTACCTTCTATAATGACAAGGCTACCATCCATTGGAGTAACAAAATCTCGACACCAAACTACCTTCCATAATGACAAGGCTACCATCCATTGGAGTAACAAAAATATCGACAACAAACTACCTTCCATAATGAAAAGGCTACCATCCACTGGAGTAACAAAAATCTCGACATCAGACTACCTTCCAAAATGAGAAGGCTACCATCTATTGGAATAAAAAAAATATCGACAACAGACTACCTTCTATAATGACAAGGCTACCATCCATTGGATTAACGAAAATATCAACAAGAGACTACCTTCCATAATGACAAGGCTACCATCCATTGGAGTAAAAAAAATCTCGACAACATAATACCTTCCATAATGACAAGGCTACCATCCATTGGGGTGACAAAAATATCGATAATAGACTACCTTCCATAATGACAAGGCTACCATCCATTGGAGTAACAAAATCTGGACAACAAACTACCTTCCATAATGACAAGGCTACCATCCATTGGAGTAACAAAAATATCAACAATAGACTACCTTCCATAATGACAAGGCTACCATCCATTGGAGTAACAAAAATCTCCCCAACAAACTAACTTCCATAATGACAAGGCTACCATCCATTGGAGTGACAAAAATATCGATAATAGACTACCTTCCATAATGACAAGGCTACCATCCATTGGATAACAAAATCTCGACAACATACTACCTTCCATTATGACAAGGCTACCATCCATTGGAGTAAAAAAAATATCGACAATAAACTACCTTCCATAATGACAAGGCTACCATCCATTAGAGTAACCAAAATCTCGACAACAAACTACCTTCCATAATGACAAGGTTACCATCCATTAGAGTAACGAAAATATCAAAAAGAGATTACCTTCCATAATGACAAGGCTACCATCCATTGGAGTAACAAAAATCTCCCCAACAAACTAACTTCCATAATGACAAGGCTACCATCCATTGGAGTGACAAAAATATCGATAATAGACTACCTTCCATAATGACAAGGCTACCATCCATTGGATAACAAAATCTCGACAACATACTACCTTCCATAATGACAAGGCTACCATCCATTGGAGTAAAAAAAATATCGACAATAAACTACCTTCCATAATGACATGGCTACCATCCACTAGAGTAACAAAAATCTCGACAACAGACTACCTTCTATAATGACAAGGCTACCATCCATTGGAGTAACAAAAATATCAACAAGAGACTACCTTCCATAATGACAAGGCTACCATCCATTGGAGTAACAAAAATCTCCCCAACAGCCTACCTTCCATAATGACAAGGCTATCATCCATTGGAGTGACAAAAATATCGATAATAGACTACCTTCCATAATGACAAGGCTACCATCCATTGGAGTAACAAAATCTCGACAACAAACTACCTTCCATAATGACAAGGCTACCATCCATTAGAGTAACAAAAATATCGACAACAAACTACCTTCCATAATGAAAAGGCTACCATCCACTAGAGTAACAAAAATCTCGACAAAAGACTACCTTCCAAAATGAGAAGGCTACCATCTATTGGAATAAAAAAAATATCGACAACAGACTACCTTCTATAATCACAAGGCTACCATCCATTGGAGTAACGAAAATATCAACAAGAGACTACCTTCCATAATGACAAGGCTACCATCCATTGCAGTAAAAAAATTCTCGACAACATAATACCTTCCATAATGACAAGGCTACCATCCATTTGAGTGACAAAAATATCGATAATGGACTACCTTCCATAATGACAAGGCTACCATCCGTTGGAGTAACAAAATCTCGACAACAAACTACGTTCCATAATGACAAGGCTACCATCCATTGGAGTAACAAAAATATCAACAATAAACTACCTTCCATAATGACAAGGCTACCATCCATTGGAGTAACAAAAATTTCGAAAAGAGACTACCTTCCATAATGACAATGCTACCATCTATTCGAATAACAAAAATCTCGAGAACAGACTACCTTCCATAATGACAAGGCTACCATCCATTAGAGTAAAAAAAATCCCTTCAACAGACTACCTTCCATAATGACAAGGCTACCATCCATTAGAGTACCCAAAATCTCGACAACAAACTACCTTCCATAATGACAAGGCTTCCATCCATTAGAGTAACGAAAATATCAACAAGAGATTACCTTCCATAATGACAAGGCTACCATCCATTGGAGTAACAAAAATCTCCCCAACAGCCTACCTTCCATAATGACAAGGCTACCATCCATTGGATTGACAAAAATATCGATAATAAACTACCTTCTATAATGACAAGGCTACCATCCATTGGAGTAACAAAATCTCGACACCAAACTACCTTCCATAATGACAAGGCTACCATCCATTGGAGTAACAAAAATATCGACAACAAACTACCTTCCATAATGAAAAGGCTACCATCCACTGGAGTAACAAAAATCTCAACAACAGACTACCTTCCAAAATGAGAAGGCTACCATCTATTGGAATAAAAAAAATATCGACAACAGACTACCTTCTATATTGACTAGGCTACCATCCATTGGATTAACGAAAATATCAACAAGAGACTACCTTCCATAATGACAAGGCTACCATCCATTGGAGTAAAAAAAATCTCGACAACATAATACCTTCCATAATGACAAGGCTACCATCCATTGGGGTGACAAAAATATCGATAATAGACTACCTTCCATAATGACAAGGCTACCATCCATTGGAGTAACAAAATCTCGACAACAAACTACCTTCCATAATGACAAGGCTACCATCCATTGGAGTAACAAAAATATCAACAATAGACTACCTTCCATAATGACAAGGCTACCATCCATTGGAGTAACAAAAATTTCGAAAACAGAATTCCTTCCATAATGACAATGCTACCATCTATTGGAATAACAAAAATCTCGAGAACAGACTACTTTCCATAATGATAGGGCTACCATCCATTAGAGTAAAAAAAATCCCTACAACAGACTACCTTCCATAATGACAAGGCTACCATCCATTAGAGTAACCAAAATCTCGACAACAAACTACCTTCCATAATGACAAGGTTACCATCCATTAGAGTAACGAAAATATCAAAAAGAGATTACCTTCCATAATGACAAGGCTACCATCCATTGGAGTAACAAAAATCTCCCCAACAAACTAACTTCCATAATGACAAGGCTACCATCCATTGGAGTGACAAAAATATCGATAATAGACTACCTTCCATAATGACAAGGCTACCATCCATTGGATAACAAAATCTCGACAACATACTACCTTCCATAATGACAAGGCTACCATCCATTGGAGTAAAAAAAATATCGACAATAAACTACCTTCCATAATGACATGGCTACCATCCACTAGAGTAACAAAAATCTCGACAACAGACTACCTTCTATAATGACAAGGCTACCATCCATTGGAGTAACGAAAATATCAACAAGAGACTACCTTCCATAATGACAAGGCTACCATCCATTGGAGTAAAAAAAATCTCGCCAACAGACTACCTTCCATAATGACATGGCTACCATCCATTGGAGTGACAAAAATATCGATAATAGACTACCTTCCATAATGACAAGGCTACCATCCATTGGAGTAACAAAATCTCGACAACATACTACCTTCCATAATGATAAGGCTACCATCCATTGGAGTAACAAAAATATCGACAATACACTACCTTCCATAATGACAAGGCTACCATCCACTGGTGTAACAAAAATCTCGACAACAAACTACCTTCCATAATGACAAGGCTACCATCTATTAGAATAACAAAAATCACGAGAACAGACTACCTTCCATAATGACAAGGCTACCATCCATTGGAGTGACAAAAATATCGATAATAGACTACCTTCCATAATGACAAGGCTACCATCCATTGGATAACAAAATCTCGACAACATACTACCTTCCATAATGACAAGGCTACCATCCATTGGAGTAAAAAAAATATCGACAATAAACTACCTTCCATAATGACATGGCTACCATCCACTAGAGTAACAAAAATCTCGACAACAGACTACCTTCTATAATGACAAGGCTACCATCCATTGGAGTAACGAAAATATCACCAAGAGACTACCTTCCATAGTGACAAGGCTACCATCCATTGGAGTAACGAAAATATCAACAAGAGACTACCTTCCATAATGACAAGGCTACCATCCATTGGAGTAAAAAAAATCTCGACAACAGAATACCTTCCATAATGACAAGGCTACCATCCATTGGAGTGACAAAAATATCGATAATAGACTACCTTCCATAATGACAAGGCTACCATCCATTGGATAACAAAATCTCGACAACATACTACCTTCCATAATGACAAGGCTACCATCCATTGGAGTAAAAAAAATATCGACAATAAACTACCTTCCATAATGACATGGCTACCATCCACTAGAGTAACAAAAATCTCGACAACAGACTACCTTCTATAATGACAAGGCTACCATCCATTGGAGTAACAAAAATATCAACAAGAGACTACCTTCCATAATGACAAGGCTACCATCCATTGGAGTAACAAAAATCTCCCCAACAGCCTACCTTCCATAATGACAAGGCTATCATCCATTGGAGTGACAAAAATATCGATAATAGACTACCTTCCATAATGACAAGGCTACCATCCATTGGAGTAACAAAATCTCGACAACAAACTACCTTCCATAATGACAAGGCTACCATCCATTAGAGTAACAAAAATATCGACAACAAACTACCTTCCATAATGAAAAGGCTACCATCCACTAGAGTAACAAAAATCTCGACAAAAGACTACCTTCCAAAATGAGAAGGCTACCATCTATTGGAATAAAAAAAATATCGACAACAGACTACCTTCTATAATCACAAGGCTACCATCCATTGGAGTAACGAAAATATCAACAAGAGACTACCTTCCATAATGACAAGGCTACCATCCATTGCAGTAAAAAAATTCTCGACAACATAATACCTTCCATAATGACAAGGCTACCATCCATTTGAGTGACAAAAATATCGATAATGGACTACCTTCCATAATGACAAGGCTACCATCCGTTGGAGTAACAAAATCTCGACAACAAACTACGTTCCATAATGACAAGGCTACCATCCATTGGAGTAACAAAAATATCAACAATAAACTACCTTCCATAATGACAAGGCTACCATCCATTGGAGTAACAAAAATTTCGAAAAGAGACTACCTTCCATAATGACAATGCTACCATCTATTCGAATAACAAAAATCTCGAGAACAGACTACCTTCCATAATGACAAGGCTACCATCCATTAGAGTAAAAAAAATCCCTTCAACAGACTACCTTCCATAATGACAAGGCTACCATCCATTAGAGTACCCAAAATCTCGACAACAAACTACCTTCCATAATGACAAGGCTTCCATCCATTAGAGTAACGAAAATATCAACAAGAGATTACCTTCCATAATGACAAGGCTACCATCCATTGGAGTAACAAAAATCTCCCCAACAGCCTACCTTCCATAATGACAAGGCTACCATCCATTGGATTGACAAAAATATCGATAATAAACTACCTTTTATAATGACAAGGCTACCATCCATTGGAGTAACAAAATCTCGACACCAAACTACCTTCCATAATGACAAGGCTACCATCCATTGGAGTAACAAAAATATCGACAACAAACTACCTTCCATAATGAAAAGGCTACCATCCACTGGAGTAACAAAAATCTCAACAACAGACTACCTTCCAAAATGAGAAGGCTACCATCTATTGGAATAAAAAAAATATCGACAACAGACTACCTTCTATATTGACTAGGCTACCATCCATTGGATTAACGAAAATATCAACAAGAGACTACCTTCCATAATGACAAGGCTACCATCCATTGGAGTAAAAAAAATCTCGACAACATAATACCTTCCATAATGACAAGGCTACCATCCATTGGGGTGACAAAAATATCGATAATAGACTACCTTCCATAATGACAAGGCTACCATCCATTGGAGTAACAAAATCTCGACAACAAACTACCTTCCATAATGACAAGGCTACCATCCATTGGAGTAACAAAAATATCAACAATAGACTACCTTCCATAATGACAAGGCTACCATCCATTGGAGTAACAAAAATTTCGAAAACAGAATTCCTTCCATAATGACAATGCTACCATCTATTGGAATAACAAAAATCTCGAGAACAGACTACTTTCCATAATGATAGGGCTACCATCCATTAGAGTAAAAAAAATCCCTACAACAGACTACCTTCCATAATGACAAGGCTACCATCCATTAGAGTAACCAAAATCTCGACAACAAACTACCTTCCATAATGACAAGGTTACCATCCATTAGAGTAACGAAAATATCAAAAAGAGATTACCTTCCATAATGACAAGGCTACCATCCATTGGAGTAACAAAAATCTCCCCAACAAACTAACTTCCATAATGACAAGGCTACCATCCATTGGAGTGACAAAAATATCGATAATAGACTACCTTCCATAATGACAAGGCTACCATCCATTGGATAACAAAATCTCGACAACATACTACCTTCCATAATGACAAGGCTACCATCCATTGGAGTAAAAAAAATATCGACAATAAACTACCTTCCATAATGACATGGCTACCATCCACTAGAGTAACAAAAATCTCGACAACAGACTACCTTCTATAATGACAAGGCTACCATCCATTGGAGTAACGAAAATATCAACAAGAGACTACCTTCCATAATGACAAGGCTACCATCCATTGGAGTAAAAAAAATCTCGCCAACAGACTACCTTCCATAATGACATGGCTACCATCCATTGGAGTGACAAAAATATCGATAATAGACTACCTTCCATAATGACAAGGCTATCATCCATTGGAGTAACAAAATCTCGACAACATACTACCTTCCATAATGATAAGGCTACCATCCATTGGAGTAACAAAAATATCGACAATACACTACCTTCCATAATGACAAGGCTACCATCCACTGGTGTAACAAAAATCTCGACAACAAACTACCTTCCATAATGACAAGGCTACCATCTATTAGAATAACAAAAATCACGAGAACAGACTACCTTCCATAATGACAAGGCTACCATCCATTGGAGTGACAAAAATATCGATAATAGACTACCTTCCATAATGACAAGGCTACCATCCATTGGATAACAAAATCTCGACAACATACTACCTTCCATAATGACAAGGCTACCATCCATTGGAGTAAAAAAAATATCGACAATAAACTACCTTCCATAATGACATGGCTACCATCCACTAGAGTAACAAAAATCTCGACAACAGACTACCTTCTATAATGACAAGGCTACCATCCATTGGAGTAACGAAAATATCACCAAGAGACTACCTTCCATAGTGACAAGGCTACCATCCATTGGAGTAACGAAAATATCAACAAGAGACTACCTTCCATAATGACAAGGCTACCATCCATTGGAGTAAAAAAAATCTCGACAACAGAATACCTTCCATAATGACAAGGCTACCATCCATTGGAGTGACAAAAATATCGATAATAGACTACCTTCCATAATGACAAGGCTACCATCCATTGGAGTAACAAAATCTCGACAACAAACTACCTTCCATAATGACAAGGCTACCATCCATTGGAGTAACAAAAATATCAACAATAAACTACCTTCCATAATGACAAGGCTACCATCCATTGGAGTAACAAAAATTTCGAAAAGAGACTACCTTCCATAATGACAATGCTACCATCTATTGGAATAACAAAAATCTCGAGAACAGACTACCTTCCATAATGACAAGGCTACCATCCATTAGAGTAAAAAAAATCCCTTCAACAGACTACCTTCCATAATGACAAGGCTACCATCCATTAGAGTACCCAAAATCTCGACAACAAACTACCTTCCATAATGACAAGGCTTCCATCCATTAGAGTAACGAAAATATCAACAAGAGATTACCTTCCATAATGACAAGGCTACCATCCATTGGAGTAACAAAAATCTCCCCAACAGCCTACCTTCCATAATGACAAGGCTACCATCCATTGGATTGACAAAAATATCGATAATAGACTACCTTCTATAATGACAAGGCTACCATCCATTGGAGTAACAAAATCTCTACACCAAACTACCTTCCATAATGACAAGGCTACCATCCATTGGAGTAACAAAAATATCGACAACAAACTACCTTCCATAATGAAAAGGCTACCATCCACTGGAGTAACAAAAATCTCGACAACAGACTACCTTCCAAAATGAGAAGGCTACCATCTATTGGAATAAAAAAAATATCGACAACAGACTACCTTGTATATTGACAAGGCTACCATCCATTGGATTAACGAAAATATCAACAAGAGACTACCTTCCATAATGACAAGGCTACCATCCATTGGAGTAAAAAAAATCTCGACAACATAATACCTTCCATAATGACAAGGCTACCATCCATTGGGGTGACAAAAATATCGATAATAGACTACCTTCCATAATGACAAGGCTACCATCCATTGGAGTAACAAAATCTCGACAACAAACTACCTTCCATAATGACAAGGCTACCATCCATTGGAGTAACAAAAATATCAACAATAGACTACCTTCCATAATGACAAGGCTACCATCCATTGGAGTAACAAAAATTTCGAAAACAGAATTCCTTCCATAATGACAATGCTACCATCTATTGGAATAACAAAAATCTCGAGAACAGACTACCTTCCATAATGATAGGGCTACCATCCATTAGAGTAAAAAAAATCCCTACAACAGACTACCTTCCATAATGACAAGGCTACCATCCATTAGAGTAACCAAAATCTCGACAACAAACTACCTTCCATAATGACAAGGTTACCATCCATTAGAGTAACGAAAATATCAAAAAGAGATTACCTTCCATAATGACAAGGCTACCATCCATTGGAGTAACAAAAATCTCCCCCACAAACTAACTTCCATAATGACAAGGCTACCATCCATTGGAGTGACAAAAATATCGATAATAGACTACCTTCCATAATGACAAGGCTACCATCCATTGGATAACAAAATCTCGACAACATACTACCTTCCATAATGACAAGGCTACCATCCATTGGAGTAAAAAAAATATCGACAATAAACTACCTTCCATAATGACATGGCTACCATCCACTAGAGTAACAAAAATCTCGACAACAGACTACCTTCTATAATGACAAGGCTACCATCCATTGGAGTAACGAAAATATCAACAAGAGACTACCTTCCATAATGACAAGGCTACCATCCATTGGAGTAAAAAAAATCTCTCCAATAGACTACCTTCCATAATGACATGGCTACCATCCATTGGAGTGACAAAAATATCGATAATAGACTACCTTCCATAATGACAAGGCTACCATCCATTGGA
Organism: Vicia faba; assembly: GCA_948472305.1. Taxonomy (NCBI): domain Eukaryota; kingdom Viridiplantae; phylum Streptophyta; class Magnoliopsida; order Fabales; family Fabaceae; genus Vicia; species Vicia faba. Next base: position 758,538,426 of record OX451738.1, read on the forward strand.
GTAACAAAATCTCGACAACATACTACCTTCCATAATGATAAGGCTACCATCCATTGGAGTAACAAAAATATCGACAATACACTACCTTCCATAATGACAAGGCTACCATCCACTGGTGTAACAAAAATCTCGACAACAAACTACCTTCCATAATGACAAGGCTACCATCTATTAGAATAACAAAAATCACGAGAACAGACTACCTTCCATAATGACAAGGCTACCATCCATTGGAGTGACAAAAATATCGATAATAGACTACCTTCCATAATGACAAGGCTACCATCCATTGGATAACAAAATCTCGACAACATACTACCTTCCATAATGACAAGGCTACCATCCATTGGAGTAAAAAAAATATCGACAATAAACTACCTTCCATAATGACATGGCTACCATCCACTAGAGTAACAAAAATCTCGACAACAGACTACCTTCTATAATGACAAGGCTACCATCCATTGGAGTAACGAAAATATCAACAAGAGACTACCTTCCATAGTGACAAGGCTACCATCCATTGGAGTAACGAAAATATCAACAAGAGACTACCTTCCATAATGACAAGGCTACCATCCATTGGAGTAAAAAAAATCTCGACAACAGAATACCTTCCATAATGACAAGGCTACCATCCATTGGAGTGACAAAAATATCGATAATAGACTACCTTCCATAATGACAAGGCTACCATCCATTAGAGTAACAAAATCTCGACAACAAACTACCTTCCATATTGACAAGGCTACCATCCATTGGAGTAACAAAAATATCACCAATAGACTACCTTCCATAATGACAAGGCTACCATCCATTGGAGTAACAAAAAATTCGAAAAAAGACTACCTTCCATAATGACAATGCTACCATCTATTGGAATAACAAAAATCTCGAGAACAGACTACCTTACATAATGACAAGGCTACCATCCATTAGAGTAAAAAAAATCCCTACAACAGACTACCTTCCATAATGACAAGGCTACCATCCATTAGAGTAACAAAAATCTCGACAACAAACTACCTTCCATAATGACAAGGCTTCCATTCATTAGAGTAACGAAAATATAATCAAGAGATTACCTTCCATAATGACAAGGCTACCATCCATTGGAGTAACAAAAATCTCCCCAACAAACTAACTTCCATAATGACAAGGCTACCATCCATTGGAGTGACAAAAATATCGATAATAGACTACCTTCCATAATGACAAGGCTACCATCCATTGGATAACAAAATCTCGACAACATACTACCTTCCATAATGACAAGGCTACCATCCATTGGAGTAAAAAAAATATCGACAATAAACTACCTTCCATAATGACATGGCTACCATCCACTAGAGTAACAAAAATCTCGACAACAGACTACCTTCTATAATGACAAGGCTATCATCCATTGGAGTAACGAAAATATCAACAAGAGACTACCTTCCATAATGACAAGGCTACCATCCATTGGAGTAAAAAAAATCTCGCCAACAGACTACCTTCCATAATGACATGGCTACCATCCATTGGAGTGACAAAAATATCGATAATAGACTACCTTCCATAATGACAAGGCTACCATCCATTGGAGTAACAAAATCTCGACAACATACTACCTTCCATAATGATAAGGCTACCATCCATTGGAGTAACAAAAATATCGACAATACACTACCTTCCATAATGACAAGGCTACCATCCACTGGTGTAACAAAAATCTCGACAACAAACTACCTTCCATAATGACAAGTCTACCATCTATTAGAATAACAAAAATCACGAGAACAGACTACCTTCCATAATGACAAGGCTACCATCCATTGGAGTGACAAAAATATCGATAATAGACTACCTTCCATAATGACAAGGCTACCATCCATTGGATAACAAAATCTCGACAACATACTACCTTCCATAATGACAAGGCTACCATCCATTGGAGTAAAAAAAATATCGACAATAAACTACCTTCCATAATGACATGGCTACCATCCACTAGAGTAACAAAAATCTCGACAACAGACTACCTTCTATAATGACAAGGCTACCATCCATTGGAGTAACGAAAATATCAACAAGAGACTACCTTCCATAGTGACAAGGCTACCATCCATTGGAGTAACGAAAATATCAACAAGAGACTACCTTCCATAATGACAAGGCTACCATCCATTGGAGTAAAAAAAATCTCGACAACAGAATACCTTCCATAATGACAAGGCTACCATCCATTGGAGTGACAAAAATATCGATAATAGACTACCTTCCATAATGACAAGGCTACCATCCATTGGAGTAACAAAAATTTCGAAAAAAGACTACCTTCCATAATGACAATGCTACCATCTATTGGAATAACAAAAATCTCGAGAACAGACTACCTTACATAATGACAAGGCTACCATCCATTAGAGTAAAAAAAATCCCTACAACAGACTACCTTCCATAATGACAAGGCTACCATCCATTAGAGTAACAAAAATCTAGACAACAAACTACCTTCCATAATGACAAGGCTTCCATTCATTAGAGTAACGAAAATATAAACAAGAGATTACCTTCCATAATGACAAGGCTACCATCCATTGGAGTAACAAAAATCTCCCCAACAGCCTACCTTCCATAATGACAAGGCTATCATCCATTGGAGTGACAAAAATATCGATAATAGACTACCTTCCATAATGACAAGGCTACCATCCATTGGAGTAACAATATCTCGACAACAAACTACCTTCCATAATGACAAGGCTACCATCCATTAGAGTAACAAAAATATCGACAACAAACTACCTTCCATAATGAAAAGGCTACCATCCACTAGAGTAACAAAAATCTCGACAACAGACTACCTTCCAAAATGAGAAGGCTACCATCTATTGGAATAAAAAAAATATCGACAATAGACTACCTTCTATAATCACAAGGCTACCATCCATTGGAGTAACGAAAATATCGACAAGAGACTACCTTCCATAATGACAAGGCTACCATCCATTGCAGTAAAAAAATTCTCGACAACATAATACCTTCCATAATGACAAGGCTACCATCCATTTGAGTGACAAAAATATCGATAATAGACTACCTTCCATAATGACAAGGCTACCATCCATTGGAGTAACAAAATCTCGACAACAAACTACCTTCCATAATGACAAGGCTACCATCCATTGGAGTAACAAAAATATCAACAATAAACTACCTTCCATAATGACAAGGCTACCATCCATTGGAGTAACAAAAATTTCGAAAAGAGACTACCTTCCATAATGACAATGCTACCATCTATTGGAATAACAAAAATCTCGAGAACAGACTACCTTCCATAATGACAAGGCTACCATCCATTAGAGTAAAAAAAATCCCTTCAACAGACTACCTTCCATAATGACAAGGCTACCATCCATTAGAGTACCCAAAATCTCGACAACAAACTACCTTCCATAATGACAAGGCTTCCATCCATTAGAGTAACAAAAATATCAACAATAAACTACCTTCCATAATGACAAGGCTACCATCCATTGGAGTAAAAAAAATATCGACAATAAACTACCTTCCATAATGACATGGCTACCATCCACTAGAGTAACAAAAATCTCGACAACAGACTACCTTCTATAATGACAAGGCTACCATCCATTGGAGTAACGAAAATATCAACAAGAGACTACCTTCCATAGTGACAAGGCTACCATCCATTGGAGTAAAAAAAATCTCGACAACAGAATACCTTCCATAATGACAAGGCTACCATCCATTGGAGTGACAAAAATATCGATAATAGACTACCTTCCATAATGACAAGGCTACCATCCATTGGAGTAACAAAATCTCGACAACAAACTACCTTCCATAATGACAAGGCTACCATCCATTGGAGTAACAAAAATATCACCAATAGACTACCTTCGATAATGACAAGGCTACCATCCATTGGAGTAACAAAAATTTCGAAAAAAGACTACCTTCCATAATGACAATGCTACCATCTATTGGAATAACAAAAATCTCGAGAACAGACTACCTTACATAATGACAAGGCTACCATCCATTAGAGTAAAAAAAATCCCTACAACAGACTACCTTTCATAATGACAAGGCTACCATCCATTAGAGTAACAAAAATCTAGACAACAAACTACCTTCCATAATGACAAGGCTACCATCCATTGGAGTAACAAAAATCTCCCCAACAGCCTACCTTCCATAATGACAAGGCTATCATCCATTGGAGTGACAAAAATATCGATAATAGACTACCTTCAATAATGACAAGGCTACCATCCATTGGAGTAACAAAATCTCGACAACAAACTACCTTCCATAATGACAAGGCTACCATCCATTAGAGTAACAAAAATATCGACAACAAACTACCTTCCATAATGAAAAGGCTACCATCCACTAGAGTAACAAAAATCTCGACAACAGACTACCTTCCAAAATGAGAAGGCTACCATCTATTGGAATAAAAAAAATATCGACAACAGACTACCTTCTATAATCACAAGGCTACCATCCATTGGAGTAACGAAAATATCGACAAGAGACTACCTTCCATAATGACAAGGCTACCATCCATTGCAGTAAAAAAATTCTCGACAACATAATACCTTCCATAATGACAAGGCTACCATCCATTTGAGTGACAAAAATATCGATAATAGACTACCTTCCATAATGACAAGGCTACCATCCATTGGAGTAACAAAATCTCGACAACAAACTACCTTCCATAATGACAAGGCTACCATCCATTGGAGTAACAAAAATATCAACAATAAACTACCTTCCATAATGACAAGGCTACCATCCATTGGAGTAACAAAAATTTCGAAAAGAGACTACCTTCCATAATGATAATGCTACCATCTATTGGAATAACAAAAATCTCGAGAACAGACTACCTTCCATAATGACAAGGCTACCATCCATTAGAGTAAAAAAAATCCCTTCAACAGACTACCTTCCATAATGACAAGGCTACCATCCATTAGAGTACCCAAAATCTCGACAACAAACTACCTTCCATAATGACAAGGCTTCCATCCATTGGAGTAACAAAAATATCAACAATAAACTACCTTCCATAATGACAAGGCTACCATCCATTGGAGTAACAAAAATTTCGAAAAGAGACTACCTTCCATAATGACAATGCTACCATCTATTGGAATAACAAAAATCTCGAGAACAGACTACCTTCCATAATGACAAGGCTACCATCCATTAGAGTAAAAAAAATCCCTTCAACAGACTACCTTCCATAATGACAAGGCTACCATCCATTAGAGTACCCAAAATCTCGACAACAAACTACCTTCCATAATGACAAGGCTTCCATCCATTAGAGTAACGAAAATATCAACAAGAGATTACCTTCCATAATGACAAGGCTACCATCCATTGGAGTAACAAAAATCTCCCCAACAACCTACCTTCCATAATGACAAGGCTACCATCCATTGGATTGACAAAAATATCGATAATAGACTACCTTCTATAATGACAAGGCTACCATCCATTGGAGTAACAAAATCTCGACACCAAACTACCTTCCATAATGACAAGGCTACCATCCATTGGAGTAACAAAAATATCGACAACAAACTACCTTCCATAATGAAAAGGCTACCATCCACTGGAGTAACAAAAATCTCGACAACAGACTACCTTCCAAAATGAGAAGGCTACCATCTATTGGAATAAAAAAAATATCGACAACAGACTACCTTCTATAATGACAAGGCTACCATCCATTGGATTAACGAAAATATCAACAAGAGACTACCTTCCATAATGACAAGGCTACCATCCATTGGAGTAAAAAAAATCTCGACAACATAATACCTTCCATATTGACAAGGCTACCATCCATTGGAGTGACAAAAATATCGATAATAGACTACCTTCCATAATGACAAGGCTACCATCCATTGGAGTAACAAAATCTCGACAACAAACTACCTTCCATAATGACAAGGCTACCATCCATTGGAGTAACAAAAATATCAACAATAGACTACCTTCCATAATGACAAGGCTACCATCCATTGGAGTAACAAAAATTTCGAAAACAGACTTCCTTCCATAATGACAATGCTACCATCTATTGGAATAACAAAAATCTCCAGAACAGACTACCTTCCATAATGATAGGGCTACCATCCATTAGAGTAAAAAAAATCCCTACAACAAACTACCTTCCATAATGACAAGGCTACCATCCATTAGAGTAACCAAAATCTCGACAACAAACTACCTTCCATAATGACAAGGTTACCATCCATTAGAGTAACGAAAATATCAACAAGAGATTACCTTCCATAATGACAAGGCTACCATCCATTGGAGTAACAAAAATCTCCCCAACAAACTAACTTCCATAATGACAAGGCTACCATCCGTTGGAGTGACAAAAATATCGATAATAGACTACCTTCCATAATGACAAGGCTACCATCCATTGGATAACAAAATCTCGACAACATACTACCTTCCATAATGACAAGGCTACCATCCATTGGAGTAAAAAAAATATCGACAATAAACTACCTTCCATAATGACATGGCTACCATCCACTAGAGTAACAAAAATCTCGACAACAGACTACCTTCTATAATGACAAGGCTACCATCCATTGGAGTAACGAAAATATCAACAAGAGACTACCTTCCATAATGACAAGGCTACCATCCATTGGAGTAAAAAAAATCTCGCCAGCAGACTACCTTCCATAATGACATGGCTACCATCCATTGGAGTGACAAAAATATCGATAATAGACTACCTTCCATAATGACAAGGCTACCATCCATTGGAGTAACAAAATCTCGACAACATACTACCTTCCATAATGATAAGGCTACCATCCATTGGAGTAACAAAAATATCGACAATACACTACCTTCCATAATGACAAGGCTACCATCCACTGGTGTAACAAAAATCTCGACAACAAACTACCTTCCATAATGACAAGGCTACCATCTATTAGAATAACAAAAATCACGAGAACAGACTACCTTCCATAATGACAAGGCTACCATCCATTGGAGTGACAAAAATATCGATAATAGACTACCTTCCATAATGACAAGGCTACCATCAATTGGATAACAAAATCTCGACAACATACTACCTTCCATAATGACAAGGCTACCATCCATTGGAGTAAAAAAAATATCGACAATAAACTACCTTCCATAATGACATGGCTACCATCCACTAGAGTAACAAAAATCTCGACAACAGACTACCTTCTATAATGACAAGGCTACCATCCATTGGAGTAACGAAAATATCAACAAGAGACTACCTTCCATAATGACAAGGCTACCATCCATTGGAGTAAAAAAAATCTCGCCAACAGACTACCTTCCATAATGACATGGCTACCATCCATTGGAGTGACAAAAATATCGATAATAGACTACCTTCCATAATGACAAGGCTACCATCCATTGGAGTAACAAAATCTCGACAACATACTACCTTCCATAATGATAAGGCTACCATCCATTGGAGTAACAAAAATATCGACAATACACTACCTTCCATAATGACAAGGCTACCATCCACTGGTGTAACAAAAATCTCGACAACAAACTACCTTCCATAATGACAAGGCTACCATCTATTAGAATAACAAAAATCACGAGAACAGACTACCTTCCATAATGACAAGGCTACCATCCATTAGAGTATAAAAAATCCCTACAAAAGACTACCTTCCATAATTACAAGGCTACAATCCATTAGAGTAACAAAAATCTCGACAACAGACTACCTTCCATAATGACAAGGCAACCATCCATTGGAGTAACAAAAATCTAGAAAATAGACTACCTTCCATATTGACAAGGCTATCATCCATTGGAGTAAACAAAATCTCGATAACAGACTACCTTCCAAAATGACAAGGCTACCACCTATTGGAATAAAAAAAATATCAACAACAGACTACCTTCCATAATGACAAGGCTACCATCCATTGGAGTAACAAATATCTCGACAACAGATAACCTTCCATAATGATAAGGCTACCATCCATTGGAGTAACAAAAATCTCGACAACAGACTACCATCCATAATGACAATGATACCATCCATTAGAGTAACAAAAATCTCAACAACAAACTACCTTCCATAATAACAGGGCTACCATCTATTGGAGTAACAAAAATATCTTAAACAGACAACCTTCCATAATGACAAGGCTACCATCCATTGGAGTAACAAATATCTCCACAATAGACTACCTTCCATAATGACAAGGCTACCATCCATTGGAGTAACAAAAATATGAAGAACAAACAACCTTCCATAGTGACAAGGCTACCATCCATTGGAGTGACAGAAATCACAACGACAGACTACCTTCCATAATGATAAGGCTACCATCCATTGGAGTAAAAAAAATATCGACAATGGACTACCTTCCATAATGACAAGGCTACCATCCATTGGAGTAACAAAAATCTCGAAAACAGACTACCTTCCATAATGACAAGACTACCATCCATTAGAGTAACAAAAATCTCGACAACAGACAACCTTCCATAATGAGAAGGCTACCATCCATTGGAGTGACTGAAATCACAACGACAAACTACCTTCCATAATGATAAGGCTACCATCCATTGGAGTAACAAAAATATCGACAATGGACTACCTTCCATAATGACAAGGCTACCATCCATTGGAGTAAAAAAAATCTCGAAAACAGACTACCTTCCATAATGACAAGACTACCATCCATTAGAGTAACAAAAATCTCGACAACAGACAACCTTCCATAATGAGAAGGCTACCATCCATTGGAGTAACAAAAATCTCGACAATAGACTAGCTTCCATAATGAAAAGGCTACCATCCATTGGAGTAACATAAATATGAACAACGGACTACCTTCCATTGTGACAAGGCTACCATACATTGGAGTAACAAAAATATCTACAATAGACTATGTTCCATAATGACAAGGCTACCATCCATTGTAGTAACCAAAATATCGACAACAGACTACCTTTCATAATGACAAGGCTACCATCCATTGTAGTAACAAAAATCTCGACAACAGACTACCTTCCATAAGGACTAGGCTACCATCCATTAAAGTAACAAAAATCTCAACAACAGACAACCTTCCATAATGAGAAGGCTATCATCCATTGGAGTAACATAAATATAAACAACGGACTACCTTCCATTGTGACAAGGCTACCATACATTAGAGTAACAAAAATCTCCACAACAAACTACCTTCCATAATGCCAAGGCTACCATCCATTGGAGGAACAAAAATCTTGACAACAGACTACCTTCCATAATGACAAGGCTACCATCCATTGTAGTAACAAAAATCTCGACAATAGACTACCTTCCATAAGACCAAGGCTACCATCCATTAGAGTAACAAAAATCTCTACAACAGACAACCTTCCATAATGACAAGGCTACTATCAATTGGAGTAAAAAATATCTCGACAATAGACTACCTTCCATAATGACAAGGTTACCATCCATTGGAGTAACAAAAATGTCGACAATAGACTACCTTCCATAATGACAAGGCTACCATCCATTTAAGTAACAAAAATATGAACAACAGACTACCTTCCAACGTGACAAGGCTACCATCCATTGGAGTGACAAAAATCACAACGACAGACTACCTTCCATAATGACAAGGCTAGCATCCATTGGAGTAACAAAAATCTCGACTACAAACTACCTTCCATAATGACAAGGCTACCATCCATTAGAGTAACAAAAATCTCGACAAGAGACAACCTTCCATAATGACAAGGCTACCATCCATTGGAGTAACAAATATTTCCACAATACACTTACTTCCATAATGACAAGGCTACCATCCATTGGAGTAACAAAAATATGAAGAACAGACTACCTTCCATAGTGACAAGGTAACCATCCATTGGAGTGACAGAAATCACAACGACAAACTACCTTCCATAATGACAAGGCTACCATCCATTGGAGTAACAAAAATATCGACAACAGACTACCTTCCATAATGACAAGGCTACCATCCATTAGAGTAACAAAAATCTTGATAACAGACTACCTTCCATAATGACAAGACAACCATCTATTGGAGTAACAAAAATCTCGACAACATACAACCTTCCATAATGACAAGGCTACCATCCATTAGAGTAACAAAAATCTCGACAAGAGACAACCTTCCATAATAACAAGGCTACCATCCATTGGAGTAACAAATATCTCCACAATAGACTACCTTCCATAATGACAAGGCTACCATCCATTGGAGTAACAAAAATATTAAGAACAAATAACCTTCCGTAGTGACAAGGCTACCATCCATTAGAGTGACAGAAATCACAACGACAGACTACCTTCCATAATGTCAAGGCTAGCATCCATTGGAGTAACAAAAATCTCGACTACAAACTACCTTCCATAATGACAAGGCTACCATCCATTGAAGTAACAAAACTCTCGATGACAGACTACCTTCCATAATCACAAGCCTACCATCTATCGGAGTAACAAAAACATAGACAACAGACTATGTTCCGTAATGACAATGCTACAATCCATTGGAGTAACAAAATTCTCGACAATAGACTACCTTCCGTAATGACAAGGATACCATCCATTGGAGTAACAAAAATCTCGAGAACATTCTACCTTCCATAATGATAAGTGTACCATCCATTGGAGTAACAAAAATCTCGACAATAGACTACCTTGCATAATGACAAGGATACCATCTATTTGAATAACAAAAATATTGACAACATAATACCTTCCATAATGACAAGGTTACCATCCATTATAGTAATAAAAATCTCGACAATAGACTATCTTCCCTAATTACAAGGCTACCATCCAATGGAGTAACAAAAATCTCGAAAACAGACTCCCTTTCATAATAACAAGGCTACCATCCATTAGAGTAACAAAAATCTCGACAAAAGACAACCTTCCATAATGATAAGGCTACCATCCATTGGAGTAACAAAAATCTCGACAATAGACTACCTTCCATAATGACAAGGCTACCTTCCATTGGAGTAACAAAATATAAACAACAAACTACCTTCCATAGTTACAACCCTACCATCCACTAGAGTGACAAAAATCACAACGACAAACTACCTTCCATAATGACAAGGCTAGCATCCATTGGAGTAACAAAAATCTCGACAACAAACTACCTTCCATAATGACAAGGCTACCATCCATTAGAGTAACAAAAATCTCGACAGCAGACTACCTTCCATAATGACAGGGCTACCATCCATTGGAGTAACAAAAATCTCGAAAACAGACTACCTTCCATATTGACAAGGCTACCATCCATTGGAGTAACAAAATTATCGACAACAGACTATGTTCCATAATGACAAGGCTACAATCCATTCGAGTAACAAAATTCTCGACAACAGACTACCTTCCATAATGAGAAGGATACCATCCATTGGAGTAACAAAAATCTCGGCAACGGACTACCTTCCATAATGACAAGGCTACCATCCAATGGAATGACAAAAATCTTGAAAACTTTATACCTTCCATAATGATAAGTCTACCATCCATTGGAGTAACAAAAATCTCGACAACGGACTACCTTCCATAATGACAAGGATACCATCTATTGGAATAACAAATATCTCGAGAACAGACATCCTTCCATAATGACAAGGCTACCATCCAATGGAATAACAAAAATCTCGACAACAAACTACCTTCCATAATGACAAGGCTACCATCCATTGGAGTAACGAAAATATCAACAAGAGACTACCTTCCATAATGACAAGGCTACCATCCATTGGAGTAAAAAAAATCTCGCCAACAGACTACCTTCCATAATGACATGGCTACCATCCATTGGAGTGACAAAAATATCGATAATAGACTACCTTCCATAATGACAAGGCTACCATCCATTGGAGTAACAAAATCTCGACAACAAACTACCTTCCATAATGACAAGGCTACCATCCATTGGAGTAACAAAAATATCGACAATAGACTACCTTCCATAATGACAAGGCTACCATCCATTGGAGTAACAAAAATCTCGACAACAAACTACTTTCCATAATGACAAGGCTACCATCTATTGGAATAACAAAAATCACGAGAACAGACTACCTTCCATAATGACAAGGCTACCATCCATTAGAGTAAAAAAAATCCCTACAACAGACTACCTTCTATAATGACAAGGTTACCATCCATTAGAGGAAAAAAAATCTCGACCACAGACTACCTTCCATAATGACAAGGCTACCATCCATTGGAGTGATGAAAATATCGATAAGAGATTACCATCCATAATGACAAGGCTACCATACATTGGAGTACCAAAAATCACCCCAACAAACTAACTTCCATAATGACAAGGCTACCATCCATTGGAGTGACAAAAATATCGATAATAGACTACCTTCCATAATGACAAGGCTACCATCCATTGGAGTAACAAAATCTCGACAACATACTACCTTCCATAATGATAAGGCTACCATCCATTGGAGTAACAAAAATATCGACAATAAACTACCTTCCATAATGACAAGGCTACCATCCACTGGTGTAACAAAAATCTCAACAACAAACTACCTTCCATAATGACAAGGCTACCATCTATTAGAATAACAAAAATCTCGAGAACAGACTATCTTCCATAATGACAAGGCTACCTACCATCCATTAGAGTATAAAAAATCCCTACAAAAGACTACCTTCCATAATTACAAGGCTACAATCCATTAGAGTAACAAAAATCTCGACAACAGACTACCTTCCATAATGACAAGGCAACCATCCATTGGAGTAACAAAAATCTAGAAAACAGACTACCTTCCATATTGACAAGGCTATCATCCATTGGAGTAAACAAAATCTCGATAACAGACTACCTTCCAAAATGACAAGGCTACCACCTATTGGAATAAAAAAAATATCAACAACAGACTACCTTCCATAATGACAAGGCTACCATCCATTGGAGTAACAAATATCTCGACAACAGATAACCTTCCATAATGACAAGGCTACCATCCATTGGAGTAACAAAAATCTCGACAACATACTACCATCCATAATGACAATGATACCATCCATTAGAGTAACAAAAATCTCAACAACAAACTACCTTCCATAATAACAGGGCTACCATCTATTGGAGTATCAAAAATATCTTAAACAGACTACCTTCCATAATGACAAGGCTACCATCCATTAGAGTAACAAATATCTCGACAAGAGACAACCTTCCATAATGACAAGGCTACCATCCATTGGAGTAACAAATATCTCCACAATAGACTACCTTCCATAATGACAAGGCTACCATCCACTGGAGTAACAAAAATATGAAGAACAAACAACCTTCCATAGTGACAAGGCTACCATCCATTGGAGTGACAGAAATCACAACGACAGACTACCTTCCATAATGATAAGGCTACCATCCATTGGAGTAACAAAAATATCGACAATGGACTACCTTCCATAATGACAAGGCTACCATCCATTGGAGTAACAAAAATCTCGAAAACAGACTACCTTCCATAATGACAAGACTACCGTCCATTAGAGTAACAAAAATCTCGACAACAGACAACCTTCCATAATGAGAAGGCTACCATCCATTGGAGTGACTGAAATCACAACGACAAACTACCTTTCATAATGATAAGGCTACCATCCATTGGAGTAACAAAAATATCGACAATGAACTACCTTCCATAATGACAAGGCTACCATCCATTGGAGTAACAAAAATCTCGAAAACAGACTACCTTCCATAATGACAAGACTACCATCCATTAGAGTAACAAAAATCTCGACAACAGACAACCTTCCATAATGAGAAGGCTACCATCCATTGGAGTAACAAAAATATGACAATAGACTACCTTCCATAATGAAAAGGCTACCATCCATTGGAGTAACATAAATATGAACAACGGACTACCTTCCATTGTGACAAGGCTACCATACATTGGAGTAACAAAAATATCTACAATAGACTATGTTCCATAATGACAAGGCTACCATCCATTGTAGTAACCAAAATATCGACAACAGACTACCTTTTGTAATGACAAGGCTACCATCCATTGTAGTAACAAAAATCTCGACAACAGACTACCTTCCATAAGGACAAGGCTACCATCCATTAAAGTAACAAAAATCTCAACAACAGACAACCTTCCATAATGAGAAGGCTATCATCCATTGGAGTAACATAAATATAAACAACGGACTACCTTCCATTGTGACAAGGCTACCATACATTAGAGTAACAAAAATCTCCACAACAAACTACCTTCCATAATGACAAGGCTACCATCCATTGGAGGAACAAAAATCACAACGACAAACTACCTTCCATAATGACAAGGCTACCATCCATTAGAGTAACAAAAATCTCGACAACAGACTACCTTCCATAATGACAAGGCTACTATCCATTGGAGTAAAAAATATCTCGACAATAGACTACCTTCCATAATGACAAGGTTACCATCCATTGGAGTAACAAAAATGTCGACAATAGACTACCTTCCATAATGACAAGGCTACCATCCATTTAAGTAACAAAAATATGAACAACAGGCTACCTTCCAACGTGACAAGGCTACCATCCATTGGAGTGACAGAAATCACAACGACAGACTACCTTCCATAATGACAAGGCTAGCATCCATTGGAGTAACAAAAATCTCGACTACAAACTACCTTCCATAATGACAAGGCTACCATCCATTAGAGTAACAAAAATCTCGACAAGAGACAACCTTCCATAATGACAAGGCTACCATCCATTGGAGTAACAAATATTTCCACAATACACTAACTTCCATAATGACAAGGCTACCATCCATTGGAGTAACAAAAATATGAAGAACAGACTACCTTCCATAGTGACAAGGTAACCATCCATTGGAGTGACAGAAATCACAATGACAAACTACCTTCCATAATGACAAGGCTACCATCCATTGGAGTAACAAAAATATCGACAACAGACTACCTTCCATAATGACAAGGCTACCATCCATTGGAGTAACAAAAATCTTGATAACAGACTACCTTCCATAATGACAAGACAACCATCTATTGGAGTAACAAAAATCTCGACAACATACAACCTTCCATAATGACAAGGCTACCATCCATTAGAGTAACAAAAATCTCGACAAGAGACAACCTTCCATAATAACAAGGCTACCATCCATTGGAGTAACAAATATCTCCACAATAGACTACCTTCCATAATGACAAGGCTACCATCCATTGGAGTAACAAAAATATGAAGAACAAACAACCTTCCGTAGTGACAAGGCTACCATCCATTAGAGTGACAGAAATCACAACGACAGACTACCTTCCATAATGTCAAGGCTAGCATCCATTGGAGTAACAAAAATCTCGACTACAAACTACCTTCCATAATGACAAGGCTACCATCCATTGAAGTAACAAAACTCTCGACGACAGACTACCTTCAATAATCACAAGCCTACCATCTATCGGAGTAAAAAAAAAATAGACAACAGACTATGTTCCGTAATGACAAGGCTACAATCCATTGGAGTAACAAAATTCTCGACAATAGACTACCTTCCGTAATGATAAGTGTACCATCCATTGAATAACAAAAATATTGAGAACATAATACCTTCCATAATGACAAGGCTACCATCCATTGTAGTAATAAAAATCTCGACAATAGACTATCTTCCCTAATTACAAGGCTACCATCCAATGGAGTAACAAAAATCTCAAAAACAGACTACCTTTCATAATAACAAGGCTACCATCCATTAGAGTAACAAAAATCTCGACAACAGACAACCTTCCATAATGATAAGGCTACCATCCATTGGAGTAACAAAAATCTCGACTATAGACTACCTTCCATAATGACAAGGCTACCTTCCATTGGAGTAACAAAAATATAAACAACAAACTACCTTCCATAGTGACAAGGCTACCATCCATTAGAGTGACAAAAATCACAACGACAGACTACCTTCCATAATGACAAGGCTAGCATCCATTGGAGTAACAAAAATCTCGACAACAAACTACCTTCCATAATGACAAGGCTACCATCCATTAGAGTAACAAAAATCTCGACAGCAGACTACCTTCCATAATGAGAGGGCTACCATCCATTGGAGTAACAAAAATCTCGAAAACAGACTACCTTCCATATTGACAAGGCTACCATCCATTGGAGTAAAAAAATTATCGACAACAGACTATGTTCCATAATGACAAGGCTACAATCCATTCGAGTAACAAAATTCTCGACAACAGACTACCTTCCATAATGACAAGGATACCATCCATTGGAGTAACAAAAATCTCGACAACGGACTACCTTCCATAATGACAAGGATACCATCTATTGGAATAACAAATATCTCGAGAACAGACTTCCTTCCATAATGACAAGGCTACCATCCAATGGAATAACAAAAATCTCGACAACAAACTACCTTCCATAATGACAAGGCTACCATCCATTGGAGTGACAGAAATCACAACGACAGACTACCTTCCATAATGACAAGGTTACCATCCATTGGAGTAACAAAGATCTCGACAACAGACTACCTTCCATAATGACAAGGCTACCATCCATTGGAGTAACAAAAACATCGACAACAGACTATGTTCCATAATGACAAGGCTACCTACCATTGGTTTAACAAAATTATCGACAACAGACTACCATTCATAATGATAATGATACAATCCATTGGAGTAACAAAAATCTCGATAACAAACTACCTTCTATAACGACAAGGCTACCATCCATTGGAATAACAAAAATCTCGACAACAGACAACCTTCCATAATGACAAGGCTACCATCCATTGGAGTAAAAAAAATCTCGAAAATAGACTTCCTTTTATAATGACAAGGCTACCTTCCATTGGAGTAACAAAAATATGAACAACAGACTACCTTCCATAGTGACATGACTACTATCCATTGGAGTGATAGAAATCACAACGACATACTACCTTCCATAATGACAAGGCTAGCATCCATTGGAGTAACAAAAATCTCGACAACAAACTACCTTCCATAATGACAAGGCTACCATCCATTAGAGTAACAAAAATATCGACAACAAACTAACTTCCATAATGACAAGGCTACCATCCATTGGAGTAACAAAATTATTGACAACAGACTATGTTCCATAATGACAAGGCTTCAATCCATTTGAGTAACAAAATTCTCGACAACAGACTATCTTCCATAATGACAAGGATACCATCCATTGGAGTAACAAAAATCTCGGCAACGGACTACCTTCCATAATGACAAGGCTACCATCTATTGGAATAACAAAAATCTCGAGAACAGACTACCTTCCATAATGACAAGGCTACCATGCATTGGAGTGACAGAAATCACAACGACATACTACCTTCCATAATGACAAGGTTACCATCCATTGGAGTAACAAAAACATCGACAACTGACTACGTTCCATAATAACAAGGCTACCTACCATGTGAGTAACAAAATTATTGACAACAGACTACCATCCATAATGATAATGATACAATCCATTAGAGTAACAAAAATATCGATAACAAACTACCTTCTATAACGACAAGGCTACCATCCATTGGAATAACAAAAATCTCGACAACAAACAACCTTCCATAATGACAAGGCTACCATCCATTGGAGTAACAAAAATCTCAACAGTAGACTACCTTCCAGAATGACAAGGCTACCTTCCATTGGAGTAACAAAAATATGAACAACAGACTACCTTCCATAGTGACAAGGCTACTATCCATTGGAGTGACAGAAATCACAACAACAGACTACCTTCCATAATGACAAGGCTACCATCCATTGGAGTAACATAAATCTCGACAACAAACTACCTTCCATAATGACAAGGCTACCATCCATTAGATTAACAAAAATCTCGACATCATACTACCTTCCATAATGACAAGGCTACCATCCATTGGAGTAACAAAGAACTCGACAACAGACTACCTTCCATAATGACAAGGCTACCATCCATTGGAGTGACAAAAACATCGACCACAGACTACGTTCCATAATGACAAGGCTACCTACCATTGGAGTAACAAAATTATCGATAACAGAGTACCATCCATAATGATAATGATACAATCCATTGGAGTAACAAAAATCTGGATAACAAACTACCTTCTATAACGACGAGGCTACCATCCATTGGAATAACAAAAATCTCGACAACAGGCAACCTTCCATAATGACAAGGCTACCATACATTGGAGTAACAAAAATCTCGACAATAGACTACCTTCCATAATGACAAGGCAACCTTCCATTGGAGTAACAAAAATATGAACAACAGACTACCTTCCATAATGACAAGGCTAGCATCCATTGGAGTAACAAAAATCTCGACAACAAACTACCTTCCATACTGACAAGGCTACCATCCATTAGAGTAACAAAAATCTCGACAACAGACTACCTTCCATAATGACAGGGCTACCATCCAGTGGAGTAACAAAAATCTTGAAAACAGACTACCTTCCATAATGACAAGGCTACCATCCATTAGAGTAACAAAAATATCGACAACAAACTAACTTCCATAATGTCAAAAATCTCGAAAACTTTCTACCTTCCATAATGATAAGTCTACCATCCATTGGAGTAACAAAAATCTCGACAACGGACTACCTTCCATAATGATAAGGATACCATCTATTGGAATAACAAAAATCTCGAGAACAGACTTCCTTCCATAATGACAAGGCTACCATCCAATGGAATAACAAAAATCTCGACAACAAACTACCTTCCATAATGACAAGGCTACCATTCATTGGAGTTACAGAAATCACAACGACAGACTACCTTCCATAAATACAAGGTTACCATCCATTGGAGTAACAAAGATCTCGCCAATAAATACCTTCCGTAATGACAAGGCTACCATCCATTGGAGTAACAAAAACATCGACAACAGACTAGGTTCCATAATGACAAGGCTACCTACCATTGGAGTAACAAAATTATCGACAACAGACTACCATCCATAATGATAATGATACAATCCATTGGAGTAACAAAAATCTCGATTACAGACTACCTTCTATAACGACAAGGCTACCATCCATTGGAATAACAAAAATCTCAACAACAAACTACCTTCCATAATGACTTG
The DNA here is from genome assembly GCA_948472305.1 of Vicia faba. Classification (NCBI taxonomy): domain Eukaryota; kingdom Viridiplantae; phylum Streptophyta; class Magnoliopsida; order Fabales; family Fabaceae; genus Vicia; species Vicia faba. The sequence continues at coordinate 758,557,655 of OX451738.1, forward strand.
GCTACCTACCATTAGAGTAACAATGATATCGAGAACGGACTACCTTCCTTAATGATAATGCTACCATCCATTGGAGTAACAAAAATATCGACAACCGACTACCTTCTATAATGACAAGGCTACCATCCATTTGAGTAACAAAAATATCTACAATAGGCTATGTTCCATAATTACAAGGCTACCATCCATTGTAGTAACAAAAATCTCAACAAGAGACTACCTTCCATATTGACAAGGCTACCATCAATTGGAGTAGCAAAAATCTCGAAAATAGACTACCTTCCAAAATGACAAGGCTACAATCCATTAGAGTAACAAAAATCTCAACAACAGACAACCTTCAATAATGACAAGGCTACCTTCCATAAGGACAAGGCTAGCATCCATTGGAGTAACAAAAATCTCGAAAACAAACTACCTCCCATAATGACAAGGCTACCATCCATTGAAGTAACAAAAATCTCGACGACAGACTAACTTCCATAATGATAAGGCTACCATCCATTGGAGTAACAAAATTATCGACAACAGACTACCTTCCATAATGACAAGGCTACCATCCATTGGAGTACCAAAAATCTCGGCAACAGTCTACCTTCCATAATGACAAGGCTATCATCTATTGGAATAACAAAAATCTCGAGAACAGACTACCTTCCATAATGACAAGGCTACCATCCATTGAAGTTAAAAAAATCTCGACAACAGACTATGTTCCATAATGACAAGGCTACAATCCATTGGAGTAACAAAAATCTTGACAACAAACTACCTTCCATAATGACAAGGATACCATCCATTGGAGAAAAAAAAGTCTCAGCCACAAACTACCTTCCATAATGACAAGGCTAGCATCCATTGGAGTAACAAAAATCTCGACAACAAACTACCTTCCATAATGACAAGGCTACCATCCATTGAAGTAACAAAAATCTCGACGACAAACTACCTTCCATAATGACAAGGCTACCATCCATTGGAGTAACAAAAATATCGACAATAGACTACCTTCCATAATGATAAGGCTACCATCCAATGGAATAACAAAAATCTCGACAACAAACTACCTTCCATAATGACAAGTCTACCATCCCTTGGGGTAACAAAATTATCGACAACAGACTATGTTCCATAATGACAAGGCAACAATCCATTGGAGTAACAAAATTCTCGACAACAGACTACCTTCCTTAATGACAAGGATACCATCCATTGGAGTAACAAAAATCTCGGCAATAGACTACCTTCCATAATGATAAGCCTACCATCTATTAGAATAACAAAAATCTCGAGAACAGACTACCTTCCATAATGACAAGGCTACCATCCAATGGAATAACAAAAATCATGACAACATTCTACCTTCCATAATGATAAGTCTACCATCCATTGGAGTAACAAAAATCTCGACAATAGACTACCTTCCATAATGAGAAGGATACCATCTATTGAAATAACAAAAATCTCGAGAGCATACTACCTTCCATAATGACAAGGCTACCATCCAATGGAATAACAAAAAACTCGACAACAAACTACCTTCCATAATGACAAGGCTACCATCCATTGGAGTAACAAAAACATCGACAACAGACTATTTTCCATAATGACAAGGCTACCATCCATTGGAGTAACAAAATTAACGACAACAGACTACCATCCATAATGATAATGATAGAATCCATTGGAGTAACAAAAATCTAGACAACAAACGTCCTTCTATAACGACAAGGCTACAATCCATGAGAGTAACAAATATCTCGACAACAAACTACCTTCCATAATTACTAGGCTACCATCCATTGGAGTAACAAAGATATCGAGAACGAACTACCTTCCATAACGATAATGCTACCATCCATTAGAGTACCAAAAATATCGATAACCGACTACCTTCCATAATGACAAGGCTACCATCCATTGGAGTAACAAAAACATCGACAACAGACTAGGTTCCATAATGACAAGGCTACCTACCATTGGAGTAACAAAATTATCGACAACAGACTACCATCCATAATGATAATGATACAATCCATTGTAGTAACAAAAATCTCGATTACAGACTACCTTCTATAACGACAAGGCTACCATCCATTGGAATAACAAAAATCTCAACAACAAACTACCTTCCATAATGACTAGGCTACCTACCATTAGAGTAACAATGATATCGAGAACGGACTACCTTCCATAATGATAATGCTACCATCCATTGGAGTAACAAAAATATCGACAACCGACTACCTTCTATAATGACAAGGCTACCATCCATTTGAGTAACAAAAATATCTACAATAGGCTATGTTCCATAATTACAAGGCTACCATCCATTGTAGTAACAAAAATCTCAACAAGAGACTACCTTCCATATTGACAAGGCTACCATCAATTGGAGTAGCAAAAATCTTGAAAATAGACTACCTTCCAAAATGACAAGGCTACAATCCATTAGAGTAACAAAAATCTCAACAACAGACAACCTTCAATAATGACAAGGCTACCATCCATTGGAGTAACAAAAATCTCGACAATAGACTACCTTTCATAATGACAAGGCTATCTTCCATTGGAGTAACAAAAATATGAACAACAGACTACCTTCCAACATGACAAGGCTACCATCCATTGGAGTGACAGAAATCACAATGACAGACTACCTTCCATAAGGACAAGGCTAGCATCCATTGGAGTAACAAAAATCTCGAAAACAAACTACCTCCCATAATGACAAGGCTACCATCCATTGAAGTAACAAAAATCTCGACGACAGACTACCTTCCATAATGATAAGGCTACCATCCATTGGAGTAACAAAATTATCGACAACAGACTACCTTCCATAATGACATGGCTACCATCCATTGGAGTACCAAAAATCTCGGCAATAGTCTACCTTCCATAATGACAAGGCTATCATCTATTGGAATAACAAAAATCTCGAGAACAGACTACCTTCCATAATGACAAGGCTACCATCCATTGAAGTAAAAAAAATCTCGACAACAGACTATGTTCCATAATGACAAGGCTACAATCCATTGGAGTAACAAAAATCTTGACAACAGACTACCTTCCATAATGACAAGGATACCATCCATTGGAGTAAAAAAAGTCTCAGCCACAAACTACCTTCCATAATGACAAGGCTAGCATCCATTGGAGTAACAAAAATCTCGACAACAAACTACCTTCCATAATGACAAGGCTACCATCCATTGAAGTAACAAAAATCTCGACGACAAACTACCTTCCATAATGACAAGGCTACCATCCATTGGAGTAACAAAAATATCGACAATAGACTACCTTCCATAATGATAAGGCTACCATCCAATGGAATAACAAAAATCTCGACAACAAACTACCTTCCATAATGACAAGTCTACCATCCATTGGAGTAACAAAATTATCGACAATAGACTATGTTCCATAATGACAAGGCTACAATCCATTGGAGTAACAAAATTCTCGACAACAGACTACCTTCCTTAATGACAAGGATACCATCCATTGGAGTAACAAAAATCTCGGCAACAGACTACCTTCCATAATGACAAGCCTACCATCTATTAGAATAACAAAAATCTCGAGAACAGACTACCTTCCATAATGACAAGGCTACCATCCAATGGAATAACAAAAATCATGACAACATTCTACCTTCCATAATGATAAGTCTACCATCCATTGGAGTAACAAAAATCTCGACAATAGACTACCTTCCATAATGACAAGGATACCATCTATTGAAATAACAAAAATCTCGAGAGCAGACTACCTTCCATAATGACAAGGCTACCATCCAATGGAATAACAAAAAACTCGACAACAAACTACCTTCCATAATGATAAGGCTACCATCCATTGGAGTAACAAAAACATCGACAACAGACTATTTTCCATAATGACAAGGCTACCATCCATTGTAGTAACAAAATTAACGACAACAGACTACCATCCATAATGATAATGATAGAATCCATTAGAGTAACAAAAATCTAGACAACAAACGTCCTTCTATAACGACAAGGCTACCATCCATGAGAGTAACAAATATCTCGACAACAAACTACCTTCCATAATTACTAGGCTACCATCCATTGGAGTAACAAAGATATCGAGAACGAACTACCTTCCATAACGATAATGCTACCATCCATTAGAGTACCAAAAATATCGACAACCGACTACCTTCCATAATGACAAGGCTACCATCCATTGGAGTAACAAAAACATCGACAACAGACTAGGTTCCATAATGACAAGGCTACCTACCATTGGAGTAACAAAATTATCGACAACGGACTACCATCCATAATGATAATGATACAATCCATTGGAGTAACAAAAATCTCGACAACAAACGACCTTCTCTAACGACAAGGCTACCATCCATGGGAGTAACAAAAATCTCGACAACAAACTACCTTCCATAATGAGTAGGCTACCATCAATTGGAGTAACAAAGATATCGAGAACGAACTACCTTCCATAACGATAATGCTACCATCCATTGGAGTACCAAAAATATCGACAACCGACTACCTTCCATAATGACAAGGCTACCATCCATTTGAGTAACAAAAATATCTACAATAGACTATGTTCCATAATTACAAGGATACCATCCATTGTAGTAACCAAAATCTCGTCAATAGACTACCTTCCATAATGACAAGGCTACCATCCATTGGAGTAACAAAAATCTCGAAAGCAGACTACCTTCCAAAATGACAAGGCTTCCATCCATTAGAGTAACAAAAATCTCAACAACAGACAACCTTCCATAATGACAAGGCTATCATCCATTGGAGAAACAAAAATCTCGACAATAGACTACCTTTCATAATGACAAGGCTACCATCCATTGGAGTGACATAAATCACAACGACAAACTACCTTCCATAATGAAAAGGCTATCATCCATTGGAGTAACAAAAATCTCGACAACAAACTACCTTCTATAACGACAAGGCTACCATCCATTGGAGTAACAAAAATCTTGACAACAAACTACCTTCCATAATGACTAGGTTACCATCCATTGGAGTAACAAAGATATCGAGAACGGACTACCTTCCATAATGATAATGCTACCATCCATTGGAGTAACAAAAATATGGACAATCAACTACCTTCCATAATGACAAGGCTACCATCCATTTGATTAACAAAAATAACTACAATAGACTATGTTCCATAATTACATGGCTACCATCCATTGTAGTAACCAAAATCTAGACAAGAGATTACTTTCCATAATGACAAGGCTACCATCCATTGGAGTAACAAAAATCATGAAAACAGACTACCTTCCAAAATGACAAGGCTACCATCCATTAGAGTAACAAAAATCTCAACAACAGACAACCTTCCATAATGACATTGCTACCATCCATTGGAGTAACAAAAATCTCGACAATAGACTACCTTTCATAATGACAAGGCTACCATCCATTAGAGTAACAAAAATATGAACAACAGACTACCTTCCATAGCGACAAACTACCTTCCATAATGACAAGGATAACATCCATTGGAGTAACAAAAATCTCGACAACAAACTACCTTCCATAATGATAAGGATGCCATCCATTGAAGTAACAAAAATCTCAACGACAGACTACCTTCCATAATGACAAGGCTACCATCCATTGGAGTAACAAAAATCTCGAAAACAGACTACCTTCCAAAATGACAAGGCTACCATCCATTAGAGTAACAAAAATCTCAACAACATACAACCTTCCATAATGACAAGGCTATCATCTAGTGGAGTAACAAAAATATCAACAATTGACTACCTTTCATAATGACAAGGCTACCATCCATTGGAGTGACATAAATCACAACGACAAACTACCTTCCATAATGACAAGGCTATCATCTATTGGAGTAACAAAAATCTCGACAACAAACTACCTTCTATAACGACAAGGCTACCATCCATTGGAGTAACAAAAATCTTGACAACAAACTACCTTCCATAATGACTAGGCTACCATCCATAGGAGTAACAAAGATATCGAGAACGGACTACCTTCCATAATGATAATGCTACCATCCATTAGAGTAACAAAAATATCGACAACCGACTACCTTCCAAAATGACAAGGCTACCATCCATTTGAGTAACAAAAATATCTACAATAGACTATGTTCCATAATTATAAGGCTACCATCCATTGTAGTAACAAAAATCTCGACAACAGACTACTTTCCATAATGACAAGGCTACCATCCATTGGAGTAACAAAAATCTTGAAAACAGACTACCTTCGAAAATGACAAGGCTACCATCCATTAGAGTAAAAAAAATCTCAACAACAGACAACCTTCCATAATGACAAGGCTACCATCCATTGAAGTAACAAAAATCTCGACAATAGACTACCTTTCATAATGACAAGGCTACCATCCATTGGAGTAACAAAAATATGAACAACAAACTACCTTCCATAGTGACAAGGCTACCATCCATTCGAGTGACAGAAATCACAACGACAAACTACCTTCCATAATGATAAGGATAACATCCATTGGAGTAACAAGAATCTCGACAACAAAGTACCTTCCATAATGATAAGGCTACCATCCATTGAAGTAACAAAAATCTCGACGACATACTACCTTCCATAATGACAAGGCTACCTTCCATTGGAGTAACAAAAATATGTACAAGAGACTACCTTCCATTGTGAGAAGGCTACAATCCATTGGAGTAACAAAATTCTCGACAACAGACTACCTTCCATAATGACAAGGATACCATCCATTGGAGTAACAAAAATCTCGGAAACAGACTACCTTCCATAATGACAAGCCTACCATCCATTGGAGTAACAAAAATATCGACAACAGACTACCTTCCATAATGACAAGGCTACCATCAAATGGAATAACAAAAATCTCGACGACAAACTACCTTCCATAATGCCAAGGCTACCATCCATTGGAGTAACAAAATTATCGGAAACAGACTATGTCCCATTATGACAAGGCTACAATCCATTGGAGTAACAAAATTCTTGACAATAGACTACCTTCCATAATGACAAGGATACAATCCATTGGAGTAACAAAAATCTCGGCAATAGACTACCTTCCATAATGACAAGCCTACCATCTATTGGAATAACAAAAATATCGAGAACAGACTACCTTCCATAATGATAAGTCTACCATCCATTGGAATAACAAAAATCTGGACAACAAACTATCTTCCATAATGACAAGGCTACCATCCATTGGAGTGACAGAAATCACAACGACAGAATACCTTCCATAATGACAAGGTTACCATCCATTGGAGTAACAAAGATCTCGAAAACAGACTACCATCCATATTGACAAGGCTACCATCCATTGGAGTAACAAAAACATCGACAACAAACTATGTTCCATAATGACAAGGCTACAATCCATTGTAGTAACAAAATTATCGACAACAGACTACCATCCATAATGATAATGATAAAATCCATTGGAATAACAAAAATCTCGACAACAAACTACCTTACATAATGACAAGGCTACCATCCATTGGAGTAACAAAAATCTCGACAACAAACTACCTTTCATAATGACAAGGCTACCATCCATTGGAGTGACATAAATCACAACGACAAACTACCTTTCATAATGACAAGGCTATCATCCATTGGAGTAACAAAAATCTCGACAACAAACTACCTTCTATAACGACAAGGCTACCATCCATTGGAGTAACAAAAATCTTGACAACAAACTACCTTCCATAATGACTAGGTTACCATCCATTGGAGTAACAAAGATATCGAGAACGGACTACCTTCCATAATGATAATGCTACCATCCATTGGAGTAACAAAAATATGGACAACCAACTACCTTCCATAATGACAAGGCTACCATCCATTTGATTAACAAAAATAACTACAATAGACTATGTTCCATAATTACATGGCTACCATCCATTGTAGTAACCAAAATCTAGACAAGAGATTACTTTCCATAATGACAAGGCTACCATCCATTGGAGTAACAAAAATCATGAAAACAGACTACCTTCCAAAATGACAAGGCTACCATCCATTAGAGTAACAAAAATCTCAACAACAGACAACCTTCCATAATGACATTGCTACCATCCATTGGAGTAACAAAAATCTCGACAATAGACTACCTTTCATAATGACAAGGCTACCATCCATTAGAGTAACAAAAATATGAACAACAGACTACCTTCCATAGCGACAAACTACCTTCCATAATGACAAGGATAACATCCATTGGAGTAACAAAAATCTCGACAACAAACTACCTTCCATAATGATAAGGATGCCATCCATTGAAGTAACAAAAATCTCAACGACAGACTACCTTCCATAATGACAAGGCTACCATCCATTGGAGTAACAAAAATCTCGAAAACAGACTACCTTCCAAAATGACAAGGCTACCATCCATTAGAGTAACAAAAATCTCAACAACATACAACCTTCCATAATGACAAGGCTATCATCTAGTGGAGTAACAAAAATATCAACAATTGACTACCTTTCATAATGACAAGGCTACCATCCATTGGAGTGACATAAATCACAACGACAAACTACCTTCCATAATGACAAGGCTATCATCTATTGGAGTAACAAAAATCTCGACAACAAACTACCTTCTATAACGACAAGGCTACCATCCATTGGAGTAACAAAAATCTTGACAACAAACTACCTTCCATAATGACTAGGCTACCATCCATAGGAGTAACAAAGATATCGAGAACGGACTACCTTCCATAATGATAATGCTACCATCCATTAGAGTAACAAAAATATCGACAACCGACTACCTTCCAAAATGACAAGGCTACCATCCATTTGAGTAACAAAAATATCTACAATAGACTATGTTCCATAATTATAAGGCTACCATCCATTGTAGTAACAAAAATCTCGACAACAGACTACTTTCCATAATGACAAGGCTACCATCCATTGGAGTAACAAAAATCTTGAAAACAGACTACCTTCGAAAATGACAAGGCTACCATCCATTAGAGTAAAAAAAATCTCAACAACAGACAACCTTCCATAATGACAAGGCTACCATCCATTGAAGTAACAAAAATCTCGACAATAGACTACCTTTCATAATGACAAGGCTACCATCCATTGGAGTAACAAAAATATGAACAACAAACTACCTTCCATAGTGACAAGGCTACCATCCATTGGAGTGACAGAAATCACAACGACAAACTACCTTCCATAATGATAAGGATAACATCCATTGGAGTAACAAGAATCTCGACAACAAAGTACCTTCCATAATGATAAGGCTACCATCCATTGAAGTAACAAAAATCTCGACGACATACTACCTTCCATAATGACAAGGCTACCTTCCATTGGAGTAACAAAAATATGAACAAGAGACTACCTTCCATTGTGAGAAGGCTACAATCCATTGGAGTAACAAAATTCTCGACAACAGACTACCTTCCATAATGACAAGGATACCATCCATTGGAGTAACAAAAATCTCGGAAACAGACTACCTTCCATAATGACAAGCCTACCATCCATTGGAGTAACAAAAATATCGACAACAGACTACCTTCCATAATGACAAGGCTACCATCAAATGGAATAACAAAAATCTCGACGACAAACTACCTTCCATAATGCCAAGGCTACCATCCATTGGAGTAACAAAATTATCGGAAACAGACTATGTCCCATTATGACAAGGCTACAATCCATTGGAGTAACAAAATTCTTGACAATAGACTACCTTCCATAATGACAAGGATACAATCCATTGGAGTAACAAAAATCTCGGCAATAGACTACCTTCCATAATGACAAGCCTACCATCTATTGGAATAACAAAAATATCGAGAACAGACTACCTTCCATAATGATAAGTCTACCATCCATTGGAATAACAAAAATCTGGACAACAAACTATCTTCCATAATGACAAGGCTACCATCCATTGGAGTGACAGAAATCACAACGACAGAATACCTTCCATAATGACAAGGTTACCATCCATTGGAGTAACAAAGATCTCGAAAACAGACTACCATCCATATTGACAAGGCTACCATCCATTGGAGTAACAAAAACATCGACAACAAACTATGTTCCATAATGACAAGGCTACAATCCATTGTAGTAACAAAATTATCGACAACAGACTACCATCCATAATGATAATGATAAAATCCATTGGAATAACAAAAATCTCGACAACAAACTACCTTACATAATGACAAGGCTACCATCCATTGGAGTAACAAAAATCTCGACAACAAACTACCTTTCATAATGACAAGGCTACCATCCATTGGAGTGACATAAATCACAACGACAAACTACCTTTCATAATGACAAGGCTATCATCCATTGGAGTAACAAAAATCTCGACAACAAACTACCTTCTATAACGACAAGGCTACCATCCATTGGAGTAACAAAAATCTTGACAACAAACTACCTTCCATAATGACTAGGCTACCATCCATTGGAGTAACAAAGATATCGAGAACGGACTACCTTCCATAATGATAATGCTACCATCCATTGGAGTAACAAAAATATCGATAACCGACTACCTTCCATAATGACAAGGCTACCATCCATTTGAGTAACAAAAATATCTAAAATAGACTATGTTCCATAATTACAAGGCTACCATCAATTGTAGTAACCAAAATCTCGACAAAAAACTACTTTCCATAATGACAAGGCTACCATCCATTGGAGTAACAAAAATCTTGAAAACAGACTACCTTCCAAAATGACATGGCTACCATCCATTAGAGTAACAAAAATCTCAACAACAGACAACCTTCCATAATGACAAGGCTACCATCCATTGGAGTAACAAAATTATCGACAACAGACTATGTTCCATAATGACAAGGCTATATTCCATTGAAGTAACAAAATTCTCGACAACAGACTACCTTCCATAATGACAAGGATACCATCCATTGGAGTAACAAAAATCTCGGCAACAAACTACCTTCCATAATGACAAGCCTACCATCTATTGGAATAACAAAAATCTCGAGAACAGACTACCTTCCATAATGACAAGGCTACCATCAATTGAAGTAACAAAAATCTTGACAAAAGACTATGTTCCATAATGACAAGGCTACAATCCATTGGAGTAACAAAATTCTTGACAACAGACTGCCGTCCATAATGACAAGGATACCATCCATTAGAGTAACAAAAATCTTGGAAATAGACTACCTTCCACGATGACAAGGCTACCATCCTATGGAATGAAAAAAATCTCGAGAACAGACTACCTTCCATAATGACAAGGCTACCATCAATTGAAGTAACAAAAATCTTGACAAAAGACTATGTTCCATAATGACAAGGCTACAATCCATTGGAGTAACAAAATTCTTGACAACATACTGCCTTCCATAATGACAAGGATACCATCCATTAGAGTAACAAAAATCTTGGCAACAGACTACCTTCCACAATGACAAGGATACCATCTATTGGAGTAACAAAACTCTCGAGAACAGACTACCTTCCATAATGACTAGGCTACCATCCTATGGAATGACAAAAATCTCGACAACAATCTACCTTCCATAATGATAAGTCTACCATCCATTGGAGTAACAAAAATCTCGACAATAGACTACCTTCCATAATGACAAGGAAACCATATATTGGAATAACAAAAATCTCGAGAACAAAATACCTTCCATAATGACAAGGCTACCATCCATTGGAGTAACAAAAATATCGAGAACAGACTACCATCCATAATGACAAGGCTACCATCCATTGGAATAACAAAAATATCGACAACAAACTACCTTCCATTATGACAAGGCTACCATCCATTGGAGTAACAAAAATATAGACAACAAACTATCTTCCATAATGACAAGGCTACCATCCATTAGAATAACAAAAATCTCGACAACAAACTACCTTCCATAATGACAAGGCAACCATCCATTGGAGTAACAAAATTATCGACAACAGACTATGTTCCATTGTGACAAGGCTACATTCCATTGAAGTAACAAAAATCTCAACGAAAGACTACCTTCCATAATGACAAGGCTACAATCAATTAGAATAACAAAAATCTCGGCAACAGACTACCTTCCATAATGACAAGTCTACCATCCTATGGAATGACAAAAATCTCGACAACATTCTATCTTCCATAATGATAAGTCTACCATCCATTGGAGTAAAAAAAATTTCGATAATAGACTACCTTCCATAATGACAAGGATACCATCTATTGGAATAAAAAAAATCTCGAGAACAAACTACCTTCCATAATGACAAGGCTACCATCCATTGTAGTAACAAAAATCTCGACAACATTCTACCTTCCCTAATTACAAGGCTACCATCCATTGGAGTAAAAAAAATATCGAAAACAAATTACCTTTCATAATAACAAGGCTACAATCCATTAGAGTAACAAAAATCTCGACAACAGACGACCTTCCATAATGACAAGGCTACCATCTACTAGAGTAACAAAAATCTCGACAATAGACTACCTTCCATAATGACAAGGCTACCTTTCATTGGAGTAACAAAAATCACGACAATAGACTACCTTTCATAATGACAAGGCTACCATCCATTGGAGTAACAAAAATATGAACAACAGACTACCTTCCATAGTGACAAGGCTACCATCCATTGGAGTGACAGAAATCACAACGACAAACTACCTTCCATAATGATAAGGATAACATCCATTGGAGTAACAAAAATCTCGACAACAAAGTACCTTCCATAATGATAAGGCTACCATCCATTGAAGTAACAAAAATCTCGACGACAGACTACCTTCCATAATGACAAGGCTACCTTCCATTGGAGTAACAAAAATATGAACAACAGACTACCTTCCATTGTGAGAAGGCTACAATCCATTGGAGTAACAAATTTCTCGACAACAAACTACCTTCCATAATGACAAGAATACCATCCGTTGGAGTAACAAAAATCTCGGAAACAGACTACCTTCCATAATGACAAGCCTACCATCCATTGGAGTAACAAAAATATCGACAACAGACTACCTTCCATAATGACAAGGCTACCATCCAATGGAATAACAAAAATCTCGACGACAAACTACCTTCCATAATGCCAAGGCTACCATCCATTGGAGTAACAAAATTATCGGAAACAGACTATGTTCCATAATGACAAGGCTACAATCCATTGGAGTAACAAAATTCTCGACAACAGACTACCTTCCATAATGACAAGGATACCATCCATTGGAGTAACAAAAATGTCGGCAATAGACTACCTTCCATAATGACAAGCCTACCATCTATTGGAATAACAAAAATCTCGAGAACAGACTACCTTCCATAATGACAAGGCTACCATCGAATGGAATAACAAAAATCTCGACAACATTCTACCTTCCATAATGATAAGTCAACCATCCATTGGAGTAACAGAAATCTCGACAACAGACTACCTTCCATAACGACAAGGATACCATCTATTGGAATAACAAAAATCTCGAGAACAGACTACCATCCATAATGACAAGGCTACCATCCAATGGAATAACAAAAATCTCGACAACAAACTATCTTCCATAATGACAATGCTACCATCCATTGGAGTGACAGAAATCACATCGACAGAATACCTTCCATAATGACAAGGTTACCATCCATTGGAGTAACAAAGATCTCGACTACAGACTACCATCCATATTGACAAGGCTACCATCCATTGGAGTAACAAAAACATCGACAACAAACTATGTTCCATAATGACAAGGCTACAATCCATTGGAGTAACAAAATTATCGACAACAGACTACCATCCATAATGATAACGATAAAATCCATTGGAATAACAAAAATATCGACATCAAACTACCTTACATAACGACAAGGCTACCATCCATTGTAGTAACAAAAATCTCGACAACAAACTACCTTTCATAATGACAAGGCTACCATCCATTGGAGTGACATAAATCACAACGACAAACTACCTTCCATAATGACAAGGCTATCATCCATTGGAGTAACAAAAATCTCGACAACAAACTACCTTTTATAACGTCAAGGCTACCATCCATTGGAGTAACAAAAATCTTGACAACAAACTACCTTCCATAATGACTAGGCTACCATCCATTGGAGTAACAAAGATATCGAGAATGGACTACCTTCCATAATGATAATGCTACCATCCATTGGAGTAACAAAAATATCGATAACCGACTACCTTCCATAATGACAAGGCTACCATCCATTTGAGTAACAAAAATATCTACAATAGACTATGTTCCATAATTACAAGGCTACCATCCATTGTAGTAACCAAAATCTCGACAACAAACTACTTTCCATAATGACAAGGCTACCATCCATTGGAGTAACAAAAATCTTGAAAACAGACTACCTTCCAAAATGACATGGCTGCCATCCATTAGAGTAACAAAAATCTCAACAACAGACAACCTTCCATAATGACAAGGCTACCATCCATTGGAGTAACAAAATTATCGACAACAGACTATGTTCCATAATGACAAGGTTATATTCCATTGGAGTAACAAAATTCTCGACAACAGACTACCTTCCATAATGACAAGGATACCATCTATTGGAGTAACAAAAATCTCGGCAACAAACTACCTTCCATAAAGACAAGCGTACCATCTATTGGAATAACAAAAATCTCGAGAACAGACTACCTTCCATAATGACAAGGCTACCATCAATTGAAGTAACAAAAATCTTGACAAAAGACTATGTTCCATAATGACAAGGCTACAATCCATTGGAGTAACAAAATTCTTGACAACAGACTGCCTTCCATAATGACACGGATACCATCCATTAGAGTAACAAAAATCTCGGCAACAAACTACCTTCCATAATGACAAGCCTACCATCTATTGGAATAACAAAAATCTCGAGAACAGACTACCTTCCATAATGACAAGGCTACCATCGAATGGAATAACAAAAATCTCGACAACATTCTACCTTCCATAATGATAAGTCTACCATCCATTGGAGTAACAGAAATCTCGACAACAAACTACCTTCCATAATGACAAGGATACCATCTATTGGAATAACAAAAATCTCGAGAACAGAGCACCATCCATAATGACAAGGCTACCATCCAATGGAATAACAAAAATCTCGACAACAAACTATCTTCCATAATGACAAGGCTCCCATCCATTGGAGTAACAAAAACATCGACAACAAACTATGTTCCATAATGACAAGGCTACAATCCATTGGAGTAACAAAATTATCGACAACAGACTACCATCCATAATGATAACGATAAAATCCATTGGAATAACAAAAATCTCGACAACAAACTACCTTACATAATGACAAGGCTACCATCCATTGGAGTGACATAAATCACAACTACAAACTACCTTCCATAATGACAAGGCTATCATCCATTGGAGTAACAAAAATCTCGACAACAAACTACCTTCTATAACGCCAAGGCTACCATCCATTGGAGTAACAAAAATCATGACAACAAACTACCTTCCATAATGACTAGGCTACCATCCATTGGAGTAACAAAGATATCGAGAACGGACTACCTTCCATAATGATAATGCTACCATCCATTGGAGTAACAAAAATATCGATAACCGACTTCCTTCCATAATGACAAGGCTACCATCCATTTGAGTAACAAAAATATCTATAATAGACTATGTTCCATAATTACAAGGCTACCATCCATTGTAGTAACCAAAATCTCGACAACAAACTACTTTCCATAATGACAAGGCTACCATCCATTGGAGTAACAAAAATCTCGACAACAAACTACCTTTCATAATGACAAGGCTACCATCCATTGGAGTGACATAAATCACAACGAAAAACTACCTTCCACAATGACAAGGCTATCATCCATTGGAGTAACAAAAATCTCGATAACAAACTACCTTCTATAACGTCAAGGCTACCATCCATTGGAGTAACAAAAATCTTGACAACAAACTACCTTCCATAATGACTAGGCTACCATCCATTGGAGTAACAAAGATATCGAGAACGGACTACCTTCCATAATGATAATGCTACCATCCATTGGAGTAACAAAAATATCGATAACCGACTACCTTCCATAATGACAAGGCTACCATCCATTTGAGTAACAA
Organism: Vicia faba; assembly: GCA_948472305.1. Taxonomy (NCBI): domain Eukaryota; kingdom Viridiplantae; phylum Streptophyta; class Magnoliopsida; order Fabales; family Fabaceae; genus Vicia; species Vicia faba. The sequence continues at coordinate 758,573,846 of OX451738.1, forward strand.
AAATATCTACAATAGACTATGTTCCATAATTACAAGGCTACCATCCATTGTAGTAACCAAAATCTCGACAACAAACTACTTTCCATAATGACAAGGCTACCATCCATTGGAGTAACAAAAATCTTGAAAACAGACTACCTTCCAAAATGACATGGCTGCAATCCATTAGAGTAACAAAAATCTCAACAACAGACAACCTTCCATAATGACAAGGCTACCATCCATTGGAGTAACAAAATTATCGACAACAGCCTATGTTCCATTATGACAAGGTTATATTCCATTGTAGTAACAAAATTATCGACAATAGACTACCTTCCATAATGACAAGGATACCATCCATTGGAGTAACAAAAATCTCGGCAACAAACTACCTTCCATAAAGACAAGCCTACCATCTATTGGAATAACAAAAATCTCGAGAACAGACTACCTTCCATAATGACAAGGCTACCATCAATTGAAGTAACAAAAATCTTGACAAAAGACTATGTTCCATAATGACAAGGCTACAATCCATTGGCGTAACAAAATTCTTGACAACAGACTGCCTTCCATAATGACAAGGATACCATCCATTAGAGTAACAAAAATCTTGGCAACAAACTACCTTCCACAATGACAAGGATACCATCTATTGGAATAACAAAAATCTCGAGAACAGACTACCTTCCATAATGACAAGGCTACCATCCTATGGAATGACAAAAATCTCGACAACATTCTACCTTCCATAATGATAATGCTACCATCCATTGGAATAACAAAAATCTCGAGAACAGACTACCTTCCATAATGACAAGGCTAACATCCATTGGAGTAACAAAAATATCGAGAACAGACTACCATCCATAATGACAAGGCTACCATCCATTGGAATAACAAAAATCTCGACAACAAACTACCTTCCATAATGACAAGGCTACCATCCATTGGAGTAACAAAAATATAGGCAACAAACTACCTTCCATAATGACAAGGCTACCATCCATTAGAATAACAAAAATCTCGACAACAAACTACCTTCCATAATGACAAGGCAACCATCCATTGGAGTAACAAAATTATCGACAACAGACTATGTTCCATAGTGACAAGGCTACATTCCATTGAAGTAACAAAAATCTCGACGAAAGACTACCTTCCATAATGACAAGGCTACAATCCATTAGAATAACAAAAATCTCGGCAACAGACTACCTCCCATAATGACAAGGCTACCATCCTATGGAATGACAAAAATCTCGACAACATTCTACCTTCCATAATGATAAGTCTACCATCCATTGGAGTAAAAAAAATTCGACAATAGACTACCTTCCATAATGACAAGGATACCATCTATTGGAATAAAAAAAATCTCGAGAACAAACTACCTTCCATAATGACAAGGCTACCATCCATTGTAGTAACAAAAATCTCGACAACATTCTACCTTCCCTAATTACAAGGCTACCATCCATTGGAGTAACAAAAATATCGAAAACAGATTACCTTTCATAATAACAAGGCTACAATCCATTAGAGTAACAAAAATCACGACAACAGACAACCTTCCATAATGACAAGGCTACCATCCATTGGAGTAACAAAAATATGAACAACAGACTACCTTCCATAGTGACAAGGCTACTATCCATTGTAGTGCCAGAAATCACAACGACAGACTACCTTCCATAATGACAAGGCAAGCATCCATTGGAGTAACAAAAATCTCGACAATAGACTACCTTCCATAATGACAAGGCTACCATCCATTGGAATAACAAAAATCTCGATAACAAACTACCTTCCTTAATTACAAGGCTACCATCCATTGGAGTAACAAAAACATCGACAACAGAATAAGTTCCATAATGACAAGGCTACAATCCCTTAGAATAACAAAAATCTCGACAACAAACTACCTTCCATAATGACAAGGCAACCATCCATTGGAGTAACAAAATTATTGACAACAGACTATGTTCCATAATGACAAGGCTATATTTCCATTGGAGTAACAAAATTCTCAACAACAGACTTCCTTCCATAATGACAAGGATACCATCCATTGGAGTAACAAAAATCTCGGCAACAAACTATGTTCCATAATGACAAGCCTACCATCTATTGGAATAACAAAAATATCGAGAACAAAATGCCTTCCATAATGACAAGGCTACCATCCATAGAAGTAACAAAAATCTCAACAACATACTATGTTCCATAATGACAAGGCTACAATCTATTGGAGTAACAAAATTCTTGACAACAGAATGCCTTCCATAATGACAAGGATACCATCCATTGGAGTAACAAAAATCTCGGCAACAGAGTACCTTCCATAATGACAAGGATACCATCTATTGGAATAACAAAAATCTCGAGAACAGACTACCTTCCATAATGACAAGGCTACCATCCATTGTAGTAACAAAAATCTCGACAACATACTACCTTCCCTAATTACAAAGCTACCATCCATTGGAGTAACAAAAATATGAACAACAGACTACCTTCCATTGTGACAAGGCTACCATCCATTAGAGTGACAGAAATCACAACGACAGACTACCTTCCATAATGACAAGGCTAGCATCCATTAGAGTAACAAAAATCTCGACAACAAACTACCTTCCATAATGACAAGGCTACCATCCATTGAAGTAACAAAAATCTCGACGACAGACTACCTTCCATAATGACAAGGCTACCATCCATTGGAGTAACAAAACTGTAGACAACAGACTACCTTCCATAATGACAAGGCTACCATCAAATGGAATGAAAAAAATCTCGACAACATTCTACCTTCCATAATGATAAGTCTACCATCCATTGGAGTAACAAAAATCTCGACCACAGACTACCTTCCATAATGAACAGATTAACTTCCATAATGACAAGGCTAACATCCATTGTATAACAAAAATCTTGACAACAAACTACCTTCCCTAATTACAAGGATACAATCCATTAGAGTAACAAAAATCTCGACAATAGACAACCTTCACTAATGACAAGGCTACCATCCATTGGAGTAACAAAAACATCGACAACAGACTATGTTCCATAATAACAAGGCTACCATCCATTGGAGTAACAAAATTATCAATAATAGACTACCATCCATAATGATAATTATACAATCCATTGGAGTAACAAAGATCTCGACAACAAACTACCTTCTATAACGACAAGGCTACCATGCATTGGAGTAACAAAAATCTAGACAACAAACTACCTTCTATAATGACTAGGCTACCATCCATTGGAGTAAAAAAGATATCGAGAATGGACTACCTTCCATAATGATAATGCTACCATCCAATGGAGTAACGAAAATCTCGACAACCGACTACCTTCCATAATGACAAGGCTACCATCCATTTGAGTAACAAAAATATCTACAATAGACAATGTTCCATAATTACAAGGCTACCATCCATTGTAGTAACCAAAATCTCGACAACAGACTACCTTCCATAATGACAGGGCTACCATCCATTGGAGTAACAAAAATCTTGAAAATAGACTCCCTTCCAAAATGACAAGGCTACCATCCATTAGAGTAACAAAAATCTCAACAACAGACAACCTTCCATAATGTCAAGGCTACCATCCATTGGAGTAACAAAAATCTCGACAATAGACTACCTTCCATAATGAGAAGGCTACCATCCATTGGAGTAACAAAAATATGAACAACAGACTACCTGCCATAGTGACATGGCTACCATCCATTGGAGTGACAGAAATCACAATGACAGACTACCTTATATAATGACAAGGCTAGCATCCATTGGAGTAACAAAAATCTCAACAACACACTACAATCCATAATGACAAGGCTACCATCCATTGAAGTAACAAAAATCTAGACAACAAACTACCTTCCATAATGACAAGGCTACCATCCATTGGAGTAACAAAATTATCGACAACATACTATATTCCATAATGACAAGGCTACAATCCACTGGAGTAACAAAATTCTCGAAAATAGACTACCTTCCATAATGACAAGGATACCATCCATTGGAGTAACAAAAATCATGGCAACATACTACCTTCTATAATGACAAGGCTACCATCTATTTGAATAACAAAAATCTCGACAACAGACTACCTTCCATAATGATAAGGCTACCATCCATTGGAGTAACAAAAATCTCGAAAACAGACTACCTTCCAAAATGACAACGCTACCATCCATTGGAGTAACAAAAATCTCGACAATAGACTACCTTCCATAATGACAAGGCTACCATCCATTGGAGTAACAAAAATATGACCAACAGACTACCTTCCATCGTGACTAGGCTACCATCCATTGGAGTAACAAAAATCTCGACAACAAACTACCTTCCATAATGACAAGGCTACCATCCATTAAAGTAACCAAAATCTCGACGGCAGACTACCATTTATAATGACAAGGCTACAATCCATTATAGTAACAAAAATATCGACAACAGACTACCTTACATAATGACAAGGCTACCTTCCATTGGAATAACAAATATCTCGACAACAAACTACCTTCCATAATAACAAGGCTACCATACATTGGAGTAACAAAGATATCGAGAATGGACTACCTTCCATAATGACAAGGCTACCATCCATTGGAATAAGAAAAATCTCGAGAACAGACTACCTTGCATAATGACAAGGCTATCATCCAATGGAATGACAAAAATCTCGATAACATTCTACCTTCCATAATGATAAGTCTACCATCCATTGGAGTAACAAAAATCTCGACAACAGAATACCTTCCATAATAACAAGGATACCATCTATTGGAATAACAAAAATCTCGAGAACAGACTACCTTCCATAATGATAAGGCTAACATCCATTGTAGTAACAAAAATCTCGACAACAGACTATCTTCCATAATAACAAGGATACATTCCATTAGAGTAACAAAAATCTCGACAATAGACAACCTTCCATAATGACAAGGCTACCATCCATTGGAGTAACAAAAATCTCGACAATAGACTACCTTCCATAATGACAAGGCTACCTTTCATTGGAGTAACAAAAATATGAACAACAAACTACCTTCCATAGTGATAAGGCTACCATCCATTGGAGTGACAGAAATCACAATGACAGACTACCTTCCATAATGACAAGGCTAGCATCCATTGGAGTAACAAAAATCTCGACAACAAACTACCTTCCATAATGACAAGGCTACCATCCATTGAAGTAACAAAAATCTCGACGACAGACTACCTTCCATAATGACAAGGCTACAATCCATTGGAGTAACAAAAATATCGACAACAGACTTCCTTCCATAATGACAAGGCTACCATCCATTGGTGTAACAAATATCTCGACAAAAAAAGTACCTTCCATAATGACAAGGCTACCTTCCATTGGAGTAACAAAAATCCCGGCAACAGACTACCTTCCATAATGACAAGGCTACCATCCATTGGAATAGGAAAAATCTCGAGAATAGACTACCTTCCATAATGACAAGGCTATCATACAATGGAATGACAAAAATCTCGACAACATTCTACCTTCCATAATGATAAGTCTACCATCCATTGGAGTAACAAAAATCTCGACAATAGACTACCTTCCATAATGACAAGGATACCATCTATTGGAATAACAAAAATCTCGAGAACAGACTACCTTCCATAATGACAAGGCTAACATCCATTGTAGGAACAAAAATCTCGACAATAAACTACCTTCCATAATAACAAGGCTACCATACATTAGAGTAACAAAAATATCGACAATAGACAACCTTCCATAGTGACAAGGCTACCATCCATTGGAGTAACAAAAATCTCGACAATAGACTACCTTCCATAATGACAAGGATACCATTCATTGGAGTAACAAAAATATGAACAAAAGACTACCTTCCAAAGTGACAAGGCTACCATCCATTGGAATGACAGAAATCACAACGACAAACTACCTTCCATAACGACAAGGCTAGCATCCATTGGAGTAACAAAAATCTCGACAACAAACTACCTTCCATAATGACAAGGCTACCATCCATTGAAGTAACTAAAATCTCGACGACTGACTACCTTCCATAATGACAATGCTATAATCCATCGGAGTAACAAAAATATCGACAACAGACTACCTTCCATAATGACAAGGCTACCATCCATTGGAATAACAAATATCTCGACAACAAACTACCTTCCATAATTACAAGGCTATCATCCATTGGAGTAACAAAGATATCGAGAACGGACTACCTTCCATAATGTCAAGGTTACAATCCATTGGAGTAACAAAGTTCTCGACAACAGACTACATTCCATAATGACAAGGAAACCATCCATTGGAGTAACAAAAATCTCAGCAACAGACTACCTTCCATAATGACAAGGCTACCATCCATTGGAATAAGAAAAATCTCGAGAACAGACTACCTTCCATAATGACAAGGCTACCATCCAATGGAATGACAAAAATCTCGACAACATTCTACCTTCCATAATGATAAGTCTACCATCCATTGGAGTAACAAAAATCTCGACAACAGACTACCTTCCATAATGACAAGGAAACCATATATTGGAATAACAAAAATCTCGAGAACAGACTACCTTCCATAATGACAAGGCTACCATCCATTGGAGTAACAAAAATCTCGAAAACAGACTACCTTCCAAAATGACAAGGCTATTATACAATGGAATGACTAAAATCTCGACAACATTCTACCTTCCATCATGATAAGTCTACCATCCATTAGAGTAACAAAAATCTCGACAATAGACTACCTTCCATAATGACAAGGATACCATCTATTGGAATAACAAAAATCTCGAGAACAGACTACCTTCCATAATGACATCGCTAACATCCATTGTAGAAACAAAAATCTCGACAATAAACTACCTTCCATAATAACAAGGCTACCATACATTAGAGTAAAAAAAATCTCGACAATAGACAACCTTCCATAGTGACAAGGCTACCATCCATTGGAGTAACAAAAATCTCGACAATAGACTACCTTCCATAATGACAAGGATACCATTCATTGGAGTAACAAAAATATGAACAAAAGACTACCTTCCATAGTGACAAGGCTACCATCGATTGGAGTGACAGAAATCACAACGACAAACTACCTTCCATAATGACAAGGCTAGCATCCATTGGAGTAACAAAAATCTCGACAACAAACTACCTTCCATAATGACAAGGCTACCATCCATTGAGGTAACAAAAATCTCGACGACAGACTACCTTCCATAATGACAAGGCTATAAGCCATCGGAGTAACAAAAATATCGACAACAGACTACCTTCCATAATGACAAGACTACCATCCATTGGAATAACAAATATCTCGACAACAAACTACCTTCCATAATTACAAGGCTACCATCCATTGGAGTAACAAAGATATCGAGAACGGACTACCTTCCATAATGTCAAGGTTATAATCCATTGGAGTAACAAAGTTCTCGACAACAGACTACCTTCCATAATGACAAGGAAACCATCCATTGGAGTAACAAAAATCTCGGCAATAGACTACCTTCCATAATGACAAGGCTACCATCCATTGGAATAAGAAAAATCTCGAGAACAGACTACCTTTCATAATGACAAGGCTACCATCCAATGGAATGACAAAAATCTCGACAACATTCTACCTTCCATAATGATAAGTCTACCATCCATTGGAGTAACAAAAATCTCGACAATAGACTACCTTCCATAATGACAAGGAAACCATATATTGGAATAACAAAAATCTCGAGAACATACTACCTTCCATAATGACAAGGCTACCATCCATTGGAGTAACAAAAATCTCGAAAACAGACTACCTTCCAAAATGACAAGGCTACCATCCATTAGAGTAACAAAAATCTCGACAACAGACAACCTTCCATAATGACAAGGCTACCATCCATTGGAGTAACAAAAATCTCGACAATAGACTACCTTCCATAATGACAAGGCTACCATCCATTGGAGTAACAAAAATATGAACAACAGACTACCTTCCATCGTGACTAGGCTACCATCCATTGAAGTAACAAAAATCTCGACAACAAACTACCTTTCATAATGACAAGGCTACCATCCATTGAAGTAACAAAAATCTCGACAACATACTACCTTACATAATGACAAGGCTACCATCCATTGGAATAACAAATATCTCGACAACAAACTACCTTCCATAATGACAAGGCTATCGTTCATTGGAGTAACAAAGATATCGAGAATGGACTACCTTCCATAATGACAAGGCTAGCATCCATTGGAGTAACAAAAATCTCGACAACAACCTACCTTCCATAATGACAAGGCTACCATCCATTGAAGTAACAAAAATCTCGACGACAGACTACCTTCCATAATGACAAGGCTACAATCCATTGGAGTAACAAAAATATCGACAACAGACTTCCTTCCATAATGACAAGGCTACCATCCATTGGAATAACAAATATCTCGACAAAAAAACTACCTTCCATAATGATAAGGCTACCATCCATTGGAGTAACATAGATATCGAGAACGGACAACCTTCCATAATGACAAGGCTACAATCCATTGGAGTAACAAAAATCCAGGCAACGGACTACCTTCCATAATGACAAGGCTACCATCCATTGGAATAAGAAAAATCTCGAGAACAGACTACCTTCCATAATGACAAGGCTATCATACAATGGAATGACAAAAATCTCGACAACATTCTACCTTCCATAATGATAAGTCTACCATCCATTGGAGTAACAAAAATCTCGACAATAGACTACCTTCCATAATGACAAGGATACCATCTATTGGAATAACAAAAATCTCGAGAACAAACTACCTTCCATAATGACAAGACTAACATCCATTGTAGGAACAAAAATCTCGACAATAAACTACCTTCCATAATAAGAAGGCTACCATACATTAGAGTAACAAAAATCTCGACAATAGACAACCTTCCATAGTGACAAGGCTACCATCCATTGGAGTAACAAAAATCTCGACAATAGACTACCTTCCATAATGAGAAGGATACAATTCATTGGAGTAACAAAAATATGAACAAAAGACTACCTTCCATAGTGACAAGGCTACCATCCATTGGAGTGACAGAAATCACAACGACAAACTACCTTCCATAATGACAATGCTAGAATCCATTGGAGTAACAAAAATCTCGACAACAAACTACCTTCCATAATGACAAGGCTACCATCCATTGAAGTAACAAAAATCTCGACGACAGACTACCTTACATAATGACAAGGAAACCATCCATTGGAGTAACAAAAATCTCGGCAATAGACTACCTTCCATAATGACAAGGCTACCATCCATTGGAATAAGAAAAATCTCGAGAACAGACTACCTTGCATAATGACAAGGCTATCATCCAATGGAATGACAAAAATCTCGATAACATTCTACCTTCCATAATGATAAGTCTACCATCCATTGGAGTAACAAAAATCTCGACAACAGAATACCTTCCATAATAACAAGGATACCATCTATTGGAATAACAAAAATCTCGAGAACAGACTACCTTCCATAATGATAAGGCTAACATCCATTGTAGTAACAAAAATCTCGACAACAGACTATCTTCCATAATAACAAGGATACATTCCATTAGAGTAACAAAAATATCGACAATAGACAACCTTCCATAATGACAAGGCTACCATCCATTGGAGTAACAAAAATCTCAACAATAGACTACCTTCCATAATGACAAGGCTACCTTTCATTGGAGTAACAAAAATATGAACAACAAACTACCTTCCATAGTGATAAGGCTACCATCCATTGGAGTGACAGAAATCACAATGACAGACTACCTTCCATAATGACAAGGCTAGCATCCATTGGAGTAACAAAAATCTCGACAACAAACTACCTTCCATAATGACAAGGCTACCATCCATTGAAGTAACAAAAATCTCGACGACAGACTACCTTCCATAATGACAAGGCTACAATCCATTGGAGTAACAAAAATATCGACAACAGACTTCCTTCCATAATGACAAGGCTACCATCCATTGGTGTAACAAATATCTCGACAAAAAAAGTACCTTCCATAATGACAAGGCTACCTTCCATTGGAGTAACAAAAATCCCGGCAACAGACTACCTTCCATAATGACAAGGCTACCATCCATTGGAATAAGAAAAATCTCGAGAATAGACTACCTTCCATAATGACAAGGCTATCATACAATGGAATGACAAAAATCTCGACAACATTCTACCTTCCATAATGATAAGTCTACCATCCATTGGAGTAACAAAAATCTCGACAATAGACTACCTTCCATAATGACAAGGATACCATCTATTGGAATAACAAAAATCTCGAGAACAGACTACCTTCCATAATGACAAGGCTAACATCCATTGTAGGAACAAAAATCTCGACAATAAACTACCTTCCATAATAACAAGGCTACCATACATTAGAGTAACAAAAATATCGACAATAGACAACCTTCCATAGTGACAAGGCTACCATCCATTGGAGTAACAAAAATCTCGACAAAGACTACCTTCCATAATGACAAGGATACCATTCATTGGAGTAACAAAAATATGAACAAAAGACTACCTTCCAAAGTGACAAGGCTACCATCCATTGGAATGACAGAAATCACAACGACAAACTACCTTCCATAACGACAAGGCTAGCATCCATTGGAGTAACAAAAATCTCGACAACAAACTACCTTCCATAATGACAAGGCTACCATCCATTGAAGTAACTAAAATCTCGACGACTGACTACCTTCCATAATGACAATGCTATAATCCATCGGAGTAACAAAAATATCGACAACAGACTACCTTCCATAATGACAAGGCTACCATCCATTGGAATAACAAATATCTCGACAACAAACTACCTTCCATAATTACAAGGCTACCATCCATTGGAGTAACAAAGATATCGAGAACGGACTACCTTCCATAATGTCAAGGTTACAATCCATTGGAGTAACAAAGTTCTCGACAACAGACTACATTCCATAATGACAAGGAAACCATCCATTGGAGTAACAAAAATCTCAGCAACAGACTACCTTCCATAATGACAAGGCTACCATCCATTGGAATAAGAAAAATCTCGAGAACAGACTACCTTCCATAATGACAAGGCTACCATCCAATGGAATGACAAAAATCTCGACAACATTCTACCTTCCATAATGATAAGTCTACCATCCATTGGAGTAACAAAAATCTCGACAACAGACTACCTTCCATAATGACAAGGAAACCATATATTGGAATAACAAAAATCTCGAGAACAGACTACCTTCCATAATGACAAGGCTACCATCCATTGGAGTAACAAAAATCTCGAAAACAGACTACCTTCCAAAATGACAAGGCTATCATACAATGGAATGACTAAAATCTCGACAACATTCTACCTTCCATCATGATAAGTCTACCATCCATTAGAGTAACAAAAATCTCGACAATAGACTACCTTCCATAATGACAAGGATACCATCTATTGGAATAACAAAAATCTCGAGAACAGACTACCTTCCATAATGACATCGCTAACATCCATTGTAGAAACAAAAATCTCGACAATAAACTACCTTCCATAATAACAAGGCTACCATACATTAGAGTAAAAAAAATCTCGACAATAGACAACCTTCCATAGTGACAAGGCTACCATCCATTGGAGTAACAAAAATCTCGACAATAGACTACCTTCCATAATGACAAGGATACCATTCATTGGAGTAACAAAAATATGAACAAAAGACTACCTTCCATAGTGACAAGGCTACCATCGATTGGAGTGACAGAAATCACAACGACAAACTACCTTCCATAATGACAAGGCTAGCATCCATTGGAGTAACAAAAATCTCGACAACAAACTACCTTCCATAATGACAAGGCTACCATCCATTGAGGTAACAAAAATCTCGACGACAGACTACCTTCCATAATGACAAGGCTATAAGCCATCGGAGTAACAAAAATATCGACAACAGACTACCTTCCATAATGACAAGGCTACCATCCATTGGAATAACAAATATCTCGACAACAAACTACCTTCCATAATTACAAGGCTACCATCCATTGGAGTAACAAAGATATCGAGAACGGACTACCTTCCATAATGTCAAGGTTACAATCCATTGGAGTAACAAAGTTCTCGACAACAGACTACCTTCCATAATGACAAGGAAACCATCCATTGGAGTAACAAAAATCTCGGCAATAGACTACCTTCCATAATGACAAGGCTACCATCCATTGGAATAAGAAAAATCTCGAGAACAGACTACCTTTCATAATGACAAGGCTACCATCCAATGGAATGACAAAAATCTCGACAACATTCTACCTTCCATAATGATAAGTCTACCATCCATTGGAGTAACAAAAATCTCGACAATAGACTACCTTCCATAATGACAAGGAAACCATATATTGGAATAACAAAAATCTCGAGAACATACTACCTTCCATAATGACAAGGCTACCATCCATTGGAGTAACAAAAATCTCGAAAACAGACTACCTTCCAAAATGACAAGGCTACCATCCATTAGAGTAACAAAAATCTCGACAACAGACAACCTTCCATAATGACAAGGCTACCATCCATTGGAGTAACAAAAATCTCGACAATAGACTACCTTCCATAATGACAAGGCTACCATCCATTGGAGTAACAAAAATATGAACAACAAACTACCTTCCATCGTGACTAGGCTACCATCCATTGAAGTAACAAAAATCTCGACAACAAACTACCTTTCATAATGACAAGGCTACCATCCATTGAAGTAACAAAAATCTCGACAACATACTACCTTACATAATGACAAGGCTACCATCCATTGGAATAACAAATATCTCGACAACAAACTACCTTCCATAATGACAAGGCTATCGTTCATTGGAGTAACAAAGATATCGAGAATGGACTACCTTCCATAATGACAAGGCTAGCATCCATTGGAGTAACAAAAATCTCGACAACAACCTACCTTCCATAATGACAAGGCTACCATCCATTGAAGTAACAAAAATCTCGACGACAGACTACCTTCCATAATGACAAGGCTACAATCCATTGGAGTAACAAAAATATCGACAACAGACTTCCTTCCATAATGACAAGGCTACCATCCATTGGAATAACAAATATCTCGACAAAAAAACTACCTTCCATAATGATAAGGCTACCATCCATTGGAGTAACATAGATATCGAGAACGGACAACCTTCCATAATGACAAGGCTACAATCCATTGGAGTAACAAAAATCCAGGCAACGGACTACCTTCCATAATGACAAGGCTACCATCCATATGAATAAGAAAAATCTCGAGAACAGACTACCTTCCATAATGACAAGGCTATCATACAATGGAATGACAAAAATCTCGACAACATTCTACCTTCCATAATGATAAGTCTACCATCCATTGGAGTAACAAAAATCTCGACAATAGACTACCTTCCATAATGACAAGGATACCATCTATTGGAATAACAAAAATCTCGAGAACAAACTACCTTCCATAATGACAAGACTAACATCCATTGTAGGAACAAAAATCTCGACAATAAACTACCTTCCATAATAAGAAGGCTACCATACATTAGAGTAACAAAAATCTCGACAATAGACAACCTTCCATAGTGACAAGGCTACCATCCATTGGAGTAACAAAAATCTCGACAATAGACTACCTTCCATAATGACAAGGATACAATTCATTGGAGTAACAAAAATATGAACAAAAGACTACCTTCCATAGTGACAAGGCTACCATCCATTGGAGTGACAGAAATCACAACGACAAACTACCTTCCATAATGACAATGCTAGAATCCATTGGAGTAACAAAAATCTCGACAACAAACTACCTTCCATAATGACAAGGCTACCATCCATTGAAGTAACAAAAATCTCGACGACAGACTACCTTACATAATGACAAGGAAACCATCCATTGGAGTAACAAAAATCTCGGCAATAGACTACCTTCCATAATGACAAGGCTACCATCCATTGGAATAAGAAAAATCTCGAGAACAGACTACCTTCCATAATGACAAGGCTACCATCCAATGGAATGACAAAAATCTCGACAACATTCTACCTTCCATAATGATAAGTCTACCATCCATTAGAGTAACAAAAATCTCGTCAATAGACTACCTTCCATAATGACAAGGAAACCATATATTGGAATAACAAAAATCTCGAGAACAGACTACCTTCCATAATGACAAGGCTACCATCCATTGGAGTAACAAAAATCTCGAAAACAGACTACCTTCCAAAATGACAAGGCTACCATCCATTAGAGTAACAAAAATCTCGACAACAGACAACCTTCCATAATGACAAGGCTACCATCCATTGGAGTAACAAAAATCTCGACAATAGACTACCTTCCATAATGACAAGGCTACCATCCATTGGAGTAACAAAAATATGAACAACAGACTACCTTCCATCGTGACTAGGCTACCATCCATTGAAGTAACAAAAATCTCGACAACAAACTACCTTCCACAATCACAAGGCTATCATCCATTGAAGTAACAAAAATCTCGACAACAGACTACATTACATAATGACAAGGCTACCATCCATTGGAATAACAAATATCTCGACAACAAACTACCTTCCATAATGACAAGGCTACCGTTCATTGGAGTAACAAAGATATCGAGAATGGACTACCTTCCATAATGACAAGGCTAGCATCCATTGGAGTAACAAAAATCTCGACAACAAACTACCTTCCATAATGACAAGGCTACCATCCATTGAAGTAACAAAAATCTCGACGACATACTACCTTCCATAATGACAAGGCTACAATCCATTGGAGTAACAAAAATATCTACAACAGACTTCCTTCCATAATGACAAGGCTACCATCCATTGGAATAACAAATATCTCGACAAAAAAACTACCTTCCATAATGACAAGGCTACCATCTATTGGAGTAACATAGATATCGAGAACGGACAACCTTCCATAATGACAAGGCTACAATCCATTGGAGTAACAAAAATCCCGGCAACAGACTACCTTCCATAATGACAAGGCTACCATCCATTGGAATAAGAAAAATCTCGAGAACAGACTACCTTCCATAATGACAAGGCTATCATACAATGGAATGACAAAAATCTCGACAACATTCTACCTTCCATAATGATAAGTCTACCATCCATTGGAGTAACAAAAATCTCGACAATAGACTACCTTCCATAATGACAAGGATACCATCTATTGGAATAACAAAAATCTCGAGAACAGACTACCTTCCATAATGACAAGGCTAACATCCATTGTAGGAACAAAAATCTCGACAATAAACTACCTTCCATAATAACAAGGCTACCATACATTAGAGTAACAAAAATCTCGACAATAGACAACCTTCCATAGTGACGAGGCTACCATTCATTGGAGTAATAAAAATCTCCACAATAGACTACCTTCCGTAATGACAAGGATACCATTCATTGGAGTAACAAAAATATGAACAAAAGACTACCTTCCATAGTGACAAGGCTACCATCCATTGGAGTGACAGAAATCACAACGACAAACTACCTTCCATAATGACAATGCTAGAATCCATTGGAGTAACAAAAATCTCGACAACAAACTACCTTCAATAATGACAAGGCTACCATCCATTGAAGTAACAAAAATCTCGACGACAGACTACCTTACATAATGACAAGGAAACCATCCATTGGAGTAACAAAAATCTCGGCAATAGACTACCTTCCATAATGACAAGGCTACCATCCATTGGAATAAGAAAAATCTCGAGAACAGACTACCTTCCATAATGACAAGGCTACCATCCAATGGAATGACAAAAATCTCGACAACATTCTACCTTCCATAATGATAAGTCTACCATCCATTAGAGTAACAAAAATCTCGTCAATAGACTACCTTCCATAATGACAAGGAAACCATATATTGGAATAACAAAAATCTCGAGAACAGACTACCTTCCATAATGACAAGGCTACCATCCATTGGAGTAACAAAAATCTCGAAAACAGACTACCTTCCAAAATGACAAGGCTACCATCCATTAGAGTAACAAAAATCTCGACAACAGACAACCTTCCATAATGACAAGGCTACCATCCATTGGAGTAACAAAAATCTCGACAATAGACTACCTTCCATAATGACAAGGCTACCATCCATTGGAGTAACAAAAATATGAACAACAAACTACCTTCCATCGTGACTAGGCTACCATCCATTGAAGTAACAAAAATTTCGACAACAAACTACCTTCCACAATGACAAGGCTATCATCCATTGAAGTAACAAAAATCTCGACAACAGACTACATTACATAATGACAAGGCTACCATCCATTGGAATAACAAATATCTCGACAACAAACTACCTTCCATAATGACAAGGCTACCGTTCATTGGAGTAACAAAGATATCGAGAATGGACTACCTTCCATAATGACAAGGCTAGCATCCATTGGAGTAACAAAAATCTCGACAACAAACTACCTTCCATAATGACAAGGCTACCATCCATTGAAGTAACAAAAATCTCGACGACATACTACCTTCCATAATGACAAGGCTACAATCCATTGGAGTAACAAAAATATCTACAACAGACTTCCTTCCATAATGACAAGGCTACCATCCATTGGAATAACAAATATCTCGACAAAAAAACTACCTTCCATAATGACAAGGCTACCATCTATTGGAGTAACATAGATATCGAGAAGGGACAACCTTCCATAATGACAAGGCTACAATCCATTGGAGTAACAAAAATCCCGGCAACAGACTACCTTCCATAATGACAAGGCTACCATCCATTGGAATAAGAAAAATCTCGAGAACAGACTACCTTCCATAATGACAAGGCTATCATACAATGGAATGACAAAAATCTCGACAACATTCTACCTTCCATAATGATAAGTCTACCATCCATTGGAGTAACAAAAATCTCGACAATAGACTACCTTCCATAATGACAAGGATACCATCTATTGGAATAACAAAAATCTCGAGAACAGACTACCTTCCATAATGACAAGGCTAACATCCATTGTAGGAACAAAAATCTCGACAATAAACTACCTTCCATAATAACAAGGCTACCATACATTAGAGTAACAAAAATCTCGACAATAGACAACCTTCCATAGTGACGAGGCTACCATTCATTGGAGTAATAAAAATCTCCACAATAGACTACCTTCCGTAATGACAAGGATACCATTCATTGGAGTAACAAAAATATGAACAAAAGACTACCTTCCATAGTGACAAGGCTACCATCCATTGGAGTGACAGAAATCACAACGACAAACTACCTTCCATAATGACAAGGCTAGAATCCATTGGAGTAACAAAAATCTCGACGACAGACTACCTTCCATAATGACAAGGCTATAATCCATCGGAGTAACAAAAATATCGACAACAGACTACCTTCCATAATGACAAGGCTACCATCCATTGGAATAACAAATATCTCGACAACAAACTACCTTCCATAATTACAAGGCTACCATCCATTGGAGTAACAAAGATATCTAGAACGGACTACCTTCCATAATGTCAAGGTTACAATCCATTGGAGTAACAAAGTTCTCGACAACAGACTACATTCCATAATGACAAGGAAACCATCCATTGGAGTAACAAAAATCTCGGCAACAGACTACCTTCCATAATGACAAGGAAACCATATATTGGAATAACAAAAATCTCGAGAACAGACTACCTTCCATAATGACAAGGCTACCATCCATTGGAGTAACAAAAATCTCGAAAACGGACTACCTTCCATAATGTCAAGGTTACAATCCATTGGAGTAACAAAGTTCTCGACAACAGACTACATTCCATAATGACAAGGCTATAATCCATCGGAGTAACAAAAATCTCGACAATAGACTACCTTCCATAATGACAAGGCTACCATCCATTGGAGTAACAAAAATATGAACAACAGACTACCTTCCATCGTGACTAGGCTACCATCCATTGAAGTAACAAAAATCTCGACAACAAACTACCTTCCACAATGACAAGGCTATCATCCATTGAAGTAACAAAAATCTCGACAACAGACTACATTACATAATGACAAGGCTACCATCCATTGGAATAACAAATATCTCGACAACAAACTACCTTCCATAATGACAAGGCTACCGTTCATTGGAGTAACAAAGATATCGAGAATGGACTACCTTCCATAATGACAAGGCTAGCATCCATTGGAGTAACAAAAATCTCGACAACAAACTACCTTCCATAATGACAAGGCTACCATCCATTGAAGTAACAAAAATCTCGACGACATACTACCTTCCATAATGACAAGGCTACAATCCATTGGAGTAACAAAAATATCTACAACAGACTTCCTTCCATAATGACAAGGCTACCATCCATTGGAATAACAAATATCTCGACAAAAAAACTACCTTCCATAATGACAAGGCTACCATCTATTGGAGTAACATAGATATCGAGAACGGACAACCTTCCATAATGACAAGGCTACAATCCATTGGAGTAACAAAAATCCCGGCAACAGACTACCTTCCATAATGACAAGGCTACCATCCATTGGAATAAGAAAAATCTCGAGAACAGACTACCTTCCATAATGACAAGGCTATCATACAATGGAATGACAAAAATCTCGACAACATTCTACCTTCCATAATGATAAGTCTACCATCCATTGGAGTAACAAAAATCTCGACAATAGACTACCTTCCATAATGACAAGGATACCATCTATTGGAATAACAAAAATCTCGAGAACAGACTACCTTCCATAATGACAAGGCTAACATCCATTGTAGGAACAAAAATCTCGACAATAAACTACCTTCCATAATAACAAGGCTACCATACATTAGAGTAACAAAAATCTCGACAATAGACAACCTTCCATAGTGACGAGGCTACCATTCATTGGAGTAATAAAAATCTCCACAATAGACTACCTTCCGTAATGACAAGGATACCATTCATTGGAGTAACAAAAATATGAACAAAAGACTACCTTCCATAGTGACAAGGCTACCATCCATTGGAGTGACAGAAATCACAACGACAAACTACCTTCCATAATGACAAGGCTAGAATCCATTGGAGTAACAAAAATCTCGACGACAGACTACCTTCCATAATCACAAGGCTATAATCCATCGGAGTAACAAAAATATCGACAACAGACTACCTTCCATAATGACAAGGCTACCATCCATTGGAATAACAAATATCTCGACAACAAACTACCTTCCATAATTACAAGGCTACCATCCATTGGAGTAACAAAGATATCTAGAACGGACTACCTTCCATAATGTCAAGGTTACAATCCATTGGAGTAACAAAGTTCTCGACAACAGACTACATTCCATAATGACAAGGAAACCATCCATTGGAGTAACAAAAATCTCGGCAACAGACTACCTTCCATAATGACAAGGCTACCATCCATTGGAATAAGAAAAATCTCGAGAACAGACTACCTTCCATAATGACAAGGTTACCATCCAATGGAATGACAAAAATCTCGACAACAAACTACCTTCCATAATAACAAGGCTACCATACATTAGAGTAACAAAAATCTCGACAATAGACAACCTTCCATAGTGACAAGGCTATCATCCATTGGAGTAACAAAAATCTCGACAATAGACTACCTTCCATAATGACAAGGATACAATTCATTGGAGTAATAAAAATATGAACAAAAGACTACCTTCCATAGTGACAAGGCTACCATCCATTGGAGTGACAGAAATCACAACGACAAACTACCTTCCATAATGACAATGCTAGAATCCATTGGAGTAACAAAAATCTCGACAACAAACTACCTTCCATAATGACAAGGCTACCATCCATTGAAGTAACAAAAATCTCGACGACAGACTACCTTCCATAATTACAAGGAAACCATCCATTGGAGTAACAAAAATCTCGGCAATAGACTACCTTCCATAATGACAAGGCTACCATCCATTGGAATAAGAAAAATCTCGAGAACAGACTACCTTCCATAATGACAAGGCTACCATCCAATGGAATGACAAAAATCTCGACAACATTCTACCTTCCATAATGATAAGTCTACCATCCATTAGAGTAACAAAAATCTCGACAATAGACTACCTTCCATAATGACAAGGAAACCATATATTGGAATAACAAAAATCTCGAGAACAGACTACCTTCCATAATGACAAGGCTACCATCCATTGGAGTAACAAAAATCTCGAAAACAGACTACCTTCCAAAATGACAAGGCTACCATCCATTAGAGTAACAAAAATCTCGACAACAGACAACCTTCCATAATGACAAGGCTACCATCCATTGGAGTAACAAAAATCTCGACAATAGACTACCTTCCATAATGACAAGGCTACCATCCATTGGAGTAACAAAAATATGAACAACAGACTACCTTCCATCGTGACTAGGCTACCATCCATTGAAGTAACAAAAATCTCGACAACAAACTACCTTCCACAATGACAAGGCTACCATCCATTGAAGTAACAAAAATCTCGACAACAGACTACATTACATAATGACAAGGCTACCATCCATTAGAATGACAAATATCTCGACAAAAAAACTACCTTCCATAATGACAAGGCTACCATCTATTGGAGTAACATAGATATCGAGAACGGACAACCTTCCATAATGACAAGGCTACAATCCATTGGAGTAACAAAAATCCCGGCAACAGACTACCTTCCATAATGACAAGGCTACCATCCATTGGAATAAGAAAAATCTCGAGAACAGACTACCTTCCATAATGACAAGGCTATTATACAATGGAATGACAAAAATCTCGACAACATTCTACCTTCCATAATGATAAGTCTACCATCCATTGGAGTAACAAAAATCTCGACAATAGACTACCTTCCATAATGACAAGGATACCATCTATTGGAATAACAAAAATCTCGAGAACAGACTACCTTCCATAATGACAAGGCTAACATCCATTGTAGGAACAAAAATCTCGACAATAAACTACCTTCCATAATAACAAGGCTACCATACATTAGAGTAACAAAAATCTCGACAATAGACAACCTTCCATAGTGACGAGGCTACCATTCATTGGAGTAACAAAAATCTCCACAATAGACTACCTTCCGTAATGACAAGGATACCATTCATTGGAGTAACAAAAATATGAACAAAAGACTACCTTCCATAGTGACAAGGCTACCATCCATTGGAGTGACAGAAATCACAACGACAAACTACATTCCATAATGACAAGGCTAGAATCCATTGGAGTAACAAAAATCTCGACGACAGACTACCTTCCATAATGACAAGGCTATAATCCATCGGAGTAACAAAAATATCGACAACAGACTACCTTCCATAATGACAAGGCTACCATCCATTGGAATAACAAATATCTCGACAACAAACTACCTTCCATAATTACAAGGCTACCATCCATTGGAGTAACAAAGATATCGAGAACGGACTACCTTCCATAATGTCAAGGTTACAATCCATTGGAGTAACAAAGTTCTCGACAACAGACTACATTCCATAATGACAAGGAAACCATCCATTGGAGTAACAAAAATCTCGGCAATAGACTACCTTCCATAATGACAAGGCTAGCATCCATTGGAATAAGAAAAATCTCGAGAACAGACTACCTTCCATAATGACAAGGTTACCATCCAATGGAATGACAAAAATCTCGACAACATTCTACATTCCATAATGATAAGTCTACCATCCATTGGAGTAACAAAAATCTCGACAACAAACTACCTTCCATAATGACAAGGAAACCATATATTGGAATAACAAAAATCTCGAGAACAGACTACCTTCCATAATGACAAGGCTACCATCCATTGGAGTAACAAAAATCTCGAAAACAGACTACCTTCCATAATGACAAGGCTATCATACAATGGAATGACAAAAATCTCGACAACATTCTACCTTCCATAATGATAAGTCTACCATCCATTGGAGTAACAAAAATCTCGACAATAGACTACCTTCCATAATGACAAGGATTCCATCTATTGGAATAACAAAAATCTCGAGAACAGACTACCTTCCATAATGACAAGGCTAACATCCATTGTAGGATCAAAAATCTCAACAATAAACTACCTTCCATAATAACAAGGCTACCATACATTAGAGTAACAAAAATATCGATAATAGACAACCTTCCATAGTGACAAGGCTACCATCCATTGGAGTAACAAAAATCTCGACAATAGACTACCTTCCATAATGACAAGGATACCATTCATTGGAGTAACAAAAATATGAACAAAAGACTACCTTCCATAGTGACAAGGCTACCATCCATTGGAGTGACAGAAATCACAACGACAAACTACCTTCCATAATGACAAGGCTAGCATCCATTGGAGTAACAAAAATCTCGACAACAAACTACCTTCCATAATGACAAGGCTACCATCCATTGAAGTAACAAAAATATCGACGACAGACTACCTTCCATAATGACCAGGCTATAATCCATCGGAGTAACAAAAATATCGACAACAGACTACCTTCCATAATGACAAGGCTACCATCCATTGGAATAACAAATATCTCGACAACAAACTACCTTCCATAATTACAAGGCTACCATCCATTGGAGTAACAAAGATATCAAGAACGGACTACCTTCCATAATGTCAAGGTTACAATCCATTGGAGTAACAAAGTTCTCGACAACAGACTACCTTCCATAATGACAAGGAAACCATCCATTGGAGTAACAAAAATCTCGGCAACAGACTACTTTCCATAATGACAAGGCTACCATCCATTGGAATAAGAAAAATCTCGAGAACATACTACCTTCCATAATGACAAGGCTACCATCCAATGGAATGACAAAAATCTCGACAACATTCTACCTTCCATAATGATATGTCTACCATCCATTGGAGTAACAAAAATCTCGACAACAGACTACCTTCCATAATGACAAGGAAACCATATATTGGAATAACAAAAATCTCGAGAACAAACTACCTTCCATAATGACAAGGCTACCATCCATTGGAGTAACAAAAATCTCGAAAACAGACTACCTTCCAAAATGACAAGGCTACCATCCATTGGAGTAATAAAAATCTCGACAACAGACAACCTTCCATAATGACAAGGCTACCATCCATTGGAGTAACAAAAATCTCGACAATAGACTACCTTCCATAATGACAAGGCTACCATCCATTGGAGTAACAAAAATATGAACAACAGACTACCTTCCATCGTGACTAGGCTACCATCCATTGGAGTAACAAAAATCTTGACAACAAACTACCTTCCATAATGACAAGGCTACCATCCATTGAAGTAACAAAAATCTCGACGACAGACTACCTTCCATAATGACAAGGCTACAATCCATTGGAGTAACCAAAATATCGACAACAGACTACCTTCCATAATGACAAGGCTACCATCCATTGGAATAACAAATATCTCGACAAAAAAACTACCTTTCATAATGACAAGGCTACCATCCATTGGAGTAACATAGATATCGAGAACGGACAACCTTCCATAATGACAAGGCTACAATCCATTGGAGTAACAAAAATCCCGGCAACAGACTACCTTCCATAATGACAAGGCTACCATCCATTGGAATAAGAAAAATCTCAAGAACAGAGTACCTTCCATAATGACAAGGCTATAATCCATCGGAGTAACAAAAATATCGACAACAGACTACCTTCCATAATGACAAGGCTACCATCCATTGGAATAACAAATATCTCGACAACAAACTACCTTCCATAATTACAAGGCTACCATCCATTGGAGTAACAAAGATATCGAGAACGGACTACCTTCCATAATGTCAAGGTTACAATCCATTGGAGTAACAAAGTTCTCGACAACAGACTACATTCCATAATGACAAGGAAACCATCCATTGGAGTAACAAAAATCTCGGCAACAAACTACCTTCCATAATGACAAGGCTACCATCCATTGGAATAAGAAAAATCTCGAGAACAGACTACCTTCCATAATGACAAGGTTACCATCCAATGGAATGACAAAAATCTCGACAACATTCAACCTTCCATAATGATAAGTCTACCATCCATTGGAGTAACAAAAATCTCGACAACAAACTACCTTCAATAATGACAAGGAAACCATATATTGGAATAACAAAAATCCCGGCAACAGACTACCTTCCATAATGACAAGGCTACCATCCATTGGAATAAGAAAAATCTCGAGAACAGACTACCTTCCATAATGACAAGGCTATCATACAATGGAATGATAAAAATCTCGACAACATTCTACCTTCCATAATGATAAGTCTACCATCCATTGGAGTAACAAAAATCTCGACAATAGACTACCTTCCATAATGACAAGGATACCATCTATTGGAATAACAAAAATCTCGAGAACAGACTACCTTCCATAATGACAAGGCTAACATCCATTGTAGGAACAAAAATCTCGACAATAAACTACCTTCCATAATAAAAAGGCTACCATACATTAGAGTAACAAAAATCTCGACAATAGACAACCTTCCATAGTGACAAGGCTACCATCCATTGGAGTAACAAAAATCTCGACAATAGACTACCTTCCATAATGACAAGGATACCATTCATTGGAGTAACAAAAATATGAACAAAAGACTACCTTCCATAGTGACAAGGCTACCATCCATTGGAGTGACCGAAATCACAACGACAAACTACCTTCCATAATGACAAGGCTAGCATCCATTGGAGTAACAAAAATCTCGACAACAAACTACCTTCCATAATGACAAGGCTACCATCCATTGAAGTAACAAAAATCTCGACGACAGACTACCTTCCATAATGACAAGGCTATAATCCATCGGAGTAACAAAAATATCGACAACAGACTACCTTCCATAATGACAAGGCTACCATCAATTGGAATAACAAATATCTCGACAACAAACTACCTTCCATAATTACAAGGCTACCATCCATTGGAGTAACAAAGATATCGAGAACGGACTACCTTCCATAATGTCAAGGTTACAATCCATTGGAGTAACAAAGTTCTCGACAACAGACTACCTTCCATAATGACAAGGAAACCATATATTGGAATAACAAAAATCTCGAGAACAGACTACCTTCCATAATGACAAGGCTACCATCCATTGGAGTAACAAAAATATCGAGAACAGACTACCTTCCATAATGACAAGGCTAACATCCATTGTAGGAACAAAAATCTCGACAATAAACTACCTTCCATAATAACAAGGCTACCATACATTAGAGTAACAAAAATCTCGACAATAGACAACCTTCCATAGTGACAAGGCTACCATCCATTGGAGTAACAAAAATCTCGACAATAGACTACCTTCCATAATGACAAGGATACCATTCATTGGAGTAACAAAAATATGAACAAAAGACTACCTTCCATAGTGACAAGGCTACCATCCATTGGAGTGACCGAAATCACAACGACAAACTACCTTCCATAATGACAAGGCTAGCATCCATTGGAGTAACAAAAATCTCGACAACAAACTACCTTCCATAATGACAAGGCTACCATCCATTGAAGTAACAAAAATCTCGACGATAGACTACCTTCCATAATGACAAGGCTATAATCCATCGGAGTAACAAAAATATCGACAACAGACTACCTTCCATAATGACAAGGCTACCATCAATTGGAATAACAAATATCTCGACAACAAACTACCTTCCATAATTACAAGGCTACCATCCATTGGAGTAACAAAGATATCGAGAACGGACTACCTTCCATAATGTCAAGGTTACAATCCATTGGAGTAACAAAGTTCTCGACAACAGACTACCTTCCATAATGACAAGGAAACCATATATTGGAATAACAAAAATCTCGAGAACAGACTACCTTCCATAATGACAAGGCTACCATCCATTGGAGTAACAAAAATATCGAAAACAGACTACCTTCCAAAATGACAAGGCTACCATCCATTAGAGTAACAAAAATCTCGACAACAGAAAACCTTCCATAATGACAAGGCTACCATCCATTGGAGTAACAAAAATCTCGACAATAGACTACATTCCATAATGACAAGGCTACCATCCATTGGAGTAACAAAAATATGAACAACAGACTACCTTCCATTGTGACTAGGCTACCATCCATTGGAGTAACAAAAATCTTGACAACAAACTACCTTCCATAATGACAAGGCTACCATCCATTGAAGTTACAAAAATCTCGAAGAAAGACTACCTTTCATAATGACAAGGCTACAATCCATTGGAGTAACCAAAATATCGACAACAGACTACCTTACATAATGACAAGGCTACCATCCATTGGAATAACAAATATCTCGACAACAAACTACCTTCCATAATGACAAGGCTACCGTTCATTGGAGTAACAAAGATATCGAGAATGGACTACCTTCCATAATGACCAGGCTATCATCCATTGGAGTAACAAAAATCTCGACAACAAACTACCTTCCATAATGACAAGGCTACCATCCATTGAAGTAACAAAAATCTCGACGACAGACTACCTTCCATAATGACAAGGCTACAATCCATTGGAGTAACAAAAATATCGCCAACAGACTTCCTTCCATAATGACAAGGCTACCATCCATTGGAATAACAAATATCTCGACAAAAAAACTACCTTCCATAATGACAAGGCTACC
Organism: Vicia faba; assembly: GCA_948472305.1. Classification (NCBI taxonomy): domain Eukaryota; kingdom Viridiplantae; phylum Streptophyta; class Magnoliopsida; order Fabales; family Fabaceae; genus Vicia; species Vicia faba. The sequence continues at coordinate 758,600,644 of OX451738.1, forward strand.
ATCCATTGTAGTAACATAGATATCGAGAATGGACGACCTTCCATAATGACAAGGCTACAATCCATTGGAGTAACAAAAATGCCGGCAACAGACTACCTTCCATAATGACAAGGCTACCATCCATTGGAATAAGAAAAATCTCGAGAACAGACTAACTTCCATAATGACAAGGCTATCATACAATGGAATGACAAAAATCTCGACAACATTCTACCTTCCATAATGATAAGTCTACCATCCATTGGAGTAACAAAAATCTCGACAATAGACTACCTTCCATAATGACAAGGATACCATCTATTGGAATAACAAAAATCTCAAGAACAGACTACCTTCCATAATGACAAGGCTAACATCCATTGTAGGAACAAAAATCTCGACAATAAACTACCTTCCATAATAACAAGGCTACCATACATTAGAGTAACAAAAATCTCGACAATAGACAACCTTCCATAGTGACAAGGCTACCATCCATTGGAGTAACAAAAATCTCGACAATAGACTACCTTCCATAATGACAAGGATACCTTTCATTGGAGTAACAAAAATATGAACAAAAGACTACCTTCCATAGTGACAAGGCTACCATCCATTGGAGTGACATAAATCACAACGACAAACTACCTTCCACAATGACAAGGCTAGAATCCATTGGAGTAACAAAAATATCGACAACAAACTACCTTCCATAATGACAAGGCTACCATCCATTGGAATAACAAATATCTCGACAACAAACTACCTTCCATAATTACAAGGCTACCATCCATTGGAGTAACAAAGATATCGAGAACGGACTACCTTCCATAATGTCAAGGTTACAATCCATTGGAGTAACAAAGTTCTCGACAACAGACTACCTTCCATAATGACAAGGAAACCATCCATTGGAGTAACAAAAATCTCGGCAACAAACTGCCTTCCATAATGACAAGGCTACCATCCATTGGAATAAGAAAAATCTCGAGAACAGACTACCTTCCATAATGACAAGGCTACCATCCAATGGAATGACAAAAATCTCGACAACATTCTACCTTCCATAATGATAAGTCTATCATCCATTGGAGTAACAAAAATCTTGACAAAAGACTAACTTCCATAATGACAAGGAAACCATTTATTGGAATAACAAAAATCTCGAGAACAAACTACCTTCCATAATGACAAGGCTACCATCCATTGGAGTAACAAAAATCTCGAAAATAGACTACCTTCCTTAATGACAAGGCTATCATACAATGGAATGACAAAAATCTCGACAACATTCTACCTTCCATAATGATAAGTCTACCATTCATTGGAGTAACAAAAATCTCAACAATAGACTACCTTCCATAATGACAAGGATAACATCTATTGGAATAATAAAAATCTCGAGAACAGACTACCTTCCATAATGACAAGGCTATAATCCATTTTAGGAACAAAAATCTCGACAATAAACTACCTTCCATAATAACAAGGCTACCATACATTAGAGTATCAAAAATCTCAACAATAGATAACCTTCCATAGTGACAAGGCTACCATCCATTGGAGTAACAAAAATCTCGACAATAGACTACCTTCCATAATGACAAGGATAACATTCATTGGAGTAACAATAATATGAACAAAAGACTACCTTACATAGTGACAAGGCTACCATCCATTGGAGTGACAGAAATCACAACGACAAACTACCTTCCATAATGACAAGGCTAGCATCCATTGGAGTAACAAAAATCTCGACAACAAACTACCTTCCATAATGATAAGGCTACCATCCATTGAAGTAACAAAAATCTCGACGACAGACTACCTTCCATAATGTAAAGGCTATAATCCATCGGAGTAACAAAAATATCGACAACAGACTACCTTCCATAATGACAAGGCTACCATCCATTGGAATAACAAATATCTCGACAACAAACTACCTTCCATAATTACAAGGCTACCATCCATTGGAGTAACAAAGATATCGAGAACGGACTACCTTCCATAATGTCAAGGTTACAATCCATTGGAGTAACAAAGTTCTCGACAACAGACTACCTTCCATAATGACAAGGAAACCATCCATTGGAGTAACAAAAATCTCGGCAACAGACTACCTTCCATAATGACAAGGCTACCATCCATTGGAATAAGAAAAATCTCGAGAACAGACTACCTTCCATAATGACAAGGCTACCATCCATTGGAGTAACAAAAATCTCGAAAACAGACTACCTTCCAAAATGACAAGGCTACCATCCATTAGAGTAACAAAAATCTCGACAACAGACAACCTTCCATAATGACAAGGCTACCATCCATTGGAGTAACAAAAATCTCGACAATAGACTACCTTCCATAATGACAAGGCTACCATCCATTGGAGTAACAAAAATATGAACAACAGACTACCTTCCATCGTGACTAGGCTACCATCCATTGAAGTAACAAAAATCTCGACAACAAACTACCTTGCATAATGACAAGGCTACCATCCATTGAAGTAACAAAAATCTCGAAGAAAGACTACCTTTCATAATGACAAGGCTACAATCCATTGGAGTAACAAAAATATCGACAACAGACTACCTTACATAATGACAAGGCTACCATCCATTGGAATAACAAATATCTCGACAACAAACTACCTTCCATAATGACAAGGCTACCATCCATTGGAGTAACAAAGATATCGAGAATGGACTACCTTCCATAATGACAAGGCTACCATCCATTGGAATAAGAAAAATCTCGAGAATAGACTACCTTCCATAATGACAAGGCTATCATCCAATGGAATGACAAAAATATCGACAACATTCTACTTTCCATAATGATTAGTCTACCATCCATTGGAGTAACAAAAATCTCGACAATAGACAACCTTCCATAATGACAAGGATACCATCTATTGGAATAACAAAATTCTCGAGAACAGACTACCTCCCATAATGACAAGGCTAACATCCATTGTAGTAACAAAAATCTCGACAACGGACTACCTTCTATAATAACAAGGATACCATCCATTAGAGTAACAAAAATCTCGACAATAGACAACCTTCCATAATGACAAGTCTACCATCCATTGGAGTAACAAATATATCGACAATAGACTACCTTCCATAATGACAAGGCTACCTTTCATTGGAGTAACAAAAATATGAACAACAAACTACCTTCCATAGTGACAAGGATACCATCCATTGGAGTGACAGAAATCACAACGACAGACTACCTTCCATAATGACAAGGCTAGCATCCATTGGAGTAACAAAAATCTTGACAACAAACTACCTTCCATAATGACAAGGCTACCATCCATTGAAGTAACAAAAATCTCGACGACAGACTACCTTCCATAATGACAAGGCTACAATCCATTGGAGTAACAAAAATCTCGAAAACAGACTACCTTCCATAATGACAAGGCTACCATCCATTGGAATAATAAATATCTCGACAACAAACTACCTTCCATAATGACAAGGCTACCGTTCATTGGAGTAACAAAGATATCGAGAATGGACTACCTTCCATAATGACCAGGCTATCGTCCATTGGAGTAACAAAAATCTCGACAACAAACTACCTTCCATAATGACAAGGCTACCGTCCATTGAAGTAACAAAAATCTCGACGACAGACTACCTTCCATAATGTCAAGGCTACAATCCATTGGAGTAACAAAAATATCGCCAACAGACTTCCTTCCATAATGACAAGGCTACCATCCATTGGAATAACAAATATCTCGACAAAAAAACTACCTTCCATAATGACAAGGCTACCATCCATTGGAGTAACATAGATATCGAGAATGGACGACCTTTCATAATGACAAGGCTACAACTCATTGGAGTAACAAAAATCCCGGCAACACACTACCTTCCATAATGACAAGGCTACCATCCATTGGAATAAGAAAAATCTCGAGAACAGACTAACTTCCATAATGACAAGGCTATCATACAATGGAATGAAAAAAATCTCGACAACATTCTACCTTCCAAATGATAAGTCTACCATCCATTGGAGTAACAAAAATCTCGACAATAGACTACCTTCCTTGATGACAAGGATACCATCTATTGGAATAACAAAAATCTCGAGAACAGACTACCTTCAATAATGACAAGGCTAACATCCATTGTAGGAACAAAAATCTCGACAATAAACTACCTTCCATAATAACAAGGCTACCATACATTAGAGTAACAAAAATCTCGACAATAGACAACCTTCCATAGTGACAAGGCTACCATCCATTGGAGTAACAAAAATCTCGACAATAGACTACCTTCCATAATGACAAGGATACCTTTCATTGGAGTAACAAAAATATGAACAAAAGACTACCTTCTATAGTGACAAGGCTACCATCCATTGGAGTGACAGAAATCACAACGACAAACTACCTTCCACAATGACAAGGCTAGAATCCATTGGAGTAACAAAAATCTCGACAACAAACTACCTTCCATAATGACAAGGCTACCATCCATTGGAATAACAAATATCTCGACAACAAACTACCTTCCATAATTACAAGGCTACCATCCATTGGAGTAACAAAGATATCGAGAACGGACTACCTTCCATAATGTCAAGGTTACAATCCATTGGAGTAACAAAGTTCTCGACAACAGACTACCTTCCATAATGACAAGGAAACCATCCATTGGAGTAACAAAAATCTCGGCAATAGACTGCCTTCCATAATGACAAGGCTACCATCCATTGGAATAAGAAAAATCTCGAGAACAGACTACCTTCCATAATGACAAGGCTACCATCCAATGGAATGACAAAAATCTCGACAACATTCTACCTTCCATAATGATAAGTCTATCATCCATTGGAGTAACAAAAATCTTGACAAAAGACTAACTTCCATAATGACAAGGAAACCATTTATTGGAATAACAAAAATCTCGAGAACAAACTACCTTCCATAATGACAAGGCTACCATCCATTGGAGTAACAAAAATCTCGAAAATAGACTACCTTCCTTAATGACAAGGCTATCATACAATGGAATGACAAAAATCTCGACAACATTCTACCTTCCATAATGATAAGTCTACCATCCATTGGAGTAACAAAAATCTCGACAATAGACTACCTTCCATAATGACAAGGATAACATCTATTGGAATAATAAAAATCTCGAGAACAGACTACCTTCCATAATGACAAGGCTATAATCCATTTTAGGAACAAAAATCTCGACAATAAACTACCTTCCATAATAACAAGGCTACCATACATTAGAGTAACAAAAATCTCGACAATAGATAACCTTCCATAGTGACAAGGCTACCATCCATTGGAGTAACAAAAATCTCGACAATAGACTACCTTCCATAATGACAAGGATAGCATTCATTGGAGTAACAAAAATATGAACAAAAGACAACCTTACATAGTGACAAGGCTACCATCCATTGGAGTGACAGAAATCACAACGACAAACTACCTTCCATAATGACAAGGCTAGCATCCACTGGAGTAACAAAAATCTCGACAACAAACTACCTTCCATAATGACAAGGCTACCATCCATTGAAGTAACAAAAATCTTGACGACAGACTACCTTCCATAATGTAAAGGCTATAATCCATCGGAGTAACAAAAATATCGACAACAGACTACCTTCCATAATGACAAGGCTACCATCCATTGGAATAACAAATATCTCGACAACAAACTACCTTCCATAATTACAAGGCTACCATCCATTGGAGTAACAAAGATATCGAGAACGGACTACCTTCCATAATGTCAAGGTTACAATCCATTGGAGTAACAAAGTTCTCGACAACAGACTACCTTCCATAATGACAAGGAAACCATCCATTGGAGTAACAAAAATCTCGGCAACAGACTACCTTCCATAATGACAAGTCTACCATCCATTGGAATAAGAAAAATCTCGAGAACAGACTACCTTCCATAATGACAAGGCTACCATCCATTGGAGTAACAAAAATCTCGAAAACAGACTACCTTCCAAAATGACAAGGCTACCATCCATTAGAGTATCAAAAATCTCGACAACAGACAACCTTCCATAATGACAAGGCTACCATCCATTGGAGTAACAAAAATCTCGACAATAGACTACCTTCCATAATGACAAGGCTACCATCCATTGGAGTAACAAAAATATGAACAACAGACTACCTTCCATCGTGACTAGGCTACCATCCATTGAAGTAACAAAAATCTCGACAACAAACTACCTTGCATAATGACAAGGCTACCATCCATTGAAGTAACAAAAATCTCGAAGAAAGACTACCTTTCATAATGACAAGGCTACAATCCATTGGAGTAACAAAAATATCGACAACAGACTACCTTACATAATGACAAGGCTACCATCCATTGGAATAACAAATATCTCGACAACAAACTACCTTCCATAATGACAAGGCTACCATCCATTGGAGTAACAAAGATATCGAGAATGGACTACCTTCCATAATGACAAGGCTACCATCCATTGGAATAAGAAAAATCTCGAGAATAGACTACCTTCCATAATGACAAGGCTATCATCCAATGGAATGACAAAAATATCGACAACATTCTACTTTCCATAATGATTAGTCTACCATCCATTGGAGTAACAAAAATCTCGACAATAGACAACCTTCCATAATGACAAGGATACCATCTATTGGAATAACAAAATTCTCGAGAACAGACTACCTCCCATAATGACAAGGCTAACATCCATTGTAGTAACAAAAATCTCGACAACGGACTACCTTCTATAATAACAAGGATACCATCCATTAGAGTAACAAAAATCTCGACAATAGACAACCTTCCATAATGACAAGGCTACCATCCATTGGAGTAACAAATATCTCGACAATAGACTACCTTCCATAATGACAAGGCTACCTTTCATTGGAGCAAGAAAAATATGAACAACAAACTACCTTCCATAGTGACAAGGATACCATCCATTGGAGTGACAGAAATCACAACGACAGACTACCTTCCATAATGACAAGGCTAGCATCCATTGGAGTAACAAAAATCTCGACAACAAACTACCTTCCATAATGACAAGGCTACCATCCATTGAAGTAACAAAAATCTCGACGACAGACTACCTTCCATAATGACAAGGCTACAATCCATTGGAGTAACAAAAATCTCGACAACAGACTACCTTCCATAATGACAAGGCTACCATCCATTGGAATAATAAAAATCTCGAGAACAGACTACCTTCCATAATGACAAGGCTATCATCCAATCGAATGACAAAAATCTCGACAACATTCTACCTTCCATAATGATAAGTCTACCATCCATTAGAGTAACAAAAATCTCGACAACAGACTACCTTCCATAATGACAAGGAAACCATATATTGGAATAACAAAAATCCCGAGAACAGACTACCTTCCATAATGACAAGGCTACAATCCATTAGAGTAACAAAAATCTCAAAAACAGACTACCTTCCAAAATGACAAGGCTACCATCCATTAGAGTAACAAAAATCTCGACAACAGACAACCTTCACTAATGACAAGGCTACCATCCATTGGAGTAACAAAAATCTCGACAATAGAATACCTTCCATAATGACAAGGCTACCATCCATTGGAGTAACAAAAATATGAACAACAGACTACCTTCCACCGTGACTAGGCTACCATCCATTGGAGTAACAAAAATCTCGACAACAAACTACCTTCCATAAAGACAAGGCTACCTTCCATTGAAGTAACAAACATCTCGAAGAAAGACTACCTTTCATAATGACAAGGCCACAATCCATTGGAGTAACAAAAATATCGACAACAGACTACCTTACATAATGACAAGGTTACCATCCATTGGAATAACAAATATCTCGACAACAAACTACCTTCCATAATTACAAGGCTACCATCAATTGGAGTAACAAAGATATCGAGAATGGACTACCTTCCATAATGACAAGGCTACAATCCATTGGAGTAACAAAAATCTCGACAACAGACTACCTTCCATAATGACAAGGCTACCATCCATTGGAATAAGAAAAATCTAGAGAACAGACTACCTTCCATAATGACAAGGCTATCATCCAATGGAATGACAAAAATATCGACAACATTCTACTTTCCATAATGATAAGTCTACCATCCATTGGAGTAACAAAAATCTCGACAATAGACTACCTTCCATAATGACAAGGATACCATCTATTGGAATAACAAAAATCATGAGAACTGACTACCTTCCATAATGACAAGGCAAACATCCATTGTAGTAACAAAAATCTCGAAAACGGACTACCTTCTATAATAACAAGGATACCATCCATTAGAGTAACAAAAATCTCGACAATAGACAACCTTCCATAATGACAAGGCTACCATCCATTGGAGTAATAAAAATCTCGACAATAGACTACCTTCCATAATGACAAGGCTACCTTTCATTGGAGTAACAAAAATATTAACAACAAACTACCTTCCATAGTGACAAGGCTACCATCCATTGGAGTGACAGAAATCACAACGACAGACTACCTTCCATAATGACAAGGCTAGCATCCATTGGAGTAACAAAAATCTCGACAACAAACTACCTTCCATAATGACAAGGCTACCATCCATTGAAGTAACCAAAATCTCGATGACAGACTCCCTTCCATAATGACAAGGCTACAATCCATTGGAGTAATAAAAATATCGACAACAGACTTCCTTCCATAATGACAAGGCTACCATCCATTGGAATAACAAATATCTCGACAACAAACTACCTTCCATAATGACAAGGCTACCATCCAATGGAGTAACATAGATATCGAGAACAGACTACCTTCCATAATGACAAGGCTACAATCCATTGGAGTAACAAAAATCCTGGCAACAAACTACCTTCCATAATGACAAGGCTACCATCCATTGGAATAAGAAAAATCTCGAGAACAGACTACCTTCCATAATGACAAGGCTATCATACAATGGAATGAAAAAAATCTCGACAACATTCTACCTTCCATAATGATAAGTCTACCATCCATTGGAGTAACAAATATCTCGACAACAGACTACCTTCCATAATGACAAGGATACCATCTATTGGAATAACAAAAATCTCCAGAACAGACTACCTTCCATAATGACAAGGTTAACATCCATTGTAGGAACAAAAATCTCGACAAAAAACTACCTTCCATAATAACAAGGCTACCATACATTAGAGTAACAAAAATCTCGACAATAAACAACCTTCCATAATTACAGGGCTACCATCCATTGGAGTAACAAAAATCTCGACAATAGACTACCTTCCATAATGACAAGGATACCTTTCATTGGAGTAACAAAAATATGAACAACAGACTACCTTCCATAGTGACAAGGCTACCATCCATTGGAGTGACAGAAATCACAACGACAAACTACCTTCCATAATGACAAGGCTAGCTTCCATTGGAGTAACAAAAATCTCGACAACAAACTACATTCCATAATGACAAGGCTACCATCCATTGAAGTAACAAAAATCTCGACGACAGACTACCTTCCATAATGGCAAGGCTATAATCCATCGGAGTAACAAAAATATCGACAACAGACTACCTTCCATAATGACAAGGCTACCATCAATTGGAATAACAAATATCTCGACAACAAACTACCTTCCATAATTACAAGGCTACCATCCATTGGAGTAACAAAGATATCGAGAACGGACTACCTTCCATAATGTCAAGGTTACAATCCATTGGAGTAACAAAGTTCTCGACAACAGACTACCTTCCATAATGACAAGGAAGCCATCCATTGGAGTAACAAAAATCTCGGCAACAGACTACTTTCCATAATGAGAAGGCTACCATCCAATGGAATGACAAAAATCTCGACAACATTCTATCTTCCATAATGATAAGTCTACCATCCATTGGAGTAACAAAAATCTCGACAACAGACTACCTTCCATAATGACAAGGAAACCATATATTGGAATAACAAAAATCTCGAGAACAGACTACCTTCCATAATGACAAGGCTACCATCCATTGGAGTAACAAAAATATCGAAAACAGACTACCTTCCAAAATGACAAGGCTACCATCCATTAGAGTAACAAAAATCTCGACAACAGACAACCTTCCATAATGACAAGGCTACCATCCATTGGAGTAACAAAAATCTCGACAATAGACTACATTCCATAATGACAAGGCTACCATCCATTGGAGTAACAAAAATATGAACAACAGACTACCTTCCATCGTGACTAGGCTACCATCCATTGGAGTAACAAAAATCTTGACAACAAACTACCTTCCATAATGACAAGGCTACCATCCATTGAAGTTACAAAAATCTCGAAGAAAGACTACCTTTCATAATGACAAGGCTACAATCCATTGGAGTAACCAAAATATCGACAACAGACTACCTTACATAATGACAAGGCTACCATCCATTGGAATAACAAATATCTCGACAACAAACTACCTTCCATAATGACAAGGCTACCGTTCATTGGAGTAACAAAGATATCGAGAATGGACTACCTTCCATAATGACCAGGCTATCATCCATTGGAGTAACAAAAATCTCGACAACAAACTACCTTCCATAATGACAAGGCTACCATCCATTGAAGTACCAAAAATCTCGACGACAGACTACCTTCCATAATGACAAGGCTACAATCCATTGGAGTAACAAAAATATCGACAACAGACTTCCTTCCATAATGACAAGGCTACCATCCATTGGAATAACAAATATCTCGACAAAAAAACTACCTTCCATAATGACAAGGCTACCATCCATCGGAGTAACATAGATATTGAGAATGGACGACCTTCCATAATGACAAGGCTACAATCCATTGGAGTAACAAAAATCTCGGCAACAGACTACCTTCCATAATGACAAGGCTACCATCCATTGGAATAAGAAAAATCTCGAGAACAGACTAACTTCCATAATGACAAGGCTATTATACAATGGAATGACAAAAATCTCGACAACATTCTACCTTCTATAATGATAAGTCTACCATCCATTGGAGTAACAAAAATCTCGACAATAGACTACCTTCCATAATGACAAGGATAACATCTATTGGAATAATAAAAATCTCGAGAACAGACTACCTTCCATAATGACAAGGCTATAATCCATTTTAGGAACAAAAATCTCGACAATAAACTACCTTCCATAATAACAAGGCTACCATACATTAGAGTAACAAAAATCTCGACAATAGATAACCTTCCATAGTGACAAGGCTACCATCCATTGGAGTAACAAAAATCTCGACAATAGACTACCTTCCATAATGACAAGGATAGCATTCATTGGAGTAACAAAAATATGAACAAAAGACTACCTTACATAGTGACAAGGCTACCATCCATTGGAGTGACAGAAATCACAACGACAAACTACCTTCCATAATGACAAGGCTAGCATCCATTGGAGTAACAAAAATCTCGACAACAAACTACCTTCCATAATGACAAGGCTACCATCCATTGAAGTAACAAAAATCTCGACGACAGACTACCTTCCATAATGTAAAGGCTATAATCCATCGGAGTAACAAAAATATCGACAACAGACTACCTTCCATAATGACAAGGCTACCATCCATTGGAATAACCAATATCTCGACAACAAACTACCTTCCATAATTACAAGGCTACCATCCATTGGAGTAACAAAGATATCGAGAACGGACTACCTTCCATAATGTCAAGGTTACCATCCATTGGAGTAACAAAAATCTCGGCAACAGACTACCTTCCATAATGACAAGGCTACCATCCATTGGAATAAGAAAAATCTCGAGAACAGACTACCTTCCATAATGACAAGGCTACCATCCAATTTAATGACAAAAATCTCGACAACATTCTACCTTCCATAATGATAAGTCTACCATCCATTGGAGTAACAAAAATCTCGACAACAAACTACCTTCCATGATGACAAAGAAACCATATATTGGAATAACAAAAATCTCGAGAACAGACTACCTTCCATAATGACAAGGCTACCATCCATTGGAGTAACAAAAATCTCGAAAATAGACGACCTTCCAAAATGACAAGGCTACCATCCATTAGAGTAACAAAAATCTCGACAACAGACAACCTTCCATAATGACAAGGCTACCATCCATTGGAGTAACAAAAATCTCGACAATAGACTACCTTCCATAATGACAAGGCTACCATCCATTGGAGTAACAAAAATATGAACAACAGACTACCTTCCATCGTGACTAGGCTACCATCCATTGAAGTAACAAAAATCTCGACAATAAACTACCTTGCATAATGACAAGGCTACCATCCATTGAAGTAACAAAAATCTCGAAGAAAGACTACCTTTCATAATGACAAGGCTACAATCCATTGGAGTAACAAAAATATCGACAACAGACTACCTTACATAATGACAAGGCTACCATCCATTGGAATAACAAATATCTCGACAACAAACTACCTTCCATAATGACAAGGCTACCATCCATTGGAGTAACAAAGATATCGAGAATGGACTACCTTCCATAATGACAAGGCTACCATCCATTGGAATAAGAAAAATCTCGAGAATAGACTACCTTCCATAATGACAAGGCTATCATCCAATGGAATGACAAAAATATCGACAACATTCTACTTTCCATAATGATTAGTCTACCATCCATTGGAGTAACAAAAATCTCGACAATAGACAACCTTCCATAATGACAAGGATACCATCTATTGGAATAACAAAATTCTCGAGAACAGACTACCTCCCATAATGACAAGGCTAACATCCATTGTAGTAAAAAAAATCTCGACAACGGACTACCTTCTATAATAATAAGGATACCATCCATTAGAGTAACAAAAATCTCGACAATAGACAACCTTCCATAATGACAAGGCTACCATCCATTGGAGTAACAAATATCTCGACAATAAACTACCTTCCATAATGACAAGGCTACCTTTCATTGGAGTAACAAAAATATGAACAACAAACTAGCTTCCATAGTGACAAGGATACCATCCATTGGAGTGACAGAAATCACAACGACAGACTACCTTCCATAATGACAAGGCTAGCATCCATTGGAGTAACAAAAATCTCGACAACAAACTACCTTCCATAATGACAAGGCTACCATCCATTGAAGTAACAAAAATCTCGACGACAGACTACCTTCCATAATGACAAGGCTACAATCCATTGGAGTAACAAAAATCTTGACAACAGACTAGCTTCCATAATGACAAGGCTACCATCCATTGGAATAATAAAAATCTCGAGAACAGACTACCTTCCATATTGACAAGGCTATCATCCAATGGAATGACAAAAATCTCGACAACATTCTACCTTCCATTGGAGTAACAAAAATGTCGACAACAGACTACCTTCCATAATGACAAGGAAACCATATATTGGAATAACAAAAATCTCGAGAACAGACTACCTTCCATAATGACAAGGCTACAATCCATTAGAGTAACAAAAATCTCGAAAACAGACTACCTTCCAAAATGACAAGGCTACCATCCATTAGAGTAAAAAAAATCTCGACAACAGACAACCTTCACTAATGACAAGGCTACCATCCATTGGAGTAACAAAAATCTCGACAATAGACTACCTTCCATAATGACAAGGCTACCATCCATTGGAGTAACAAAAATATGAACAACAGACTACCTTCCACCGTGACTAGGCTACCATCCATTGGAGTAACAAAAATCTCGACAACAAACTACCTTCCATAAAGACAAGGCTACCATCCATTGAAGTAACAAAAATCTCGAAGAAAGACTACCTTTTATAATGACAAGGCTACAATCCATTGGAGTAACAAAAATATCGACAACAGACTACCTTACATAATGACAAGGCTACCATCCATTGGAATAACAAATATCTCGACTACAAACTACCTTCCATAATGACAAGGCTACCATCAATTGGAGTAACAAAGATATCGAGAATGGACTACCTTCCATAATGACAAGGCTACAATCCATTGGAGTAACAAAAATCTCGACAACAGACTACCTTCCATAATGACAAGGCTACCATCCATTGGAATAAGAAAAATCTAGAGAACAGACTACCTTCCATAATGACAAGGCTATCATCCAATGGAATGACAAAAATATCGACAACATTCTACTTTCCATAATGATAAGTCTACCATCCATTGGAGTAACAAAAATCTCGACAATAGACTACCTTCCATAATGACAAGGATACCATCTATTGGAATAACAAAAATCATGATAACTGACTACCTTCCATAATGACAAGGCAAACATCCATTGTAGTAACAAAAATCTCGAAAACGGACTACCTTCTATAATAACAAGGATACCATCCATTAGATTAACAAAAATCTCGACAATAGACAACCTTCCATAATGACAAGGCTACCATCCATTGGAGTAATAAAAATCTCGACAATAGACTACCTTCCATAATGACAAGGCTACCTTTCATTGGAGTAACAAAAATATTAACAACAAACTACCTTCCATAGTGACAAGGCTACCATCCATTGGAGTGACAGAAATCACAACGACAGACTACCTTCCATAATGACAAGGCTAGCATCCATTGGAGTAACAAAAATCTCGACAACAAACTACCTTCCATAATGACAAGCCTACCATCCATTGAAGTAACCAAAATCTCGACGACAGACTACCTTCCATAATGACAAGGCTACAATCCATTGGAGTAATAAAAATATCGACAACAGACTTCCTTCCATAATGACAAGGCTACCATCCATTGGAATAACAAATATCTCGACAACAAACTACCTTCCATAATGACAAGGCTACCATCCAATGGAGTAACATAGATATCGAGAACAGACTACCTTCCATAATGACAAGGCTACAATCCATTGGAGTAACAAAAATCCCGACAACAAACTACCTTCCATAATGACAAGGCTACCATCCATTGGAATAAGAAAAATCTCGAGAACAGACTACCTTCCATAATGACAAGGCTATCATACAATGGAATGAAAAAAATCTCGACAACATTCTACCTTCCATAATGATAAGTCTACCATCCATTGGAGTAACAAATATCTCGACAACAGACTACCTTACATAATGACAAGGCTACCATCCATTGGAATAACAAATATCTCGACTACAAACTACCTTCCATAATGACAAGGCTACCATCAATTGGAGTAACAAAGATATCGAGAATGGACTACCTTCCATAATGACAAGGCTACAATCCATTGGAGTAACAAAAATCTCGACAACAGACTACCTTCCATAATGACAAGGCTACCATCCATTGGAATAAGAAAAATCTAGAGAACAGTCTACCTTCCATAATGACAAGGCTATCATCCAATGGAATGACAAAAATATCGACAACATTCTACTTTCCATAATGATAAGTCTACCATCCATTGGAGTAACAAAAATCTCGACAATAGACTACCTTCCATAATGACAAGGATACCATCTATTGGAATAACAAAAATCATGATAACTGACTACCTTCCATAATGACAAGGCAAACATCCATTATAGTAACAAAAATCTCGAAAACGGACTACCTTCTATAATAACAAGGATACCATCCATTAGAGTAACAAAAATCTCGACAATAGACAACCTTCCATAATAACAAGGCTACCATCCATTGGAGTAATAAAAATCTCGACAATAGACTACCTTCCATAATGACAAGGCTACCTTTCATTGGAGTAAAAAAAATATTAACAACAAACTACCTTCCATAGTGACAAGGCTACCATCCATTGGAGTGACAGAAATCACAACGACAGACTACCTTCCATAATGACAAGGCTAGCATCCATTGGAGTAACAAAAATCTCGACAACAAACTACCTTCCATAATGACAAGGCTACCATCCATTGAAGTAACCAAAATCTCGACGACAGACTACCTTCCATAATGACAAGGCTACAATCCATTGGAGTAATAAAAATATCGACAACAGACTTCCTTCCATAATGACAAGGCTACCATCCATTGGAATAACAAATATCTCGACAACAAACTACCTTCCATAATGACAAGGCTACCATCCAATGGAGTAACATAGATATCGAGAACAAACTACCTTCCATAATGACAAGGCTACAATCCATTGGAGTAACAAAAATCCCGGCAACAAACTACCTTCCATAATGACAAGGCTACCATCCATTGGAATAAGAAAAATCTCGAGAAAAGACTACCTTCCATAATGACAAGGCTATCAAACAATGGAATGAAAAAAATCTCGACAACATTCTACCTTCCATAATGATAAGTCTACCATCCATTGGAGTAACAAATATCTCGACAACAGACTACCTACCATAATGACAAGGATACCATCTATTGGAATAACAAAAATCTCCAGAACAGACTACCTTCCATAATGACAAGGTTAACATCCATTGTAGGAACAAAAATCTCGACAAAAAACTACCTTCCATAATAACAAGGCTACCATACATTAGAGTAACAAAAATCTCGACAATAAACAACCTTCCATAATTACAGGGCTACCATCCATTGGAGTAACAAAAATCTCGACAATAGACTACCTTCCATAATGACAAGGATACCTTTCATTGGAGTAACAAAAATATGAACAACAGACTACCTTCCATAGTGACAAGGCTACCATCCATTGGAGTGACAGAAATCACAACGACAGACTACCTTCCATAATGACAAGGCTAGCATCCTTTGGAGTAACAAAAATCTCGACAACAAACTACCTTCCATAATGACAAGGCTACCATCCATTGGAGTAACAAAAATATCGACATCAGACTACCTTCCATATTGACAAGGTTACCATCCATTGGAATAACAAAAATCTCGACAATAGACTACCTTCCATAATGACAAGGCTACCATCCATTGGAGTAACAAAGATATCGAGAACGGACTACCTTCCATAATGACAAGGCTACAATCCATTAGAGTAACAAAGTTCTCGACAACAGACTACCTTTAATAATGACAAGGATACCATCCATTGGAGTAACAAAAATCTCGACAACAGACTACCTCCCATAATGACAAGGCTAACATCCATTGTAGTAACAAAAATCTCGACAACGGACTACCTTCTATAATAACAAGGATACCATCCATTAGAGTAACAAAAATCTCGACAATAGACAACCTTCCATAATTACAAGGCTACCATCCATTGGAGTAACAAATATCTCGACAATAGACTACCTTCCATAATGACAAGGATACCTTTCATTGGAGTAACAAAAATATGAACAACAGACTACCTTCCATAGTGACAAGGCTACCATCCATTGGAGTGACAGAAATCACAACGACAGACTACCTTCCATAATGACAAGGCTAGCATCCATTGGAGTAACAAAAATCTCGACAACAAACTACCTTCCATAATGACAAGGCTACCATCCATTGAAGTAACCAAAATCTTGACGACAGACTACCTTCCATAATGACAAGGCTACAATCCATTGGAGTAACAAAAATATCGACATCAGACTACCTTCCATATTGACAAGGTTACCATCCATTGGAATAACAAAAATCTCGACAATAGACTACCTTCCATAATGACAAGGCTACCATCCATTGGAGTAACAAAGATATCGAGAACGGACTACCTTCCATAATGACAAGGCTACAATCCATTAGAGTAACAAAGTTCTCGACAACAGACTACCTTTAATAATGACAAGGATACCATCCATTGGAGTAACAAAAATCTCGACAACAGACTACCTTCCATAATGACAAGGAAACCATATATTGGAATAACAAAAATCTCGAGAACAGACTACCTTCCATAATGACAAGGCTACCATCCATTGGAGTAGCAAAAATCTCGAAAACAGACAACCTTCCATAATGACAAGGCTACCATCCATTGGAATAACAAAAATCTCGACAATAGACTACCTTCCATAATGACAAGGCTACCATCCATTGGAGTAACAAAAATATGAACAACAGACTACCTTCCATCGTGACTAGGCTACCATCCATTGGAGTAACAAAAATCTCGACAACAAACTACCTTCCATAATTACAAGGCTACCATCCATTGGAGTAACAAAGATATCGAGAACGGACTACCTTCCATAATGACAAGGCTACAATCCATTAGAGTAACAAAGTTCTCGACAACAGACTACCTTCAATAATGACAAGGATACCATCCATTGGAGTAACAAAAATCTCGGCAACAGACTACCTTCCATAATGACAAGGAAACCATATATTGGAATAACAAAAACCTCGAGAACATACTACCTTCCATAATGACAAGGCTACCATCCATTGGAGTAACAAAAATCTCGAAAACAGACTACCTTCCAAAATTACAAGGCTACCATCCATTAGAGTAACCAAAATCTCGACAACAGACAACCTTCCATAATGACAAGGCAACCATCCATTGGAATAACAAAAATCTCGACAATAGACTACCTTCCATAATGACAAGGCTACCATCCATTGGAGTAACAAAAATATGAACAACAGACTACCTTCCATCGTGACTAGGCTACCATCCATTGGAGTAACAAAAATCTCGACAACAAACTTCCTTCCATAATGACAAGGCTACCATCCATTGGAATAACAAATATCTCGACAACAAACTACCTTCCATAATGACAAGGCTACCATCCAATGGAGTAACATAGATATCGAGAACAGACTACCTTCCATAATGACAAGGCTACAATCCATTGGAGTAACAAAAATCCCGGCAACAAACTACCTTCCATAATGACAAGGCTACCATCCATTAGAATAAGAAAAATCTCGAGAACAGACTACCTTCCATAATGACAAGGCTATCAGACAATGGAATGAAAAAAATCTCGACAACATTCTACCTTCCATAATGATAAGTCTACCATCCATTGGAGTAACAAATATCTCGACAACAGACTACCTTACATAATGACAAGGCTACCATCCATTGGAATAACAAATATCTCAACTACAAACTACCTTCCATAATGACAAGGCTACCATCAATTGGAGTAACAAAGATATCGAGAATGGACTACCTTCCATAATGACAAGGCTACAATCCATTGGAGTAACAAAAATCTCGACAACAGACTACCTTCCATAATGACAAGGCTACCATCCATTGGAATAAGAAAAATCTAGAGAACAGACTACCTTCCATAATGACAAGGCTATCATCCAATGGAATGACAAAAATATCGACAACATTCTACTTTCCATAATGATAAGTCTACCATCCATTGGAGTAACAAAAATCTCGACAATAGACTACCTTCCATAATGACAAGGATACCATCTATTGGAATAACAAAAATCATGATAACTGACTACCTTCCATAATGACAAGGCAAACATCCATTGTAGTAACAAAAATCTCGAAAACGGACTACCTTCTACAATAACAAGGATACCATCCATTAGAGTAACAAAAATCTCGACAATAGACAACCTTCCATAATGACAAGGCTACCATCCATTGGAGTAATAAAAATCTCGACAATAGACTACCTTCCATAATGACAAGGCTACCTTTCATTGGAGTAACAAAAATATTAACAACAAACTACCTTCCATAGTGACAAGGCTACCATCCATTGGAGTGACAGAAATCACAACGACTGACTACCTTCCATAATGACAAGGCTAGCATCCATTGGAGTAACAAAAATCTCGACAACAAACTACCTTCCATAATGACAAGGCTACCATCCATTGAAGTAACCAAAATCTCGACGACAGACTACCTTCCATAATGACAAGGCTACAATCCATTGGAGTAATAAAAATATCGACAACAGACTTCCTTCCATAATGACAAGGCTACCATCCATTGGAATAACAAATATCTCGACAACAAACTACCTTCCATAATGACAAGGCTACCATCCAATGGAGTAACATAGATATCGAGAACAAACTACCTTCCATAATGACAAGGCTACAATCCATTGGAGTAACAAAAATCCCGGCAACAAACTACCTTCCATAATGACAAGGCTACCATCCATTGGAATAAGAAAAATCTCGAGAACAGACTACCTTCCATAATGACAAGGCTATCAAACAATGGAATGAAAAAAATCTCGACAACATTCTACCTTCCATAATGATAAGTCTACCATCCATTGGAGTAACAAATATCTCGACAACAGACTACCTTCCATAATGACAAGGATACCATCTATTGGAATAACAAAAATCTCCAGAACAGACTACCTTCCATAATGACAAGGTTAACATCCATTGTAGGAACAAAAATCTCGACAAAAAACTACCTTACATAATAACAAGGCTACCATACATTAGAGTAACAAAAATCTCGACAATAAACAACCTTCCATAATTACAGGGCTACCATCCATTGGAGTAACAAAAATCTCGACAATAGACTACCTTCCATAATGACAAGGATACCTTTCATTGGAGTAACAAAAATATGAACAACAGACTACCTTCCATATTGACAAGGCTACCATCCATTGGAGTGACAGAAATCACAACGACAGACTACCTTCCATAATGACAAGGCTAGCATCCATTGGAGTAACAAAAATCTCGACAACAAACTACCTTCCATAATGACAAGGCTACCATCCATTGAAGTAACAAAAATCTTGACGACAGACTACCTTCCATAATGAAAAGGCTACAATCCATTGGAGTAACAAAAATATCGACATCAGACTACCTTCCATATTGACAAGGTTACCATCCATTGGAATAACAAAAATCTCGACAATAGACTACCTTCCATAATGACAAGGCTACCATCCATTGGAGTAACAAAGATATCGAGAACGGACTACCTTCCATAATGACAAGGCTACAATCCATTAGAGTAACAAAGTTCTCGACAACAGACTACCTTTAATAATGACAAGGATACCATCCATTGGAGTAACAAAAATCTCGACAACAGACTACCTTCCATAATGACAAGGAAACCATATATTGGAATAACAAAAATCTCGAGAACAGACTACCTTCCATAATGACAAGGCTACCATCCATTGGAGTAGCAAAAATCTCGAAAACAGACAACCTTCCATAATGACAAGGCAACCATCCATTGGAATAACAAAAATCTCGACAATAGACTACCTTCCATAATGACAAGGCTACCATCCATTGGAGTAACAAAAATATGAACAACAGACTACCTTCCATCGTGACTAGGCTACCATCCATTGGAGTAACAAAAATCTCGACAACAAACTACCTTCCATAATGACAAGGCTACCATCCAATGGAGTAACATAGATATCGAGAACAGACTACCTTCCATAATGACAAGGCTACAATCCATTCGAGTAACAAAAATCCCGGCAACAAACTACCTTCCATAATGACAAGGCTACCATCCATTAGAATAAGAAAAATCTCGAGAACAGACTACCTTCCATAATGACAAGGCTATCATACAATGGAATGAAAAAAATCTTAACAACATTCTACCTTCCATAATGATAAGTCTACCATCCATTGGAGTAACAAATATCTCGACAACAGACTACCTTACATAATGACAAGGCTACCATCCATTGGAATAACAAATATCTCGACTACAAACTACCTTCCATAATGACAAGGCTACCATCAATTGGAGTAACAAAGATATCGAGAATGGACTACCTTCCATAATGACAAGGCTACAATCCATTGGAGTAACAAAAATCTCGACAACAGACTACCTTCCATAATGACAAGGCTACCATCCATTGGAATAAGAAAAATCTAGAGAACAGACTACCTTCCATAATGACAAGGCTATCATCCAATGGAATGACAAAAATATCGACAACATTCTACTTTCCATAATGATAAGTCTACCATCCATTGGAGTAACAAAAATCTCGACAATAGACTACCTTCCATAATGACAAGGATACCATCTATTGGAATAACAAAAATCATGATAACTAACTACCTTCCATAATGACAAGGCAAACATCCATTGTAGTAACAAAAATCTCGAAAACGGAATACCTTCTATAATAACAAGGATACCATCCATTAGAGTAACAAAAATCTCGACAATAGACAACCTTCCATAATGACAAGGCTACCATCCATTGGAGTAATAAAAATCTCGACAATAGACTACCTTCCATAATGACAAGGCTACCTTTCATTGGAGTAACAAAAATATTAACAACAAACTACCTTCCATAGTGACAAGGCTACCATCCATTGGAGTGACAGAAATCACAACGACAGACTACCTTCCATAATGACAAGGCTAGCATCCATTGGAGTAACAAAAATCTCGACAACAAACTACCTTCCATAATGACAAGGCTACCATCCATTGAAGTAACCAAAATCTCGACGACAGACTACCTTCCATAATGACAAGGCTACAATCCATTGGAGTAATAAAAATATCGACAACAGACTTCCTTCCATAATGACAAGGCTACCATCCATTGGAATAACAAATATCTCGACAACAAACTACCTTCCATAATGACAAGGCTACCATCCAATGGAGTAACATAGATATCGAGAACAAACTACCTTCCATAATGACAAGGCTACAATCCATTGGAGTAACAAAAATCCCGGCAACAAACTACCTTCCATAATGACAAGGCTACCATCCATTGGAATAAGAAAAATCTCGAGAACAGACTACCTTCCATAATGACAAGGCTATCAAACAATGGAATGAAAAAAATCTCGACAACATTCTACCTTCCATAATGATAAGTCTACCATCCATTGGAGTAACAAATATCTCGACAACAGACTACCTTCCATAATGACAAGGATACCATCTATTGGAATAACAAAAATCTCCAGAACAGACTACCTTCCATAATGACAAGGTTAACATCCATTGTAGGAACAAAAATCTCGACAAAAAACTACCTTACATAATAACAAGGCTACCATACATTAGAGTAACAAAAATCTCGACAATAAACAACCTTCCATAATTACAGGGCTACCATCCATTGGAGTAACAAAAATCTCGACAATAGACTACCTTCCATAATGACAAGGATACCTTTCATTGGAGTAACAAAAATATGAACAACAGACTACCTTCCATAGTGACAAGGCTACCATCCATTGGAGTGACAGAAATCACAACGACAGACTACCTTCCATAATGACAAGGCTAGCATCCATTGGAGTAACAAAAATCTCGACAACAAACTACCTTCCATAATGACAAGGCTACCATCCGTTGAAGTAACAAAAATCTTGACGACAGACTACCTTCCATAATGACAAGGCTACAATCCATTGGAGTAACAAAAATATCGACATTAGACTACCTTCCATATTGACAAGGTTACCATCCATTGGAATAACAAAAATCTCGACAATAGACTACCTTCCATAATGACAAGGCTACCATCCATTGGAGTAACAAAGATATCGAGAACGGACTACCTTCCATAATGACAAGGCTACAATCCATTAGAGTAACAAAGTTCTCGATAACAGACTACCTTTAATAATGACAAGGATACCATCCATTGGAGTAACAAAAATCTCGACAACAGACTACCTTCCATAATGACAAGGAAACCATATATTGGAATAACAAAAATCTCGAGAACAGACTACCTTCCATAATGACAAGGCTACCATCCATTGGAGTAGCAAAAATCTCGAAAGCAGACAACCTTCCATAATGACAAGGCTACCATCCATTGGAATAACAAAAATCTCGACAATAGACTACCTTCCATAATGATAAGGCTACCATCCATTGGAGTAACAAAAATATGAACAACAGACTACCTTCCATCGTGACTAGGCTACCATCCATTGGAGTAACAAAAATCTCGACAACAAACTACCTTCCATAATTACAAGGCTACCATCCATTGGAGTAACAAAGATATCGAGAACGGACTACCTTCCATAATGACAAGGCTACAATCCATTAGAGTAACAAAGTTCTCGACAACAGACTACCTTCAATACTGACAAGGATACCATCCATTGGAGTAACAAAAATCTCAGCAACAGACTACCTTCCATAATGAAAAGGAAACCATATATTGGAATAACAAAAACCTCGAGAACAGACTACCTTCCATAATGACAAGGCTACCATCCATTGGAGTAACAAAAATCTCGAAAACAGACTACCTTCCAAAATTACAAGGCTACCATCCATTAGAGTAACAAAAATCTCGACAACAGACAACCTTCCATAATGACAAGGCAACCATCCATTGGAATAACAAAAATCTCGACAATAGACTACCTTCCATAATGACAAGGCTACCATCCATTGGAGTAACAAAAATATAAACAACAGACTACCTTCCATCGTGACTAGGCTACCATCCATTGGAGTAACAAAAATCTCGACAACAAACTTCCTTCCATAATGACAAGGCTACCATCCATTGGAATAACAAATATCTCGACAACAAACTACCTTCCATAATGACAAGGCTACCATCCAATGGAGTAACATAGATATCGAGAACAGACTACCTTCCATAATGACAAGGCTACAATCCATTGGAGTAACAAAAATCCCGGCAACAAACTACCTTCCATAATGACAAGGCTACTATCCATTGGAATAAGAAAAATCTCGAGAACAGACTACCTTCCATAATGACAAGGCTATCATACAATGGAATGAAAAAAATCTCGACAACATTCTACCTTCCATAATGATAAGTTTACCATCCATTGGAGTAACAAATATCTCGACAACAGACTACCTTCCATAATGACAAGGATACCATCTATTGGAATAACAAAAATCTCCAGAACAGACTACCTTCCATAATGACAAGGTTAACATCCATTGTAGGAACAAAAATCTCGACAAAAAACTACCTTCCATAATAACAAGGCTACCATACATTAGAGTAACAAAAATCTCGACAATAAACAACCTTCCATAATTACAGGGCTACCATCCATTGGAGTAACAAAAATCTCGACAATAGACTACCTTCCATAATGACAAGGATACCTTTCATTGGAGTAACAAAAATATGAACAACAGACTACCTTCCATAGTGACAAAGCTACCATCCATTGGAGTGACAGAAATCACAACGACATACTACCTTCATTAATGACAAGGCTAGCATCCATTGGAGTAACAAAAATCTCGACAACAAACTACCTTCCATAATGACAAGGCTTCCATCCATTGAAGTAACAAAAATCTTGACAACAGACTACCTTCCATAATGACAAGGCTACAATCCATTGGAGTAACAAAAATATCGACATCAGACTACCTTCCATATTGACAAGGTTACCATCCATTGGAATAACAAAAATCTCGGCAACAGACTACCTTCCATAATGACAAGGAAACCATATATTGGAATAACAAAAACCTCGAGAACAGACTACCTTCCATAATGACAAGGCTACCATCCATTGGAGTAACAAAAATCTCGAAAACAGACTACCTTCCAAAATTACAAGGGTACCATCCATTAGAGTTACAAAAATCTCGACAACAAACAACCTTCCATAATGACAAGGTAACCATCCATTGGAATAACAAAAATCTCGACAATAGACTACCTTCCATAATGACAAGGCTACCATCCATTGGAGTAACAAAAATATGAACAACAGACTACCTTCCATCGTGACTAGGCTACCATCCATTGGAGTAACAAAAATCTCGACAACAAACTTCCTTCCATAATGACAAGGCTACCATCCATTGGAGTAACAAAAATCTCGAAAACATTCTACTTTCCATAAAAATCTCGACAACAGACTACCTTCCATAATGACAAGGATACCATCTATTGGAATAACAAAAATCTCGAGAACAGACTACCTTCCATAATGACAAGGCTAACATCCATTGTAGTAACAAAAATCTCGACAACAGACTACCTTCCCTAATAACAAGGATACCATTCATTAGAGTAACAAAAATCTCGACAATAGACAACCTTCCATAATGACAAGGCTACCATCCATTGGAGTAACAAAAATCTCGACAATAGACTACCTTCCATAATGACAAGGCTACCTTTCATTGGAGTAACAAAAATATGAACAACAAACTACCTTCCATAGTGACAAGGCTACCATCCATTGGAGTGACAAAATCACAACGACATACTACCTTCCATAATGACAAGGCTAGCATCCAATGGAGTAACAAAAATCTCGACAACAAACTACCTTCCATAGTGACAAGGCTACCATCCATTGAAGTAACAAAAATCTCGACGACAAAGTACCTTCCATAATGACAAGGCTACAATCCATTGGAGTAACAAAAATATCGACAACAGACTTCCTTCCATAATGACAAGGCTACCATCCATTGGAATAAAAAATATCTCGACAACAAACTACCTTCCATAATGACAAGGCTACCATCCAATGGAGTAACATATATATCGAGAACTGACTACCTTCCATAATGACAAGGCTACAATCAATTGGAGTAACAAAAATCCCGGCAACAGACTACCTTCCATAATGACAAGGCTACCATCCATTGGAATAAGAAAAATCTCGAGAACTGACTACCTTCCATAATGACAAGGCTATCATACAATGGAATGAAAAAAATCTCGACAACATTCTACCTTCCATAATGATAAGTCTACCATCCATTGGAGTAACAAAAATCTCGACAACAGACTACCTTCCATAATGACAAGGATAACATCTATTGGAATAACAAAAATCTCGAGAACAGACTACCTTCCATAATGACAAGGTTAACATCCATTGTAGGAACAAAAATCTCGACAACAAACTTTCTTCCATAATAACAAGGCTACCATACATTAGAGTAACAAAAATCTCGACAATAAACAACCTTCCATAATGACAAGGCTACCATCCATTGGAGTAACAAAAATCTCGACAATAGACTACCTTCCATAATGACAAGGATACCTTTCATTGGAGTTACAAAAATATGAACAACAGACTACCTTCCATAGTGACAAGGCTACCATCCATTGGAGTGACAGAAATCACAACGACAGACTACCTTCCATAATGACAAGGCTAGCATCCATAGGAGTAACAAAATTCTCGACAACAAACTACCTTCCATAATGACAAGGCTACCATCCATTGAAGTAACAAAAATCTCGACGACATACTACCTTCCATAATGACAAGGCTACAATCCATTGGAGTAACAAAAATATCGACAACAGACTACCTTCCATAATGACAAGGCTACCATCCATTGGAATAACAAATATCTCGACAATAAACTACCTTTCATAATTACAAGGCTACCATCCATTGGAGTAACAAAGATATCGAGAACGGACTACCTTCCATAATGACAAGGCTAAAATCCATTAGAGTAACAAAGTTCTCGACAACAGACTACCTTCCATAATGACAAGGATACCATCCATTGGCGTAACAAAAATCTCGTCAACAGACTACCTTCCATAATGACAAGGCTACCATCCATTGGAAAAGAAAAATCTCGAGAACAGACTACCTTCCATAATGACAAGGCTACCATCCAATGGAATGACAAAAATCTCGACAACATTCTACCTTCCATAATGATAAGTCTACCATCCATTGGAGTAACAAAAATCTCGACAACAGACTACCTTCCATAATGACAAGGAAACCATATATTGGAATAACAAAAATCTCGAGAACATACTACCTTCCATAATGACAAGGCTACCATCCATTGGAGTAACAAAAATCTCGAAAACAGACTACCTTCCAAAATGACAAGGCTACCATCCATTAGAGTAACAAAAATCTCGACAATAGACAACCTTCCATAATGACAAGGCTACCATCCATTGGAGTAACAAAAATATCGACAATACACTACATTCCATAATGACAAGGCTACCATCCATTGGAGTAACAAAAATATGAACAACAAACTACCTTCCATCGTGACTAGGCTACCATCCATTGGAGTAACAAAAATCTCGACAACAAACTACATTCCATAATAACAAGGCTACCATCCATTGAAGTAACAAAAATCTCAATGGCAGACTACCTTTCATAATGACAAGGCTACAATCCATTGGAGTAACAAAAATATCGACAACAGACTACCTTACATAATGACAAGGCTACCATCCATTGGAATAAAAAATATCTCGACAAAAAACTACCTTCCATAATAAGAAGGCTACCATCCATTGGAGTAACAAGATATCGAGAATGGACTACCTTCCATAATGACAAGGCTACGATCCATTGGAGTAACAAAAATCTCGACAACAGACTACCTTCCATAATGACAAGGCTACCATCCATTGGAATAAGAAAAATCTCGAGAAAAGACTACCTTCCATAATGACAAGGCTACCATCCAATGGAATGACAAAAATCTCGACAACATTCTACCTTCCATAATGATAAGTCTACCATCCATTGAAGTAACAAAAATCTCGACAACAGACTACCTTCCATAATGACAAGGCTAACATCCATTGTAGTAACAAAAATCTCGATAACAGACTACCTTCCATAATAACAAGGATACCATCCATTAGAGTAACAAAAATCTCGACAATAGACAACCTTCCATAATGACAAGGCTACCATCCATTGGAGTAATAAAAATCTCGACAATAGACTACCTTCCATAATGACAAGGCTACCTTTCATTGGAGTAACAAAAATATGAACAACAAACAACCTTCCATAGTGACAAGGCTACCATCCATTGGAATGACAGAAATCACAACGAAGACTACCTTCCATAATGACAAGGATACCATCCATTGGAGTAACAAAAATCTCGGCAACAGAGTACCTTCCATAATGACAAGGCTAACATCCATTGTAGTAACCAAAATCTCGACAACAGACTACCTTCCATAATAACAAGGCTACCATCCATTATAGTAACAAAAATATCGACAACAGACTACCTTCCATAATGACAAGGCTACCATCCATTGGAGTAACAAAAAGCTCGACAATAGACTACCTTCCATAATGACAAGGCTACCTTTCATTGGAGTAACAAAAATATGAACAACAAACAACCTTCCATAGTGATAAGGCTACCATCCATTGGAATGACAGAAATCACAACGAAGACTACCTTCCATAATGACAAGGATACCATCCATTGGAGTAACAAAAATCTCGGCAACAGAGTACCTTCCATAATGACAAGGCTAACATCCATTGTAGTAACCAAAATCTCGACAACAGACTACCTTCCATAATAACAAGGCTACCATCCATTATAGTAACAAAAATATCGACAACAGACTACCTTCCATAATGACAAGGCTACCATCCATTGGAGTAACAAAAAGCTCGACAATAGACTACCTTCCATAATGACAAGGTTACCTTTCATTGGAGTAACAAAAATATGAACAACAGACTACCTTCCATAGTGATAAGGCTACCATCCATTGGAGTGACAGAAATCACAACGACAGACTACCTTCCATAATGACAAGGCTAGCATCCATTGGAGTAACAAAAATCTTGACAACAAACTACCATCCATAATGACAAGGCTACCATCCATTGGAGTAACAAAAATCTTGACGACTGACTACATTCCATAATGACAAGGCTACCATCCATTGGAGTAACAAAAATATCGACAACAGACTACCTTCCATAATGACAAGCCTACCATCCATTGGAATAACAAAAATATCGACAACAAACTACCTTCCATAATTACAAGGCTACAATCCATTGGAGTACCAAAAATCTCGGCAACAGACTACCTTCCATAAAGACGAGGCTACCATCGATTTGAATAAAAAAAATCTCGAGAACAGACTACCTTCCATAATGACAAGGCTATCATCCAATGGAATGACAAAAATCATGACAACATTCTACCTTCCATAATGATAAGTCTACCATCCATTGGAGTAACAAAAATCTCGACGACAGACTATCTTCCATAATGACAAGGTTACAATCATTGGAGTAAAAAAATTCTCGACAACAAACTAACTTCCATAATGACAAGGCTACAATCCATTGGAGTACCATAAATCTCGGCAACAGACTACCTTCCATAATGACAAGGCTACCATCCATTTGAATAAAAAAAATCTCGAGAACAGACTACCTTCCGTAATGACAAGGCAATCATCCAATGGAATGACAAAAATCTTGACAACATTCTACCTTCCATAATGATAAGTCTACCATCCATTGGAGTAACAAAAATCTCGACAACAGACTATCTTCCATAATGACAAGGATACCATCTATTGGAATAATAAAAATCTCGAGAACAGACTACCTTCCATAATGACAAGGCTAAGATCCATTGTAGTAAAAAAAATCTCAACAACAGACTACCTTCCAAAATAACAAGGCTACCATCCATTAGAGTAACAAAAATCTCGACAATAGACAACCTTCCATAATGATAAGGCTAC
Source organism: Vicia faba (assembly GCA_948472305.1). Taxonomy (NCBI): domain Eukaryota; kingdom Viridiplantae; phylum Streptophyta; class Magnoliopsida; order Fabales; family Fabaceae; genus Vicia; species Vicia faba. The sequence continues at coordinate 758,631,031 of OX451738.1, forward strand.
CATCCATTGGAGTAAGAAAAATCTTGACAATAGACTACGTTCTATAATGACAAGGCTACCTTTCATTGGAGTAACAAAAATATGAACAATAGACTACCTTCCATAGTGACAAGGCTACCATCCATTGGAGTGACAAAAATCACAATGACAGACTACCTTCCATAATGACAAGGCTAGCATCCATTGGAGTAACAAAAATCTCGACAACAAACTACCTTCAATAATGACAAGGCTACCATCCATTGAAGTAACAAAAACCTCGACGACAGACTACATTCCATAATGACAAGGCTACCATCCATCGGAGTAACAAAAATATCGACAACAAATTACCTTCCATAATGACAAGGCTACCATGCATTTGAATAACAAAAATCTCGACAACAAACTACCTTCCATAATGACAAGGCTACCATCCATTGGAGTAAAAAAATTATCGACAACAGACTATATTCCATAATGACATGGCTACAATCCATTGGAGTAACAAAATTCTCGACAATAGACTACCTTCCATAATGACAAGGCTACCATTCATTGGAATAACAAAAATCTCGACAATAGACTACCTTCCATAATGACAAGGCTACCATCCATTGGAGTAACAAAAATATGAACAACAGACTACCTTCCATCGTGACTAGGCTACCATCCATTGGAGTAACAAAAATCTCGACAACAAACTACATTCCATAATGACAAGGCTACCATCAATTGAAGTAACAAAAATCTCGACGACAAACTACCTTTCATAATGACAAGGCTACAATCCATTGGAGTAACAAAAATCTCGACAACATTCTACCTTACATAATGACAAGGTCACCATCCATTGGAATAACGAATATCTCGACAACAAACTACCTTCCATAATGACAAGGCTACCATCCATTGGAGTAACAAAGATATCGAGAACAGACTACCTTCCATAATGACAAGGCTAACATCCATTGTAGTAACAAAAATCTTGATAACAGACTACCTTCCATAATAACAAGGATACCATCCATTAGAGTAACAAAAATATCGATAATAGACAACCTTCCATAATGAAAAGGCTACCATCCTTTGGAGTAACAAAAATCTCGACAATAGACTACCTTCCATAATGACAAGGCTACCTTTCATTGGAGTAACAAAAATATGAACAACACACTACCTTTCATAGTGACAAGGCTACCATCCATTGGAGTGACAGAAATCACAACGAAGACTACCTTCCATAATGACAAGGCTAGCATCCATTGGAGTAACAAAAATCTCGACAACAAACTACCTTCCATAATGACAAGGCTACCATCCTTTGAAGTAACAAAAATCTCGACGACAGACTACCTTCCATAATGACAAGGCTACAATCCATTGGAGTAACAAAAATATCGACAACAGACTACCTTCCATAATGACAAGGCTACCATCCATTGGAATAACAAATATCTCGACAACAAACTACCTTCCATAATTACAAGGCTACAATCCATTGGAGTAACAAAGATATCGAGAACGGACTACCTTCCATAATGACAAGTCCACCATCCATTGGAGTAACAAAAAAAGCAACAACATACTAACTTCCATAATGACAAGGATACCATCCATTGGAGTAACAAAAATCTCGGCAACAGACTTCCTTCCATAAAGACAAGACTAACATCCATTGTTGTAACAAAAATCTCGACAACAGACTACCTTCCATAATAACAAGGCTACCATCCATTATAGTAACAAAAATCTCGACAATAGACAACCTTCCATAATGACAAGGCTACCATCCATTGGAGTAACAAAAAGCTCGATAATAGACTACCTTCCATAATGACAAGGTTACCTTTCATTGGAGTAACAAAAAATATGAACAACAGACTACCTTCCATAGTGACAAGGCTACCATTCATTGGAGTGACAGAAATCACCACGACAGACTACCTTCCATAATGATAAGGCTAGCATCCATTGGAGTAACAAAAATCTTGACAACAAACTACCTTCCATAATGACAAGGCTACCATCCATTGAAGTAACAAAAATCTCGACGACTGACTACATTCCATAATGACAAGGCTACCATCCATTGGAGTAACAAAAAAATCGACAACAGACTACCTTCCATAATGACAAGCCTACCATCAATAGGAATAACAAAAATATCGACAACAAACTACCTTCCATAATGACAAGGCTACCATCCATTGGAGTAACAAAAATATGAACAACATACTACCTTCCATCGTGACTAGGCTACCATCCATTGGAGTAACAAAAATCTCGACAACAAACTACATTCCATAATGACAAGGCTACCATCAATTGAAGTAACAAAAATCTCGACGACAGACTACCTTTCATAATGACAAGGCTACAATCCATTGGAGTAACAAAAATCTCGACAACATTCTACCTTACATAATGACAAGGTCACCATCCATTGGAATAACAAATATCTCGACAACAAACTACCTTCCATAATGACAAGGCTACCATCCATTGGAGTAAGAAAGATATCGAGAACAGACTACCTTCCATAATGACAAGGCTAACATCCATTGTAGTAACAAAAATCTTGATAACAGACTACCTTCCATAATAACAAGGATACCATCCATTAGAGTAACAAAAATCTCGATAATAGACAACCTTCCATAATGAAAAGGCTACCATCATTTGGAGTAACAAAAATCTCGACAATAGACTACCTTCCATAATGACAAGGCTACCTTTCATTGGAGTAACAAAAATATAAACAACACACTACCTTCCATAGTGACAAGGTTACCATCCATTGGAGTGACAGAAATCACAACGAAGACTACCTTCCATAATGACAAGGCTAGCATCCATTGGAGTAACAAAAATCTCGACAACAAACTACCTTCCATAATGACAAGGAAACCATATATTGGAATAACAAAAATCTCGAGAACAAACTACCTTCCATAATGACAAGGCTACCATCCATTGGAGTAACAAAAATCTCGAAAACAGACTACCTTCCAAAATGACAAGGCTACCATCCATTAGAGTAACAAAAATCTCGAAAACAGACAACCTTCCATAGTGACAAGGCTACCATCCATTAGAGTAACAAAAATATCGACAATAGACTACCTTCCATAATGACAAGGCTACCATCCATTGGAGTAACAAAAATATGAACAACAGACTACCTTCCATCGTGACTAGGCTACCATCCATTGGAGTAACAAAAATCTCGACAACAAACTACATTCCATAATGACAAGGCTACCATCAATTGAAGTAACAAAAATCTCGACGACAGACTACCTTTCATAATGACAAGGCTACAATCCATTGGAGTAAAAAAAATCTCGACAACATTCTACCTTACATAATGACAAGGTCACCATCCATTGGAATAACGAATATCTCGACAACAAACTACCTTCCATAATGACAAGGCTACCATCCATTGGAGTAACAAAGATATCGAGAACAGACTACCTTCCATAATGACAAGGCTAACATCCATTGTAGTAACAAAAATCTTGATAACAGACTACCTTCCATAATAACAAGGATACCATCCATTAGAGTAACAAAAATCTCGATAATAGACAACCTTCCATAATGAAAAGGCTACCATCCATTGGAGTAACAAAAATCTCGACAATCGACTACCTTCCATAATGACAAGGCTACCTTTCATTGGAGTAACAAAAATATGAACAACACACTACCTTCCATAGTGACAAGGCTACCATCCATTGGAGTGACAGAAATCACAACGAAGACTACCTTCCATAATGACAAGGCTAGCATCCATTGGAGTAACAAAAATCTCGATAACAAACTACCTTCCATAATCACAAGGCTACCATCCATTGAAGTAACAAAAATCTCGACGACAGACTACCTTCTATAATGACAAGGCTATAATCCATTGGAGTAACAAAAATATCGACAACAGACTACCTTCCATAATGACAAGGCTACCATCCATTGGAATAACAAATATCTCGACAACAAACTACCTTCCATAATTACAAGGCTACCATCCATTGGAGTAACAAAGATATCGAGAACGGACTACCTTCCATAATGACAAGTCCACCATCCATTGGAGTAACAAAAAAAGCAACAACATACTAACTTCCATAGTGACAAGGATACCATCCATTGGAGTAACAAAAATCTCGGCAACAGACTTCCTTCCATAAAGACAAGACTAACATCCATTGTTGTAACAAAAATCTCGACAACAGACTACCTTCCATAATAACAAGGCTACCATCCATTATAGTAACAAAAATCTCGACAATAGACAACCTTCCATAATGACAAGGCTACCATCCATTGGAGTAACAAAAAGCTCGATAATAGACTACCTTCCATAATAACAAGGTTACCTTTCATTGGAGTAACAAAAATATGAACAACAGACTACCTTCCATAGTGACAAGGCTACCATCCATTGGAGTGACAGAAATCACCACGACAGACTACCTTCCATAATGACAAGGCTAGCATCCATTGGAGTAACAAAAATCTTGACAACAAACTACCTTCCATAATGACAAGGCTACCATCCATTGAAGTAACAAAAATCTCGACGACTGACTACATTCCATAATGACAATTCTACCATCCATTGGAGTAACAAAAATATCGACAACAGACTACCTTCCATAATGACAAGCCTACCATCCATTGGAATAACAAAAATATCGACAACAAACTACCTTCCATAATGACAAGGCTACCATCCATTGGAGTAACAAAAATATGAACAACATACTACCTTCCATCGTGACTAGGCTATCATCCATTGGAGTAACAAAAATCTCGACAACAAACTACATTCCATAATGACAAGGCTACCATCAATTGAAGTAACAAAAATCTCGACGACAGACTACCTTTCATAATGACAAGGCTACAATCCATTGGAGTAACAAAAATCTCGACAACATTCTACCTTACATAATGACAAGTTCACCATCCATTGGAATAACAAATATCTCGACAACAAACTACCTTCCATAATGACAAGGCTACCATCCATTGGAGTAACAAAGATATCGAGAACAGACTACCTTCCATAATGACAAGGCTAACATCCATTGTAGTAACAAAAATCTTGATAACAGACTACCTTCCATAATAACAAGGATACCATCCATTAGAGTAACAAAAATCTCGATAATAGACAACCTTCCATAATGAAAAGGCTACCATCATTTGGAGTAACAAAAATCTCGATAATAGACTACCTTCCATAATGACAAGGCTACCTTTCATTGGAGTAACAAAAATATGAACAACACACTACCTTTCATAGTGACAAGGCTACCATCCATTGGAGTGACAGAAATCACAACGAAGACTACCTTCCATAATGACAAGGCTAGCATCCATTGGAGTAACAAAAATCTCGACAACAAACTACCTTCCATAATGACAAGGCTACCATCCATTGAAGTAACAAAAATCTCGACGACAGACTACCTTCCATAATGACAAGGCTACAATCCATTGGAGTAACAAAAATATCGACAACAGACTACCTTCCATAATGACAAGGCTACCATCCATTGGAATAACAAATATCTCCACAACAAACTACCTTCCATAATTACAAGGCTACCATCCATTGGAGTAACAAAGATATCGAGAACCGACTACCTTCCATAATGACAAGTCCACCATCCATTGGAGTAACAAAAAAAGCAACAACATACTACCTTCCATAATGACAAGGATACCATCCATTGGAGTAACAAAAATCTCGGCAACAGACTACCTTCCATAAAGACCAGACTAACATCCATTGTTGTAACCAAAATCTCGACAACAGACTACCTTCCATAATAACAAGGCTACCATCCATTATAGTAACAAAAATCTCGACATTAGACAACCTTCCATAATGACAAGGCTACCATCCATTGGAGTAACAAAAAGCTCGACAATAGACTACCTTCCATAATCACAAGGCTACAATCCATTGGAGTAATAAAAAACTCGACAACAGACTACCTTCCATAATGATAAGGCTACCATCCATTGGAATAAGAAAAATCTCGAGAACAGACTACCTTCCATAATGACAAGGCTATCATCCAATGGAATGACAAAAATCTCGAAAACATTCTACTTCCCATAATGATAAGTCTACCATCCATTGGAGTAACAAAAATCTCGACAACAGACTACCTTCCATAATGACAAGGATACCATCTATTGGAATAAGAAAAATCTCGAGAACAGACTACCTTCCATAATGACAAGGTTAACATCCATTGTAGGAACAAAAATCTCGACAACAAACTACCTTCCATAATAACAAGGCTACCATACATTAGAGTAACAAAAATCTCGACAATAAACAACCTTCCATAATGACAAGGCTACCATCCATTGGAGTAACAAAAATCATGACAATAGACTACCTTCCATAATGACAAGGATACCTTTCATTGGAGTAACAAAAATATGAACAATAGACTACCTTCCATAGTGACAAGGCTACCATCCATTGGAGTGACAGAAATCACAACGACAAACTACCTTCCATAATGACAAGGCTAGCATCCATTGGAGTAACAAAAATCTCGACAACAAACTACCTTCCATAATGACAAGGCTACCATCCATTGAAGTAACAAAAATCTCGATGACAGACTACCTTCCATAATGACAAGGCTACAATCCATTCGAGTAACAAAAATATCGACAACAGACTACCTTCCATAATGACAAGGCTACCATCAATTGGAATAACAAATATCTCGACAATAAACTACCTTCCATAATTACAAGGCTACCATCCATTGGAGTAACAAAGATATCGAGAACGGAATACCTTCCATAATGACAAGGCTATCATACAATGGAATGAAAAAAATCTCGACAATATTCTACCTTCCATAATGATAAGTCTACCATCCATTGGAGTAACAAAAATCTCGACAACAGACTACCTTCCATAATGACAAGGATACCATCTATTGGAATAACAAAAATCTCGAGAGCAGACTACCTTCCATAATGACAAGGTTAACATCCATTGTAGGAACAAAAATCTCGACAACAAACTACCTTCCATAATAACAAGGCTACCATACATTAGAGTAACAAAAATCTCGACAATAAACAACCTTCCATAATGACAAGGCTACCATCCATTGGAGTAACAAAAATCTCGACAATAGACTACCTTCCATAATGACAAGGATACCTTTCATTGGAGTAACAAAAATATGAACAACAGACTACCTTCCATAGTGACAAGGCTACCATCCATTGGAGTGACAGAAATCACAACGACAGACTACCTTCCATAATGACAAGGCTAGCATCCATTGGAGTAACAAAAATCTCGACAACAAACTACCTTCCATAATGACAAGGCTACCATCCATTGAAGTAACAAAAATCTCGATGACAGACTACCTTCCATAATGACAAGGCTACAATCCATTGGAGTAACAAAAATATCGACAACAGACTACCTTCCATAATGACAAGGCTACCATCCATTGGAATAACAAATATCTCGACAATAAACTACCTTCCATAATTACAAGGCTACCATCCATTGGAGTAACAAAGATATCGAGAACGGACTACCTTCCATAATGACAAGGCTACAATCCATTAGAGTAACAAAAATCTCGACAATAAACAACCTTCCATAATGACAAGGCTACCATCCATTGGAGTGACAAAAATCTCGACAATAGACTACCTTCCATAATGACAAGGATACCTTTCATTGGAGTAACAAAAATATGAACAACAGACTACCTTCCATAGTGACAAGGCTAGCATCCATTGGAGTGACAGAAATCACAACGACAGACTACCTTCCATAATGACAAGGCTAGCATCCATTGGAGTAACAAAAATCTCGACAACAAACTACCTTCCATAATGACAAGGCTACCATCCATTGAAGTAACAAAAATCTCGATGACAGACTACCTTCCATAATGACAAGGCTACAATCCATTGGAGTAACAAAAATATCAACAACAGACTACCTTCCATAATGACAAGGCTACCATCCATTGGAATAACAAATATCTCGACAATAAACTACCTTCCATAATTACAAGGCTACCATCCATTGGAGTAACAAAGATATCGAGAACGGACTACCTTCCATAATGACAAGGCTACAATCCATTAGAGTAACAAAGTTCTCGACAACAGACTACCTTCCATAATGAGAAGGATACCATCCATTGGAGTAACAAAAATCTCGGCAACAGACTACTTTCCATAATGACAAGGCTACCATCCATTGGAAAAGAAAAATCTCGAGAACAGACTACCTTCCATAATGACAAGGGTACCATCCAATGGAATGACAAAAATCTCGACAACATTCTACCTTCCATAATGATAAGTCTACCATCCATTGGAGTAACAAAAATTTCGACAACAAACTACCTTCCATAATGACAAGGAAACCATATATTGGAATAACAAAAATCTCGAGAACAGACTACCTTCCATAATGACAAGGCTACCATCCATTGGAGTAACAAAAATCTCGAAAACAGACTAGCTTCCAAAATGACAAGGCTACCATCCATTAGAGTAACAAAAATCTCGACAACAAACTACCTTCCATAATGACAAGGCTACCATCCATTGGAGTAACAAAGATATCGAGAACAGACTACCTTCCATACTGACAAGGCTACCATCCATTGGAGTAACAAAAATATGAACAACAGACTACCTTCCATCGTGACTAGGCTACCATCCATTGGAGTAACAAAAATCTCGACAACAAACTACATTCCATAATGACAAGGCTACCATCAATTGAAGTAACAAAAATCTCGACGACATACTACCTTTCATAATGACAAGGCTACAATCCATTGGAGTAACAAAAATCTCGACAACATTCTACCTTACATAATGACAAGGTCACCATCCATTGGAATAACGAATATCTCGACAACAAACTACCTTCCATAATGACAAGGCTACCATCCATTAGAGTAACAAAGATATCGAGAACAGACTACCTTCCATAATGACAAGGCTAACATCCATTGTAGTAACAAAAATCTTGATAACAGACTACCTTCCATAATAACAAGGATACCATCCATTAGAGTAACAAAAATCTCGATAATAGACAACCTTCCATAATGAAAAGGCTACCATCCATTGGAGTAACAAAAATCTCGACAATAGACTACCTTCCATAATGACAAGGCTACCTTTCATTGGAGTAACAAAAATATGAACAACACACTACCTTCCATAGTGACAAGGCTAGCATCCATTGGAGTAACAAAAATCTCGACAACAAACTACCTTCCATAATGACAAGGCTACCATCCATTGAAGTAACAAAAATCTCGACGATAGACTACCTTCCATAATGACAAGGCTACAATCCATTGGAGTAACAAAAATATCGACAACAGACTACCTTCCATAATGACAAGGCTACCATACATTGGAATAACAAATATCTCGACAACAAACTACCTTCCATAATTACAAGGCTACCATCCATTGGAGTAACAAAGATATCGAGAACGGACTACCTTCCATAATGACAAGTCCACCATCCATTGGAGTAACAAAAAAAGCAACAACATACTACCTTCCATAATGACAAGGATACCATCCATTGGAGTAACAAAAATCTCGGCAACAGACTTCCTTCCATAAAGACAAGACTAACATCCATTGTTGTAACCAAAATCTCGACAACAGACTACCTTCCATAATAACAAGGCTACCATCCATTATAGTAACAAAAATCTCGACAATAGACAACCTTCCATAATGACAAGGCTACCATCCATTGGAGTAACAAAAAGCTCGATAATAGACTACCTTCCATAATGACAAGGTTACCTTTTATTGGAGTAACAAAAATATGAACAACAGACTACCTTCCATAGTGACAAGGCTACCATCCATTGGAGTGACAGAAATCACCACGACAGACTACCTTCCATAATGACAAGGCTAGCATCCATTGGAGTAACAAAAATCTTGACAACAAACTACCTTCCATAATGACAAGGCTACCATCCATTGAAGTAACAAAAATCTCGACGACTGACTACATTCCATAATGACAAGGCTACCATCCATTGAAGTAACAAAAATATCGACAACAGACTACCTTCCATAATGACAAGCCTACCATCCATTGGAATAACAAAAATATCGACAACAAACTACCTTCCATAATGACAAGGCTACCATCCATTGGAGTAACAAAGATATCGAGAACAGACTACCTTCCATACTGACAAGGCTACCATCCATTGGAGTAACAAAAATATGAACAACAGACTACCTTCCATCGTGACTAGGCTACCATCCATTGGAGTAACAAAAATCTCGACAACAAACTACATTCCATAATGACAAGGCTACCATCAATTGAAGTAACAAAAATCTCGACGACATACTACCTTTCATAATGACAAGGCTACAATCCATTGGAGTAACAAAAATCTCGACAACATTCTACCTTAGATAATGACAAGGTCACCATCCATTGGAATAACGAATATCTCGACAACAAACTACCTTCCATAATGACAAGGCTACCATCCATTGGAGTAACAAAGATATCGAGAACAGACTACCTTCCATAATGACAAGGCTAACATCCATTGTAGTAACAAAAATCTTGATAACAGACTACCTTCCATAATAACAAGGATACCATCCATTAGAGTAACAAAAATCTCGATAATAGACAACCTTCCATAATGAAAAGGCTACCATCCGTTGGAGTAACAAAAATCTCGACAATAGACTACCTTCCATAATGACAAGGCTACCTTTCATTGGAGTAACAAAAATATGAACAACACACTACCTTCCATAGTGACAAGGCTAGCATCCATTCGAGTAACAAAAATCTCGACAACAAACTACCTTCCATAATGACAAGGCTACCATCCATTGAAGTAACAAAAATCTCGACGACAGACTACCTTCCATAATGACAAGGCTACAATCCATTGGAGTAACAAAAATATCGACAACAGACTACCTTCCATAATGACAAGGCTACCATCCATTGGAATAACAAATATCTCGACAACAAACTACCTTCCATAATTACAAGGCTACCATCCATTGGAGTAACAAAGATATCGAGAACGGACTACCTTCCATAATGACAAGTCCACCATCCATTGGAGTAACAAAAAAAGCAACAACATACTACCTTCCATAATGACAAGGATACCATCCATTGGAGTAACAAAAATCTCGGCAACAGACTTCCTTCCATAAAGACAAGACTAACATCCATTGTTGTAACCAAAATCTCGACAACAGACTACCTTCCATAATAGCAAGGCTACCATCCATTATAGTAACAAAAATTTCGACAATAGACAACCTTCCATAATGACAAGGCTACCATCCATTGGAGTAACAAAAAGCTCGATAATAGACTACCTTCCATAATGACAAGGTTACCTTTTATTGGAGTAACAAAAATATGAACAACAGACTACCTTCCATAGTGACAAGGCTACCATCCATTGGAGTGACAGAAATCACCACGACAGACTACCTTCCATAATGACAAGGCTAGCATCCATTGGAGTAACAAAAATCTTGACAACAAACTACCTTCCATAATGACAAGGCTACCATCCATTGAAGTAACAAAAATCTCGACGACTGACTACATTCCATAATGACAAGGCTACCATCCATTGGAGTAACAAAAATATCGACAACAAACTACCTTCCATAATGACAAGCCTACCATCCATTGGAATAACAAAAATATCGACAACAAACTACCTTCCATAATGACAAGGCTACCATCCATTGGAGTAACAAAAATATGAACAACTTACTACCTTCCATCGTGACTAGGCTACCATCCATTGGAGTAACAAAAATCTCGACAACAAACTACATTCCATAATGACAAGGCTACCATCAATTGAAGTAACAAAAATCTCGACGACAGACTACCTTTCATAATGACAAGGCTACAATCCATTGGAGTAACAAAAATCTCGACAACATTCTACCTTACATAATGACAAGGTCACCATCCATTGGAATAACAAATATCTCGACAACAAACTACCTTCCATAATGACAAGGCTACCATCCATTGGAGTAACAAAGATATCGAGAACAGACTACCTTCCATAATGACAAGGCTAACATCAATTGTAGTAACAAAAATCTTGATAACAGACTACCTTCCATAATAACAAGGATACCATCCATTAGAGTAACAAAAATCTCGATAATAGACAACCTTCCATAATGAAAAGGCTACCATCATTTGGTGTAACAAAAACTCGACAATAGACTACCTTCCATAATGACAAGGCTACCTTTCATTGGAGTAACAAAAATATGAACAACACACTACCTTCCATAGTGACAAGGCTACCATCCATTGGAGTGACAGAAATCACAACGAAGACTACCTTCCATAATGACAAGGCTAGCATCCATTGGAGTAACAAAAATCTCGACAACAAACTACCTTCCATAACGACAAGGCTACCATCCATTGAAGTACCAAAAATCTCGACGACAGACTACCTTCCATAATGACAAGGCTACAATCCATTGGAGTAACAAAAATATCGACAACAGACTACCTTCCATAATGACAAGGCTACCATCCATTGGAATAACAAATATCTCCACAACAAACTACCTTCCATAATTACAAGGCTACCATCCATTGGAGTAACAAAGATATCGAGAACCGACTACCTTTTATAATGACAAGTCCACCATCCATTGGAGTAACAAAAAAAGCAACAACATACTACCTTCCATAATGACAAGGATACCATCCATTGGAGTAACAAAAATCTCGGCAACAGACTTCCTTCCATAAAGACAAGACTAACATCCATTATTGTAACCAAAATCTCGACAACAGACTACCTTCCATAATAACAAGGCTACCATCCATTATAGTAACAAAAATCTCGACAATAGACAACCTTCCATAATGACAAGGCTACCATCCATTGGAGTAACAAAAAGCTCGATAATAGACTACCTTCCATAATGACAAGGTTACCTTTCATTGGAGTAACAAAAATATGAACAACAGACTACCTTCCATAGTGACAAGGCTACCATCCATTGGAGTGACAAAAATCACCACGACAGACTACCTTCCATAATGACAAGGCTAGCATCCATTGGAGTAACAAAAATCTTGACAACAAACTACCTTCCATAATGACAAGGCTACCATCCATTGAAGTAACAAAAATCTCGACGACTGACTACATTCCATAATGACAAGGCTACCATCCATTGGAGTAACAAAAATATCGACAACAGACTACCTTCCATAATGACAAGCCTACCATCCATTGGAATAACAAAAATATCGACAACAAACTACCTTCCATAATGACAAGGCTACCATCCATTGGAGTAACAAAAATATGAACAACATACTACCTTCCATCGTGACTAGGCTACCATCCATTGGAGTAACAAAAATCACGACAACAAACTACATTCCATAATGACAAGGCTACCATCAATTGAAGTAACAAAAATCTCGACGACAGACTACCTTTCATAATGACAAGGCTACAATCCATTGGAGTAACAAAAATCTCGACAACATTCTACCTTACATAATGACAAGGTCACCATCCATTGGAATAACAAATATCTCGACAACAAACTACCTTCCATAATGACAAGGCTACCATCCATTGGAGTAACAAAGATATCGAGAACAGACTACCTTCCATAATGACAAGGCTAACATCAATTGTAGTAACAAAAATCTTGATAACAGACTACCTTCCATAATAACAAGGATATCATCCATTAGAGTAACAAAAATCTCGATAATAGACAACCTTCCATAATGAAAAGGCTACCATCATTTGGAGTAACAAAAACTCGACAATAGACTACCTTCCATAATGACAAGGCTACCTTTCATTGGAGTAACAAAAATATGAACAACACACTACCTTCCATAGTGACAAGGCTACCATCCATTGGAGTGACAGAAATCACAACGAAGACTACCTTCCATAATGACAAGGCTAGCATCCATTGGAGTAACAAAAATCTCGACAACAAACTACCTTCCATAATGACAAGGCTACCATCCATTGAAGTACCAAAAATCTCGACGACAGACTACCTTCCATAATGACAAGGCTACAATCCATTGGAGTAACAAAAATATCGACAACAGACTACCTTCCATAATGACAAGGCTACCATCCATTGGAATAACAAATATCTCCATAACAAACTACCTTCCATAATTACAAGGCTACCATCCATTGGAGTAACAAAGATATCGAGAACCGACTACCTTCCATAATGACAAGTCCACCATCCATTGGAGTAACAAAAAAAGCAACAACATACTACCTTCCATAATGACAAGGATACCATCCATTGGAGTAACAAAAATCTCGGCAACAAACTACCTTCCATAAAGACAAGACTAACATCCATTGTTGTAAGCAAAATCTCGACAACAGACTACCTTCCATAATAACAAGGCTACCATCCATTATAGTAACAAAAATCTCGACAATAGACAACCTTCCATAATGACAAGGCTACCATCCATTGGAGTAACAAAAAGCTCGATAATAGACTACCTTCCATAATCACAAGGCTACAATCCATTGGAGTAATAAAAAACTCGACAATAGACTACCTTCCATAATGACAAGGCTACCATCCATTGGAATAAGAAAAATCTCGAGAACAGACTACCTTCCATAATGACAAGGCAATCATCCAATGGAATGACAAAAATCTCGAAAACATTCTACATCCCATAATGATAAGTCTACCATCCATTGGAGTAACAAAAATCTCGACAATAGACTACCTTCCATAATGACAAGGATACCATCTATTGGAATAACAAAAATCTCGAGAACAGACTACCTTCCATAATGACAAGGTTAACATCCATTGTAGGAACAAAAATCTCGACAACAAACTACCTTCCATAATAACAAGGCTACCATACATTAGAGTAACAAAAATCTCGACAATAAACAACCTTCCATAATGACAAGGCTACCATCCATTGGAGTAACAAAAATCTTGACAATAGACTACCTTCCATAATGACAAGGATACCTTTCATTGGAGTAACAAAAATATGAACAATAGACTACCTTCCATAGTGACAAGGCTACCATCCATTGGAGTGACAGAAATCACAATGACAAACTACCTTCCATAATGACAAGGCTAGCATCCATTGGAGTAACAAAAATCTCGACAACAAACTACCTTCCATAATGACAAGGCTACCATCCATTGAAGTAACAAAAATCTCGATGACAGACTACCTTCCATAATGACAAGGCTACAATCCATTCGAGTAACAAAAATATCGACAACAGAGTACCTTCCATAATGACAAGGCTACCATCAATTGGAATAACAAATATCTTGACAATAAACTACCTTCCATAATTACAAGGCTACCATCCATTGGAATAACAAAGATATCGAGAACGGACTACCTTCCATAATGACAAGGCTATCATACAATGGAATGAAAAAAATCTCGACAACATTCTACCTTCCATAATGATAAGTCTACCATCCATTGGAGTAACAAAAATCTCGACAACAGACTACCTTCCATAATGACAAGGATACCATCTATTGGAATAACAAAAATCTCGAGAGCAGACTACCTTCCATAATGACAAGGTTAACATCCATTGTAGGAACAAAAATCTCGACAACAAACTACCTTCCATAATAACAAGGTTACCATACATTAGAGTAACAAAAATCTCGACAATAAACAACCTTCCATAATGACAAGGCTACCATCCATTGGAGTAACAAAAATCTCGACAATAGACTACCTTCCATAATGACAAGGATACCTTTCATTGGAGTAACAAAAATATGAACAACAGACTACCTTCCATAGTGACAAGGCTACCATCCATTGGAGTGACAGAAATCACAACGACAGACTACCTTCCATAATGACAAGGCTAGCATCCATTGGAGTAACAAAAATCTCGACAACAAACTACCTTCCATAATGACAAGGCTACCATCCATTGAAGTAACAAAAATCTCGATGACAGACAACCTTCCATAATGACAAGGCTACAATCCATTTGAGTAACAAAAATATCGACAACAGACTACCTTCCATAATGACAAGGCTACCATCCATTGGAATAACAAATATCTCGACAATAAACTACCTTCCATAATTACAAGGCTACCATCCATTGGACTAACAAAGATATCGAGAACGGACTACCTTCCATAATGACAAGGCTACAATCCATTAGAGTAACAAATTTCTCGACAGCAGACTACCTTCCATAATGAGAAGGATACCATCCATTGGAGTAACAAAAATCTCGGCAACAGACTACCTTCCATAATGACAAGGCTACCATCCATTGGAAAAGAAAAATCTCGAGAACAGACTACCTTCCATAATGACAAGGGTACCATCCAATGGAATGACAAAAATCTCGACAACATTCTACCTTCCATAATGATAAGTCTATCATCCATTGGAGTAACAAAAATTTCGACAACAAACTACCTTCCATAATGACAAGGAAACCATATATTGGAATAACAAAAATCTCGAGAACAGACTACCTTCCATAATGACAACGCTACCATCCATTGGAGTAACAAAAATCTCGAAAACAGACTACCTTCCAAAATGACAAGGCTACCATCCATTAGAGTAACAAAAATCTCGACAACAGACAACCTTCCATAATGACAAGGCTACCATCCATTAGAGTAACAAAAATATCGACAATAGACTACCTTCCATAATGACAAGGCTACCATCCATTGGAGTAACAAAAATATGAACAACAGACTACCTTCCATCGTGACTAGGCTACCATCCATTGGAGTAACAAAAATCTCGACAACAAACTACATTCCATAATGACAAGGCTACCATCAATTGAAGTAACAAAAATCTCGACGACAGACTACCTTTCATAATGACAAGGCTACAATCCATTGGAGTAACAAAAATCTCGACAACATTCTACCTTACATAATGACAAGGTCACCATCCATTGGAATAACAAATATCTCGACAACAAACTACCTTCCATAATAACAAGGCTACCATACATTAGAGTAACAAAAATCTCGACAATAAACAAACTTCCATAATGACAAGGCTACCATCCATTGGAGTAACAAAAATCTCGACAATAGACTACCTTCCATAATGACAAGGATACCTTTCATTGGAGTAACAAAAATATGAACAACAGACTACCTTCCATAGTGACAAGGCTACCATCCATTGGAGTGACAGAAATCACAACGACAGACTACCTTCCATAATGACAAGGCTAGCATCCATTGGAGTAACAAAAATCTCGACAACAAACTACCTTCCATAATGACAAGGCTACCATCCATTGAAGTAACAAAAATCTCGATGACAGACTACCTTCCATAATGACAAGGCTACAATCCATTTGAGTAACAAAAATATCGACAACAGACTACCTTCCATAATGACAAGGCTACCATCCATTGGAATAACAAAATATCTCGACAATAAACTACCTTCCATAATTACAAGGCTACCATCCATTGGACTAACAAAGATATCGAGAACGGACTACCTTCCATAATGACAAGGCTACAATCCATTAGAGTAACAAATTTCTCGACAGCAGACTACCTTCCATAATGAGAAGGATACCATCCATTGGAGTAACAAAAATCTCGGCAACAGACTACCTTCCATAATGACAAGGCTACCATCCATTGGAAAAGAAAAATCTCGAGAACAGACTACCTTCCATAATGACAAGGGTACCATCCAATGGAATGACAAAAATCTCGACAACATTCTACCTTCCATAATGATAAGTCTATCATCCATTGGAGTAACAAAAATTTCGACAACAAACTACCTTCCATAATGACAAGGAAACCATATATTGGAATAACAAAAATCTCGAGAACAGACTACCTTCCATAATGACAAGGCTACCATCCATTGGAGTAACAAAAATCTCGAAAACAGACTACCTTCCAAAATGACAAGGCTACCATCCATTAGAGTAACAAAAATCTCGACAACAGACAACCTTCCATAATGACAAGGCTACCATCCATTAGAGTAACAAAAATATCGACAATAGACTACCTTCCATAATGACAAGGCTACCATCCATTGGAGTAACAAAAATATGAACAACAGACTACCTTCCATCGTGACTAGGCTACCATCCATTGGAGTAACAAAAATCTCGACAACAAACTACATTCCATAATGACAAGGCTACCATCAATTGAAGTAACAAAAATCTCGACGACAGACTACCTTTCATAATGACAAGGCTACAATCCATTGGAGTAACAAAAATCTCGACAACATTCTACCTTACATAATGACAAGGTCACCATCCATTGGAATAACAAATATCTCGACAACAAACTACCTTCCATAATGACAAGGCTACCATCCATTGGAGTAACAAAGATATCGAGAACAGACTACCTTCCATAATGACAAGGCTAACATCCATTGTAGTAACAAAAATCTTGATAACAGACTACCTTCCATAATAACAAGGATACCATCCATTAGAGTAACAAAAATCTCGATAATAGACAACCTTCCATAATGAAAAGGCTACCATCCATTGGAGTAACAAAAATCTCGACAATAGACTACCTTCCATAATGACAATGCTACCTTTCATTGGAGTAACAAAAATATGAACAACACACTACCTTCCATAGTGACAAGGCTACCATCCATTGGAGTGACAGAAATAACAACGAAGACTACCTTCCATAATGACAAGGCTAGCATCCATTGGAGTAACAAAAATCTCGACAACACACTACCTTCCATAATGACAAGGCTACCATCCATTGAAGTAACAAAAATCTCGACGACAGACTACCTTCCATAATGACAAGGCTAAAATCCATTGGAGTAACAAAAATATCGACAACAGACTACCTTCCATAATGACAAGGCTACCATCCATTGGAATAACAAATATCTCGACAACAAACTACCTTCCATAATTACAAGGCTACCATCCATTGGAGTAACAAAGATATCGAGAACCGACTACCTTCCATAATGACAAGTCCACCATCCATTGGAGTAACAAAAAAAGCAACAACATACTACCTTCCATAATGACAAGGATACCATCCATTGGAGTAACAAAAGTATCGGCAACAGACTACCTTCCATAAAGACAAGACTAACATCCATTGTTGTAACCAAAATCTCGACAACAGACTACCTTCCATAATAACAAGGCTACCATCCATTATAGTAACAAAAATCTCGACAACAGACTACCTTCCATAATGACAAGGCTACCATCCATTGGAATAAGAAAAATCTCGAGAACAGACTACCTTCCATAATGACAAGGCTATCATCCAATGGAATGACAAAAATCTCGAAAACATTCTACTTCCCATAATGATAAGTCTACCATCCATTGGAGTAACAAAAATCTCGATAACAAACTACCTTCCATAATGACAAGGATACCATCTATTAGAATAACAAAAATCTCGAGAACAGACTACCTTCCATAATGACAAGGTTAACATCCATTGTAGGAACAAAAATCTCGACAACAAACTACCTTCCATAATAACAAGGCTACCATACATTAGAGTAACAAAAATCTCGACAATAAACAACCTTCCATAATGACAAGGCTACCATCCATTGGAGTAACAAAAATCTCGACAATAGACTACCTTCCATAATGACAAGGATACCTTTCATTGGAGTAACAAAAATATGAACAATAGACTACCTTCCATAGTGACAAGGCTACCATCCATTGGAGTGACAGAAATCACAACGACAAACTACCTTCCATAATGACAAGGCTAGCATCCAATTCAGTAACAAAAATCTCGACAACAAACTACCTTCCATAATGACAAGGCTACCATCCATTGAAGTAACAAAAATCTCGATGACAGACTACCTTCCATAATGACAAGGCTACAATCCATTCGAGTAACAAAAATATCGACAACAGACTACCTTCCATAATGACAAGGCTACCATCAATTGGAATAACAAATATCTCGACAATAAACTACCTTCCATAATTACAAGGCTACCATCCATTGGAGTAACAAAGATATCGAGAACGGACTACCTTCCATAATGACAAGGCTATCATACAATGGAATGAAAAAAATCTCGACAACATTCTACCTTCCATAATGATAAGTCTACCATCCATTGGAGTAACAAAAATCTCGACAACAGACTACCTTCCATAATGACAAGGATACCATCTATTGGAATAACAAAATTCTCGAGAGCAGACTACCTTCCATAATGACAAGGTTAACATCCATTGTAGGAACAAAAATCTCGACAACAAACTACCTTCCATAATAACAAGGCTACCATACATTAGAGTAACAAAAATCTCGACAATAAACAACCTTCCATAATGACAAGGCTACCATCCATTGGAGTAACAAAAATCTCGACAATAGACTACCTTCCATAATGACAAGGATACCTTTCATTGGAGTAACAAAAATATGAACAACAGACTACCTTCCATAGTGACAAGGCTACCATCCATTGGAGTGACAGAAATCACAACGACAGACTACCTTCCATAATGACAAGGCTAGCATCCATTGGAGTAACAAAAATCTCGACAACAAACTACCTTCCATAATGACAAGGCTACCATCCATTGAAGTAACAAAAATCTCGATGACAGACTACCTTCCATAATGACAAGACTACAATCCATTCGAGTAACAAAAATATCGACAACAGACTACCTTCCATAATGACAAGGCTACCATCAATTGGAATAACAAATATCTCGACAATAAACTACCTTCCATAATTACAAGGCTACCATCCATTGGAGTAACAAAGATATCGAGAACGGACTACCTTCCATAATGACAAGGCTATCATACAATGGAATGAAAAAAATCTCGACAACATTCTACCTTCCATAATGATAAGTCTACCATCCATTGGAGTAACAAAAATCTCGACCACAGACTACCTTCCATAATGACAAGGATACCATCTATTGGAATAACAAAATTCTCGAGAGCAGACTACCTTCCATAATGACAAGGTTAACATCCATTGTAGGAACAAAAATCTCGACAACAAACTACCTTCCATAATAACAAGGCTACCATACATTAGAGTAACAAAAATCTCGACAATAAACAACCTTCCATAATGACAAGGCTACCATCCATTGGAGTAACAAAAATCTCGACAATAGACTACCTTCCATAATGACAAGGATACCTTTCATTGGAGTAACAAAAATATGAACAACAGACTACCTTCCATAGTGACAAGGCTACCATCCATTGGAGTGACAGAAATCACAACGACAGACTACCTTCCATAATGACAAGGCTAGCATCCATTGGAGTAACAAAAATCTCGACAACAAACTACCTTCCATAATGACAAGGCTACCATCCATTGAAGTAACAAAAATCTCGATGACAGACTACCTTCCATAATGACAAGGCTACAATCCATTGGAGTAACAAAAATATCGACAACAGACTACCTTCCATAATGACAAGGCTACCATCCATTGGAATAACAAATATCTCGACAATAAACTACCTTCCATAATTACAAGGCTACCATCCATTGGAGTAACAAAGATATCGAGAACGGACTACCTTCCATAATGACAAGGCTACAATCCATTAGAGTAACAAATTTCTCCACAACAGACTACCTTCCATAATGAGAAGGATACCATCCATTGGAGTAACTAAAATCTCGGCAACAGACTACCTTCCATAATGACAAGGCTACCATCCATTGGAAAAGAAAAATCTCGAGAACAGACTACATTCCATAATGACAAGGGTACCATCCAATGGAATGACAAAAATCTCGACAACATTCTACCTTCCATAATGATAAGTCTACCATCCATTGGAGTAACAAAAATTTCGACAACAAACTACCTTCCATAATGACAAGGAAACCATATATTGGAATAACAAAAATCTCGAGAACAGACTACCTTCCATAATGACAAGGCTACCATCCATTGGAGTAACAAAAATCTCAAAAACAGACTACCTTCCAAAATTACAAGGCTACCATCCATTAGAGTAACAAAAATCTCGACAACAAACAACCTTCCATAATGACAAGGCTACCATCCATTAGAGTAACAAAAATATCGACAATAGACTACCTTCCATAATGACAAGGCTACCATCCATTGGAGTAACAAAAATATGAACAACAGACTACCTTCCATCGTGACTAGGCTACCATCCATTGGAGTAACAAAAATCTCGACAACAAACTACATTCCATAATGACAAGGCTACCATCAATTGAAGTAACAAAAATCTCGATGACAGACTACCTTTCATAATGACAAGGCTACAATCCATTGGAGTAACAAAAATCTCGACAACATTCTACCTTACATAATGACAAGGTCACCATCCATTGGAATAACAAATATCTCAACAACAAACTACCTTCCATAATGACAAGGCTACCATCCATTGGAGTAACAAAGATATCGAGAACAGACTACCTTCCATAATGACAAGGCTAACATCCATTGTAGTAACAAAAATCTTGATAACAGACTACCTTCCATAATAACAAGGATACCATCTATTAGAGTAACAAAAATCTCGATAATAGACAACCTTCCATAATGAAAAGGCTACCATCCATTGGAGTAACAAAAATCTCGACAATAGACTACCTTCCATAATGACAAGGCTACCTTTCATTGGAGTAACAAAAATATGAACAACACACTACCTTCCATAGTGACAAGGCTACCATCCATTGGAGTGACAAAAATAACAACGAAGACTACCTTCCATAATGACAAGGCTAGCATCCATTGGAGTAACAAAAATCTCGACAACAAACTACCTTCCATAATGACAAGGCTACCATCCATTGAAGTAACAAAAATCTCGACGACAGACTACCTTCCATAATGACAAGGCTAAAATCCATTGGAGTAACAAAAATATCGACAACAGACTACCTTCCATAATGACAAGGATACCATCCATTGGAGTAAAAAAAATCTCGGCAACAGACTACCTTCCATAAAGACAAGACTAACATCCATTGTTGTAACCAAAATCTCGACAACAAACTACCTTCCATAATAACAAGGCTACCATCCATTATAGTAACAAAAATCTCGACAATAGACAACCTTCCATAATGACAGGCTACCATCCATTGGAGTAACAAAAAGATCGACAATAGACTACCTTCCATAATGACAAGGTTACCTTTCATTGGAGTAACAAAAATATGAACAACAGACTACCTTCCATAGTGACAAGGCTACCATCCATTGGAGTGACAGAAATCACCACGACAGACTACCTTCCATAATGACAAGGCTAGCATCCATTGGAGTAACAAAAATCTTGACAACAAACTACCTTCCATAATGACAAGGCTACCATCCATTGAAGTAACAAAAATCTCGACGACTGACTACATTCCATAATGACAAGGCTACCATCCATTGGAGTAACAAAAATATCGACAACAGACTACCTTCCATAATGACAAGCCTACCATCCATTGGAATAACAAATATATCGACAACAAACTACCTTCCATAATGACAAGGCTACCATCCATTGGAGTAAAAAAAATATGAACAACATACTACCTTCCATCGTGACTAGGCTACCATCCATTGGAGTAATAAAAATCTCGACAACAAACTACATTCCATATTAACAAGGCTACCATCAATTGAAGTAACAAAAATCTCGACGACAGACTACCTTTCATAATGACAAGGCTACAATCCATTGGAGTAACAAAAATCTCGACAACATTCTACCTTACATAATGACAAGGTCACCATCCATTGGAATAACAAATATCTCGACAACAAACTACCTTCCATAATGACAAGGCTACCATCCATTGGAGTAACAAAGATATCGAGAATAGACTACCTTCCATAATGACAAGGCTAACATCCATTGTAGTAACAAAAATCTTGATAACAGACTACCTTCCATAATAACAAGGATACCATCCATTAGAGTAACAAAAATCTCGATAATAGACAACCTTCCATAATGAAAAGGCTACCATCCATTGGAGAAACAAAAATCTCGACAATAAACTACCTTCCATAATGACAAGGCTACCTTTCATTGGAGTAACAAAAATATGAACAACACACTACCTTCAATAGTGACAAGGCTACCATCCATTGGAGTGACAGAAATCACAACGAAGACTACCTTCCATAATGACAAGGCTAGCATCCATTGGAGTAACAAAAATCTCGACAACAAACTACCTTCCAAAATGACAAGGCTACCATCCATTGAAGTAACAAAAATCTCGACGACAGACTTCCTTCCATAATGACAAGGCTACAATCCATTGGAGTAACAAAAATATCGACAACAGACTACCTTCCATAATGACAAGGCTACCATCCATGGAATAACAAATATCTCGACAACAAACTACCTTCCATAATTACAAGGCTACCATCCATTGGAGTAACAAAGATATCGAGAACGGACTACCTTCCATAATGACAAGTCCACCATCCATTGGAGTAACAAAAAAAGCAACAACATACTACCTTCCATAATGTCAAGGATACCATCCATTGGAGTAACAAAAATCTCGGCAACAGACTACCTTCCATAAAGACAAGACTAACATCCATTGTTGTAACCAAAATCTCGACAACAAACTACCTTCCATAATAACAAGGCTACCATCCATTATAGTAACAAAAATCTCGACAATAGACAACCTTTCATAATGACAGGCTACCATCCATTGGAGTAACAAAAAGATCGACAATAGACTACCTTCCATAATGACAAGGTTACCTTTCATTGGAGTAACAAAAATATGAACAACAGACTACCTTCCATAGTGACAAGGCTACCATCCATTGGAGTGACAGAAATCACCACGACAGACTACCTTCCATAATGACAAGGCTAGCATCCATTGGAGTAACAAAAATCTTGACAACAAACTACCTTCCATAATGACAAGGCTACCATCCATTGAAGTAACAAAAATCTCGACGACTGACTACATTCCATAATGACAAGGCTACCATCCATTGGAGTAACAAAAATATCGACAACAGACTACCTTCCATAATGACAAGCCTACCATCCATTAGAATAACAAATATATCGACAACAAACTACCTTCCATAATGACAAGGCTACCATCCATTGGAGTAACAAAAATATGAACAACATACTACCTTCCATCGTGACTAGGCTACCATCCATTGGAGTAATAAAAATCTCGACAACAAACTACATTCCATAATGACAAGGCTACCATCAATTGAAGTAACAAAAATCTCGACGACAGACTACCTTTCATAATGACAACGCTACAATCCATTGGAGTAACAAAAATCTCGACAACATTCTACCTTACATAATGACAAGGTCACCATCCATTGGAATAACAAATATCTCGACAACAAACTACCTTCCATAATGACAAGGCTACCATCCATTGGAGTAACAAAGATATCGAGAATAGACTACCTTCCATAATGACAAGGCTAACATCCATTGTAGTAACAAAAATCTTGATAACAGACTACCTTCCATAATAACAAGGATACCATCCATTAGAGTAACAAAAATCTCGATAATAGACAACCTTCCATAATGAAAAGGCTACCATCCATTGGAGTAACAAAAATCTCGACAATAAACTACCTTCCATAATGACAAGGCTACCTTTCATTGGAGTAACAAAAATATGAACAACACACTACCTTCCATAGTGATAAGGCTACCATCCATTGGAGTGACAAAAATCACAACGAAGACTACCTTCCATAATGACAAGGCTAGCATCCATTGGAGTAACAAAAATCTCGACAACAAACTACCTTCCAAAATGACAAGGCTACCATCCATTGAAGTAACAAAAATCTCGACGACAGACTACCTTCCATAATGACAAGGCTACAATCCCTTGGAGTAACAAAAATATCGACAACAGACTACCTTCCATAATGACAAGGCTACCATCCATGGAATAACAAATATCTCGACAACAAACTACCTTCCATAATTACAAGGCTACCATCCATTGGAGTAACAAAGATATCGAGAACGGACTACCTTCCATAATGACAAGTCCACCATCCATTGGAGTAACAAAAAAAGCAACAACATACTGCCTTCCATAATGACAAGGATACCATCCATTGGAGTAACAAAAATCTAGGCAACAGACTACCTTCCATAAAGACAAGACTAACATCCATTGTTGTAACCAAAATCTCGACAACAGACTACCTTCCATAATAACAAGGCTACCATCCATTATAGTAACAAAAATCTCGACAATAGACAACCTTCCATAATGACAAGGCTACCATCCATTGGAGTAACAAAAAGCTCGACAATAGACTACCTTCCATAATCACAAGGTTACCTTTCATTGGAGTAACAAAAATATGAACAATAGACTACCTTCCATAGTGACAAGACTACCATCCATTGGAGTGACAGAAATAACCACGACAGACTACCTTCCATAATGACAAGGCTAGCATCCATTGGAGTAACAAAAATCTTGACAACAAACTACCTTCCATAATGACAAGGCTACCATCCATTGAAGTAACAAAAATCTCGACGACTGACTACATTCCATAATGACAAGGCTACCATCCATTGGAGTAACAAAAATATCGACAACAGACTACCTTCCATAATGACAAGCCTACCATCCATTGGAATAACAAAAATCTCGACAACAAACTACCTTCCATAATGACAAGGCTACCATCCATTGGAGTAACAAAAATCTCGATGACAGACTACCTTTCATAATGACAAGGCTACAATCCATTGGAGTAACAAAAATATCGACAACAGACTACCTTACATAATGACAAGGCTACCATCCATTGGAATAACGAATATCTCGACAACAAACTACCTTCCATAATGACAAGGCTACCATCCATTGGAGTATCAAAGATATCGAGAATGGACTACCTTCCATAATGACAAGGATATGATCCATTGGAGTAACAAAAATCTCGACAACAAACTACCTTCCATAATGACAAGGCTACCATCCATTGGAATAAGAAAAATCTCGAGAACAGACTACCTTCCATAATGAAAAGGCTATCATCCAATGGAATGACAAAAATCTCGACAACATTCTACCTTCCATAATGATAAGTCTACCATCCATTGGAGTAACAAAAATCTCGACAACAGACTACCTTCCATAATGACAAGGAAACCATATATTGGAATAACAAAAATCTCGAGAACAGACTACCTTCCATAATGACAAGGCTAACATCCATTGTAGTAACAAAAATCTCGATAACAGACTACCTTCCATAATAACAAGGCTACCATCCATTGGAGTAACAAAAATCTCGACAATAGACTACCTTCCATAATGACAAGGCTACCTTTCATTGGAGTAACAAAAATATGAACAACAAACTACCTTCCATAGTTACAAGGCTACCATCCATTGGAGTGACAAAAATCACAACGAAGACTACCTTCCATAATGACAAGGCTAGCATCCATTGGAGTAACAAAAATCTCGACAACAAACTACCTTCCATAATGACAAGGCTACCATGCATTGAAGTAACAAAAATCTCGACGACAGACTACCTTCCATAATGACAAGGCTATAATCCATTGGAGTAACAAAGATATCGACAACAGACTACCTTCCATAATTACAAGCCTACCATCCATTGGAATAACAAAAATATCGACAACAAACTACCTTCCATAATGACAAGGCTACCATCCATTGGAGTAACAAAAATATGAACAACAGACTACCTTCCATCGTGACTAGGCTACCATCCATTGGAGTACCAAAAATCTCGACAACAAACTACATTCCATAATGACAAGGCTACCATCCATTGAAGTAACAAAAATCTCTACGACAGACTACCTTTCATAATGACAAGGCTACAATCCATTGGAGTAACAAAAATATCGACAACAGACTACCTTACATAATGACAAGGCTACCATCCATTGGAATAACAAATAACTCGACAACAAACTACCTTCCATAATGACAAGGCTACCATCCATTGGAGTAACAAAGATATCGAGAATGGAATACCTTCTATAATGACAAGGCTACGATCCATTGGAGTAACAAAAATCTCGACAACAGACTACCATCCATAATGACAAGGCTACAATCCATTGGAGTAACAAAGATATCGAGAACGGACTACCTTCCATAATGACAAGGCTATCATACAATGGAATGAAAAAAATCTCGACAACATTCTACCTTCCATAATGATAAGTCTACCATCCATTGGAGTAACAAAAATCTCGACAACAGA
The DNA here is from genome assembly GCA_948472305.1 of Vicia faba. Taxonomy (NCBI): domain Eukaryota; kingdom Viridiplantae; phylum Streptophyta; class Magnoliopsida; order Fabales; family Fabaceae; genus Vicia; species Vicia faba. The sequence continues at coordinate 758,659,425 of OX451738.1, forward strand.
CTACCTTCCATAATGACAAGGATACCATCTATTGGAATAACAAAATTCTCGAGAGCAGACTACCTTCCATAATGACAAGGTTAACATCCATTGTAGGAACAAAAATCTCGACAACAAACTACCTTCCATAATAACAAGGCTACCATACATTAGAGTAACAAAAATCTCGACAATAAACAACCTTCCATAATGACAAGGCTACCATCCATTGGAGTAACAAAAATCTCGACAATAGACTACCTTCCATAATGACAAGGATACCTTTCATTGGAGTAACAAAAATATGAACAACAGACTACCTTCCATAGTGACAAGGCTACCATCCATTGGAGTGACAGAAATCACAACGACAGACTACCTTCCATAATGACAAGGCTAGCATCCATTGGAGTAACAAAAATCTCGACAACAAACTACCTTCCATAATGACAAGGCTACCATCCATTGAAGTAACAAAAATCTCGATGACAGACTACCTTCCATAATGACAAGACTACAATCCATTCGAGTAACAAAAATATCGACAACAGACTACCTTCCATAATGACAAGGCTACCATCAATTGGAATAACAAATATCTCGACAATAAACTACCTTCCATAATTACAAGGCTACCATCCATTGGAGTAACAAAGATATCGAGAACGGACTACCTTCCATAATGACAAGGCTATCATACAATGGAATGAAAAAAATCTCGACAACATTCTACCTTCCATAATGATAAGTCTACCATCCATTGGAGTAACAAAAATCTCGACCACAGACTACCTTCCATAATGACAAGGATACCATCTATTGGAATAACAAAATTCTCGAGAGCAGACTACCTTCCATAATGACAAGGTTAACATCCATTGTAGGAACAAAAATCTCGACAACAAACTACCTTCCATAATAACAAGGCTACCATACATTAGAGTAACAAAAATCTCGACAATAAACAACCTTCCATAATGACAAGGCTACCATCCATTGGAGTAACAAAAATCTCGACAATAGACTACCTTCCATAATGACAAGGATACCTTTCATTGGAGTAACAAAAATATGAACAACAGACTACCTTCCATAGTGACAAGGCTACCATCCATTGGAGTGACAGAAATCACAACGACAGACTACCTTCCATAATGACAAGGCTAGCATCCATTGGAGTAACAAAAATCTCGACAACAAACTACCTTCCATAATGACAAGGCTACCATCCATTGAAGTAACAAAAATCTCGATGACAGACTACCTTCCATAATGACAAGGCTACAATCCATTGGAGTAACAAAAATATCGACAACAGACTACCTTCCATAATGACAAGGCTACCATCCATTGGAATAACAAATATCTCGACAATAAACTACCTTCCATAATTACAAGGCTACCATCCATTGGAGTAACAAAGATATCGAGAACGGACTACCTTCCATAATGACAAGGCTACAATCCATTAGAGTAACAAATTTCTCCACAACAGACTACCTTCCATAATGAGAAGGATACCATCCATTGGAGTAACTAAAATCTCGGCAACAGACTACCTTCCATAATGACAAGGCTACCATCCATTGGAAAAGAAAAATCTCGAGAACAGACTACATTCCATAATGACAAGGGTACCATCCAATGGAATGACAAAAATCTCGACAACATTCTACCTTCCATAATGATAAGTCTACCATCCATTGGAGTAACAAAAATTTCGACAACAAACTACCTTCCATAATGACAAGGAAACCATATATTGGAATAACAAAAATCTCGAGAACAGACTACCTTCCATAATGACAAGGCTACCATCCATTGGAGTAACAAAAATCTCAAAAACAGACTACCTTCCAAAATTACAAGGCTACCATCCATTAGAGTAACAAAAATCTCGACAACAAACAACCTTCCATAATGACAAGGCTACCATCCATTAGAGTAACAAAAATATCGACAATAGACTACCTTCCATAATGACAAGGCTACCATCCATTGGAGTAACAAAAATATGAACAACAGACTACCTTCCATCGTGACTAGGCTACCATCCATTGGAGTAACAAAAATCTCGACAACAAACTACATTCCATAATGACAAGGCTACCATCAATTGAAGTAACAAAAATCTCGATGACAGACTACCTTTCATAATGACAAGGCTACAATCCATTGGAGTAACAAAAATCTCGACAACATTCTACCTTACATAATGACAAGGTCACCATCCATTGGAATAACAAATATCTCAACAACAAACTACCTTCCATAATGACAAGGCTACCATCCATTGGAGTAACAAAGATATCGAGAACAGACTACCTTCCATAATGACAAGGCTAACATCCATTGTAGTAACAAAAATCTTGATAACAGACTACCTTCCATAATAACAAGGATACCATCTATTAGAGTAACAAAAATCTCGATAATAGACAACCTTCCATAATGAAAAGGCTACCATCCATTGGAGTAACAAAAATCTCGACAATAGACTACCTTCCATAATGACAAGGCTACCTTTCATTGGAGTAACAAAAATATGAACAACACACTACCTTCCATAGTGACAAGGCTACCATCCATTGGAGTGACAAAAATAACAACGAAGACTACCTTCCATAATGACAAGGCTAGCATCCATTGGAGTAACAAAAATCTCGACAACAAACTACCTTCCATAATGACAAGGCTACCATCCATTGAAGTAACAAAAATCTCGACGACAGACTACCTTCCATAATGACAAGGCTAAAATCCATTGGAGTAACAAAAATATCGACAACAGACTACCTTCCATAATGACAAGGATACCATCCATTGGAGTAAAAAAAATCTCGGCAACAGACTACCTTCCATAAAGACAAGACTAACATCCATTGTTGTAACCAAAATCTCGACAACAAACTACCTTCCATAATAACAAGGCTACCATCCATTATAGTAACAAAAATCTCGACAATAGACAACCTTCCATAATGACAGGCTACCATCCATTGGAGTAACAAAAAGATCGACAATAGACTACCTTCCATAATGACAAGGTTACCTTTCATTGGAGTAACAAAAATATGAACAACAGACTACCTTCCATAGTGACAAGGCTACCATCCATTGGAGTGACAGAAATCACCACGACAGACTACCTTCCATAATGACAAGGCTAGCATCCATTGGAGTAACAAAAATCTTGACAACAAACTACCTTCCATAATGACAAGGCTACCATCCATTGAAGTAACAAAAATCTCGACGACTGACTACATTCCATAATGACAAGGCTACCATCCATTGGAGTAACAAAAATATCGACAACAGACTACCTTCCATAATGACAAGCCTACCATCCATTGGAATAACAAATATATCGACAACAAACTACCTTCCATAATGACAAGGCTACCATCCATTGGAGTAAAAAAAATATGAACAACATACTACCTTCCATCGTGACTAGGCTACCATCCATTGGAGTAATAAAAATCTCGACAACAAACTACATTCCATATTAACAAGGCTACCATCAATTGAAGTAACAAAAATCTCGACGACAGACTACCTTTCATAATGACAAGGCTACAATCCATTGGAGTAACAAAAATCTCGACAACATTCTACCTTACATAATGACAAGGTCACCATCCATTGGAATAACAAATATCTCGACAACAAACTACCTTCCATAATGACAAGGCTACCATCCATTGGAGTAACAAAGATATCGAGAATAGACTACCTTCCATAATGACAAGGCTAACATCCATTGTAGTAACAAAAATCTTGATAACAGACTACCTTCCATAATAACAAGGATACCATCCATTAGAGTAACAAAAATCTCGATAATAGACAACCTTCCATAATGAAAAGGCTACCATCCATTGGAGAAACAAAAATCTCGACAATAAACTACCTTCCATAATGACAAGGCTACCTTTCATTGGAGTAACAAAAATATGAACAACACACTACCTTCAATAGTGACAAGGCTACCATCCATTGGAGTGACAGAAATCACAACGAAGACTACCTTCCATAATGACAAGGCTAGCATCCATTGGAGTAACAAAAATCTCGACAACAAACTACCTTCCAAAATGACAAGGCTACCATCCATTGAAGTAACAAAAATCTCGACGACAGACTTCCTTCCATAATGACAAGGCTACAATCCATTGGAGTAACAAAAATATCGACAACAGACTACCTTCCATAATGACAAGGCTACCATCCATGGAATAACAAATATCTCGACAACAAACTACCTTCCATAATTACAAGGCTACCATCCATTGGAGTAACAAAGATATCGAGAACGGACTACCTTCCATAATGACAAGTCCACCATCCATTGGAGTAACAAAAAAAGCAACAACATACTACCTTCCATAATGTCAAGGATACCATCCATTGGAGTAACAAAAATCTCGGCAACAGACTACCTTCCATAAAGACAAGACTAACATCCATTGTTGTAACCAAAATCTCGACAACAAACTACCTTCCATAATAACAAGGCTACCATCCATTATAGTAACAAAAATCTCGACAATAGACAACCTTTCATAATGACAGGCTACCATCCATTGGAGTAACAAAAAGATCGACAATAGACTACCTTCCATAATGACAAGGTTACCTTTCATTGGAGTAACAAAAATATGAACAACAGACTACCTTCCATAGTGACAAGGCTACCATCCATTGGAGTGACAGAAATCACCACGACAGACTACCTTCCATAATGACAAGGCTAGCATCCATTGGAGTAACAAAAATCTTGACAACAAACTACCTTCCATAATGACAAGGCTACCATCCATTGAAGTAACAAAAATCTCGACGACTGACTACATTCCATAATGACATGGCTACCATCCATTGGAGTAACAAAAATATCGACAACAGACTACCTTCCATAATGACAAGCCTACCATCCATTAGAATAACAAATATATCGACAACAAACTACCTTCCATAATGACAAGGCTACCATCCATTGGAGTAACAAAAATATGAACAACATACTACCTTCCATCGTGACTAGGCTACCATCCATTGGAGTAATAAAAATCTCGACAACAAACTACATTCCATAATGACAAGGCTACCATCAATTGAAGTAACAAAAATCTCGACGACAGACTACCTTTCATAATGACAACGCTACAATCCATTGGAGTAACAAAAATCTCGACAACATTCTACCTTACATAATGACAAGGTCACCATCCATTGGAATAACAAATATCTCGACAACAAACTACCTTCCATAATGACAAGGCTACCATCCATTGGAGTAACAAAGATATCGAGAATAAACTACCTTCCATAATGACAAGGCTAACATCCATTGTAGTAACAAAAATCTTGATAACAGACTACCTTCCATAATAACAAGGATACCATCCATTAGAGTAACAAAAATCTCGATAATAGACAACCTTCCATAATGAAAAGGCTACCATCCATTGGAGTAACAAAAATCTCGACAATAAACTACCTTCCATAATGACAAGGCTACCTTTCATTGGAGTAACAAAAATATGAACAACACACTACCTTCCATAGTGATAAGGCTACCATCCATTGGAGTGACAAAAATCACAACGAAGACTACCTTCCATAATGACAAGGCTAGCATCCATTGGAGTAACAAAAATCTCGACAACAAACTACCTTCCAAAATGACAAGGCTACCATCCATTGAAGTAACAAAAATCTCGACGACAGACTACCTTCCATAATGACAAGGCTACAATCCCTTGGAGTAACAAAAATATCGACAACAGACTACCTTCCATAATGACAAGGCTACCATCCATGGAATAACAAATATCTCGACAACAAACTACCTTCCATAATTACAAGGCTACCATCCATTGGAGTAACAAAGATATCGAGAACGGACTACCTTCCATAATGACAAGTCCACCATCCATTGGAGTAACAAAAAAAGCAACAACATACTGCCTTCCATAATGACAAGGATACCATCCATTGGAGTAACAAAAATCTAGGCAACAGACTACCTTCCATAAAGACAAGACTAACATCCATTGTTGTAACCAAAATCTCGACAACAGACTACCTTCCATAATAACAAGGCTACCATCCATTATAGTAACAAAAATCTCGACAATAGACAACCTTCCATAATGACAAGGCTACCATCCATTGGAGTAACAAAAAGCTCGACAATAGACTACCTTCCATAATCACAAGGTTACCTTTCATTGGAGTAACAAAAATATGAACAATAGACTACCTTCCATAGTGACAAGACTACCATCCATTGGAGTGACAGAAATAACCACGACAGACTACCTTCCATAATGACAAGGCTAGCATCCATTGGAGTAACAAAAATCTTGACAACAAACTACCTTCCATAATGACAAGGCTACCATCCATTGAAGTAACAAAAATCTCGACGACTGACTACATTCCATAATGACAAGGCTACCATCCATTGGAGTAACAAAAATATCGACAACAGACTACCTTCCATAATGACAAGCCTACCATCCATTGGAATAACAAAAATCTCGACAACAAACTACCTTCCATAATGACAAGGCTACCATCCATTGGAGTAACAAAAATCTCGATGACAGACTACCTTTCATAATGACAAGGCTACAATCCATTGGAGTAACAAAAATATCGACAACAGACTACCTTACATAATGACAAGGCTACCATCCATTGGAATAACGAATATCTCGACAACAAACTACCTTCCATAATGACAAGGCTACCATCCATTGGAGTATCAAAGATATCGAGAATGGACTACCTTCCATAATGACAAGGATATGATCCATTGGAGTAACAAAAATCTCGACAACAAACTACCTTCCATAATGACAAGGCTACCATCCATTGGAATAAGAAAAATCTCGAGAACAGACTACCTTCCATAATGAAAAGGCTATCATCCAATGGAATGACAAAAATCTCGACAACATTCTACCTTCCATAATGATAAGTCTACCATCCATTGGAGTAACAAAAATCTCGACAACAGACTACCTTCCATAATGACAAGGAAACCATATATTGGAATAACAAAAATCTCGAGAACAGACTACCTTCCATAATGACAAGGCTAACATCCATTGTAGTAACAAAAATCTCGATAACAGACTACCTTCCATAATAACAAGGCTACCATCCATTGGAGTAACAAAAATCTCGACAATAGACTACCTTCCATAATGACAAGGCTACCTTTCATTGGAGTAACAAAAATATGAACAACAAACTACCTTCCATAGTTACAAGGCTACCATCCATTGGAGTGACAAAAATCACAACGAAGACTACCTTCCATAATGACAAGGCTAGCATCCATTGGAGTAACAAAAATCTCGACAACAAACTACCTTCCATAATGACAAGGCTACCATGCATTGAAGTAACAAAAATCTCGACGACAGACTACCTTCCATAATGACAAGGCTATAATCCATTGGAGTAACAAAGATATCGACAACAGACTACCTTCCATAATTACAAGCCTACCATCCATTGGAATAACAAAAATATCGACAACAAACTACCTTCCATAATGACAAGGCTACCATCCATTGGAGTAACAAAAATATGAACAACAGACTACCTTCCATCGTGACTAGGCTACCATCCATTGGAGTACCAAAAATCTCGACAACAAACTACATTCCATAATGACAAGGCTACCATCCATTGAAGTAACAAAAATCTCTACGACAGACTACCTTTCATAATGACAAGGCTACAATCCATTGGAGTAACAAAAATATCGACAACAGACTACCTTACATAATGACAAGGCTACCATCCATTGGAATAACAAATAACTCGACAACAAACTACCTTCCATAATGACAAGGCTACCATCCATTGGAGTAACAAAGATATCGAGAATGGAATACCTTCTATAATGACAAGGCTACGATCCATTGGAGTAACAAAAATCTCGACAACAGACTACCTTCCATAATGACAAGGCTACCATCCATTAGAATAAGAAAAATCTCGAGAACAGACTACCTTCCATAATGACAAGGCAATCAACTAATGGAATGACAAAAATCTCGACAACATTCTACCTTCCATAATGATAAGTCTACCATCCATTGGAGTAACAAAAATCTCGACAACAGACTACCTTCCATAATGACAAGGAAACCATCTATTAGAATAACAAAAATCTCGAGAACAGACTACCTTCCATAATTATAAGGCTAACATCCATTGTAGTAACAAAAATCTCGATAACAGACTACCTTCCATAATAACAAGGATACCATCCATTAGAGTAACAAAAATCTCGACAATAGACAACCTTCCATAATGACAAGGCTACCATCCATTGGAGTAACGAAAATCTCGACAATAGACTACCTTCCATATTGACAAGGCTACCTTTCATTGGAGTAACAAAATTATGAACAACAAAGTACCTTCCATAGTGACAAGGCTACCATCCATTGGTGTGACAGAAATCACAACGAAGACTACCTTCCATAATGACAAGGCTAGCACCCATTGGAGTAACAAAAACCTCGACAACAAACTAACTTCCATAATGACAAGGCTACCATCCATCGAAGTAACAGAAATATCGACGACAGACTACCTTCCATAATGACAAGGCTACAATCCATTGGAGTCACAAAAATATCGATAACAGACTACCTTCCATAATGACAAAGCTACCATCCATTGGAATAACAAATATCTCGACAACAAACTACCTTCCATAATTACAAGGCTATCATCCATTGGAGTAACAAAGATATCGAGAACGGACTACCTTCCATAATGACAAGTCTACCATCCATTGGAGTAACAAAAATCTCAACAACATACTACCTTCCATAATGACAAGGATACCATCCATTGGAGTAACAAAAATCTCGGCAACAGACTACCTTCCATAACGACAAGTCTAACATCCATTGTTGTAACCAAAATCTCGACAACAGACTACCTTCCATATTAACAAGGCTACCATCTATTATAGTAACAAAAATCTTGACAATAGACAACCTTCCATAATGACAAGGCTACCATCCATTGGAATAACAAATATCTCGACAACAAACTACCTTCCATAATTACAAGGCTATCATCCATTGGAGTAACAAAGATATCGAGAACGGACTACCTTCCATAATGACAAGTCTACCATCCATTGGAGTAACAAAAATCTCAACAACATACTACCTTCCATAATGACAAGGATACCATCCATTGGAGTAACAAAAATCTCGGCAACAGACTACCTTCCATAACGACAAGGCTAACATCCATTGTTGTAACCAAAATCTCGACAACAGACTACCTTCCATATTAACAAGGCTACCATCTATTATAGTAACAAAAATCTTGACAATAGACAACCTTTCATAATGACAAGGCTACAATCCATTGGAGTAACCAAAATCTCGACAACATTCTACCTTACATAATGACAAGGTCACCATCCATTGGAATAACAAATATCTCAAAAACAAACTACCTTCCATAATGACAAGGCTACCATCCATTGGAGTAACAAAGATATCGAGAACAGACTACCTTCCATAATGACAAGGCTAACATCCATTGTAGTAACAAAAATCTTGATAACAGACTACCTTCCATAATAACAAGGATACCATCCATTAGAGTAACAAAAATCTCGATAATAGACAACCTTCCATAATGAAAAGGCTACCATCCATTGGAGTAACAAAAATCTCGACAATAGACTACCTTCCATAATGACAAGGCTACCTTTCATTGGAGTAACAAAAATATGAACAACACACTACCTTCCATAGTGACAAGGCTACCATCCATTGGAGTGACAGAAATCACAACGAAGACTACCTTCCATAATGACAAGGCTAGCATCCATTGGAGTAACAAAAATCTCGACAACAAACTACCTTCCATAATGACAAGGCTACCATCCATTGAAGTAACAAAAATCTCGACGACAGACTACCTTCCATAATGACAAGGCTACAATCCATTGGAGTAACAAAAATATCGACAACAGACTACCTTCCATAATGACAAGGCTACCATCCATTGGAATAACAAATATCTCGACAACAAACTACCTTCCATAATTACAAGGCTACCATCCATTGGAGTAACAAAGATATCGAGAACCGACTACCTTCCATAATGACAAGTCCACCATCCATTGGAGTAACAAAAAAAGCAACAACATACTACCTTCCATAATGACAAGGATACCATCCATTGGAGTAACAAAAGTATCGGCAACAGACTACCTTCCATAAAGACAAGACTAACATCCATTGTTGTAACCAAAATCTCGACAACAGACTACCTTCCATAATAACAAGGCTACCATCCATTATAGTAACAAAAATCTCGACAACAGACTACCTTCCATAATGACAAGGCTACCATCCATTGGAATAAGAAAAATCTCGAGAACAGACTACCTTCCATAATGACAAGGCTATCATCCAATGGAATGACAAAAATCTCGAAAACATTCTACTTCCCATAATGATAAGTCTACCATCCATTGGAGTAACAAAAATCTCGATAACAAACTACCTTCCATAATGACAAGGATACCATCTATTAGAATAACAAAAATCTCGAGAACAGACTAACTTCCATAATGACAAGGTTAACATCCATTGTAGGAACAAAAATCTCGACAACAAACTACCTTCCATAATAACAAGGCTACCATACATTAGAGTAACAAAAATCTCGACAATAAACAACCTTCCATAATGACAAGGCTACCATCCATTGGAGTAACAAAAATCTCGACAATAGACTACCTTCCATAATGACAAGGATACCTTTCATTGGAGTAACAAAAATATGAACAATAGACTACCTTCCATAGTGACAAGGCTACCATCCATTGGAGTGACAGAAATCACAACGACAAACTACCTTCCATAATGACAAGGCTAGCATCCAATTCAGTAACAAAAATCTCGACAACAAACTACCTTCCATAATGACAAGGCTACCATCCATTGAAGTAACAAAAATCTCGATGACAGACTACCTTCCATAATGACAAGGCTACAATCCATTCGAGTAACAAAAATATCGACAACAGACTACCTTCCATAATGACAAGGCTACCATCAATTGGAATAACAAATATCTCGACAATAAACTACCTTCCATAATTACAAGGCTACCATCCATTGGAGTAACAAAGATATCGAGAACGGACTACCTTCCATAATGACAAGGCTATCATACAATGGAATGAAAAAAATCTCGACAACATTCTACCTTCCATAATGATAAGTCTACCATCCATTGGAGTAACAAAAATCTCGACAACAGACTACCTTCCATAATGACAAGGATACCATCTATTGGAATAACAAAATTCTCGAGAGCAGACTACCTTCCATAATGACAAGGTTAACATCCATTGTAGGAACAAAAATCTCGACAACAAACTACCTTCCATAATAACAAGGCTACCATACATTAGAGTAACAAAAATCTCGACAATAAACAACCTTCCATAATGACAAGGCTACCATCCATTGGAGTAACAAAAATCTCGACAATAGACTACCTTCCATAATGACAAGGATACCTTTCATTGGAGTAACAAAAATATGAACAACAGACTACCTTCCATAGTGACAAGGCTACCATCCATTGGAGTGACAGAAATCACAACGACAGACTACCTTCCATAATGACAAGGCTAGCATCCATTGGAGTAACAAAAATCTCGACAACAAACTACCTTCCATAATGACAAGGCTACCATCCATTGAAGTAACAAAAATCTCGATGACAGACTACCTTCCATAATGACAAGGCTACAATCCATTCGAGTAACAAAAATATCGACAACAGACTACCTTCCATAATGACAAGGCTACCATCAATTGGAATAACAAATATCTCGACAATAAACTACCTTCCATAATTACAAGGCTACCATCCATTGGAGTAACAAAGATATCGAGAACGGACTACCTTCCATAATGACAAGGCTATCATACAATGGAATGAAAAAAATCTCGACAACATTCTACCTTCCATAATGATAAGTCTACCATCCATTGGAGTAACAAAAATCTCGACCACAGACTACCTTCCATAATGACAAGGATACCATCTATTGGAATAACAAAATTCTCGAGAGCAGACTACCTTCCATAATGACAAGGTTAACATCCATTGTAGGAACAAAAATCTCGACAACAAACTACCTTCCATAATAACAAGGCTACCATACATTAGAGTAACAAAAATCTCGACAATAAACAACCTTCCATAATGACAAGGCTACCATCCATTGGAGTAACAAAAATCTCGACAATAGACTACCTTCCATAATGACAAGGATACCTTTCATTGGAGTAACAAAAATATGAACAACAGACTACCTTCCATAGTGACAAGGCTACCATCCATTAGAGTGACAGAAATCACAACGACAGACTACCTTCCATAATGACAAGGCTAGCATCCATTGGAGTAACAAAAATCTCGACAACAAACTACCTTCCATAATGACAAGGCTACCATCCATTGAAGTAACAAAAGTCTCGATGACAGACTACCTTCCATAATGACAAGGCTACAATCCATTGGAGTAACAAAAATATCGACAACAGACTACCTTCCATAATGACAAGGCTACCATCCATTGGAATAACAAATATCTCGACAATAAACTACCTTCCATAATTACAAGGCTACCATCCATTGGAGTAACAAAGATATCGAGAACGGACTACCTTCCATAATGACAAGGCTACAATCCATTAGAGTAACAAATTTCTCCACAACAGACTACCTTCCATAATGAGAAGGATACCATCCATTGGAGTAACTAAAATCTCGGCAACAGACTACCTTCCATAATGACAAGGCTACCATCCATTGGAAAAGAAAAATCTCGAGAACAGACTACATTCCATAATGACAAGGGTACCATCCAATGGAATGACAAAAATCTCGACAACATTCTACCTTCCATAATGATAAGTCTACCATCCATTGGAGTAACAAAAATTTCGACAACAAACTACCTTCCATAATGACAAGGAAACCATATATTGGAATAACAAAAATCTCGAGAACAGACTACCTTCCATAATGACAAGGCTACCATCCATTGGAGTAACAAAAATCTCAAAAACAGACTACCTTCCAAAATTACAAGGCTACCATCCATTAGAGTAACAAAAATCTCGACAACAAACAACCTTCCATAATGACAAGGCTACCATCCATTAGAGTAACAAAAATATCGACAATAGACTACCTTCCATAATGACAAGGCTACCATCCATTGGAGTAACAAAAATATGAACAACAGACTACCTTCCATCGTGACTAGGCTACCATCCATTGGAGTAACAAAAATCTCGACAACAAACTACATTCCATAATGACAAGGCTACCATCAATTGAAGTAACAAAAATCTCGATGACAGACTACCTTTCATAATGACAAGGCTACAATCCATTGGAGTAACAAAAATCTCGACAACATTCTACCTTACATAATGACAAGGTCACCATCCATTGGAATAACAAATATCTCAACAACAAACTACCTTCCATAATGACAAGGCTACCATCCATTGGAGTAACAAAGATATCGAGAACAGACTACCTTCCATAATGACAAGGCTAACATCCATTGTAGTAACAAAAATCTTGATAACAGACTACCTTCCATAATAACAAGGATACCATCTATTAGAGTAACAAAAATCTCGATAATAGACAACCTTCCATAATGAAAAGGCTACCATCCATTGGAGTAACAAAAATCTCGACAATAGACTACCTTCCATAATGACAAGGCTACCTTTCATTGGAGTAACAAAAATATGAACAACACACTACCTTCCATAGTGACAAGGCTACCATCCATTGGAGTGACAAAAATAACAACGAAGACTACCTTCCATAATGACAAGGCTAGCATCCATTGGAGTAACAAAAATCTCGACAACAAACTACCTTCCATAATGACAAGGCTACCATCCATTGAAGTAACAAAAATCTCGACGACAGACTACCTTCCATAATGACAAGGCTAAAATCCATTGGAGTAACAAAAATATCGACAACAGACTACCTTCCATAATGACAAGGATACCATCCATTGGAGTAACAAAAATCTCGGCAACAGACTACCTTCCATAAAGACAAGACTAACATCCATTGTTGTAACCAAAATCTCGACAACAAACTACCTTCCATAATAACAAGGCTACCATCAATTATAGTAACAAAAATCTCGACAATAGACAACCTTCCATAATGACAGGCTACCATCCATTGGAGTAACAAAAAGATCGACAATAGACTACCTTCCATAATGACAAGGTTACCTTTCATTGGAGTAACAAAAATATGAACAACAGACTACCTTCCATAGTGACAAGGCTACCATCCATTGGAGTGACAGAAATCACCACGACAGACTACCTTCCATAATGACAAGGCTAGCATCCATTGGAGTAACAAAAATCTTGACAACAAACTACCTTCCATAATGACAAGGCTACCATCCATTGAAGTAACAAAAATCTCGACGACTGACTACATTCCATAATGACAAGGCTACCATCCATTGGAGTAACAAAAATATCGACAACAGACTACCTTCCATAATGACAAGCCTACCATCCATTGGAATAACAAATATATCGACAACAAACTACCTTCCATAATGACAAGGCTACCATCCATTGGAGTAAAAAAAATATGAACAACATACTACCTTCCATCGTGACTAGGCTACCATCCATTGGAGTAATAAAAATCTCGACAACAAACTACATTCCATATTGACAAGGCTACCATCAATTGAAGTAACAAAAATCTCGACGACAGACTACCTTTCATAATGACAAGGCTACAATCCATTGGAGTAACAAAAATCTCGACAACATTCTACCTTACATAATGACAAGGTCACCATCCATTGGAATAACAAATATCTCGACAACAAACTACCTTCCATAATGACAAGGCTACCATCCATTGGAGTAACAAAGATATCGAGAATAGACTACCTTCCATAATGACAAGGCTAACATCCATTGTAGTAACAAAAATCTTGATAACAGACTACCTTCCATAATAACAAGGATACCATCCATTAGAGTAACAAAAATCTCGATAATAGACAACCTTCCATAATGAAAAGGCTACCATCCATTGGAGAAACAAAAATCTCGACAATAAACTACCTTCCATAATGACAAGGCTACCTTTCATTGGAGTAACAAAAATATGAACAACACACTACCTTCAATAGTGACAAGGCTACCATCCATTGGAGTGACAGAAATCACAACGAAGACTACCTTCCATAATGACAAGGCTAGCATCCATTGGAGTAACAAAAATCTCGACAACAAACTACCTTCCAAAATGACAAGGCTACCATCCATTGAAGTAACAAAAATCTCGACGACAGACTTCCTTCCATAATGACAAGGCTACAATCCATTGGAGTAACAAAAATATCGACAACAGACTACCTTCCATAATGACAAGGCTACCATCCATGGAATAACAAATATCTCGACAACAAACTACCTTCCATAATTACAAGGCTACCATCCATTGGAGTAACAAAGATATCGAGAACGGACTACCTTCCATAATGACAAGTCCACCATCCATTGGAGTAACAAAAAAAGCAACAACATACTACCTTCCATAATGTCAAGGATACCATCCATTGGAGTAACAAAAATCTCGGCAACAGACTACCTTCCATAAAGACAAGACTAACATCCATTGTTGTAACCAAAATCTCGACAACAAACTACCTTCCATAATAACAAGGCTACCATCCATTATAGTAACAAAAATCTCGACAATAGACAACCTTTCATAATGACAGGCTACCATCCATTGGAGTAACAAAAAGATCGACAATAGACTACCTTCCATAATGACAAGGTTACCTTTCATTGGAGTAACAAAAATATGAACAACAGACTACCTTCCATAGTGACAAGGCTACCATCCATTGGAGTGACAGAAATCACCACGACAGACTACCTTCCATAATGACAAGGCTAGCATCCATTGGAGTAACAAAAATCTTGACAACAAACTACCTTCCATAATGACAAGGCTACCATCCATTGAAGTAACAAAAATCTCGACGACTGACTACATTCCATAATGACAAGGCTACCATCCATTGGAGTAACAAAAATATCGACAACAGACTACCTTCCATAATGACAAGCCTACCATCCATTAGAATAACAAATATATCGACAACAAACTACCTTCCATAATGACAAGGCTACCATCCATTGGAGTAACAAAAATATGAACAACATACTACCTTCCATCGTGACTAGGCTACCATCCATTGGAGTAATAAAAATCTCGACAACAAACTACATTCCATAATGACAAGGCTACCATCAATTGAAGTAACAAAAATCTCGACGACAGACTACCTTTCATAATGACAAGGCTACAATCCATTGGAGTAACAAAAATCTCGACAACATTCTACCTTACATAATGACAAGGTCACCATCCATTGGAATAACAAATATCTCGACAACAAACTACCTTCCATAATGACAAGGCTACCATCCATTGGAGTAACAAAGATATCGAGAATAGACTACCTTCCATAATGACAAGGCTAACATCCATTGTAGTAACAAAAATCTTGATAACAGACTACCTTCCATAATAACAAGGATACCATCCATTAGAGTAACAAAAATCTCGATAATAGACAACCTTCCATAATGAAAAGGCTACCATCCATTGGAGTAACAAAAATCTCGACAATAAACTACCTTCCATAATGACAAGGCTACCTTTCATTGGAGTAACAAAAATATGAACAACACACTACCTTCCATAGTGATAAGGCTACCATCCATTGGAGTGACAAAAATCACAACGAAGACTACCTTCCATAATGACAAGGCTAGCATCCATTGGAGTAACAAAAATCTCGACAACAAACTACCTTCCAAAATGACAAGGCTACCATCCATTGAAGTAACAAAAATCTCGACGACAGACTACCTTCCATAATGACAAGGCTACAATCCATTGGAGTAACAAAAATATCGACAACAGACTACCTTCCATAATGACAAGGCTACCATCCATGGAATAACAAATATCTCGACAACAAACTACCTTCCATAATTACAAGGCTACCATCCATTGGAGTAACAAAGATATCGAGAACGGACTACCTTCCATAATGACAAGTCCACCATCCATTGGAGTAACAAAAAAAGCAACAACATACTACCTTCCATAATGACAAGGATACCATCCATTGGAGTAACAAAAATCTAGGCAACAGACTACCTTCCATAAAGACAAGACTAACATCCATTGTTGTAACCAAAATCTCGACAACAGACTACCTTCCATAATAACAAGGCTACCATCCATTATAGTAACAAAAATCTCGACAATAGACAACCTTCCATAATGACAAGGCTACCATCCATTGGAGTAACAAAAAGCTCGACAATAGACTACCTTCCATAATCACAAGGTTACCTTTCATTGGAGTAACAAAAATATGAACAATAGACTACCTTCCATAGTGACAAGACTACCATCCATTGGAGTGACAGAAATAACCACGACAGACTACCTTCCATAATGACAAGGCTAGCATCCATTGGAGTAACAAAAATCTTGACAACAAACTACCTTCCATAATGACAAGGCTACCATCCATTGAAGTAACAAAAATCTCGACGACTGACTACATTCCATAATGACAAGGCTACCATCCATTGGAGTAACAAAAATATCGACAACAGACTACCTTCCATAATGACAAGCCTACCATCCATTGGAATAACAAAAATCTCGACAACAAACTACCTTCCATAATGACAAGGCTACCATCCATTGGAGTAACAAAAATCTCGATGACAGACTACCTTTCATAATGACAAGGCTACAATCCATTGGAGTAACAAAAATATCGACAACAGACTACCTTACATAATGACAAGGCTACCATCCATTGGAATAACGAATATCTCGACAACAAACTACCTTCCATAATGACAAGGCTACCATCCATTGGAGTATCAAAGATATCGAGAATGGACTACCTTCCATAATGACAAGGATATGATCCATTGGAGTAACAAAAATCTCGACAACAAACTACCTTCCATAATGACAAGGCTACCATCCATTGGAATAAGAAAAATCTCGAGAACAGACTACCTTCCATAATGAAAAGGCTATCATCCAATGGAATGACAAAAATCTCGACAACATTCTACCTTCCATAATGATAAGTCTACCATCCATTGGAGTAACAAAAATCTCGACAACAGACTACCTTCCATAATGACAAGGAAACCATATATTGGAATAACAAAAATCTCGAGAACAGACTACCTTCCATAATGACAAGGCTAACATCCATTGTAGTAACAAAAATCTCGATAACAGACTACCTTCCATAATAACAAGGCTACCATCCATTGGAGTAACAAAAATTTCGACAATAGACTACCTTCCATAATGACAAGGCTACCTTTCATTGGAGTAACAAAAATATGAACAACAAACTACCTTCCATAGTTACAAGGCTACCATCCATTGGAGTGACATAAATCACAACGAAGACTACCTTCCATAATGACAAGGCTAGCATCCATTGGAGTAACAAAAATCTCGACAACAAACTACCTTCCATAATGACAAGGCTACCATGCATTGAAGTAACAAAAATCTCGACGACAGACTACCTTCCATAATGACAAGGCTATAATCCATTGGAGTAACAAAGATATCGACAACAGACTACCTTCCATAATTACAAGCCTACCATCCATTGGAATAACAAAAATATCGACAACAAACTACCTTCCATAATGACAAGGCTACCATCCATTGGAGTAACAAAAATATGAACAACAGACTACCTTCCATCGTGACTATGCTACCATCCATTGGAGTACCAAAAATCTCGACAACAAACTACATTCCATAATGGCAAGGCTACCATCCATTGAAGTAACAAAAATCTCTACGACAGACTACCTTTCATAATGAAAAGGCTACAATCCATTGGAGTAACAAAAATATCGACAACAGACTACCTTACATAATGACAAGGCTACCATCCATTGGAATAACAAATAACTCGACAACAAACTACCTTCCATAATGACAAGGCTACCATCCATTGGAGTAACAAAGATATCGAGAATGGAATACCTTCTATAATGACAAGGCTACGATCCATTGGAGTAACAAAAATCTCGACAACAGACTACCTTCCATAATGACAAGGCTACCATCCATTAGAATAAGAAAAATCTCGAGAACAGACTACCTTCCATAATGACAAGGCAATCATCCAATGGAATGACAAAAATCTCGACAACATTCTACCTTCCATAATGATAAGTCTACCATCCATTGGAGTAACAAAAATCTCGACAACAGACTACCTTCCATAATGACAAGGAAACCATCTATTAGAATAACAAAAATCTCGAGAACAGACTACCTTCCATAATTATAAGGCTAACATCCATTGTAGTAACAAAAATCTCGATAACAGACTACCTTCCATAATAACAAGGATACCATCCATTAGAGTAACAAAAATCTCGACAATAGACAACCTTCCATAATGACAAGGCTACCATCCATTGGAGTAACGAAAATCTCGACAATAGACTACCTTCCATATTGACAAGGCTACCTTTCATTGGAGTAACAAAATTATGAACAACAAAGTACCTTCCATAGTGACAAGGCTACCATCCATTGGTGTGACAGAAATCACAACGAAGACTACCTTCCATAATGACAAGGCTAGCACCCATTGGAGTAACAAAAACCTCGACAACAAACTACCTTCCATAATGACAAGGCTACCATCCATCGAAGTAACAGAAATATCGACGACAGACTACCTTCCATAATGACAAGGCTACAATCCATTGGAGTCACAAAAATATCGATAACAGACTACCTTCCATAATGACAAGGCTACCATCCATTGGAATAACAAATATCTCGACAACAAACTACCTTCCATAATTACAAGGCTATCATCCATTGGAGTAACAAAGATATCGAGAACGGACTACCTTCCATAATGACAATTCTACCATCCATTGGAGTAACAAAAATCTCAACAACATACTACCTTCCATAATGACAAGGATACCATCCATTGGAGTAACAAAAATCTCGGCAACAGACTACCTTCCATAACGACAAGGCTAACATCCATTGTTGTAACCAAAATCTCGACAACAGACTACCTTCCATAATGACAAGGCTACCATCCATTGGAGTAACAAAAAGCTCGACAATAGACTACCTTCCATAATGACAAGGTTACCTTTCATTGGAGTAACAAAAATATGAACAACAGACTACCTTCCATAGTGACAAGGCTACCATCCATTCGACTGACAGAAATCACAACGACAGACTACCTTCCATAATGACAAGGCTAGCATCCATTGGAGTAACAAAAATCTTGAAAACAAACTACCTTCCATAATGACAAGCCTACCATCCATTGAAGTAACAAAAATCTCGACGACTGACTACATTCCATAATGACAAGGCTACCATCCATTCGAGTAACAAAAATATCGACAACAGACTACCTTCCATAATGACAAGCCTACCATCCATTGGAATAACAAAAATCTCGACAACAAACTACCTTCCATAATGACAAGGCTACCATCCATTGGAGTAACAAAATTATCGACAACAGACTATATTCCATAATGACAAGGCTACAATCATTGGAGTAACAAAATTCTCGACAACAGACTAACTTCCATAATGACAAGGCTACAATCCATTGGAGTCCCAAAAATCTCGGCAACAAACTACCTTCCATAATGATAAGGCTACCATCCATTGGAATAAAAAAAATCTCGAGAACAGACTACCTTCCATAATGACAAGGCTATCATCCAATGGAATGACAAAAATCTTGACAACATTCTACCTTCCATAATGATAAGTCTACCATCCATTGGAGTAACAAAAATCTCGACAACAGACTATCTTCCATAATGACAAGGATACCATCTATTGGAATAACAAAAATCTCGAGAACAGACTACCTTCCATAATGACAAGGCTAAGATCCATTGTAGTAAAAAAAATCTCGACAACAGACTAACTTCCAAAATAACAAGGCTACCATCCATTAGAGTAACAAAAATCTCGACAATAGACAACCTTCAAGAATGATAAGGCTACCATCCATTGGAGTAACAAAAATCTCGCCAATAGACTACCTTCTATAATGACAAGGATACCTTTCATTGGAGTAAAAAACAATATGAACAACAGACTACCTTCCATAGTGACAAGGCTACCATCCATTGGAGTGACAAAAATCACAACGACAGACTACCTTCCATAATGACAAGGCTAGCATCCATTGGTGTAACAAAAATCTCGAAAACAAACTACCTTCAATAATGACAAGGCTACCATCCATTGAAGTAACAAAAATCTCGACGACATACTACATTCAATAATGACAAGGCTACCATCCATCGGAGTAACAAAAATATCGACAACAGACTACCTTCCATAATGACAAGGCTACCATGCATTTGAATAACAAAAATCTCGACAACAAAATACCTTCCATAATGACAAGGCTACCATCCATTGGAGTAACAAAATTATCGACAACAGACTATATTCCATAATGACATGGCTACAATCCATTGGAGTAACAAAATTCTCGACAACAGACTAACTTCCATAATGACAAGGCTACAATCCATTGGAGTAACAAAAATCTAGGCAACATACTACCTTCCATAATGACAAGGCTACCATCTATTGGAATAACAAAAATCTCGAGAATAGACTACCTTCCATAATGACAAGTCTACGATCCATTGGAGTAACAAAAATCTCAAAAACAAACTACATTCCAAAATGATAAGGCTACCATCCATTAGAGTAACAAAAAACTCAACAACAGACAACCTTCCATAATGAGAAGGCTACCATCCATTGGAGTAACAAAAATCTCGACAATACACTACCTTCCATAATGACAAGCCTACCATCCATTGGAGTAACAAAAATATGAACAACAGACTACCTTCCATAGTGACAAGTGTACCATCCATTGGAGTAACAAAAATCTCGACAACAAACTACCTTCCATAATGACAAGGCTACCATCCATTGAAGTAACAAAAATCTCGACGACAGACTAACTTCTATAATTACAAGGCTACAATCCATTGGAGAAACAAAAATATCGGCAACAAACTACCTTCCATAATGACAAGGCTACCATCCATTGGAATAACAAATATCTCGACAATAGACTACCTTCCATAATGAGAAGGCTACCATCCATTGGAGTTACAAAAATATAAACAACAAACTACTTTCCATAGTGACATGGCTACCATCCATTGGAGTGACAGAAATCACAATGACAGACTACCTTATATAATGACAAGGCTAGCATCCATTGGAGTAACAAAAATCTCGACAACACACTACCATCCATAATGACAAGGCTACCATCCATTGAAGTAACAAAAATCTCGACAACAAACTACCTTCCATAATGACAAGGCTACCATCCATTGGAGTAACAAAATTATTGACAACAAACTATATTCCATAATGACAAGGCTACAACCCATTAGAGTAACAAAAGTCTCGACAATAGACTATCTTCCATAATGACAAGGATACCATCCATTGGAGTAACAAAAATCTAGGCAACATACTACCTTCCATAATGACAAGGCTACCATCTATTGGAATAACAAAAATCTCGACAACAGACTACCTTCCATATTGACAAGGCTACCATCCATTGGAGTAACCAAAATCTCGAAAACAAACTACCTTCCAAAATGACAAGGCTACCATCCATTAGAGTAACAAAAATAACAACAATAGACAACCTTCCATAATGACAAGGCTACCATCCATTGGAGTAACAAAAATCTCAACATTAGACTACCTTCCATAATGACAAGGCTACCATCCATTGGAGTAACAAAAATATGAACAATAGACTACCTTCCATAGTGACAAGGTTACCATCAATTGGAGTAACAAAAATATCGACAACAAACTACCTTCTATAATGACAAGGCTACCATCCATTGAAGTAACAAAAATCTCGACGACAAACTACCTTCCATAATGACAAGGATACAATCCATTGGAGTAACAAAAATCTCGATGACAGACTACCTTCCATAATGACAAGGCTACCATCCATTGGAATAACAAATATCTTGACAAAAAACTACCTTCCATAATGACAAGGCTACCATCCATTGGAGTAACAAAGATA
Organism: Vicia faba; assembly: GCA_948472305.1. NCBI lineage: Eukaryota > Viridiplantae > Streptophyta > Magnoliopsida > Fabales > Fabaceae > Vicia > Vicia faba. Next base: position 758,682,757 of record OX451738.1, read on the forward strand.
TCGAGAACGGACTACCTTCCATAATGATAAGGCTACAATCCATTGGAGTAACAAAAATCTCGGAAACAGACTACCTTCCAAAATGACAAGGCTACCATCATTTAGAGTAACAAAAATCTCAACAACAGACAACCTTCCATAATGACAAGGCTACCATCAATTGGAGTAACAAAAATCTCGACAATAGACTACCTTCCATAATGAGAAGGCTACCATCCATTGGAGTAACAAAAATATGAACAATAGACTACCTTCCATAGTGACATGGATACCATCCATTGGAGTGACAGAAATCGCAACGACAAACTACCTTCTATAATGATAAGGCTAGCATCCATTGGAGTAACAAAAATCTAGACAACACACTACCATCCATAATGACAAGGCTACCATCCATTGAAGTAACAAAAATCTCGACAACAAACTACCTTCCATAATGACAAGGCTACCATCCATTGAAGTAACAAAATTATTGACAACAGACTATATTCCATAATGACAAGGCTACAATCATTGGAGTAACAAAATTCTCGACAACAGACTAACTTCCATAATGACAAGGCTACCATCCATTGGAATAAAAAAAATCTCAAGAACAAACTACATTCCATAATGACAAGGCTATCATACAATGGAATGGCAAAAATCTTGACAACATTCTACCTTCCATAATGATAAGTCTACCATCCATTGGAGTAACAAAAATCTCGACAACAGACTATCTTCCATAATGACAAGGATACCATCTATTGGAATAACAAAAATATCGAGAACAAACTACCTTCCATAATGACAAGGCTCAGATCCATTGTAGTAAAAAAAATCTCGACAACAGACTACCTTCCAAAATAACAAGGCTACCATCCATTAGAGTAACAAAAATCTCGACAATAGACAACCTTCCATAGTGACAAGGCTACCATCCATTGGAGTGACAAAAATCACAACGACAGACTACCTTCCATAATGACAAGGCTAGCATCCATTGGAGTAACAAAAATCTCGACAACAAACTACCTTCAATAATGACAAGGCTACCATCCATTGAAGTAACAAAAATATCGACGACAGACTACATTCCATAATGACAAGGCTACCATCCATCGGAGTAAAAAAAATATCGACAACAGACTACCTTCCATAATGACAAGGCTACCATGCATTTGAATAACAAAAATCTCGATAAAAAACTACCTTCCATAATGACAAGGCTACCATCCATTGGAGTAACAAACTCATCGACAACAGACTATATTCCATAATGACATGGATACAATCCATTGGAGTAAAAAAATTCTCGACAATAGACTACCTTCCATAATGACAAGGATACCATCCATTGGAGTAACAAAAATCTTGGCAACATACTACCTTCCATAATGACAAGTCTACCATCCATTGGAGTAACAAAAATCTCGAAAACAGACTACCTTCCAAAATGACAAGGCGACCATCCATTAGAGTAACAAAAATATCAACAACAGACAACCTTCCATAATGACAAGGCTACCATCCATTGGAGTAACAAAAATCTCGACAATACACTACCTTCCATAATGACAAGGCTACCATCCATTGGAGTAACAAAAATATGAACAACAGACTACCTTCTATAGTGACAAGGCTACCATCCATTGAGTAATAAAAATCTCGACAACAAACTACCTTCCATAATGACAAGGCTACCATCCATTGAAGTAACAAAAATCTCGACGACAGACTAACTTCCATAATGACAAGGCTACAATCCATTGGAGTAACAAACATATCGACAAAAGACTACCTTCCATAATGACAAGGCTACCTTCCAGTGGAATAACAAATATCTCGACAATAGACTACCTTCCATAATGAGAAGGCTACCATCCATTGGAGTAACAAAAATATTAACAACAGACTACCTTCCATAGTGACATGGCTACCATCCATTGGAGTGACAGAAATCACAACGACAGACTACCTTCTATAATGACAAGGCTAGCATCCATTGGAGTATCAAAAATCTCGACAACACACTACCATCCATAATGACAAGGCTACCATCCATTGGAGTAACAAAATTATCGACAACAGACTATATTCCATAATGACAAGGCTACAATCCATTGGAGTAACAAAAATCTCGACAACAGACTACCTTCCATAATGACAAGGCTACCATCCATTGGAGTAACAAAAATCTCGAAAACAGACTACCTTCCAAAATGACAAGGCTACCATCCATTAGAGTAACAAAAATCACAACAACAGACAACCTTCCATAATGACAAGTCTACCATCCATTGGAGTAACAAAAATCTCAACAATAGACTACCTTTCATAATGACAAGGCTACCATCCATTGGAGTAACAAAAATATGAACAATAGACTACCTTCCATAATGACAAGGCTACCATATATTGAAGTAACAAAAATCTCGACGACAGACTACCTTCCATAATGACAAGGCTACAATCCATTGGAGTAACAAAAATCTCGACGACAGACAACCTTCCAAAATGACAAGGCTACCATCCATTGGAATAAAAAATATCTCAACAAAAAACTACCTTCCATAATGACAAGGCTACCATCCATTGGAGTAACAAAGATATTTAGAACAGACTACCTTCCATAATGACAAGGCTACAATCCATTGGAGTAACAAAAATCTCGGAAACAGACTACCTTCCAAAATGACAAGGCTACCGTCATTTAGAGTAACAAAAATATAAACAACAGACAACCTTCCATAATGACAAGGCTACCATCCATTGGAGTAACAAAAATCTCGACAATAGACTACCTTCCATAATGAGAAGGCTACCATCCATTGGAGTAACAAAAATCTCGACATCAAACTACCTTCCATAATGACAAGGCTACCATCCATTGGAGTAACAAAATTATCGACAACAGATTACATTCCATAATGACAAGGCTACCATCCATTGGAGTAACAAAAATCTCGAGAATAGGCTACCTTCCATAATGACAAGGCTACCATCCATTGGAGTAACAAAAATATGAACAACTGACTACCTTCCATCGTGACTAGGCTACCATCCATTGGAGTAACAAAAATCTCGACAACAAACTACCTTCCATAATGACAAGGCTACCATACATTGAAGTAACAAAAATCTCGACGACAGACTACCTTTCATAATGACAAGGCTACAATCCATTGGAGTAATAAAAATATCGACAACAGACTACCTTACATAATGACAAGGCTACCATCCATTGGAATAACAAATATCTCGACAACAAAATACCTTCCATAATGAAAAGGCTACCATCCATTGGAGTAACAAAGATATTGAGAATGGACTAACTTCCATAATGACAAGGCTACAATGCATTGGAGTAACAAAAATCTCGACAACAAACTACCTTCCATAATGACAAGGCTACCATCCATTGGAATAAGAAAAATCTCGAGAACAGACTACCTTCCATAATGACAAGGCTATCATCCAATGGAATGACAAAAATCTCGACAACATTCTACCTTCCATAATGATAAGTCTACCATCCATTGGAGTAACAAAAATCTCGACAACAGACTACCTTCCATAATGACAAGGATACCATCTATTGGAATAACAAAAATCTCGAGAACAGACTACCTTCCATAATGACAAGGCTAACATCCATTGTAGTAACAAAAATCTCGACAACAGACAAACTTCCATAATAACAAGGATACCATCCATTAGTGTAACAAAAATCTCGACAATAGACAACCTTCCATAATAACAAGGCTACCATCCGTTGGAGTATCAAAAATATCAACAATAGACTACCTTCCATAATGACAAGGCTACCTTTCATTGGAGTAACAAAAATATGAACAACAAACTACCTTCCATAGTGACAAGGCTACCATCCATTGGAGTGACAGAAATCACAACGGAAGACTACCTTCCATAATGACAAGGCTACCACCCATTGAAGTAACAAAAATCTCGACGACAGACTACCTTCCATAATGACAAGGCTACAATCCATTAGAGTAACGAAAATATCGAAAACAGACTTCCTTCCATAATGACAAGGATACCATCCATTGGAATAACAAATATCTCGACAACAAACTACCTTCCATAATGACAAGGCTACCATCCATTGGAGTAACATAGATATCGAGAACGGACTACCTTCCATAATGACAAGGCTACAATCCATTGGAGTAACCAAAATCAAGGCAACAAATTACCTTCCATAATGACAAGGCTACCATCCATTGGAATAAGAAAAATCTCGAGAACAGACTACCATCCATTATGACAAGGTTATCATACAATGGAATGACAAAAATCTCGACAACATTCTACCTTCCATAATGATAAGTCTACCATCCATTGGAGTAACAAAAATCTCGACAACAGACTACCTTCCATAATGACAAGGATACCATCTATTGGAATAACAAAAATCTCGAGAACAAACTACCTTCCATAATGACAAGGCTAACATCCATTGTAGTAACAAAAATGTCGACAACAGACTACCTTCCATAATAACAAGGATACCATCCATTAGAGTAACAAAAATCTCGACAATAGACAACCTTCCATAATAACAAGGATACCATCCATTGGAGTAACAAAAATATCGACAATAGACTACCTTCCATAATGACAAGGCTACCTTTCTTTGGAGTAACAAAAATGTCGACAACAGACTACCTTCCATAATAACAAGGATACCATCCATTAGAGTAACAAAAATCTCGACAATAGACAACCTTCCATAATAACAAGGATACCATCCATTGGAGTAATAAAAATATCGACAATAGACTACCTTCCATAATGACAAGGCTACCTTTCATTGGAGTAACAAAAATATGAACAACAAACTACCTTCCATAGTGACAAGGCTACCATCCATTGGAGTGACAGAAATCACAACGACAGACTACCTTCCATAATGACAAGGCTAGCATCCCTTGGAGTAACAAAAATATCGACAACAAACTACCTTCCATAATGACAAGGCTACCATCCATTGAAGTAACAAAAATCTCGACGACAGACTACCTTCCATAATGACAAGGCTACAATCCATTGGAGTAATAAAAATATCGACAATAGACTTCCTTCCATAATGACAAGGCTACCATCCATTGGAATAACAAATATCTCGACAACAAACTACCTTCCATATAGACAAGGCTACCATCCATTGTAGTAACATAGGTATCGAGAACGGACTACCTTCCATAATGACAAGGGTACAATCCATTGGAGTAACAAAAATCAAGGCAACAGACTACCTTCCATAATGACAAGGCTACCATCCAATGGAATAAGAAAAATCACGAGAACAGACTACCTTCCATAATGACAAGGTTATCATACAATGGAATGACAGAAATCTTGACAACATTCTACCTTCCATAATGATAAGTCTACCATCCATTGGAGTAACAAAAATCTCGACAACAGACTACCTTCCATAATGACAAGGATACCATCTATTGGAATAACAAAAATCTCGACAATAGACTACCTTCCATAATGACAAGGCTAACATCCATTGTAGGAACAAAAATCTCGACAACAAACTACCTTCCATGATAACAAGGCTACAATACATTAGAGTAAAAAAAATCTCGACAATAGACAACTTTCCATAATGACAAGGCTACCATCAATTGAAGTAACAAAAATCTCGACAATAGACTACTTTCCATAATGACAAGGATACCTTTCATTGGAGTAACAAAAATATGAACAACAGACTAGCTTCTATAGTGACAAGGCTACCATCCATTGGAGTGACAAATATCACAACGACAAACTACCTTCCATAATGACAAGGCTAGCATCCATTGGAGTAACAAAAATCTCGACAACAAACTACCTTCCATAATGACAAGGCTACCATCCATTGAAGTAACAAAAATCTCGATGACAGACTACCTTCCATAATGACAAAGCTACAATCCATTGGAGTAACAAAAATATTGAGAACATACTTCCTTCCATAATGACAAGGCTACCATCCATTGGAATAACAAATATCTCGACAACAAACTACCTTCCATAATTACAAGGCTACCATCCATTAGAGTAACATAGATATCGAGAACGGACTACCTTCCATAATGACAAGGCTACAATCCATTGGAGTAACAAAAATCTCAGCAACAGACTACCTTCCATAATGACAAGGCTACCATCCATTGGAATAAGAAAAATCTCGAGAACATACTTCCTTCCATAATGACAAGGCTATCATACAATGGAATGACAAAAATCTCGACAACATTCTACCTTCCATAATGATAAGTCTACCATCCATTGGAGTAACAAAAATCTCGACAACAGACTACCTTCCATAATGACAAGGATACCTTCTATTGGAATAACAAAAATCTCGAGAACAGACTACCTTCCATAATGACAAGGCTAAAATCCATTGTAGTCACACAAAAATCTCGACAACAGACTACCTTCCACAATAACAAGGATACCATCCATTAGAGTAACAAAAATCTCGACAACAGACAACCTTCCATAATAACAAGGCTACCATCCATTGGAGTAACAAAAATATCGACAATAGACTACCTTCCATAATGACAAGGCTACCTTTCATTGGAGTAACAAAAATATGAACAACAAACTACCTTCCATAGTGAAAAGGCTACCATGCATTGGAGTGACAGAAATCACAACGACAGACTACCTTCCATAATGACAAGGCTAGCATCCCTTGGAGTAACAAAAATATACACAACAAACTACCTTCCATAATGACAAGGCTACCATCCATTGAAGTAACAAAAATCTCGACGACAGACTACCTTCCATAATGACAAGGCTACAATCCATTGGAGTAACAAAAATATCGACAACAGACTTCCTTCCATAATGGCAAGGCTACCATCCATTGGGATAACAAATATCTCGACGACAAACTACTTTCCATAATGACAAGGCTACCAACCATTGGAGTAACATAGATATCGAGAACGGACTACCTTCCATAATGACAAGGCTACAATCCATTGGAGTAACAAAAATCAAGGCAACAGACTACCTTCCATAATGACAAGGCTACCATCCATTGGAATAAGAAAAATCTCGAGAACAGACTACCTTCCATAATGACAAGGTTATCATACAATGGAATGACAAAAATCTCGACAACATTCTACCTTCCATAATGATAAGTCTCCCATCCATTGGAGTAAAAAAAATCTCGACAACAGACTACCTTCCATAATGACAAGGATACCATCTATTGGAATAACAAAAATCTCGAGAACATACTACCTTCCATAATTACAAGGCTAACATCCATTGTAGGAACAAAAATGTCGACAACAGACTACCTTCCATAATAACAAGGATACCATCCATTAGAGTAACAAAAATCTCGACAATAGACAACCTTCCATAATGACAAGGCTACCATCCATTGAAGTAACAAAAATCTCGACAATAGACTACCTTCCATAATGACAAGGATACCTTTCATTGGAGTAACAAAAATATGAACAATAGACTAGCTTCCATAGTGACAAGGCTACCATCCATTGGAGTGACAGATATCACAACGACAAACTACCTTCCATAATTACAAGGCTACCATCCATTGGAGTAACAAAAATCTCGACAACAAACTACCTTCCACAATGACAAGGCTTCCATCCATTGAAGTAACAAAAATCTCGACGACCGACTACCTTCCATAATGACAAGGCTACAATCCATTGGAGAAACAAAAATATTGAAAACATACTTCCTTCCATAATGACAAGGCTACCATCCATTGGAATAACAAATATCTCGACAACAAACTACCTTCCATAATTACAAGGCTACCATCCATTGGAGTAACATAGATATCGAGAACGGACTACCTTCCATAATGACAAGGCTACAATCCATTGGAGTAACAAAAATCTCGGCAACAAACTACCTTCCATAATGACAAGGCTACCATCCATTGGAATAAGAAAAATCTCGAGAACATACTACCTTCCATAATGACAAGGTTATCATACAATGAAATGACAAAAATCTCGACAACATTCTACCTTCCATAATGATAAGTCTACCATCCATTGGAGTAAAAAAAATCTCGACAACAGAGTACCTTCCATAATGACAAGGATACCATCTATTGGAATAACAAAATTCTCGAGAACATACTACCTTCCATAATTACAAGGCTAACATCCATTGTAGGAACAAAAATCTCGACAACAAACTACCTTCCATAATAACAAGGCTACAATACATTAGAGTAACAAAAATCTCGACAATAGACAACCTTCCATAATGACAAGGCTACCATCCATTGAAGTAACAAAAATCTCGACAATAGACTACCTTCCATAATGACAAGGATACCTTTCATTGGAGTAACAAAAATATGAACAATAGACTAGCTTCCATAGTGACAAGGCTACCATCCATTGGAGTGACAGATATCACAACGACAAACTACCTTCCATAATTACAAGGCTACCATCCATTGGAGTAACAAAAATCTCGACAACAAACTACCTTCCACAATGACAAGGCTACCATCCATTGAAGTAACAAAAATCTCGACGACCGACTACCTTCCATAATGACAAGGCTACAATCCATTGGAGTAACAAAAATATTGAAAACATACTTCCTTCCATAATGACAAGGCTACCATCCATTGGAATAACAAATATCTCGACAACAAACTACCTTCCATAATTACAAGGCTACCATCCATTGGAGTAACATAGATATCGAGAACGGACTACCTTCCATAATGACAAGGCTACAATCCATTGGAGTAACAAAAATCTCGGCAACAAACTACCTTCCATAATGACAAGGCTACCATCCATTGGAATAAAAAATATCTCGAGAACATACTACCTTCCATAATGATAAGGCTATCATACAATGGAATGACAAAAATCTCGACAACATTCTACCTTCCATAATGATAAGTCTACCATCCATTGGAGTAACAAAAATCTCGACAAAAGACTACCTTCCATAATGACAAGGATACCATCTATTGGAATAACAAAAATCTCGAGAACATACTACCTTCCATAATGACAAGGCTAACATCCATTGTAGGAACAAAAATATCGACAACAAACTACCTTCCATAATAACAAGGCTACCATACATTAGAGTAACAAAAATCTCGACAATAGACAACCTTCCATAATGACTAGGCTACCATCCATTGAAGTAACAAAAATATCGACAATAGACTACCTTCCATAATGATAAGGATACCTTTCATTGGAGTAACAAAAATATGAACAACAGACTACCTTCCATAGTGACAAGGCTACCATCCATTGGAGTGACAGAAATCACAACAACAAACTACCTTCCATAATGACAAGGCTAGCATCCATTGGAGTAACAAAAATCTCGACGACAGACTACCTTCCATAATGACAAGGCTACAATCCATTGGAGTCACAAAAATATCGAGAACAGACTTCCTTCCATAATGACAAGACTACCATCCATTGGAATAACAAATATCTCGATAACAAACTACCTTCCATAATTACAAGGCTACCATCCATTAGAGTAACAAAGATATTGAGAACGGACTACCTTCCATAATGACAAGGCTACAATCCATTGGAGTAACAATGTTCTCGACAAGAGACTATCTTCAATAATGACAAGGATACCATCCATTGGAATAACAAAAATCTCGGCAACAGACTACCTTCTATAATGACAAGGCTACCATCCATTGGAATAAAAAAAATCTCGAGAACTGACTACCTTCCATAATGACAAGGCTAACATCCATTGTAGTAACAAAAATCTCGACAACAGACTACCTTCCATAATGACAAGGCTACCTTTCATTGGAGTAACAAAAATATGAACAACAAACTACCTTCCATAGTGACAAGGCTACCATCCATTGGAGTGACAGAAATCACAACGACAGACTACCTTCCATAATGACAACGCTAGCATCCCTTGGAGTAACAAAAATCTCGACAACAAACTACCTTCCATAATGACAAGGCTACCATCCATTGAAGTAACAAAAATCTTGACGACAGACTACCTTCCATAATGACAAGGCTACAATCCATTGGAGTAACAAAAATATCGACAACAGACTTCCTTCCATAATGACAAGGCTACCATCCATTGGAATAACAAATATCTCGACAACAAACTACCTTCCATAATGACAAGGCTACCATCCATTGGAGTAACATAGATATTGAGAACGGACTACCTTCCATAATGACAAGGCTACAATCCATTGGAGTAACAAAAATCTCGGTAACAGACTACCTTCCATAATGACAAGGCTACCATCCATTGGAATAAGAAAAATCTCGAGAACAGACTACATTCCATAATGACAAGGCTATCATACAATGGAATGACAAAAATCTCGACAACATTCTACCTTCCATAATGATAAGTCTACCATCCATTGGAGTAACAAAAATCTCGACAAAAGACTACCTTCCATAATGACAAGGATACCATCTATTGGAATAACAAAAATCTCGAGAACATACTACCTTCCATAATGACAAGGCTAACATCCATTGTAGGAACAAAAATATCGACAACAAACTACCTTCCATAATAACAAGGCTACCATACATTAGAGTAACAAAAATCTCGACAATAGACAACCTTCCATAATGACAAGGCTACCATCCATTGAAGTAACAAAAATCTCGACAATAGACTACCTTCCATAATGATAAGGATACCTTTCATTGGAGTAGCAAAAATATGAACAACAGACTACCTTCCATAGTGACAAGGCTACCATCCATTGGAGTGACAGAAATCACAACAACAAACTACCTTCCATAATGACAAGGCTAGCATCCATTGGAGTAACAAAAATCTCGACGACAGACTACCTTCCATAATGACAAGGCTACAATCCATTGGAGTCACAAAAATATCGAGAACAGACTTCCTTCCATAATGACAAGACTACCATCCATTGGAATAACAAATATCTCGATAACAAACTACCTTCCATAATTACAAGGCTACCATCCATTAGAGTAACAAAGATATTGAGAACGGACTACCTTCCATAATGACAAGGCTACAATCCATTGGAGTAACAATGTTCTCGACAAGAGACTATCTTCAATAATGACAAGGATACCATCCATTGGAATAACAAAAATCTCGGCAACAGACTACCTTCTATAATGACAAGGCTACCATCCATTGGAATAAAAAAAATCTCGAGAACTGACTACCTTCCATAATGACAAGGCTAACATCCATTGTAGTAACAAAAATCTCGACAACAGACTACCTTCCATAATGACAAGGCTACCTTTCATTGGAGTAACAAAAATATGAACAACAAACTACCTTCCATAGTGACAAGGCTACCATCCATTGGAGTGACAGAAATCACAACGACAGACTACCTTCCATAATGACAACACTAGCATCCCTTGGAGTAACAAAAATCTCGACAACAAACTACCTTCCATAATGACAAGGCTACCATCCATTGAAGTAACAAAAATATTGACGACAGACTACCTTCCATAATGACAAGGCTACAATCCATTGGAGTAACAAAAATATCGACAACAGACTTCCTTCCATAATGACAAGGCTACCATCCATTGGAATAACAAATATCTCGACAACAAACTACATTCCATAATGACAAGTCTACCATCCATTGGAGTAACATAGATATTGAGAACGGACTACCTTCCATAATGACAAGGCTACAATCCATTGGAGTAACAAAAATCTCGGTAACAGACTACCTTCCATAATGACAAGGCTACCATCCATTGGAATAAGAAAAATCTCGAGAACAGACTACATTCCATAATGACAAGGCTATCATACAATGGAATGACAAAAATCTCGACAACATTCTACCTTCCATAATGATAAGTCTACCATCCATTGGAGTAACAAAAATCTCGACAACAGACAACCTTCTATAATGACAAGGATACCATCTATTGGAATAACAAGAATCTCGAGAACATACTACCTTCCATAATGACAAGGCTAACATCCATTGTAGGAACAAAAACCTCGACAACAAACTACCTTCCATAATAACAAGGCTACCATACATTAGAGTAACAAAAATCTCGACAATAGACAACCTTCCATAATGACAAGGCTACCATCCATAGAAGTAACAAAAATCTCGACAATAGACTACCTTCCATAATGACAAGGATACCTTTTATTGGAGTAACAAAAATATGAACAACAGACTACCTTCCATACTGACAAGGCTACCATCCATTGGAGTGACAGAAATCACAACGACAAACTACCTTCCATAATGACAAGGCTAGCATCCATTGGAGTAACAAAAATCTCGACAACAAACTACCTTCCATAATGACAAGGCTACCATCCATTGAAGTAACAAAAATCTCGACGACAGACTACCTTCCATAATGACAAAGCTACAATCCATTGGAGTAACAAAAATATCGAGAGCATACTTCCTTCCATAATGACAAGGCTACCATCCATTGGAATAACAAATATCTCGACAACAAACTACCTTCCGTAATTACAAGGCTACCATCCATTGGAGTAACAAAGATATCGAGAACGGACTACCTTCTGTAATGACAAGGCTACAATCCATTGGAGTAACAAAGTTGTCGACAACAGACTACCTTCCATAATGACAAGGATACCATCCATTGGAATAACAAAAATCTCGGTAACAGACTACCTTCCATAATGACAAGGCTACCATCCATTGGAATAAGAAAAATCTCGAGAACAGTCTACCTTCCATAATGACAAGGCTACCATCCAATGGAATGACAAAAATCTAGACAACATTCTACCTTCCATAATGATTAGTCTACCATCCATTGGAGTAACAAAAATCTCGACAACAGACTACCTTCTATAATAACAAGGCTACCATCCATTATAGTAACAAAATTCTCGACAATAGACAACCTTCCATAATGACAAGGCTACAATCCATTGGAGTAACAAAAAGCTCGATAATAGACTACCTTCCATAATGACAAGGTTACTTTTCATTGGAGTAACAAAAATATGAACAACAAACTACCTTCCATAGTGACAAGGCTACCATCCATTGGAGTGACAGAAATCACAACGACAAAGTACCTTCCATAATGACAAGGCTAGCATCCATTGGAGTAACAAAAATCTCGACAACAAACTACCTTCCATAATGACAAGGCTACCATCCATTGAAGTAACAAAAATCTGGACGACTTACTACATTCAATAATGACAAGGCTACAATCCATTGGAGTAACAAAATTCTCGACAACAGACTAACTTCCATGATGACAAGGATACCATCCATTGGAGTAACAAAAATCTTGGCAACATACTACCTTCCATAATGACAAGGCTACCATCTATTGGAATAACAAAAATCTCGACAACAAACTACCTTCCATAATGACAAGGCTACCATCCATTGGAGTAACAAAAATCTCGACAATAGGCTACCTTCCATAATGACAAGGCTACCATCCATTGGAGTAACAAAAATATGAACAACAAACTACCTTCCATCGTGACTAGGCTACCATCCATTGGAGTAACAAAATTCTCGACAACAAACTACCTTCCATAATGACAAGGCTACCATCCATTGAAGTAACAAAAATCTCGAAGACAGACTACCTTTCATAATGACAAGGCTACAATCCATTGGAGTAACAAAAATATCGACAACAGACTACCTTACATAATGACAAGGCTACCATCCATTGGAATAACAAATATCTCGACAACAAAATACCTTCCATAATGATAAGTCTACCATCCATTGCAGAAACAAAGATATCGAGAAAGGACTACCTTCCATAATAACATGGCTACAATCCATTGGAGTAACAAAAATCTCGACAACAGACTACCTTCCATAATGACAAGGCTTCCATCCATTTGAATAAGAAAAATCTCGAGAACAGACTACCTTCCATAATGACAAGGCTATCATCCAATGGAATGACAAAAATCTCGACAACCTTCTACCTTCCATAATGATAAGTCTACCATCCATTGGAGTAACAAAAATCTCGACAACAGACTACCTTCCATAATGACAAGGATACCATCTATTGGAATAACAAAAATCTCGAGAACAAACTACCTTCCATAATGACAAGGCTAACATCCATTGTAGTAACAAAAATCTCGACAACAGACTACCTTTTATAATAACAAGGATACCATCCATTAGAGTAACAAAAATCTCGACAATAGACAACCTTCCATAATGACAATGCTACCATCCATTGGAGTAACAAAAATCTCGACAATAGACTACCTTCCATAATGACAAGGCTACCTTTCATTGGAGTAACACAAATATGAACAACAAACTACCTTCCATAGTGACAAGGCTACCATCCATTGGAGTGACAGAAATCACAACGACATACTACCTTCCATAATGACAAGGCTAGCATCCCTTGGAGTAACAAAAATATCGACAACAAACTACCTTCCATAATGACAAGGCTACCATTCATTGAAGTAACAAAAATCTCGACGACATACTACCTTCCATAATGCCAAGGCTATAATCCATTGGAGTAACAAAAATATCGACAACAGACTTCCTTCCATAATGACAAGGCTACCATCCATTGGAATAACAAATATCTCGACAACAAACTACCTTCCATAATGACAAGGCTACCATCCATTGGAGTAACAAAATTATCGACAACAGACTATATTCCATAATGACATGGCTACAATCCATTGGAGTAACAAAATTCCCGACAACAGACTACCTTCCATAGTGACAAGGCTACCATCCATTGAAGTAACAAAAATCTCGACGGCAGACTACCTTTCATAATGACAAGGCTACAATCCATTGGAGTAACAAAAATATCGACAATAGACTACCTTACATAATGACAAGGCTACCATCCATTGGAATAAAAAATATCTCGACAACAAAATAACTTCCATAATGAAAAGGCTACCATCCATTGCATTAACAAAGATATCGAGAATGGACTACCTTCCATAATGACAAGGCTACAATCCATTGGAGTAACAAAAATCTCGACAATAGACTACCTTCCATAATGACAAGCCTACCATCCATTTGAATAAGAAAAATCTCGAGAACAGACTACCTTCCATAATGACAAGGCTATCATCCAATGGAATGACAAAAATCTCGACAACATTCTACCTTCCATAATGATATTTCTACCATCCATTGGAGTAACAAAAATCTCGACAACAGACTACCTTCCATAATGACAAGGATACCATCTATTGGAATAACAAAAATCTCGAGAATAGACTACCTTCCATAATGACAAGGCTAACATCCATTGTAGTAACAAAAATCTCGACAACAGACTACCTTCCATAATAACAAGGATAACATCCATTAGAGTAACAAAAATCTCGACAGTTGACAACCTTCCATAATGACAAGGCTACCATCCATTGTAGTAACAAGAATCTCGACAATAGACTACCTTCCATAATGACAAGGCTAGCATCCCTTGGAGTAACAAAAATATCGACAACAAACTACCTTCCATAATGACAAGGCTACCATCCATTAAAGTAACAAAAATCTCGATGACACACTACCTTCCATAATGACAAGGCTACAATCAATTGGAGTAACAAAAATATGGACAACAGACTACCTTCCATAATGACAAGGCTACCATGCATTTGAATAACAAAAATCTCGACAACAAACTACCTTCCATAATGACAAGGCTACCATCCATTGGAGTAACAAAATTATCGACAACAGACTAACTTCCATAATGACAAGGATACCATCCATTGGAGTAACAAAAATCTTGGCAACATACTACCTTCCATAATGACAAGGCTACCATCTATTAGAATAACAAAAATCTCGACAACAGACTACCTTCCATAATGACAAGGCTACCATCCATTGGAGTAACAAAAATCTCGACAATAGGCTACCTTCCATAATGACAAGGCTACCATCCATTGGAGTAACAAAAATATGAACAACAAACTACCTTCCATCGTGACTAGGCTACCATCCATTGGAGTAACAAAATTCTCGACAACAAACTACTTTCCATAGTGACAAGGCTACCATCCATTGAAGTAACAAAAATCTCGACGACAGACTACCTTTCATAATGACAAGGCTACAATCCATTGGAGTAACAAAAATATCGACAATAGACTACCTTACATAATGACAAGGCTACCATCCATTGGAATAACAAATATCTCGACAACAAAATACCTTCCATAATGATAAGTCTACCATCCATTGCAGAAACAAAGATATCGAGAAAGGACTACCTTCCATAATAACATGGCTACAATCCATTGGAGTAACAAAAATCTTGACAACAGACTACCTTCCATAATGACAAGGCTACCATCCATTTGAATAAGAAAAATCTCGAGAACAGACTACCTTCCATAATGACAAGGCTATCATCCAATGGAATGACAAAAATCTCGACAACATTCTACCTTCCATAATGATAAGTCTACCATCCATTGGAGTAACAAAAATCTCGACAACAGACTACCTTCCATAATGACAAGGATACCATCTATTGGAATAACAAAAATCTCGAGAACAAACTACCTTCCATAATGACAAGGCTAACATCCATTGTAGTAACAAAAATCTCGACAACAGACTACCTTCTATAATAACAAGGATACCATCCATTAGAGTAACAAAAATCTCGACAATAGACAACCTTCCATAATGACAATGCTACCATCCATTGGAGTAACAAAAATCTCGACAATAGACTACCTTCCATAATGACAAGGCTACCTTTCATTGGAGTAACAAAAATATGAACAACAAACTACCTTCCATAGTGACAAGGCTACCATCCATTGGAGTGACAGAAATCACAACGACATACTACCTTCCATAATGACAAGGCTAGCATCCCTTGGAGTAACAAAAATATCGACAACAAACTACCTTCCATAATGACAAGGCTACCATTCATTGAAGTAACAAAAATCTCGATGACATACTACCTTCCATAATGCCAAGGCTACAATCCATTGGAGTAACAAAAATATCGACAACAGACTTCCTTCCATAATGACAAGGCTACCATCCATTGGAATAACAAAAATCTCGACAACAAACTACCTTCCATAATGACAAGGCTACCATCCATTGGAGTAACAAAATTATCGACAACAGACTATATTCCATAATGACATGGCTACAATCCATTGGAGTAACAAAATTCCCGACAACAGACTACCTTCCATAGTGACAAGGCTACCATCCATTGAAGTAACAAAAATCTCGACGGCAGACTACCTTTCATAATGACAAGGCTACAATCCATTGGAGTAACAAAAATATCGACAATAGACTACCTTACATAATGACAAGGCTACCATCCATTGGAATAACAAATATCTCGACAACAAAATAACTTCCATAATGAAAAGGCTACCATCCATTGCATTAACAAAGATATCGAGAATGGACTACCTTCCATAATGACAAGGCTACAATCCATTGGAGTAACAAAAATCTCGACAACAGACTACCTTCCATAATGACAAGCCTACCATCCATTTGAATAAGAAAAATCTCGAGAACAGACTACCTTCCATAATGACAAGGCTATCATCCAATGGAATGACAAAAATATCGACAACATTCTACCTTCCATAATGATATTTCTACCATCCATTGGAGTAACAAAAATCTCAACAACAAACTACCTTCCATAATGACAAGGATACCATCTATTGGAATAACAAAAATCTCGAGAATAGACTACCTTCCATAATGACAAGGCTAACATCCATTGTAGTAACAAAAATCTCGACAACAGACTACCTTCCATAATAACAAGGATACCATCCATTAGAGTAACAAAAATCTCGACAGTTGACAACCTTCCATAATGACAAGGCTACCATCCATTGGAGTAACAAGAATCTCGACAATAGACTACCTTCCATAATGACAAGGCTAGCATCCCTTGGAGTAACAAAAATATCGACAACAAACTACCTTCCATAATGACAAGGCTACCATCCATTAAAGTAACAAAAATCTCGATGACACACTACCTTCCATAATGACAAGGCTACAATCAATTGGAGTAACAAAAATATGGACAACAGACTTCCTTCCATAAAGACAAGGCTACCACCCATTGGAATAACAAATATCTGGAAAACAAACTACCTTCCATAATGACAAGGCTACCATCCATTGGAGTAACATAGATATCGAGAATGAACTACCTTCCATAATGACAAGGCTACAATCCATTGGAGTAACAAAAATCTCGGCAACAGACTACCTTCCATAATGACAAGGCTACCATCCATTGGAATAAGAAAAATCTCGAGAACAGACTACCTTCCATAATGTCAAGGCTATCATACAATGGAATGAAAAAAATCTCGACAACATTCTACCTTCCATAATGGTAAGTCTACCATCCATTGGAGTAACAAAAATCTCGACAACAGACTACCTTCCATAATGACAAGGATACCATCTATTGGAATAACAAAAATCTCGAGAACATACTACCTTCCATAATGACAAGGCTAACATCCATTGTAGGAACAAAAATCTCGACAACAAACTACCTTCCATAATAACAAGGCTACAAATCATTAGAGTAACAAAAATCTCGACAATAGACAACCTTCCATAATGACAAGTCTACCATCCATTGAAGTAACAAAAATATCGAGAACAAACTACCTTCCATATTGGCAAGGCTACCATCCATTGGAATAACAAATATCTCGACAACAAACTACCTTCCATAATTACAAGGCTACCATCCATTGGAGTAACAAAGATATCGAGAACGGACTACCTTCCATAATGATAAGGCTACAATCCATTGGAGTAACAAAGTTCTCGACAATAGACTACCTTCCATAATGACAAGGATACCATCCATAGGAATAACAAAAATCTCGAGAACAGACTACCTTCCATAATGACAAGGCTACCATCCAATGGAATGACAAAAATCTAGACAACATTCTACCTTCCATAATGATAAGTCTACCATCCATTGGAGTAACAAAAATCTCAACAACAGACTACCTTCCATAATGACAAGGAAACCATATATTGGAATAACAAAAATCTCGAGAACAGACTACCTTCCATAATGACAAGGCTAACATCCATTGTAGTAACCAAAATCTCGACAACAGACTACCTTCTATAATAAAATGGATACCATCCATTATAGTAACAAAAATCTCGACAATATACAACCTTCCATAATGACAAGGCTACCATCCATTGGAGTAACAAAAAGCTCGACAATAGACTACCTTCCATAATGACAAGGATACCTTTCATTGGAGTAACAAAAATATGTACAACAAACTACCTTCCATAGTTACAAGGCTACCATCCATTGGAGTGACAAAAATCACAACGACAGACTACCTTCAATAATGACAAGGCTAGCATCCATTGGAGTAACAAAAATCTTGACAACAAACTACCTTCCATAATGACAATTCTAGCATCCATTGAAGTAACAAAAATCTCGACGACTGACTACATTCCATAATGACAAGGCTACCATCCATTGGAGTAACAAAAATATCGACAACAAACTACCTTCCATAATGACAAGGCTACCATCCATTGGAGTAACAAAATTATCGACAACAGACTATATTCCATAATGACAAGGCTACAATCCGTTGGAGTAACAAAAATCTCGACTACAGACTAACTTCCATAATGACAAGGCTACAATCCATTGGAGTAACAAAAATCTCGACAACAGACTAACTTCCATAATGACAAGGCTACAATCCATGGAGTAACAAAAATCTCGACAACAGACTACCTTCCATAATGACAAGGCTACCATCCATTGGAATAAAAAAAATCTCGAGAACAGACTACCTTCCATAATGACAAGGCTATCATCCAATGGAATGACAAAAATCTCGACTAAATTCTACCTTCCATAATGATCAGTCTACCATCCATTGGAGTAACAAAAATCTCGACAACAGACTATCTTCCATAATGACAAGGATACCATCTATTGGAATAACAAAAATCTCGAGAACAGACTACCTTCCATAATGACAAAGCTAACATCCATTGTAGTAAAAAAAATCTCGACAACAGACTTCCTTCCAAAATAAGAAGGCTACAATCCATTAGAGTAACAAAAATCTCGACAATAGACAACCTTCCGTAATGACAAAGCTACCATCCATTGGAGTAACAAAAATCTCGACAATAGACTACCTTCTATAATGACAAGGCTACCTTTCATTGGAGTAGCAAAAATATGAACAACAAACTACCTTCCATAGGTACAAGGCTACCATCCATTGGAGTGACAAAAATCACAACGACAGACTACCTTCCATAATTACAAGGCTAGCATCCATTAGAGTAACAAAAATCTCAACAACAAACTACCTTCAATAATGACAAGGCTACCATCCATTGAAGTAACAAAAATCTCGACGACAGACTACATTCCATAATAACAAGGCTACCATCCATCGGAGTAACAAAAATATCGACAACAGACTACCTTCCATAATGACAAGGCTACCATTAATTTGAATAACAAAAATCTCGACAACAAACTACCTTCCATAATTACAAGGCTACCATCCATTGGAGTAACAAAATTATCGACAACAAACTATATTCCATAATGACATGGCTACAATCCATTGGAGTAACAAAATTCTCGACAACAGACTAACTTCCATAATGATAAGGATACCATCCATTGGAGTAACAAAAATCTTGGCAACATACTACCTTCCATAATGAAAAGGCTACCATCTATTGGAATAACAAAAATCTCGAGAATAGACTACCTTCCATAATGATAAGGCTACCATCCAATGGAATGACAAAAATCTCGACAACATTCTACCTTCCATAATGATAAGTCTACCATCCATTGGAGTAACAAAAATCTCGACAACAGACTACCTTCCATAATGACAAGGATACCATCTATTGGAATAACAAAAATCTCGAGAACAGACTACCTTCCATAATGACAAGGCTACCATCCAATGGAATAACAAAAATCTCGACAACAAACTACCTTCCATAATGACAAGGCTACCATCCATTGGAGTGACAGAAATCACAACGACAGACTACCTTCCATAATGACAAGGTTACCATCCATTGGAGTACCAAAGATCTCGACAACAAACTACCTTCCATAATGACAAGGCTACCATCCATTGAAGTAACAAAAATCTCGACAATAGACTACCTTTCATAATGACAAGGATACCTTTCATTGGAGTAACAAAAATATGAACAACAGACTACCTTCCATAGTGACAAGGCTACCATCCATTGAAGTGACAGAAATCACAACGACAAACTACCTTCCATAATGACAAGGCTAGCATCCATTGGAGTAACAAAAATCTCGACAACAAACTACCTTCCATAATGACAAGGCTACCATCCATTGAAGTAACAAAAATCTTGACGATAGACTACCTTCCATAATGACAAGGCTACAATCCATTGGAGTAACAAAAATATCGAGAACA
Organism: Vicia faba; assembly: GCA_948472305.1. Lineage (NCBI taxonomy): Eukaryota > Viridiplantae > Streptophyta > Magnoliopsida > Fabales > Fabaceae > Vicia > Vicia faba. The sequence continues at coordinate 758,704,300 of OX451738.1, forward strand.
AACTACCTTTCATATTGACAAGGCTACCATCCATTGAGATAACAAATATCTCGACAACAAACTACCTTCCATAATTACAAGGCTACCATCCATTGGAGTAACAAAGATATCGAGAACGGACTACCTTCCATAATGATAAGGCTACAATCAATTGGAGTAACAAAGTTCTCGACAATAGACTACCTTCCATAATGACAAGGATACCATTCATAGGAATAACAAAAATCTCGAGAACAGACTACCTTCCATAATGACAAGGCTACCATCCAATGGAATGACAAAAATCTAGACAACATTCTACCTTCCATAATGATAAGTCTACCATCCATTGGAGTAACAAAAATCTCGACAACAGACTACCTTCCATAATGACAAGGAAACCATATATTGGAATAACAAAAATCTCGAGAACAGACTACCTTCCATAATGACAAGGCTAACATCCATTGTAGTAACCAAAATCTCGACAATAGACTACCTTCTATAATAACATGGCTACCATCCATTATAGTAACAAAAATATCGACAATATACAACCTTCCATAATGACAAGGCTACAATCCATTGGAGTAACAAAAAGCTCGACAATAGACTACCTTCCATAATGACAAGGATACCTTTCATTGGAGTAACAAAAATATGAACAACAAACTACCTTCCATAGTTACAAGGCTACCATCCATTGGAGTGACAAAAATCACAACGACAGACTACCTTCAATAATGACAAGGCTAGCATCCATTGGAGTAACAAAAATCTTGACAACAAACTACCTTCCATAATGACAATGCTAGCATCCATTGAAGTAACAAAAATCTCGACGACTGACTACATTCCATAATGACAAGGCTACCATCCATTGGAGTAACAAAAATATCGATAACAAACTACCTTCCATAATGACAAGGCTACCATCCATTGGAGTAACAAAATTATCCACAACAGACTATATTCCATAATGACAAGGCTACAATCCGTTGGAGTAACAAAAATCTCGACAACAGACTAACTTCCATAATGACAAGGCTACAATCCATTGGAGTAACAAAAATCTCGACAACAGACTAACTTCCATAATGACAAGGCTACAATCCATGGAGTAACAAAAATCTCGACAACAGACTACCTTCCATAATGACAAGGCTACCATCCATTGGAATAAAAAAAATCTCGAGAACAGACTACCTTCCATAATGACAAGGCTATCATCCAATGGAATGACAAAAATCTCGACTACATTCTACCTTCCATAATGATCAGTCTACCATCCATTGGAGTAACAAAAATCTCGACAACAGACTATCTTCCATAATGACAAGGATACCATCTATTGGAATAACAAAAATCTCGAGAACAGACTACCTTCCATAATGACAAAGCTAACATCCATTGTAGTAAAAAAAATCTCGACAACAGACTTCCTTCCAAAATAAGAAGGCTACCATCCATTAGAGTAACAAAAATCTCGACAATAGACAACCTTCCGTAATGACAAAGCTACCATCCATTGGAGTAACAAAAATCTCGACAATAGACTACCTTCTATAATGACAAGGCTACCTTTCATTGGAGTAGCAAAAATATGAACAACAAACTACCTTCCATAGGTACAAGGCTACAATCCATTGGAGTGACAAAAATCACAACGACTGACTACCTTCCATAATTACAAGGCTAGCATCCATTAGAGTAACAAAAATCTCAACAACAAACTACCTTCAATAATGACAAGGTTACCATCCATTGAAGTAACAAAAATCTCGACGACAGACTACATTCCATAATAACAAGGCTACCATCCATCGGAGTAACAAAAATATCGACAACAGACTACCTTCCATAATGACAAGGCTACCATTAATTTGAATAACAAAAATCTCGACAACAAACTACTTTCCATAATGACAAGGCTACCATCCATTGGAGTAACAAAATTATCGACAACAAACTATATTCCATAATGACATGGCTACAATCCATTGGAGTAACAAAATTCTCGACAACACACTAACTTCCATAATGATAAGGATACCATCCATTGGAGTAACAAAAATCTTGGCAACATACTACCTTCCATAATGACAAGGCTACCATCTATTGGAATAACAAAAATCTCGAGAATAGACAACCTTCCATAATGATAAGGCTACCATCCAATGGAATGACAAAAATCTCGACAACATTCTACCTTCCATAATGATAAGTCTACCATCCATTGGAGTAACAAAAATCTCGACAACAGACTACCTTCCATAATGACAAGGATACCATCTATTGGAATAACAAAAATCTCGAGAACAGACTACCTTCCATAATGACAAGGCTACCATCCAATGGAATAACAAAAATCTCGACAACAAACTACCTTCCATAATGACAAGGCTACCATCCATTGGAGTGACAGAAATCACAACGACAGACTACCTTCCATAATGACAAGGTTACCATCCATTGGAGTACCAAAGATCTCGACAACAAACTACCTTCCATAATGACAAGGCTACCATCCATTGAAGTAACAAAAATCTCGAAAATAGACTACCTTTCATAATGACAAGGATACCTTTCATTGGAGTAACAAAAATATGAACAACAGACTACCTTCCATAGTGACAAGGCTACCATCCATTGAAGTGACAGAAATCACAACGACAAACTACCTTCCATAATGACAAGGCTAGCATCCATTGGAGTAACAAGAATCTCGACAACAAACTACCTTCCATAATGACAAGGCTACCATCCATTGAAGTAACAAAAATCTTGACGATAGACTACCTTCCATAATGACAAGGCTATAATCCATTGAAGTAACAAAAATATCGAGAACAAACTACCTTCCATATTGACAAGGCTACCATCCATTGGAATAACAAATATCTCGACAACAAACTACCTTCCATAATTACAAGGCTACCATCCATTGGAGTAACAAAGATATCGAGAACGGACTACCTTCCATAATGATAAGGCTACAATCCATTGGAGTAACAAAGTTCTCGACAATAGACTACCTTCCATAATGACAAGGATACCATCCATAGGAATAACAAAAATCTCGAGAACAGACTACCTTCCATAATGACAAGGCTACCATCCAATGGAATGACAAAAATCTAGACAACATTCTACCTTCCATAATGATAAGTCTACCATCCATTGGAGTAACAAAAATCTCGACAACAGACTACCTTCCATAATGACAAGGAAACCATATATTGGAATAACAAAAATCTCGAGAACAGACTACCTTCCATAATGACAAGGCTAACATCCATTGTAGTAACCAAAATCTCGACAACAGATTACCTTCTATAATAACATGGCTACCATCCATTATAGTAACAAAAATCTCGACAATATACAACCTTCCATAATGACAAGGCTACCATCCATTGGAGTAACAAAAAGCTCGACAATAGACTACCTTCCATAATGACAAGGATACCTTTCATTGGAGTAACAATAATATGAACAACAAACTACCTTCCATAGTTACAAGGCTACCATCCATTGGAGTGACAAAAATCACAACGACAGACTACCTTCCATAATGACAAGGCTAGCATCCATTGGAGTAACAAAAATCTTGACAACAAACTACCTTCCATAATGACAATGCTAGCATCCATTGAAGTAACAAAAATCTCGACGACTGACTACATTCCATAATGACAAGGCTACCATCCATTGGAGTAACAAAAATATCGACAACAAACTACCTTCCATAATGACAAGGCTACCATCCATTGGAGTAAAAAAATTATTGACAACAGACTATATTCCATAATGACAAGGCTACAATCCGTTGGAGTAACAAAAATCTCGACAACAGACTAACTTCCATAATGACAAGGCTACAATCCATTGGAGTAACAAAAATCTCGACAACAGACTAACTTCCATAATGACAAGGCTACAATCCATGGAGTAACAAAAATCTCGACAACAGACTACCTTCCATAATGACAAGGCTACCATCCATTGGAATAAAAAAAATCTCGAGAACAGACTACCTTCCATAATGACAAGGCTATCATCCAATGGAATGACAAAAATCTCGACTACATTCTACTTTCCATAATGATCAGTCTACCATCCATTGGAGTAACAAAAATCTCGACAACAGACTATCTTCCATAATGACAAGGATACCATCTATTGGAATAACAAAAATCTCGAGAATAGACTACCTTCCATAATGACAAAGCTAACATCCATTGTAGTAAAAAAAATCTCGACAACAAACTTCCTTCCAAAATAAGAAGGCTACCATCCATTAAGGTAACAAAAATCTCGACAATAGACAACCTTCCGTAATGACAAAGCTACCATCCATTGGAGTAACAAAAATCTCGACAATAGACTACCTTCTATAATGACAAGGCTACCTTTCATTGGAGTAGCAAAAATATGAACAACAAACTACCTTCCATAGGTACAAGGCTACCATCCATTGGAGTGACAAAAATCACAACGACAGACTACCTTCCATAATTACAAGGCTAGCATGCATTAGAGTAACAAAAATCTCAACAACAAACTACCTTCAATAATGACAAGGCTACCATCCATTGAATTAACAAAAATCTCGACGACAGACTACATTCCATAATAACAAGGCTACCATCCATCGGAGTAACAAAAATATCGACAACAGACTACCTTCCATAATGACAAGGCTACCATTAATTTTAATAACAAAAATCTCGACAACAAACTACCTTCCATAATGACAAGGCTACCATCCATTGGAGTAACAAAATTATCGACAACTAACTATATTCCATAATGATATGGCTACAATCCATTGGAGTAACAAAATTCTCGACAACAGACTAACTTCCATAATGATAAGGATACCATCCATTGGAGTAACAAAAATCTTGGCAACATACTACCTTCCATAATGACAAGGCTACCATCTATTGGAATAACAAAAATCTCGAGAATAGACTACCTTCCATAATGATAAGGCTACCATCCAATGGAATGACAAAAATCTCGACAACATTCTACCTTCCATAATGATAAGTCTACCATCCATTGGAGTAACAAAAATCTCGACAACAGACTACCTTCCATAATGACAAGGATACCATCTATTGGAATAACAAAAATCTCGAGAACAGACTACCTTCCATAATGACAAGGCTACCATCCAATGGAATAACAAAAATCTTGACAACAAACTACCTTCCATAATGACAAGGCTACCATCCATTGGAGTGACAGAAATCACAAGGACAGACTACCTTCCATAATGACAAGGTTACCATCCATTGGAGTACCAAAGATCTCGACAACAAACTACCTTCCATAATGACAAGGCTACCATCCATTGGAGTAAGAAAAATCTCGACAACAGACTACCTTCCATAATGACAAGGATACCATCCATTTGAGTAACAAAAATATTGACAAAAGACTACCTTCCATAAGACAAGGCTACCATCCATTGGAATAACAAAAATCTTGACAACAGACTACCTTCCATAATGACAAGGCTAACATCAATTGGAGTAACAGAAATCACAACGACAGACTACCTTCCATAATGACAAGGTTACCATCCTTTGGAGTAACAAAGATCTCGATAGCAAACTACCTTCCATAATGACAAGGCTACCATCCATTGGAGTGACAAAAATCTCGACAATAGACTACCTTCCATAATGACAAGGATACCATCCATTGGTGTAACAAAAATATTGACAACAGACTACCTTCCATAATGACAAGGCTACCATTCATTGGAATAACAAAAATATCAACAACAGACTACCTTACATAATGACAAAGCTACCATCCATTGGAGTAACAAAAACATTGACAACAGACTATGTTCCATAATGACAAGGCTACCATCCATTGGAATAAAAAAAATTATTGATAATAGACTACCATCCATAATGATAATGATACAATCCATTGGAGTAACAAAAATCTCGACAACAAACTACCTTCTATAACGACAAGGTTACCATCCATTTGAGTAACAAAAATCTCGACAACAAACTACCTTTTATAATGACTAGGCTACCATCCATTAGAGTAACAAAAATCTCAACAACAGACAACCTTCCATAATGACAAGGCTACCATCCACTGGAGTAACAAAAATCTCGACAATAGACTACCTTCCATAATGACAAGGCTACCATCCATTGGAGTAACAAAAATATGAACAATAGACTACCTTCCATAGTGACAAGGCTACCATCCATTGGAGTATCTAAAATCTCGACAACAAACTACCTTCCATAATGACAAGGCTACCATCCATTGAAGTAACAAAAATCTCGACGACAGACTAACTTCCATAATGACAAGACTACAATCCCTTGGAGTAACAAAAATATCGACAACAGACTACCTTTCATAATGACAAGGCTACCATCCATTGGAGTAACAAAAATATGAACAATAGACTACCTTCCATAGTGACAAGGCTACCATCCATTGGAGTATCTAAAATCTCGACAACAAACTACCTTCCATAATGACAAGGCTACCATCCATTGAAGTAACAAAAATCTCGACGACAGACTAACTTCCATAATGACAAGACTACAATCCCTTGGAGTAACAAAAATATCGACAACAGACTACCTTCCATAATGACAAGGCTACCATCCATTGGAGTAACAAAAATATGAACAACAGACTACCTTCTATAATGACAAAGCTAGCATCCATTGGAGTAACAAAAATCTCGACAACACACTACCATCCATAATGACAAGGCTACCATCTGCTCAAGTAACAAAAATCTCGACAACAAACTACCTTCCATAATGAAAAGGCTACCATCCATTGGAGTAACAAAATTATCGACAACAGACTATATTCCATAATGACAAGGCTACAATCCATTGGAGTAACAAAATTCTCGATAATAGACTACCTTCCATAATGACAAGGATACCGTCCATTGGAGTAACAAAAATCTTGGCAACATACTACCTTCCATAATGACAAGGCTACCATCTATTGGAATAACAAAAATCTCGACAACAGACTACCTTCCATAATGACAAGGCTACCATCCATTGGAGTAACAAAAATGTCGAAAATAGACTACCTTCCAAAATGACAAGGATACCATCCATTAGAGTAACAAAAATCACAACAATAGACAACCTTCCATAATGACAATGCTACCATCCATTGGAGTAACAAAAATCTCGACAATAGACTACCTTCCATAATGACAAGGCTACCATCCATTGGAGTAACAAAAATATGAACAATAGACTACCTTCCATAATGACAAGGCTACCATCAATTGGAGTAACAAAAATATCGACAAGAAACTACCTTCCATAATGACAAGGCTACAATCAATTGAAGTAACAAAAATCTCGACGACAGACTACCTTCCATAATGACAAGGCTACAATCCATTCGAGTAACAAAAATATCGACAACAGACTACCTTCCATAATGACAAGGCTACCATCCATTGGAATAACAAATATCTCGACAAAAAACTACCTTCCATAATGACAAGGCTAACATCCATTGGAGTAATAAAGATATCGAGAACGGACTACCTTCCATAATGACAAGGCTACAATCCATTGGAGTAACAAAAATCTTGGAAACAGACTACCTTCCAAAATGACAAGGCTACCATCCATTAGAGTAACAAAAATCTCAACAACAGACAACCTTCCATAATGACAAGGCTACCATTCATTGGAGTAACAAAAATCTCGACAATAGACTACCTTCCATAATGAGAAGGCTACCATCCATTGGAGTAACAAAAATATGAACAACAGACTACCTTCCATAGTGACATGGATACCATCCATTGGAGTGACAAAAATCACAACGACAGACTACCTTCTATAATGACAAGGCTAGCATCCATTGGAGTAACAAAAATCTCGACAACACACTACCATCCATAATAACAATGCTACCATCCATTGAAGTAACAAAAATCTTGACAACAAACTACCTTCCATTATGACAAGGCTCGAATCCATTGGAGTAATAAAATTATCGACAACAGACTACATTCCATAATGACAAGGCTACAATCCATTGGAGTAACAAAATTCTCGACAATAGACTACCTTCCATAATGACAAGGATACCATCCATTAGAGTAACAAAAATCTTGGCAACATACTACCTTCCATAATAACAAGGCTATCATCTATTGGAATAAAAAAAATCTCGACAACAGACTACCTTCCATAATGACAAGGCTACCATCCAATGGAGTAACAAAAATCTCGAAAACAGACTACCTTCCAAAATGACAAGGCTACCATCCATTAGAGTAACAAAAATCTCAACAACAGACAACCTTCCATAATCACAAAGCTACCATCCATTGGTGTAACAAAAATCTCGACAATAGACTACCTTCCATAATGACAAGGCTACCATCCATTGGAGTAACAAAAATATGAACAACAGACTACCTTCCATAGTGACAAGGCTACCATCCATTGGAGTAACAAAAATATCGACAACAAACTACCTTCCATAACGACAGGGCTACCATCCATTGAAGTAACAAAAATCGCGACGACAGACTACCTTCCATAATGACAAGGCTACAATCCATTGGAGTAACAAAAATATCGACAACAGACTACCTTCCATAATGACAAGGCTACCATCCATTGGAATAACAAATATCTCGACAATAGACTACCTTCCATAATGAGAAGGCTACCATCCATTGGAGTAACAAAAATATGAACAACAGACAACCTTCCATAGTAACATGGCTACCATCCATTGGAGTGACAGAAATCACAACGACAAACTACCTTCTCTAATGACAAGGCTAGCATCCATTGGAGTAACAAAAATCTCGACAACACACTACCATCCATAATGACAAGGCTACCATCCATTGAAGTAACAAAAATCTCGACAACAAACTACCTTCCATAATGACAAGGATACCATCCATTGGAGTAACAAAATTATCGACAATAGACTATATTCCATAATGACAAGGCTACAATTCATTGGAGTAACAAAATTCTCGACAATAGACTACCTTCCATAATGACAAGGATACCATCCATTGGAGTAACAAAAATCTTGGCAACATACTACCTTCCATAATGACAAGTCTAGCATCCAGTGGAGTAACAAAAATCTCGACAACAGACTACCTTGCATAATGACAAGGCTACCATCCATTGGAGTAACAAAAATCTCGAAAAACAGACTACCTTCTATAATGACAAGGCTACCATCCATTAGAGTAACAAAAATCTCGACAACAAACAACCTTTCATAATGAGAAGCCTACCATCCATTGGAGTAACAAAAGTCTCATCAATAGACTACCTTCCATAATGACAAGGCTACCATCCATTGGAGTAAAATAAATATGAACAATAGACTACCTTCCATAATGATAATGCTACCATCCATTGGACTAACAAAAATCTCGACAATAGACTACCTTCCATAATGACAAGGCTACCATGCATTGGAGTAACAAAAATATCTCCAATAGACTATGTTCCATAATGACAAGGCTACCATCCATTATAGTAACCAAAATCCCGACAATGGACTACATTACATAATGACAAGGCTACCATCCATTGGAGTAACAAAAATATGAACAACAAACTTACTTCCATAGTGACAAGGCTACCATCCATTGGAGTGCCATAAATCACAACGAAAAACTACCTTCCGTAAGACAAGGCTAGCATCCATCGGAGTAACAAAAATCTCGTCAACATACTACCTTTCATAATAACAAGGCTACAATCCATTGAAGTAACAAAGATATCGACAACATACTACCTTCCACAATGAAAAGGATACCATTCATTGGAGTAACAAAAATATCGACAACAGACTACCTTCCATAATGACAAGGCTACCATCCATTGGAGTAACAAAAGTCTCGAAAACATACAGCATTCCAAAATGACAAGGCTACCATCCATTAGAGTAACAAAAATCTCGATAACAGACAACCTTCCATAATGACAAGGCTACCATTCATTGGAGTAAAAAAAATCTCGACAATAGACTACCTTCCATAATGACAAGGCTAGCATCCATTGGAGTAACAAAAATATGAACAACAAACTACCTTCCATAGTGACAAGGCTACCACCAATTGGAGTGACATAAATCACAACGACAAACTACCTTCTATAATGACAAGGATAACATCCATTGCAGTAACAAAAATCTTGACAACAAACTACCTTCTATAATGACAAGGCTACCATACATTGAAGTAACAAAAATTTGGACAAAAGACTACCTTCCATAATGACAAGGCTAGCATCCATTGGAGTAACAAAAATCTCGACAACAGACTACCTTCCATAGTGACAATGATACCATCCATTGGAGTAACAAAAATCTCGACAACAGACTACCTTCCATAATGACAAGGCTACAATCCATTGGAGTAACAAAGATATTGATAACATACTACCTTCCATAATGACAAGGCTACCATGCATTGAAGTAACAAAATTATCTACAATAGACAATGTTCCATAATGACAAGGCTACCATCTATTGTAATAACCAAAACCCCGACAATGGACTACCTTCAATAATGACAAGGCTACCATCCATTGGAGTAACAAAAATATGAACAACAGACTACCTTCCATAGTGACAAGGCTACAATCCATTGGAGTGCCATAAATCACAACGACAAACTACCTTCCATAATGACAAGGCTAGCATCCATCAGAGTAACAAAAATCTCGACAATAGAATACCTTCCATAATAACAAGGCTACAATCCATTGGAGTAACAAAGATATCGACAACATACTACCATCCCTAATGACAAGGCTACCGTTCATCGGAGTAACAAAAATATCGACATAAAACTACCTTCCATAATGACAAGGCTACCATCCATAAGAGTAACAAAAATCCCGAGAACAAACAACCTTCCATAATGACAAGGCTAGCATCCATTGGAGTAACAAAATTCTCGACAACAAACTACCTTCCATAATGACAAGGCTACCATACATTGAAGTAACAAAAATTTGGACAACAGACTACCTTCCATAATGATAAGGCTAGCATCCATTAGAGTAACAAAAATCTCGACAACAGACTACCTTGCATAATGACAAGGCTACCATCCATTGGAGTAACAAAAATCTCGAAAACAGACTACCTTATATAATGACAAGGCTACCATCCATTAGAGTAACAAAAATCTCGACAACAAACAACCTTTCATAATGAGAAGGCTACCATCCATTGGAGTAACAAAAGTCTCATCAATAGACTACCTTCCATAATGACAAGGCTACCATCCATTGGAGTAAAATAAATATGAACAATAGACTACCTTCCATAATGATAATGCTACCATCCATTGGACTAACAAAAATCTCGATAACAGACTACCTTCCATAATTATAAGGCTACCATGCATTGGAGTAACAAAAATATCTACAATAGACTATGTTCCATAATGACAAGGCTACCATCCATTGTAGTAACCAAAATCCCGACAATGGACTACATTACATAATGACAACGCTACCATCCATTGGAGTAACAAAAATATGAACAAGAGACTACCTTCCATAAGGATAATGCTACCATCCATTGGAGAAACAAAAATCTCGACAACAGACTACCTTCCATACTGACAAGGCTACCGTGCATTGGAGTAACAAAAATATCTACAATAGACTATGTTCCATAATGACAAGGCTACCATCCATTGTAGTAACCAAAATCCTGACAATAGACTACCTTCCATAATGACAAGGCTACCATCCATTGGAGTAAAAAAAATATGAACAACTGACTAACTTCCATAGTGACAAAGCTACCATCCATTGGAGTGCCATAAATCACAACAATAAACTACCTTTCATAATGACAAGGCTAGCATCCATCAGAGTAACAAAAATATCAACAACAGACTACCTTCCATAATGACAACGCTACAATCCATTGGAGTAACAAAGATATCGACAACAATCTACCTTCCATAATGACAAGGCTACCATTCATTGGAGTAACAAAAATATCGACAACAGATTACCTTCCATGATGACTAGGCAACCATCCATTGGAGTAACAAAAATCTCGAAAACAGACTGTCTTCCATAATGACAAGGCTACCATCCATTAGAGTAACAAAAATCTCGACAACAAACAACCTTCCATAATGAGAAGGCTACCATCCATTGGAGTAACAAAAATCTCGACAATAGACTACCTTCCATAATGACAAGGCTACCATCCATTGGAGTAACAAAAATACGAACAACAAACTACCTTTCATAGTGACAAGGCTACCACCAATTGGAGTGACATAAATCACAACGACATACTACCTTCTATAATGACGTGGATAGAATCCAATGGAGTAACAAAAATCTCGACAACAGACTAACTTCTATAATGACAAGGCTACCATGCATTGAAGTAACAAAAATTTGGACAACAGACTACCTTCCATAATGACAAGGCTAGCATCCATTGGAGTAACAAAAATCTCGACAACAGACTACCTTGCATAATGACAAGGCTACCATCCATTGGAGTAACAAAAATCTCGAAAATAGACTACCTTCTATAATGACAAGGCTACCATCCATTAGAGTAACAAAAATCTCGACAACAAACAACCTTCTATAATGACAAGGCTAGCATCCATCGGAGTAACAAAAATCTCGTCAGCATACTACCTTTCATAATAAAAAGGCTACCATACATTGAAGTAACAAAAATATCGACAACATACTACCTTCCATAATGAAAAGGCTACCATTCATTGGAGTAACAAAAATATCGACAATAGTCTACCTTCCATAATGACAAGGCTACCATCCATTCGAGTAACAAAAGTCTCGAAAACATACTGCATTCCATAATGACAAGGCTACCATCCATTAGAGTAACAAAAATCTCGATAACAGAGAACCTTCCATAATGACAAGGCTACCATCCATTGGAGTAAAAAAAAACTCGACAATAGACTACCTTCCATAATGAGAAGGCTACCATCCATTGGAGTAACAAAAATACGAACAACAAACTACCTTCCATAGTGACAAGGCTACCACCAATTGGAGTGACATAAATCACAACGACAAACTTCCTTCTATAATGACATGGATAGAATCCAATGGAGTAACAAAAATCTCAACAACAAACTACCTTCTATAATGACAAGGCTACCATACATTGATGTAACAAAAATTTGGACAACAGACTACCTTCCATAATGACAAGGCTAGCATCCATTGGAGTAACAAAAATCTCGACAACAAACTACCTTGCATAATGACAAGGCTACCATCCATTGGAGTAACATAAATCTCGAAAACAGAATACCTTCTATAATGACAAGGCTACCATCCATTAGAGTAACAAAAATCTCGACAACAAACAACCTTTCATAATGAGAAGGCTACCATCCATTGGAGTAACAAAAGTCTCATCAATAGACTACCTTCCATAATGACAATGCTATCATCCATTGGAGTAAAATAAATATGAACAATAGACTACCTTCCATAATGATAATGCTACCATCCATTGGACTAACAAAAATCTCGACAACAGACTACCTTCCATAATGACAAGGCTACCATGCATTGGAGTAACAAAAATATCTACAATAGACTATGTTCCATAATGACAAGGCTACCATCCATTGTAGTAACCAAAATCCCGACAATGGACTACATTACATAATGACAAGGCTACCATCCATTGGAGTAACAAAAATATGAACAACAAACTTACTTCCATAGTGACAAGGCAACCATCCATTGGAGTGCCATAAATCACAACGAAAAACTACCTTCCATAATGACAAGGCTAGCATCCATCGGAGTAACAAAAATGTCGTCAACATACTACCTTTCATAATAACAAGGCTACAATCCATTGAAGTAACAAGGATATCAAAAACATACTACCTTCCACAATGAAAAGGCTACCATTCATTGGAGTAACAAAAATATCGACAACAGACTACCTTCCATAATGACAAGGCTACCATCCATTGGAGTAACAAAAGTCTCGAAAACATACTGCATTCCAAAATGACAAGGCTACCATCCATTAGAGTAACAAAAATTTCGATAACAAACAACCTTCCATAATAACAAGGCTACCATTCATTGGAGTAAAAAAAATCTCGACAATAAACTACCTTCCATAATGAAAAGGCTACCATCCATTGGAGTAACAAAAATATGAACAACAAACTACCTTCCATAGTGACAAGGCTACCACCAATTGGAGTGACATAAATCACAACGACAAACTACCTTCTATAATGACAAGGATAGCATCCATTGCAGTAACAAAAATCTTGACAACAAACTACCTTCTATAATGACAAGGCTACCATACATTGAAGTAACAAAAATTTGGACAAAAGACTACCTTCTATAATGACAAGGCTAGCATCCATTGGAGTAACAAAAATCTCGACAACAGACTACCTTCCATAGTGACAATGATACCATCCATTGGAGTAACAAAAATCTCGGCAACAGACTACCTTCCATAATGACAAGGCTACAATGCATTGGAGTAACAAAGATATTGATAACATACTACCTTCCATAATGACAAGGCTACCATGCATTGAAGTAACAAAATTATCTACAATAGACAATGTTCCATAATGACAAGGCTACCATCTATTGTAATAACCAAAACCCCGACAATGGACTACCTTCCATAATGACAAGGCTACCATCCATTGGAGTAACAAAAATATGAACAACAGACTACCTTCCATAGTGACAAGACTACAATCCATTGGAGTGCCATAAATCACAACGACAAACTACCTTCCATAATGACAAGGCTAGCATCCATCAGAGTAACAAAAATATCGACAATAGAATACCTTCCATAATAACAAGGCTACAATCCATTGGAGTAACAAAGATATCGACAACATACTACCTTCCATAATGACAAGGCTACCGTTCATCGGAGTAACAAAAATATCGACAGCAGACTACCTTCCATAATGACAAGGCTACCATCCATTAGAGTAACAAAAATCTCGAGAACAAACAACCTTCCATAATGACAAGGCTAGCATCCATTGGAGTAACAAAAATATCGACAACAAACTACCTTCCATAATGACAAGGCTACCATACATTGAAGTAACAAAAATTTGGACAACAGACTACCTTCCATAATGATAAGGCTAGCATCCATTGGAGTAACAAAAATCTCGACAACAGACTACCTTGCATAATGACAAGGCTACCATCCATTGGAGTAACAAAAATCTCGAAAACAGACTACCTTCTATAATGACAAGGCAACCATCCATTAGAGTAACAAAAATCTCGACAACAAACAACCTTTCATAATGACAAGGCTACCATCCATTGGAGTAACAAAAGTCTCATCAATAGACTACCTTCCATAATGACAAGGCTACCATCCATTGGAGTAACAAAGATATCGAGAACATACTACCTTCCATAATGACAAGGCTACCATCCATTGGAGTAACAAAAATATCGACAACAGACTACCTTCTGTAATGACAAGGCTACCATCCATTGGAGTAACAAAAATCTCGAAAACATACTGCGTTCCAAAATGTCAAGGCTACCATCCATTGGAGTAATAAAATTCTCGACAATAGACTACCTTCCATAATGACAAGGCTACCATTCATCGGAGTAACAACAATATCGATAACAAACTACCTTCCATAGTGACAAGGCTACCATCCATTGGAGTAAAAAAAATCTCGAAAACAGACTGCCTTCCATAATGACAAGGCTACCATCTATTAGAGTAACAAAAATCTCGAGAACAGACAACCTTCCATAATGACAAGGCTAGCATCCATTGGAGTAACAAAAATCTCGACAACAAACTACCTTCCATAATTACAAGGCTACCATACATTGAAGTAACAAAAATTTGGACAACAGACTACCTTCCATTACGACAAGGCTAGCATCCATTGGAGTAACAAAAATCTCGACAACAGACTACCTTCCACAGTGATAAGGCTACCATCCATTGGAATAACAAAAATCTCAACAACAGACTACCTTCCATAATGATAAGGCTACTATCCATTGGAGTAATAAAAACATCGGCAACAAACTACGTTCCATAATGACAAGGCTACCATCCATTGGAGTAACAAAAATCTCGATAATAGACAACCTTCCATAATGACAAGGCTACCATCCATTGGAGTAAAAAAAATATCGATAATAGACTACCTTCCATAATGACAAGACTACCATCCATTGGAGTAACAAAAATAAGAACAACAAACTACCTTCCATAGTGACATGGCTACCACCAAATGGAGTGACATAAATCACAACGACAAACTACCTTCTATAATGACAAGGATATCATCCATTGCAGTAACAAAAATCTTGACAATAAACTACCTTCGATAATGACAAGGATACCATACATTGAAGTAAACAAAATTTGGACAAAAGACTACCTTCCATAATGACAAGGCTAGCATCCATTGGAGTAACAAAAATCTCGACAACAGACTACCTTCCATAGTGACAATGATACCATCCATTGGAGTAACAAAAATCTCGTCAACATACTACCTTCCATAATGACAAAGCTATAATCCATTGGAGTAACAAAGATATTGATAACATACTACCTTCCATAATGACAAGGCTACCATGCATTGAAGTAACAAAATTATCTACAATAGACAATGTTCCATAGTGACAAGGCTACAATCCATTGGAGTGCCATAAATCACAACGACAAACTACCTTCCATAATGACAAGGCTAGCATCCATCAGAGTAACAAAAATCTCGACAATAGAATACCTTCCATAATAACAAGGCTACAATCCATTGGAGTAACAAAGATATCGACAACATACTACCTTCCATAATGACAAGGCTACCGTTCATTGGAGTAACAAAAATATCGACAACAGACTACCTTCCATAATGACAAGGCTACCATCCATTAGAGTAACAAAAATCTCCAAAACAAACAACCTTCCATAATGACAAGGCTAGAATCCATTGGAGTAACAAAAATCTCGACAACAAACTACCTTCCATAATGACAAGGCTACCATACATTGAAGTAACAAAAATTTGGACAACAGACTACCTTCCATAATGACAAGGCTAGCATCCATTGGAGTAACAAAAATCTCGACAACAGACTACCTTCCATAGTGATAAGGCTACCATCCATTGGAGTAACAAAAACATCGACAACAGACTACGTTCCATAATGACAAGGCTACCATCCATTGGAGTAACAAAATTCTCGACAACAGACTACTATCCATAATGACAATGATACCATCCATTGGAGTAACAAAAATCTCAACAACATACTACCTTCCATAATGATAAGGCTACAATCCATTGGAGTAACAAAGATATCGAGAACATACTACCTTCCATAATGATAAGGCTACCATCCATTGGAGTAACAAAAATATCGACAACAGACTACCTTCTGTAATGACAAGGCTACCATCCATTGGAGTAACAAAAATCCTGAAAACATACTGCGTTCCAAAATGTCAAGGCTACCATCCATTGGAGTAATAAAAATCTCGACAATAGACTACCTTCCATGATGACGAGGCTACCATTCATCGGAGTAACAAAAATATCGATAACAAACTACCTTCCATAGTGACAAGGCTACCATCCATTGGAGTAAAAATAATCTCGAAAACAGACTGCCTTCCATAATGACAAGGCTACCATCTTTTAGAGTAACAAAAATCTCGACAACAAACTACCTTCCATAATTACAAGGCTACCATACATTTAAGTAACAAAAATTTGGACAACAGACTACCTTCCATAACGACAAGGCTAGCATCCATTGGAGTAACAAAAATCTCGACAACAGACTACCTTCCACAGTGATAAAGCTACCATCCATTGGAATAACAAAAATCTCAACAACAGACTACCTTCCATAATGATAAGGCTACTATCCATTGGAGTAATAAAAACATCGGCAACAAACTACGTTCCATAATGACAAGGCTACCATCCATTGGAGTAACAAAAATCTCGATAATAGACAACCTTCCATAATGACAAGGCTACCATCCATTGGAGTAAAAAAAATATCGACAATAGACTACCTTCCATAATGACAAGGCTACCATCCATTGGAGTAACAAAAATAAGAACAACAAACTAACTTCCATAGTGACAAAGGCTACCACAAATTGGAGTGACGTAAATCACAACGACAGACTACCTTCTATAATGAAAAGGATAACATCCAATGGAGTAACAAAAATCTCAACAACAAACTACCTTCTATAATGACAAGGCTACCATACATTGAAGTAACAAAAATTTGGACAACAGACTACCTTCCATAATGAATAGGCTAGAATCCATTGGAGTAACAAAAATCTCGATAACAGACTACCTTCCATAGTGACAAGGCTACCATCCATTGGAAAAACAAAAATCTCGAAAATAGACTACCTTCTATAATGACAAGGCTACCATCCATTAGAGTAACAAAAATCTCGACAACAAACAACCTTCCATAATGAGAAGGCTACCATCCATTGGAGTAACAAAAATCTCGACAATAGACGACCTTCCATAATGACAAGGCTACCATCCATTGGAGTAACAAAAATATGAACAACAGACTACCTTCCATAATGATAATGCTACCATCCATTGGATTAACAAAAATATCGATAACAGACTACCTTCCATAATGACAAGGCTACCATGCATTGGAGTAACAAAAATATCTACAATAGACTATGTTCCATAATGACAAGGCTACCATCCATTGTAGTAACCAAAATCCCGACAATGGACTACATTAAATAATGACAAGGCTACCATCCATTGGAGTAACAAAAATATGAACAACAAACTAACTTCCATAGTGACAAGGCTACCATCCATTGGAGTCCCATAAATCATAACTAAAAACTACCTTCCATAATGACAAGGCTACCATCCATCGGAGTAACAAAAATTTCATCAACAGACTACCTTTCATAATAACAAGGATACAATCCATTGAAGTAACTAAGATATCGACAAAATGCTACCTTCCATAATGAAAAGGCTACCATTCATTGGAGTAACAAAAATATAGACAACTGACTACCTTCCATAATGACATGGCTACCATCCATTGGAGTAACAAAAGTCTTGAAAACATACTGCCTTCCAAAATGATAAGGCTACCATCCATTAGAATAACAAAAATCTCGATAACAGACAACTTTCCATAATTACAAGGCTACCATTTATTGGAGTAAAAAAAATCTCGACAATAGACTACCTTCCATAATGACAAGGCTACCATCCATTGGAGTAACAAAAATAAGAACAACAAACTAACTTCCATAGTGACAAAGGCTACCACAAATTGGAGTGACGTAAATCACAACGACAGACTACCTTCTATAATGACAAGGATAACATCCAATGGAGTAACAAAAATCTCAACAACAAACTACCTTCTATAATGACAAGGCTACCATACATTGAAGTAACAAAAATTTGGACAACAGACTACCTTCCATAATGACAAGGCTAGCATACATTGGAGTAACAATAATCTCGACAACAGACTACCTTGCATAATGACAAGGCTACCATCCATTGGAGTAACAAAAATCTCGAAAATAGACTACCTTCTATAATGACAAGGCTACCATCCATTAGAGTAACAAAAATCTCGAGAACAAACAACCTTCCATAATGAGAAGGCTACCATCCATTGGAGTAACAAAAATCTCGACAATAGACTACCTTCCATAATGACAAGGCTACCATCCATTGGAGTAAAAAAAATCTCGACAACAAACTACCTTCCATAGTGTCAAGGCTACCATCCATTGGAATAACAAAAATCTCGATAACAGACAACCTTCCATAATGACAATTCTACCATCCATTGGAGTAACAAAAATATGAACAATAGACTACCTTCCATAATGACAATGCTACCATCCATTGGAGTAACAAAAATATGAACAACAGAATACCTTCCATAATGATAATTCTACCATCCATTGGAGTAAAAAAAATCTCGACAACAAACTACCTTCCATAATTACAATGATACGATCCATTGGAGTAATAACACTCTCAACAACATACTACCTTCCATAATGACAAGGCTACAAACCATTGGAATAACAAAGATATCGAGAACATACTACCTTCCATAATGATAAGGCTACCATCCATTGGAGTAACAAAAATATCGACAACAGACTACCTTCCGTAATGACAAGGCTACCATCCATTGGAGTAACAAAAATATGAACAACAAACTACCTTCCATAGTGACAAGGATACCACCAATTGGAGTGACATAAATCACAACGACAGACTACATTCTATAATGAGAAGGATAGCATCCATTGGAGTAACAAAAATCTCGACAACAAACTAACTTCTATAATGACAAGGCTACCATACATTGAAGTAACAAAAATTTGGACAACAGACTACCTTCTATAATGACAAGGCTAGCATCCATTGGAGTAACAAATATCTCGACAACAGACTAGCTTCCATAGTGACAAGGCTACCATCCATTGGAATAACAAAAATCTCGATAACAGACTACCTTCCATAATGATAAGGGTACCATCCATTGGACTAACAAAAACAACGACAGCAGACTACGTTCCATAATGACAAGGCTACCATCCATTAGGGTAACAAAATTCTCGACAACAGACTGTTATCCATAATAACAATGATACCATCCATTGGAGTAACAAAAATATCGACAACAGACTACCTTCCATAATGACAAGGCTACAATCCATTGGAGTAACAAAGATATCGATAACATACTACCTTCCATAATGACAAGGCTACCATGCATTGAAGTAACAAAAATATCTACAAAAGACAATGTTCCATAATGACAAGGCTACAATCTATTGTAGTAACCAAAATTCCGACAATGGACTACCTTCCATAATGACAAGGCTACCATCCATTGGAGTAACAAAAATATGAACAACAGACTACCTTCCATAGTGACAAGGCTACCATCCATTGGAGTGCCATAAATCACAACGACAAACTACCTTCCATAATGACAAGGCTAGCATCCATCGGAGTAACAAAAATCTCGACAAAAGACTACCTTCCATAATAACAAGGCTAAAATCCATTGGAGTAACAAAGATATCGACAACATACTACCTTCCATAATGACAAGGCTACCATTCATCGGAGTAACAAAAATATCGATAACATACTACCTTCCATAATGACAAGGCTACCATCCATTGGAGTAAAAATTATCCCGAAAACAGACTGGCTTCCATAATGACAAGGCTACCATCTACTAGAGTAACAAAAATCTCGAGAACAGACAACCTTCCATAATGACAAGGCTAGCATCCATTGGAGTAACAAAAATCTCGACAACAAAGTACCTTCCATAATTACAGGGCTACCATACATTGAAGTAACAAAAATTTGGACAACAGACTACCTTCCATAACGACAAGGCTAGCATCCATTGGAGTAACAAAAATCTCGACAACAGACTACCTTCCACAGTGATAAGGCTACCATCCATTGGATTAACAAAAATCACAACAACAGACTACCTTCCATAATGATAAGGCTACTATCCATTGGAGTAATAAAAACATCGGCAACAAACTACGTTCCATAATGACAAGACTACCATCCATTGGAGTAACAAAATTCTCGACAACAGACTGCTATCCATAATGACAAGGCTAGCATCCATCGGAGTAACAAAAATCTCGACAATAGAATACCTTCCATAATAACAAGGCTACAATCCATTGGAGTAACAAAGATATCGACAACATACTACCTTCCATAATGACAAGGCTACCGTTCATCGGAGTAACAAAAATATCGACAACATACTACCTTCCATAATGACAAGGCTACCATCCATTAGAGTAACAAAAATCTCGAGAACAAACAACCTTCCATATTGACAAGGCTAGCATCCATTGGAGTAACAAAAATCTCGACAACAAACTACCTTCGATAATGACAAGGCTAGCATCCATTGGAGTAACAAAAATCTCGACAACAAACTACCTTCCATAGTGACAAGGCTACCATCCATTGGAATAACAAAAATCTCGAAAACAAACTCCCTTCCATAATGACAAGGCTACCATCCATTAGAGTAACAAGAATCTCGATAACAGACAACCTTCCATAATGACAAGGCTACCATCCATTGGAGTAAAAAAAATCTCGACAACAGACTACCTTCCATAATGACAATGATACGATCCATTGGAGTAATAAAACTCTCAACAACATACTACCTTCCATAATGACAAGGCTACAATCCATTGGAATAACAAAGATATCGAGAACATACTACCTTCCATAATGATAAGGCTACCATCCATTGGAGTAACAAAAATATCGACAACAGACTACCTTCTGTAATGACAAGGCTACCATCCATTGGAGTAACAAAAATATGAACAACAAACTACCTTCCATAGTGACAAGGCTACCACCAATTGGAGTGACATAAATCACAACGACAGACTACCTTCTATAATGAGAAGGATAGCATCCATTGGAGTAACAAAAATCTCAACAACAAACTACCTTTTATAATGACAAGGCTACCATACATTGAAGTAATAAAAATTTGGACAACAGACTACCTTCCATAATGACAAGGCTAGCATCCATTGGAGTAACAAATATCTCGACAACAGACTACCTTACATAGTGAAAAGGCTACCATCCATTGGAATAACAAAAATCTCGATAACAGACTACCTTCCATAATGATAAGGCTACCATCCATTGGACTAACAAAAACATCGACAACAGACTACGTTCCATAATGACAAGGCTACCATCCATTAGAGTAACAAAATTCTTGACAACAGACTACTATCCATAATAACAATGATACCATCCATTGGAGTAACAAAAATATCTACAACAGACTACCTTCCATAATGACAAGGCTACAATCCATTGGAGTAACAAAGATATCGATAACATACTACCTTCCATAATGACAAGGCTACCATGCATTGAAATAACAAAAATATCCACAATAGACAATGTTCCATAATGGCAAGGCTACCATCTATTGTAGTAACCAAAATCTCGATAATGGACTACCTTCCATAATGACAAGGCTACCATCCATTGGAGTAACAAAAATATGAACAACAAACTACCTTCCATAGTGACAAGGCTACCATCCACTGGAGTGCCATAAATCACAACAACAAACTACCTTCCATAATGACAAAGCTAGCATCCATCGGAGTAACAAAAATCTCGACAACAGACTACCTTCCATAATAACAAGGCTACAATCCATTGGAGTAACAAATATATCGACAACATACTACCTTCCATAATGACAAGGCTACCATTCATCAGGGTAACAAAAATATCGATAACAGACTACCTTCCATAATGACAAGGCTACCATCCATTGGAGTAAAAAAAATCTCGACAACAGACTACCTTCCATAATGACAATGATACGATCCATTGGAGTAATAAAACTCTCAACAACATACTACCTTCCATAATGACAAGGCTACAATCCATTGGAATAACAAAGATATCGAGAACATACTACCTTCCATAATGATAAGGCTACCATCCATTGGAGTAACAAAAATATCGACAACAGACTACCTTCTGTAATGACAAGGCTACCATCCATTGGAGTAACAAAAATATGAACAACAAACTACCTTCCATAGTGACAAGGCTACCACCAATTGGAGTGACATAAATCACAACGACAGACTACCTTCTATAATGAGAAGGATAGCATCCATTGGAGTAACAAAAATCTCAACAACAAACTACCTTTTATAATGACAAGGCTACCATACATTGAAGTAATAAAAATTTGGACAACAGACTACCTTCCATAATGACAAGGCTAGCATCCATTGGAGTAACAAATATCTCGACAACAGACTACCTTACATAGTGAAAAGGCTACCATCCATTGGAATAACAAAAATCTCGATAACAGACTACCTTCCATAATGATAAGGCTACCATCCATTGGACTAACAAAAACATCGACAACAGACTACGTTCCATAATGACAAGGCTACCATCCATTAGAGTAACAAAATTCTTGACAACAGACTACTATCCATAATAACAATGATACCATCCATTGGAGTAACAAAAATATCTACAACAGACTACCTTCCATAATGACAAGGCTACAATCCATTGGAGTAACAAAGATATCGATAACATACTACCTTCCATAATGACAAGGCTACCATGCATTGAAATAACAAAAATATCCACAATAGACAATGTTCCATAATGGCAAGGCTACCATCTATTGTAGTAACCAAAATCTCGATAATGGACTACCTTCCATAATGACAAGGCTACCATCCATTGGAGTAACAAAAATATGAACAACAAACTACCTTCCATAGTGACAAGGCTACCATCCACTGGAGTGCCATAAATCACAACAACAAACTACCTTCCATAATGACAAAGCTAGCATCCATCGGAGTAACAAAAATCTCGACAACAGACTACCTTCCATAATAACAAGGCTACAATCCATTGGAGTAACAAATATATCGACAACATACTACCTTCCATAATGACAAGGCTACCATTCATCAGGGTAACAAAAATATCGATAACAGACTACCTTCCATAATGACAAGGCTACCATCCATTGGAGTAAAAAAAATCTCGAAAACAGACTGCCTTCCATAATGACAAGGCTACCATCTATTAGAGTAACAATAATCTCGAGAACAGACAGCGTTCCATAATGACAAGGCTAGCATCCATTGGAGTAACAAAAATCTCGACAACAAACTACCTTCCATAATGACAAGGCTACCATACATTGAAGTAACAAAAATTTGGACAACAGACTACCTTCCATAACGACAAGGCTAGCATCCATTGGAGTAACAAAAATCTCGACAACACACTACCTTCCATAGTGATAAGGCTACCATCCATTGTAATAACAAAAATCTCAACAACAGACTACCTTCCATAATGATAAGGATACCATCCATTGGAGTAATAAAAACATCGACAATAGACTACGTTCCATAATGACAAGGCTACCATCCATTGGAGTAACAAAATTCTCGACAACAGACTGTTATCCATAATGACAAGGCTAGCATCCATCGGAGTAACAAAAATCTCGACAACAGAATACCTTCCATAATAACAAGGCTACAATCCATTGGAGAAACAAAGATATAGACAACATACTACCTTCCATAATGACAAGGCTACCGTTCATCGGAGTAACAAAAATATCGACAACAGACTACCTTCCATAATAACAAGGCTACCATCCATTGGAGTAACCAAAATCCATTGATAAGGCTACCCAGCATTGGAGTAACAAAAATATATACAATAGACTATATTCCATAATGACAAGGCTACCATCCATTGGAGTAACCAAAATCCCGACAATGGACTACATTTCATAATGACAAAGCTACCATCCATTGGAGTAACAAAAATATGAACAATAGACTAACTTCCATAGTGACAAGTCTACCATCAATTGGAGTGCCATAAATCATAACGACAAACTACCTTCCATAATGACAAGGCTAGCATGCATCGGAGTAACGAAAATCTCGACAATAGACTACCTTTCATAATAACAAGGCTACAATCCATTGAAGTAACAAAGATATCGACAACATACTACCTTCCATAATGAAAAGGCTTCCATTCATTGGAGTAACAAAAATATCGACAACAGACTACCTTCCATAATGACAAGGCTACCATCCATTGGAGTAACAAAAATATCGACAACAGACTACCTTCCATAATGACAAGGCTACCATCCATTGGAATAATAAAAATCTCGACAACAAACTACCTTCCATAATGACAAGGCTACCATCCATTGAAGTAACAAAAATATCGACAAGAGACTACGTTCCATAATGACAAGGCTAGCATCCATTGGAGTAACAAAAATCTCGACAACAGACTACCTTCCATAATGACAAGGCTACCATCCAATGGAATCAAAAAAATATCGACAACATACTACCTTCCATAATGCCAAGGCTACCATCCATTGGAGTAACAAAAATCTCGAAAACAAACCTCCTTCCACAATGACAAGGCTACCATCCATTAGAGTACCAAAAATCTCGACAACAGACAACCTTCCAAAATGACATGGCTACCATCCATTGGAGTAACAAAAATCTCAATAATAGACTATCTTCCATAATGACAAGGCTACCATCCATTGGAGTAACAAAAATATGAACAACAGACAACCTTCCATAGTGACAAGGCTACCATCCATTGGAGTAACAAAAATCTCGAAAATAGACTACCTTACGTAATGACAAGGCTACCATCCATTAGAGTAAACAAAATCTCGACAACAGACAACCTTCCTTAATGAGAAGGCTACCATCCATTGGAGTAACAAAAATCTCGACAATAGACTACCTTCCATAATGACAAGGCTACCATCCATTAGAGTAACAAAAATATGAACAATAGACTACCTTCCATAGTGACAAGGCTACCATGCATTGGAGTAAAAAAAGATATCTACAATAGACTACGTTCCATAATGAAAAGGTTACCATCCAATGTAGTAAACAAAATATTGACAATAGACTACCTTCCATAATTAAAAGGCTACCATCCATTGGAGTAACAAAGATCTCGAAAACAGACTACCTTCCATAATGACAAGGCTACCAACCATTAGAGTAACAAAAATCTCGACAAGAGACAAGATTCCATAATGACAAGGCTACCATCCATTGGAGTAACAAATATTTCGACAATAGACTACCTTCCATAATGACAAGGCTACTATCCATTGGAGGAACAAAAATATGAACAACAGACAACCTTCCATAGTGACAAGGCTACCATCCATTGTAGTGAGGGAAATCACAACGACATACTACATTCCATAATGACAAGGCTACCATCCATTGGAGTAACAAAAATCTCGAAAACAAACCTCCTTCCACAATGACAAGGCTACCATCCAATAGAGTAACAAAACTCTCGACAACAGACAACCTTCCAAAATGACAAGGCTACCATCCATTGGAGTATCAAATATCTCAACAATAGACTATCTTCCATAATGACAAGGCTACCATCCATTGGAGTAACAAAAATATGAACAACAGACAACCTTCCATACTGACAAGGCTACCATCCATTGTAGTGACAGAAATCACAACGACAGACTACCTTCCATAATGACAAGGCTACCATCCATTGGAGTAACAAAAATATCGACAACAGACTACCTTCCATAATGACAAGGCTACCATCCACTGGAGTAACAAAAATCTCGAAAATAGACTACCTTACGTAATGACAAGGCTACCATCCATTAGAGTAAACAAAATCTCGATAACAGACAACCTTCCTTAATGAGAAGGCTACCATCCATTAGAGTAACAAAAATCTCGACAATAGACTACCTTCCATAATGACAAGGCTACCATCCATTGGAGTAACAAAAATATGAACAACTGACTACCTTCCATAGTGACAAGGCTACCATGCATTGGAGTAAAAAAAATATCTACAATAGACTATGTTCCATAATGACAAGGCTACCATCCATTGTAGTAAACAAAATATTGACAATAGACTACCTTCCATAATTAAAAGGCTACCATCCATTGGAGTAACAAAGATCTTGAAAACAGACTACCTTCCATAATGACAAGGCTACCAACCATTAGAGTAACAAAAATCTCGACAAGAGACAAGCTTCCATAATGACAAGGCTACCATCCATTGGAGTAACAAATATCTCGACAATAGACAACCTTCCATTATGACAAGGCTACTATCCATTGGAGTAACAAAAATATGAACAACTGACAACCTTCCATAGTGACAAGGCTGCCATCCATTGTAGTGACAGAAATCACAATGACAGACTACCTTCCATAATGACAAGGCTACCATCCATTGTAGTAACAAAAATATCGACAATAAACTACCTTCCATAATGACAAGGCTAGCATCCATTGGAGTAACAAAAATCTCGAAAACAAACTACCTTACATAATGACAAGGCTACCATCCATTAGAGTAAAAAAAATCTCGACAATAGACAACCTTCCATAATGAGAAGGCTACCATCCATTGGAATAACAAAAATCTCGACAACAGACAACCTTCTATAATGACAAGGCTACCATCCATTGGAGTAACAAAAATCTCGACAATAGACTACCTTCCATAATGAAAAGGTTACCATCCATTGGAGTAACAAAAATATGAACAACAGACTACCTTCCATAGTGACAAGGCTACCATGCATTGGAGTAAAAAAATATCTACAATAAACTACGTTTCATAATGACAAGGCTACCATCCATTGTAGTAACCAAAATATTGACAACATACTACCTTCCATAATTAAAAGGCTACCATCCATTGGAGTAACAAAGATCTCGAAAACAGACTACCTTCCATAATGACAAGGCTACAAACCATTAGAGTAACAAAAATATCGACAAGAAACAAGCTTCCATAATGACAAGGCTACCATCCTTTGGAGTAACAAATATCTCGACAATAGACTACCTTCCATAATGACAAGGCTACCATCCATTGGTGTAACAAAAATATGAACAATAGACTACATTCGATAGTGACAAGGCTACCATCCATTGGAGTGAAATAAATCACTTCGACATACTACCTTCCATAATGACAAGGCTAGCATTCATTGGAGTAACAAAAATCTCGACAATAGACTACCTTCCATAATGACAAGGCTACCATCCAATGGAATAACAAAAATATCGACAACAGACTACCTTCCATAATGCAAAGGCTACCATCCATTGGAGTACCAAAAATCTCGAAAATAGACTACCTTCCATAATGACAAGGCTACCATCCATTAGAGTAACAAAAATTTCGACAACAGACAACCTTCCATATTGACAAGGCTATCATCCATTGGAGTAACAAATATCTCGATAATAGACTATCTTACATAATGAAAAGGCTACCATTCATTGGAGTTACAAAAATATGAACAATAGACTACCTTCCATAATGACAAGGCTACCATCCATTGGAGTGACAGAAATCACAACGACAGACTACCTTCCATAATGACAAGGCTACCATTTATTGGACTAACAAAAATATCGACAACAGACTACCTTCCATAATGACAAGGCTACCATCCATTGGAGTAACAAAAATCTCGAAAACAGACTACCTTCCATAATGACAAGGCTACCATCCATTAGAGTAACAAAAATATGGAAAACATAATACCTTCCATAATGACAAGGCTACCATCAATTGTAGTAACAAAAATTTGAAGAACAGACTACCTTCCATAGTGACAAGGCTACCATCTACTGGAGTGACAAAAATCATAACGACAGACTACCTTACATAATGACAAGGCTACCAACCATTGGAGTAACAAAAATATCAACAACAGACTACCTTCCATAATGACAAGGCTACCATTCATTAGAGTAACAGAAATCTCGACAACAGAAAACCTTCCATAATGAGAAGGCTACCATCCATTGTAGTAACCAAAATATCGATAATAGACTACCTTCCATAATGACAAGGCTACCATCCATTGGAGTAACAAAATTCTAGGCTACAGACTACCTTCCATAATGACAAGGCTACCATCTATTGGAATAATAAAAATCTCGAGAACAGACTACCTTCCAGAATGAGAATGCTAACATCCATTGGAGTAACAAAAATCTCGACAATAGACTACCTTCCATAATGATAGGGCTACCATCCATTGGAGTACCAAAAATATGAACAACAAACTACCTTCCATAATGATAATGCTACCATCCAATGGAGTAACAAAAATCTCGACAACAGACTACCCTCCATAATGACAATGCTACCATCCATTGGAGTAACAAAAATATCTACCATAGACTATGTTCCATAATGACAAGGCTACCATCCATTGTAGTAACCAAAATCCCGACAATGGACTACCTTCCATAATGACAAGGCTAGCATCCATCGTAGTAACAAAAATCTCGACAACAAACTACCTTCCATAATAACAAGGCTACAATCCATTGGAGTAACAAAGTTATCGACAACATACTACCTTCCATAATGACAAGGCTACCATTCGTTGGAGTAACACAAATATCAACAACAGACTACCTTCCATAATGTCAAAGCTACCATCCATTGGAGTAACAAAAATCACGAAAACAGACTGCCTTCCATAATGACAAGGCTACCATCCATTAGATTAACAAAAATCTCGAGAACATAGAACCTTCCATAATGACAAGGCTACCATCCATTAGAGTAACAAAAATCTCGACAATAGACTACCTTCCATAATGATAAGGCTACCATCCATTGGAGTAACAAAAATACGAACAACAAACTACCTTCCATAGTGACAAGGCTACCACCAATTGGAATGACATAAATCACAACGATAGACTACCTTCTATAATGACAAGGCTAGCATCCATTAGAGTAACAAAAATCTAGACAACAAACTACCTTCCCAATGACAAGGATAAAATTTGGACAACAGACTACCTTCCATAATGACAAGGCTACCATCCATTGGAGTAACAAAAATATCGACAACAGACTACCTTCCATAATGACAAGGCTACCATCCATTGGAATAACAAAAATCTCGACAACAAACTTCCTTCCATAATGACAAGGCTACCATCCATTGGAGTAACAAATATCTCGACAATAGACTACCTTCCATAATGACAAGGCTACCATCCATTGGAGTAACAAAAATATGAACAACAGACTACCTTTCATAGTGACAAGGCTACCATCCATTGGAGTGACAGAAATCACAACGACAGACTACCTACCATAATGACAAGGCTACAATCCATTAGAGCAACAAAAATATCGACAATAGACTATGTTCCATAATGACAAGGCTACCATCCATTGGAGTAACAAAAACATCGACAACAGACTATGTTCCATAATGACAAGGCTACCATCCATTGGAGTAACAAAAATATAAACAACAGACTACCTTTCAT
Source organism: Vicia faba (assembly GCA_948472305.1). Classification (NCBI taxonomy): domain Eukaryota; kingdom Viridiplantae; phylum Streptophyta; class Magnoliopsida; order Fabales; family Fabaceae; genus Vicia; species Vicia faba. The sequence continues at coordinate 758,735,365 of OX451738.1, forward strand.
AGTGACAAGGCTACCATCCATTGGAGTGACAGAAATCACAACGACAGACTACCTTCCATAATGACAAGGCTATAATCCATTGGAGTAACAAAAATAACGACAACATCCTACCTTCCATAATGACAAGGCTACCTTCCATTGGAGTAACAAAAATCTCGAAATCAGACTACCATACATATGACAAGGCTACCATCCATTAGAGTAACAAAAATCTCGACAACAGACAACCTTCCATAATGAGAACGCTACCATCCATTGGAGTAACAAAAATCTGGACAATAGACTACATTCCATAATGACAAGGCTACCATCCATTGGAGTAAAAAAAATATGAACAACAGACTACCTTCCATAGTGACAAGGCTACCATGGATTGGAGTAAAAAAAATATCTACAATAGACTATGTTCCATAATGACAAGGCTACCATCCATTGTAGTAACCAAAATATCGACAACAAACTACCTTCCATAATGAAAAGGCTACCATCCATTGGAATAACAAAAATCTCGAAAATAGACTACCTTCAATAATGACAAGGCTACCAACCATTAGAGTAACAAAAATCTCGACCAGAGACAAGCTTCCATAATGACAAGGCTACCATCCTTTGCAGTAACAAATATCTCAACAATAGACTACCTTCCATAATGACAAGGCTACCATCCATTGGAGTAACAAAAATATGAACAAAAGACTACCTTCCATAGTGACAAGGCTACCATCCATTGGAGTTACAGAAATCACTTCGATAGACTACCTTCCATAATGACAATGCTAGCATTCATTGGAGTAACAAAAATCTCGAAAATAGACTACCTTCCATAATGACAAGGCTACCATCCATTGGAGTAACAAAAATATCGACAACAGACTACCTTCCATAATGACAAGGCTACCATCCATTGGAATAACAAAAATCTCGACACCAAACAACCTTCCATAATGAGAAGGCTACCATCCATTAGAGTAACAAAAATCTCAACAATAGACTACCTTCCATAATGACAAGGCAACCATCCATTGGAGTAACAAAAATATGAAGAACATACTACCTTCCATAGTGACAAGGCTACCATCTATTAGAGTGACAGAAATAACAACGACAGACTACCTTCCATAATGACAAGGCTACCATCCATTGGGGTAAAAAAATATCGACAACATACTACCTTCCATAATTACAAGGATACCATCCATTGGAGTAACAAAAATCTCGAAAACAGGCTACCTTCTATAATGACAAGGCTACCATCCATTAGAGTAAAAAAAATCTCGACAACAGACAACCTTCCATAATGAGAAGGCTACCATCCATTGGAGTAACAAAAATCTCGACAATAGACTACCTTCCATAATGACAAGGCTACCATCCATTGGAGTTACAAAAATATGAACAACAGACTATCTTCCATAGTGACAAGGCTACAATCCATTGGAGTGACAGAAATCACAACGACAAACTACCTTCCATAATGAAAAGGCTACCATCCATTGGAGTAACAAAAATATCGACAATAGACTACCTTCCATAATGACAAGGCTACCATCCATTGAAATAACAAAAAACTCTAAAATAGACTACCTTCCATAATGACATGGCTACCATCCATTAGAGTAACAAAAATCTCGACAACAGACAACCTCCCATAATGAGAAGGCTACCATCCTTTGGAATAACAAAAATCTCGACAATAGACTACCTTCCATAATGACAAGGCTACCATCCATTGGAGTTACAAAAATATGAACAACATACTACCTTCCAAAGTGACAAGGCTACCATGCATTGGAGTAACAAAAATATCTACAATAGACTACATTCCATAATAAAAAGGCTACCAGCCATTGTAGTAACCAAAATATCGACAATAGACTACCTTCCATAATGACAAGGCTAGCATCCATTGGAGTAACAAAAATCTCGACAACAGACTACCTTCCATAATGACAAGGCTACCATGCATTAGAATAACAAAAATCTCGACAACAAACTACCTTCCATAATGACAAGGCTACCATCCATTGGAGTAACAAATATCTCGACAATAGACTACCTTCCATAATGACAAGGCTACCATCCATTAGAGTAACAAAAATATGAACAACAGACTACCTTTCATAGTGACAAGGCTACCATCCATTGGAGTGATAGAAATCACAACGACGGACTACCTTCCATAATGACAAGGCTACAATCCATTGGAGTAACAAAAATATCGACAACAAACTACCTTCCATAATGACAAGGCTACCATCCATTGGAGTAACAAAAATCTCGAAATCAAACTACCATACATATGACAAGGCTACCATCCATTAGAGTAACAAAAATCTCGACAACAGACAACCTTCCATAATGAGAACGCTACCATCCATTGGAGTAACAAAAATCTCGACAATAGACTACCTTCCATAATGACAAGGCTACCATCCATTGGAGTAACAAAAATATGAACAACAAACTACCTTCCATAGTGACAAGGCTACCATGCATTGGAGTAAAAAAATATCTACAATAGACTACGTTCAATAATGACAAGGCTACCATCCATTGTAGTTACCAAAATATCGACAACAGACTACCTTCCATAATGAAAAGGCTACCATCCAATGGAATAACAAAAATATCGACAACAGACTACCTTCCATAATATCAAGGCTACCATCCATTGGAGTAACAAAAATCTCGAAAATAGACTACCTTCCATAATGACAAGGCTACCATTCATTAGAGTAACAAAAATCCCGACAACAGACAACCTTCCATAATGACAAGGCTACCATCCATTGGAATAACAAAAATATCGACATAAGACTTCCTTCCATAATGACAAGGCTACCATCCATTGGAATAACAAAAATCTCGACGACAAACAACCTTCCATAATTAGAAGGATACCATCCATTGGAGTAACAAAAATCTCGACAATAGACTACCTTCCATAATGACAAGGCTACCATCCATTGGATTACCAAAAATCCCGACAACAGACAACCTTCCATAATGACAAGGCTACCATCCATTGGAGTAACAAAAATATCGACAACAGACTACCTTCCATAATGACAAGGCTACCATCCATTGGAATAACAAAAATCTCGACAACAAACAACCTTCCATAATTAGAAGGCTACCATCCATTGGAGTAACAAAAATCTCGACAATAGACTACCTTCCATAATGACAAGGCTACCATCCATTAGAGTAACAAAAATATGAAGAACATACTACCTTCCATAGTGACAAGACTACCATCCATTGGAGTGACAGAAATGACAACGACAGACTACCTTCCATAATGACAAGGCTACCATCCATTGGGGTAAAAAAATATCGACAACAGACTACCTTCCATAATGACAAGGTTACCATCCATTGGAGTAACAAAAATCTCGAAAACAGACTACCTTCCATAATGACAAGGCTACCATCCATTAGAGTAACAAAAATCTTGACAATAGACAACCTTCCATAACGAGAAGGCTACCATCCATTGGAGTAACAAAAATCTCAACAATAGACTACCTTCCATAATGACAAGGCTACCATCCATTGGAGTAACAAAAATATGAACAACAGACTACCTTCCAAAGTGACAAGGCTACCATGCATTGGAGTAACAAAAATATCTACAATAGACTATGTTCCATAATAAAAAGGCTAGCATCCATTGTAGTAACCAAAATATCGACAATAGACTACCTTCCATAATGACAAGGCTACCATCCATTGGAGTAACAAAAATCTCGGCAACAAACTACCTTCCATAATGACAAGGCTACCATCTATTGGAATAATAAAAATCTAGAGACCAGATTACCTTCCATAATGAGAAGGCTAACATCCATTGGAGTAACAAAAATCTCGACAATAGACTACCCTCCATAATGACAAAGCTACCATGCATTGGAGTAACAAAAATATCTACAATAGACTATGTTCCATAATGACAAGGCTTCCAAAAATATGAACAACACACTACCTTCCATAGTGACAAGGCTACCATCCATTGGAGTGCCATAAATCACAATGACAAACTACCTTCCATAATGACAAGGCTAGCATCCATCGGAGTAACAAAAATCTCGACAACAAACTACCTTCCATAATAACAAGGCTACAATCCATTGGAGTAACAAAGATATTGACAACATACTACATTCCATAATGACAAGGCTACCATTCATTGGAGTAACAAAAATATCGACAACACACTACCTTCCATAATGACAAAGCTACCATCCATTGGAGTAACAAAAATCTCGAAAACAGACTGCCTTCCATAATGACAAGGCTACCATCCATTAGATTAACAAAAATATCGAGAACATACAACCTTCCATAATGACAAGGCTACCATCCATTGGAGTAACAAAAATCTCGACAATAGACTACCTTCCATAATGATAAGGCTAGCATCCATTGGAGTAACAAAAATACGAACAACAAACTACCTTCCATAGTGACAAGGCTACCACCAATTGGAATGACATAAATCACAACGATAGACTACCTTCTATAATGACAAGACTAGCATCCATTGGAGTAACAAAAATCTCGACAACAAACTACCTTCCATAATGACAAGGCTAAAATTTGGACAACAGACTACCTTCCATAATGACAAGGCTACCATCCATTGGAGTAACAAAAATTTCGACAACAGACTACCTTCCATAATGACAAGGCTACCATCCATTGGAATAACAAAAATCTCGACAACAAACTACCTTCCATAATGACAAGGCTACCATCCATTGGAGTAACAAAAACATCGTCAACAGACTATGTTCCATAATGACAAGGCTAGCATCCATTGGAGTAACAAAAATCTCGACAACAGACTACCTTCCATAATGACAAGGATACCATCCAATGGAATAAAAAAATTTTGACAACAGACTACCTTCCATAATGTGAAGGCTACCATCCATTGGAGTAACAAAAATCTCGAAAACAAACTACCTTCCATAATGATAAGGCTACCATCCATTAGAGTAACAAAAATCTCGACAACAGACAACCTTCCAAAATGACAAGGCTACCATCCATTGGAGTAACAAATATCTCGACAATAGACTACCCTCCATAATGACAAAGCTACCATGCATTGGAGTAACAAAAATATCTACAATAGACTATGTTCCATAATGACAAGGCTTCCAAAAATATGAACAACACACTACCTTCCATAGTGACAAGGCTACCATCCATTGGAGTGCCATAAATCACAATGACAAACTACCTTCCATAATGACAAGGCTAGCATCCATCGGAGTAACAAAAATCTCGACAACAAACTACCTTCCATAATAACAAGGCTACAATCCATTGGAGTAACAAAGATATTGACAACATACTACATTCCATAATGACAAGGCTACCATTCATTGGAGTAACAAAAATATCGACAACACACTACCTTCCATAATGACAAAGCTACCATCCATTGGAGTAACAAAAATCTCGAAAACAGACTGCCTTCGATAATGACAAGGCTACCATCCATTAGATTAACAAAAATATCGAGAACATACAACCTTCCATAATGACAAGGCTACCATCCATTGGAGTAACAAAAATCTCGACAATAGACTACCTTCCATAATGATAAGGCTAGCATCCATTGGAGTAACAAAAATACGAACAACAAACTACCTTCCATAGTGACAAGGCTACCACCAATTGGAATGACATAAATCACAACGATAGACTACCTTCTATAATGACAAGACTAGCATCCATTGGAGTAACAAAAATCTCGACAACAAACTACCTTCCATAATGACAAGGCTAAAATTTGGACAACAGACTACCTTCCATAATGACAAGGCTACCATCCATTGGAGTAACAAAAATATCGACAACAGACTACCTTCCATAATGACAAGGCTACCATCCATTGGAATAACAAAAATCTCGACAACAAACTACCTTCCATAATGACAAGGCTACCATCCATTGGAGTAACAAAAACATCGTCAATAGACTATGTTCCATAATGACAAGGCTAGCATCCATTGGAGTAACAAAAATCTCGACAACAGACTACCTTCCATAATGACAAGGATACCATCCAATGGAATAAAAATTTTTTGACAACAGACTACCTTCCATAATGTGAAGGCTACCATCCATTGGAGTAACAAAAATCTCGAAAACAAACTACCTTCCATAATGATAAGGCTACCATCCATTAGAGTAACAAAAATGTCGACAACAGACAACCTTCCAAAATGACAAGGCTACCATCCATTAGAGTAACAAATATCTCGACAATAGACTACCTTCCATAATGAAAAGGCTACCATCCATTGGAGTAACAAAAATATGAACAACAAACTACCTTCCATAGTGATAAGGCTACCATCCATTGGAGTGACAGAAATCACAATGACAGACTACCTTCCTTAATGACAAGGCTACAATCCATTGGAGTAACAAAAATATCGACAACAAACTACCTTCCTAAATGACAAGGCTACCATCCATTAGAGTAACAAAAACATCGACAACAGATTATGTTCCATAATGACAAGGCTAGCATCCATTGGAGTAACAAAAATCTCGACAACAGACTACCTTCCATAATGACAAGGCTACCATCCAATGGAATAAAAAAATTTTGACAACAGACTACCTTCCATAATGCCAAGGCTACCATCCATTGGAGTAACAAAAATCTCGAAAACAAACTACCTTCCATAATGACAAGGCTACCATCCATTAGAGTAACAAAAATCTCGACAACAGACAACCTTCCAAAATGACAAGGCTACCATCCATTGGAGTCATAAAAATATGAACAACAGACTACCTTCAATAGTGATAAGGCTACCATCCATTGGAGTGACAGAAATCACAATGACAGACTACCTTCTTTAATGACAAGGCTACAATCCATTGGAGTAACAAAAATATCGACAACAGACTACCTTCCATAATGACAAGGCTACCATCCATTGGAGTAACAAAAATCTCGAAAATACACTACCTTACATAATGACAAGGCTACCATCCATTAGAGTAACAAAAATCTAGACAACAGACAACCTTCCATAATGAGAATGCTACCATCCATTGGAGTAACAAAAATCTCGACAATAGACTACCTTCCATAATGACAAGGCTACCATCCATTGGAGTAACAAAAATATGAACAAGAGACTACCTTCCATATTGACAAGGCTACCATGCATTGAAGTAAAAAAAATATCTACAACAGACAACGTTCCATAATGACAAGGATACCATCCATTGTAGTAACCAAAATATCGACAACAGACTACCTTCCATAATGAAAAGGCTACCATCCATTGGAATAACAAAAATCTCGAAAACAGACTACCTTCCATAATGTCAAGGCTACCAACCATTAGAGTAACAAAAATCTCGACAAGAGACAAGCTTCCATAATGACAAGGCTACCATCCTTTGGAGTAACAAATATCTCGACATTAGACTACCTTCCATAATGACAAGGCTACCATCCATTGGAGTAACAAAAATATGAACAACAGACTACCTTCCATAGTGACAAGGCTACCATCCATTGGAGTGACAGAAATCACTTCGATAGACTACCTTCCATAATGACAAGGCTAGCATTCATTGGAGTAACAAAAATATCGACAATAGACTACCTTCCATAATGACAAGGCTACCATCAAATGAAATAACAAAAATGTCGACAACAGACTACCTTCCATAATATCAAGGCTACCATCCATTGGAGTAACAAAAATCTCGAAAATAGACTACATTCCATAATGACAAGGCTACCATCCATTAGAGTAACAAAAATATGAAGAACAAAATACTTTCCATAGTGACAAGGCTACCATCCATTGGAGTGACAGAAATCACAACGACAGACTACCTTCCATAATGAAAAAGGCTACCATCCATTGGACTAACAAAAATATAGACAACAGACTACCTTCCATAATGACAAGGCTACCATCCATTGGAGTAACAAAAATCTCGAAAACAGACAACCTTCCATAATGAGAAGGCTACCAGCCATTGGAGTAACAAAAATCTCGACAATAGACTACCTTCCTTAATGACAAGGCTACCATCCATTGGAGTAACAAAAATATGAACAACAGACTACCTTCCAAAGTGACAAGGCTACCATGCATTGGAGTAACAAAAATATCTACAATAGACTACGTTCCATAATGAAAAGGATACCATCCATTGTAGTAACCAAAATATTGACAATAGACTACCTTCCATAATGACAAGGCTACCATCCATTGGAGTAACAAAAATATGAAGAACAAACTACCTTCCATAGTGACAAGGCTACCATCCATTGGAGTGACAAAAATCACAATGACAGACTACCTTCCATAATGAAAAGGCTACCATCCATTGGAGTAAGAAAAATATCGACAACAGACTAACTTCCATAATGACAAGGCTACCATCCTTTGGAGTAACAAAAATCTCGAAAACAGACTACCTTCCATAATGACAAGGCTACCATCCATTAGAGTAACAAAAATCTCGACAACAGACAGCCTTCCATAATGAGAAGGCTACCAGCCATTGGAGTAACAAAAATCTCGACAATAGACTACCTTCCATAATGACAAGGCTACCATCCATTAGAGTAACAAAAATATGAACAACAGACTACCTTCCAAAGTGACAAGGCTATCATGCATTGGAGTAACAAAAATATCTACAATAGACTACGTTCCATAATGAAAAGGCTACCATCCATTGTAGTAACAAAAATATCGACAATAGACTACCTTCCATAATGACAAGGCTACCATCCATTGGAGTAAAAAAATCTCGACAACAGACTACCTTCCATAATGACAAGGATACCATCTATTAGAATAACAAAAATCTCGAGAACAAACTACCTTCCATAATGGCAAGGCTACCATCCATTTTAGTAAAAAAAATCTCGACAATAGACTACCTTCCCTAATTACAAGGCTACAATCCATTATAGTAACAAAAATCTCGAAAATAGACTACCTTCCATAATAACAAGGCTACCAACCATTGGAGTAAAAAAATATCTACAATAGACAACGTTCCATAATGACAAGGCTACCATCCATTGTAGTAACCAAAATATCGACAACAGACTACCTTCCATAATGAAAAGGCTACCATCCATTGGAATAACAAAAATCTCGATACCAGACTACCTTCCATAATGACAAGGCTACCAACCATTAGAGTAACAAAATTCTCGACAAGAGACAAGCTTCCATAATGACAAGGCTACCATCCTTTAGAGTAACAAATATCTCGACAATAGATTACCTTCCATAATGACAAGGCTACCATCCATTGGAGTAACAAAAATATGAACAACAGACTACCTTCCATAGTGACAAGGCTACCATCCATTGGAGTGACAGAAATCACTTCGATAGACTACCTTCCATAATGACAAGGCTAGCATTCATTGGAGTAACAAAAATATCGACAATAGACTACCTTCCATAATGACAAGGCTACCATCAAATGGAATAACAAAAATGTCGACAACAGACTACCTTCCATAATATCAAGGCTACCATCCATTGGAGTAACAAAAATCTCGAAAATAGACTACATTCCATAATGACAAGGCTACCATCCATTAGAGTAACAAAAATATGAAGAACAAAATACTTTCCATAGTGACAAGGCTACCATCCATTGGAGTGACAGAAATCACAACGACAGACTACCTTCCATAATGAAAAGGCTACCATCCATTGTAGTAACCAAAATATTGACAATAGACTACCTTCCATAATGACAAGGCTACCATCCATTGGAGTAAAAAAAATCTCGGCAACAGATTACCTTTCATAATGACAAGGCTACCATCTATTGGAATGACAAAAATCTCGACAACATTCTACCTTCCATAATAATGAGTCTACCATCCATTGGAGTAACAAAAATCTCGACAACAGACTACCTTCCATAATGACAAGGCTACCATCCATTGGAGTAACAAAAATCTCGACAACAGACTACCTTCCATAATGACAAGGATACCATCTATTGGAATAACAAAAATCTCGAGAACAGACTACCTTCCATAATCGCAAGGCTACCATCCATTTTAGTAACAAAAATCTCGAAAATAGAGTACCTTCCATAATAAGAAGGCTAGCATCCATTAGAGTAACAAAAATCTCGACAACATACAACCTTCCATAATGACAACGCTACCATCCATTGGAGTAACAAAAATCTAGACAACAGACTACCATCCATAATGACAATGATACCATCCATTGGAGTAACAAAAATCTCGACAACAAAACACCTTCCACAATGACAAGGCTACCATCCATTGGAGTAACAAAAATCTCGAAAATAGACTACCTTCAATAATGATAAGGCTACCATCCATTAGAGTAACAAAAATCTCGACAAGAGACAACCTTTCATAATGACAAGGCTACCATCCATTGGAGTAACAAATATCTCGACAATAGACTACCTTCCATAATGACAAGGCTACCATCCATTGGAGTAACAAAAATATGAAGAACAGACTACCTTCCATAGTGACAAGGCTACCATCCATTGGAGTGACAGAAATCACAACAACAGACTAACTTCCATAATGACAAGGCTACCAACCATTGGAGTAACAAAAATATCTACATCAGACTACCTTCCATAATGACAAGGCTACCATCCATTGGAGTAACAAAAATCTTGAAAATAGACTACCTTCCATTATGACAAGGCTACCATCCATTAGAGTAACATAGATCTCAACAACAGACAACCTTCCATAATGAGAAGGCATCCATCCATTGGAGTAACAAAAATCTCGACAATAGACTACCTTTAATAATGACAAGGCTACTATCCATTTGAGTAACAAAAATATGAACAAAAGACTACCTTCCATAGTGACAAGGCTACCATGCATTGGAGTAACAAAAATATCTACAATAGACTACGTTCTATAATGACAAGGCTACCTTACATAATGACAAGGCTACCATCCATTATAGTAACAAAAATCTCGTCAACAGACTACCTTCCATAATGACAAGGCTACCATCCATTAGAGTAACTAAAATCTCGGCAACAGACAACCTTCCATAATGAAAAGGCTACCATCCATTGGAGTAACAAATATCTCGATAATAGACTACCTTCCATAATGACAAGAATACCATCCATTGGAGTAACAAAAATCTCGACAATAGACTACCTTCCATAATGACAAGGCTACCTTCCATTGGAGTAACAAAAATATGAACAACAGACTACCTTCCATAGTGACAGGGCTACCATCCATTGGAGTGACAGAAATCACAACGACAGACTACCTTCCATAATGACAAGGCTACCATCCATTGGAGTAACAAAAATATCGACAATAGACTACCTTCAATAATTACAAGGCTACCAGCCATTGGAGTAACAAAAATCTCGAAAACAGACTACCTTCCATAATGACAAGGCTACCATCCATTAGAGTAACAAAATTTTTGAAAATAGACTACCTTCCATAATGACAAGGCTATAATCTATTGGAGCAACAAAAATATCGACAACAGACTACCTTCCATAATGACAAGGCTTCCATCCATTAGAGTAACAAAAATCTCGAAAATAGACTACCTTCAATAATGACAAGGCTACCATCCATTAGAGTAAAAAAAATCTCGACAAGAGACAACCTTACATATTGACAAGGCTACCATCCATTGGAGTAACAAATATCTCGACAATAGGCTACCTTCCATAATGACAAGGCTACCATCCATTGGAGTAACAAAAATATGAAGAACAGACTACCTTCCAGAGTTACAAGGCTACCATCCATTGGAGTGGCAAAAATCACAACGATAAACTACCTTCCATAATGACAAGGCTACCAACCATTGGAGTAACAAAAATATCTACAACAGACTACCTTCCATAATGACAAGGCTACCATCCATTGAAGTAACAAAAATCTCGAAAATAGACTACCTTTCATGCTGACAAGGCTACCATCCATTAGAGTAACATAAATCTCGACAACAGACAACCTTCCATAACGAGAAGGCTACCATCCATTGGAGTAACAAAAATCTCGACAATAGACTACCTTCCATAATGACAAGGCTACCTTCCATTGGAGTAACAATAATATGAACAACAGACTACCTTCCAAAGTGACAAGGCTACCATGCATTGGAGTAACAAAAATATCTAAAATAGACTACGTTCCATAATGAAATGGCTACCATCCATTGTAGTAACGAAAATATAGACAATAGACTACCTTCCATAATGACAAGGCTACCATCCATTGGAGTAAAAAAAATCTCGGCAACAGACTACCTTTCATAATGACAATGCTACCATCTATTGGAATAACAAAAATCTTGAGAACAGACTACCTTCCATAATGAGAAGGCTACCATCCAATGGAATGACAAAAATGTCGACAACATTCTACCTTCCATAATGAAAAGTCTACCATCCATTGGAGTAACAAAAATCTCGACAACAGACTACCTTCCATAATGAAAAGGATACAATCTATTGGAATAACAAAAATCTCGAGAACAGACTACCTTCCATAATGGCAAGGCTACCATCCATTTTAGTAACAAAAATCTCGACAACAGACTATCTTCCCTAATTACAAGGCTACCATCCATTGGAGTAACAAAAATCTCGAAAACAATCTACCTTTCATAATAACAAGGCTAGCATCCATTAGAGTAACAAAAATCTCGACAACATACAACCTTCGATAATGACAACGCTACCATCCATTGGAGTAACAAAAATCTAGACAACAAACTACCATCCATAATGACAATGATACCATCCATTGGAGTAACAAAAATCTCGACAACAAACTACCTTCCATAATGAGAAGGCTACCATCAATTGGAGTATAAAAAATCTCGAAAATAGACTACCTTCCATAATGACAAGGCTACCATCCATTAGAGTAACAAAATTCTCGACAACAGACAACCTTCAATAATGACAAGGATACCATCTATTAGAATAACAAAAATCTCGAGAACAAACTACCTTCCATAATGGCAAGGCTACCATCCATTTTAGTAAAAAAAATATCGACAATAGACTACCTTCCCTAATTACAAGGCTACAATCCATTATAGTAACAAAAATCTCGAAAATAGACTACCTTCCATAATAACAAGGCTACCAACCATTGGAGTAAAAAAATATCTACAATAGACAACGTTCCATAATGACAAGGCTACCATCCATTGTAGTAACCAAAATATCGACAATAGACTACCTTCCATAATGAAAAGGCTACCATCCATTGGAATAACAAAAATCTCGATACCAGACTACCTTCCATAATGACAAGGCTACCAACCATTAGAGTAACAAAATTCTAGACAAGAGACAAGCTTCCATAATGACAAGGCTACCATCCTTTAGAGTAACAAATATCTCGACAATACATTACCTTCCATAATGACAAGGCTACCATCCATTGGAGTAACAAAAATATGAACAACAGACTACCTTCCATAGTGACAAGGCTACCATCCATTGGAGTGACAGAAATCACTTCGATAGACTACTTTCCATAATGACAAGGCTAGCATTCATTGGAGTAACAAAAATATCGACAATAGACTACCTTCCATAATGACAAGGCTACCATCAAATGGAATAACAAAAATGTCGACAACAGACTACCTTCCATAATATCAAGGCTACCATCCATTGGAGTAACAAAAATCTCGAAAATAGACTACATTCCATAATGACAAGGCTACCATCCATTAGAGTAACAAAAATATGAAGAACAAAATACTTTCCATAGTGACAAGGCTACCATCCATTGGAGTGACAGAAATCACAACGACAGACTACCTTCCATAATGAAAAAGGCTACCATCCATTGGACTAACAAAAATATAGACAACAGACTACCTTCCATAATGACAAGGCTACCATCCATTGGAGTAACAAAAATCTCGAAAACAGACAACCTTCCATAATGAGAAGGCTACCAGCCATTGGAGTAACAAAAATCTCGACAATAGACTACCTTCCTTAATGACAAGGCTACCATCCATTGGAGTAACAAAAATATGAACAACAGACTACCTTCCAAAGTGACAAGGCTACCATGCATTGGAGTAACAAAAATATCTACAATAGACTACGTTCCATAATGAAAAGGCTACCATCCATTGTAGTAACCAAAATATTGACAATAGACTACCTTCCATAATGACAAGGCTACCATCCATTGGAGTAACAAAAATATGAAGAACAAACTACCTTCCATAGTGACAAGGCTACCATCCATTGGAGTGACAAAAATCACAATGACAGACTACCTTCCATAATGAAAAGGCTACCATCCATTGGAGTAAGAAAAATATCGACAACAGACTAACTTCCATAATGACAAGGCTACCATCCTTTGGAGTAACAAAAATCTCGAAAACAGACTACCTTCCATAATGACAAGGCTACCATCCATTAGAGTAACAAAAATCTCGACAACAGACAGCCTTCCATAATGAGAAGGCTACCAGCCATTGGAGTAACAAAAATCTCGACAATAGACTACCTTCCATAATGACAAGGCTACCATCCATTGGAGTAACCAAAATATGAACAACAGACTACCTTCCAAAGTGACAAGGCTATCATGCATTGGAGTAACAAAAATATCTACAATAGACTACGTTCCATAATGAAAAGGTTACCATCCATTGTAGTAACAAAAATATCGACAATAGACTACCTTCCATAATGACAAGGCTACCATCCATTGGAGTAAAAAAATCTCGACAACAGACTACCTTCCATAATGACAAGGATACCATCTATTAGAATAACAAAAATCTCGAGAACAAACTACCTTCCATAATGGCAAGGCTACCATCCATTTTAGTAAAAAAAATCTCGACAATAGACTACCTTCCCTAATTACAAGGCTACAATCCATTATAGTAACAAAAATCTCGAAAATAGACTACCTTCCATAATAATAAGGCTACCAACCATTGTAGTAAAAAAATATCTACAATAGACAACGTTCCATAATGACAAGGCTACCATCCATTGTAGTAACCAAAATATCGACAACAGACTACCTTCCATAATGAAAAGGCTACCATCCATTGGAATAACAAAAATCTCGATACCAGACTACCTTCCATAATGACAAGGCTACCAACCATTAGAGTAACAAAATTCTCGACAAGAGACAAGCTTCCATAATGACAAGGCTACCATCCTTTAGAGTAACAAATATCTCGACAATAGATTACCTTCCATAATGACAAGGCTACCATCCATTGGAGTAACAAAAATATGAACAACAGACTACCTTCCATAGTGACAAGGCTACCATCCATTGGAGTGACAGAAATCACTTCGATAGACTACCTTCCATAATGACAAGGCTAGCATTCATTGGAGTAACAAAAATATCGACAATAGACTACCTTCCATAATGACAAGGCTACCATCAAATGGAATAACAAAAATGTCGACAACAGACTACCTTCCATAATATCAAGGCTACCATTCATTGGAGTAACAAAAATCTCGAAAATAGACTACATTCCATAATGACAAGGCTACCATTCATTTGAGTAACAAAAATATGAAGAACAAAATACTTTCCATAGTGACAAGGCTACCATCCATTGGAGTGACAGAAATCACAACGACAGACTACCTTCCATAATGAAAAAGGCTACCATCCATTGGAGTAACAAAAATATAGACAACAGACTACCTTCCATAATGACAAGGCTACCATCCATTGGAGTAACAAAAATCTCGAAAATAGACAACCTTCCATAATGAGAAGGCTACCAGCCATTGGAGTAAAAAAAATCTCGACAATAGACTACCTTCCTTAATGACAAGGCTACCATCCATTGGAGTAACAAAAATATGAACAATAGACTACCTTCCAAAGTGACAAGGCTACCATGCATTGGAGTAACAAAAATATCTACAATAGACTACGTTCCATAATGAAAAGGCTACCATCCATTTTAGTAACCAAAATATTGACAATAGACTACCTTCCATAATGACAAGGCTACCATCCATTGGAGTAAAAAAAATCTCGGCAACAGATTACCTTTCATAATGACAAGGCTACCATCTATTGGAATGACAAAAATCTCGACAACATTCTACCTTCCATAATAATGAGTCTACCATCCATTGGAGTAACAAAAATCTCGACAACAGACTACCTTCCATAATGACAAGGCTACCATCCATTGGAGTAACAAAAATCTCGACAACAGACTACCTTCCATAATGACAAGGATACCATCTATTGGAATAACAAAAATCTCGAGAACAGACTACCTTCCATAATGGCAAGGCTACCATCCATTTTAGTAACAAAAATCTCGAAAATAGACTACCTTCCATAATAAGAAGGCTAGCATCCATTAGAGTAACAAAAATCTCGACAACATACAACCTTCCATAATGACAACGCTACCATCCATTGGAGTAACAAAAATCTAGACAACAGACTACCATCCATAATGACAATGATACCATCCATTGGAGTAACAAAAATCTCGACAACAAAACACCTTCCACAATGACAAGGCTACCATCCATTGGAGTAACAAAAATCTCGAAAATAGACTACCTTCAATAATGATAAGGCTACCATCCATTAGAGTAACAAAAATCTCGACAAGAGACAACCTTCCATAATGACAAGGCTACCATCCATTGGAGTAACAAATATCTCGACAATAGACTACCTTCCATAATGACAAGGCTACCATCCATTGGAGTAACAAAAATATGAAGAACAGACTACCTTCCATAGTGACAAGGCTACCATCCATTGGAGTGACAGAAATCACAACAACAGACTAACTTCCATAATGACAAGGCTACCAACCATTGGAGTAACAAAAATATCTACATCAGACTACCTTCCATAATGACAAGGCTACCATCCATTGGAGTAACAAAAATCTTGAAAATAGACTACCTTCCATTATGACAAGGCTACCATCCATTAGAGTAACATAGATCTCAACAACAGACAACCTTCCATAATGAGAAGGCTACCATCCATTGGAGTAACAAAAATCTCGACAATAGACTACCTTTAATAATGACAAGGCTACTATCCATTGGAGTAACAAAAATATGAACAAAAGACTACCTTCCATAGTGACAAGGCTACCATGCATTGGAGTAACAAAAATATCTACAATAGACTATGTTCTATAATGACAAGGCTACCTTACATAATGACAAGGCTACCATCCATTATAGTAACAAAAATCTCGTCAACAGACTACCTTCCATAATGACAAGGCTACCATCCATTAGAGTAACTAAAATCTCGGCAACAGACAACCTTCCATAATGAAAAGGCTACCATCCATTGGAGTAACAAATATCTCGATAATAGACTACCTTCCATAATGACAAGAATACCATCCATTGGAGTAACAAAAATCTCGACAATAGACTACCTTCCATAATGACAAGGCTACCTTCCATTGGAGTAACAAAAATATGAACAATAGACTACCTTCCATAGTGACAGGGCTACCATCCATTGGAGTGACAGAAATCACAATGACATACTACCTTCCATAATGACAAGGCTACCATCCATTGGAGTAACAAAAATATCGACAATAGACTACCTTCAATAATTACAAGGCTACCAGCCATTGGAGTAACAAAAATCTCGAAAACAGACTACCTTCCATAATGACAAGGCTACCATCCATTAGAGTAACAAAATTTTTGAAAATAGACTACCTTCCATAATGACAAGGCTATAATCTATTGGAGTAACAAAAATATCGACAACAGACTACCTTCCATAATGACAAGGCTTCCATCCATTAGAGTAACAAAAATCTCGAAAATAGACTACCTTCAATAATGACAAGGCTACCATCCATTAGAGTAAAAAAAATCTTGACAAGAGACAACCTTACATAATGACAAGGCTACCATCCATTAGAGTAACAAATATCTCGACAATAGGCTACCTTCCATAATGACAAGGCTACCATCCATTGGAGTAACAAAAATATGAAGAACAGACTACCTTCCAGAGTTACAAGGCTACCATCCATTGGAGTGGCAAAAATCACAACGACAAACTACCTTCCATAATGACAAGGCTACCATCCATTAGAGTAACATAAATCTCGACAACAGACAACCTTCCATAACGAGAAGGCTACCATCCATTGGAGTAACAAAAATCTCGACAATAGACTACCTTCCATAATGACAAGGCTACCTTCCATTGGAGTAACAATAATATGAACAACAGACTACCTTCCAAAGTGACAAGGCTACCATGC
The DNA here is from genome assembly GCA_948472305.1 of Vicia faba. Lineage (NCBI taxonomy): Eukaryota > Viridiplantae > Streptophyta > Magnoliopsida > Fabales > Fabaceae > Vicia > Vicia faba. The sequence continues at coordinate 758,753,697 of OX451738.1, forward strand.
ATTGGAGTAACAAAAATATCTAAAATAGACTACGTTCCATAATGAAATGGCTACCATCCATTGTAGTAACGAAAATATAGACAATAGACTACCTTCCATAATGACAAGGCTACCATCCATTGGAGTAAAAAAAATCTCAGCAACAGACTACCTTTCATAATGACAATGCTACCATCTATTGGAATAACAAAAATCTCGAGAACAGACTACCTTCCATAATGACAAGGCTACCATCCAATGGAATGACAAAAATGTCGACAACATTCTACCTTCCATAATGAAAAGTCTACCATCCATTGGAGTAACAAAAATCTCGACAACAGACTACCTTCCATAATGAAAAGAATACAATCTATTGGAATAACAAAAATCTCGAGAACAGACTACCTTCCATAATGGCAAGGCTACCATCCATTTTAGTAACAAAAATCTCGACAACAGACTATCTTCCCTAATTACAAGGCTACCATCCATTGGAGTAACAAAAATCTCGAAAACAAACTACCTTTCATAATTACAAGGCTAGCATCCATTAGAGTAACAAAAATCTCGACAACATACAACCTTCGATAATGACAACGCTACCATCCATTGGAGTAACAAAAATCTAGACAACAAACTACCATCCATAATGACAATGATACCATCCATTGGAGTAACAAAAATCTCGACAACAAACTACCTTCCATAATGAGAAGGCTACCATCAATTGGAGTATAAAAAATCTCGAAAATAGACTACCTTCCATAATGACAAGGCTACCATCCATTAGAGTAACAAAAATCTCGACAACAGACAACCTTCCATAATGACAAGGCTACCATCCATTGGAGTAAAAAATATCTCGACAATAGACTACCTTCCATAATGACAAGGCTACCATCCATTGGAGTAACAAAAATATGAAGAACAGGCTACCTTCCATAGTGACAAGGCTACCATCCATTGAAGTGACAAAAATCACAACGACAGACTAGCTTCCATAATGACAAGGCTAGCATCCATTGTAGTTACAAAAATCTCAACAACAAACTACCTTCCATAATGACAATGCTACAATCCATTGAAGTAACAAAAATCTCGACAACAGACTACCTTCCATAATGACAAGGCTACCATCCATTGGAGTAACAAAAATCTCGAAAATAAACTACCTTCCATAATGACAAGGCAACCATCCATTAGAGTAAAAAAAATCTCGACAAGAGACAACCTTCCATAATGACAAGGCTACCATCCATTGGAGTAACAAATATCTCAACAATAGGCTTCCTTCCATAATGACAAGGCTACCATCCATTGGAGTAACAAAAATATGAAGAACAAACTACCTTCCATAGTGACAAGGCTACCATCCATTGAAGTGACTAAAATCACAACGTCAGACTACATTCCATAATGACAAGGCTAGCATCCATTGGAGTTACAAAAATCTCAACAACAAACTACCTTCCATAATGACAATGCTACCATCCATTGAAGTAACAAAAATCCCGACAACAGACTACCTTCCATAATGACAAAGCTACCATCCATTGGAGTAACAAAAATCTCGACAACAAACTACCTTCTATAATGAGAAGGCAACCATCCATTAGAGTAAAAAAAATCTCGAAAATAGACTACCTTCCATAATGACAAGGCTACCATCCATTAGAGTAACAAATATCTCGATAATAGGCTACCTTCCATAATGACAAGGCTACCATCCATTGAAGTAAAAAATATCTCGACAATAGACTACCTTCCATAATGACAAGGCTACCATCCATTGGAGTAACAAAAATATGAAGAACAGACTACCTTCCATAGTGACAAGGCTACCATCCATTGAAGTGACAAAAATCACAACGACAGACTAGCTTCCATAATGACAAGGCTAGCATCCATTGGAGTTACAAAAATCTCAACAACAAACTACCTTCCATAATGACAATGCTACAATCCATTGAAGTAACAAAAATCTTGACAACAGACTACCTTCCATAATGACAAGGCTACCATCCATTGGAGTAACAAAAATCTCGAAAATAAACTACCTTCCATAATGACAAGGCAACCATCCATTAGAGTAAAAAAAATCTCGACAACAGACAACCTTCCATAACGAGAAGGCTACCATCCATTGGAGTAACAAAAATCTCGACAATAGACTACCTTCCATAATGACAAGGCTACAATCCATTGGAGTAACAAAAATATAAACAACAGACAACCTTCCAAAGTGACAAGGATACCAAGCATTGGAGTAACAAAACTATCTACAATAGACTACGTTCCATAATGAAAAGGCTACCATCCATTGTAATAACTGAAATATCGACAATAGACTACCTTCCATAATGACAAGGCTACCATCCATTGGAGTAAAAAAAATCTCGGCAACAAACTACCTTTCATAATGACAAGGCTACCATCTATTGGAATAACAAAAATCTCGAGAACATACTACCTTCCATTAAGACAAGGCTACCATCCAATGGAATGACAAAAATGTTGACAACATTCTACCTTCAATAATGATAAGTCTACCATCCAATGGAGTAACAAAAATCTCGACAACAGACTACCTTCAATAATGACAAGGATACCATCAATTGGGATAACAAAAATCTCGAGAATAGACTACCTTCCATAATGGCAAGGCTACCATCCATTTTAGTAACAAAAATCTCGACAACAGACTATCTTTCCTAATTACAAGGCTACCATCCATTGGAGTAACAAAAATCTCGAAAACAAACTACCTTTCATAATAACAAGGCTAGCATCCATTAGAGTAACAAAAATCTCGACAACATACAACCTTCGATAATGACAACGCTACCATCCATTGGAGTAACAAAAATCTAGACAACAGACTACCATCCATAATGACAATGATACCATCCATTGCAGTAACAAAAATCTTGACAACAGACTACCTTCCATAATGAGAAGGCTACCATCCATTGTAGTAACCAAAATCTCGAAAATAGACTACCTTCCATAATGACAAGGCTACCATCCATTAGAGTAACAAAAATCTCGACAAGAGACAACCTTCCATAATGACAAGGCTACCATCCATTGGAGTAAAAAATATCTCGACAATAGACTACCTTCCATAATGACAAGGCTATCATCCATTGGAGTAACAAAAATATGAAGAACAGACTACCTTCCATAGTGACAAGGCTACCATCCATTGGAGTGACAGAAATCACAACGATAGACTAACTTCCATAATGACAAGGCTACCAACCCTTGGAGTAACAAAAATATCTACAACAAACTACCTTCCATAATGACAAGGCTACCATCCATTGGAGTAACAAAAATCTTGGAAATAGACTACCTTCCATAATGACAAGGCTACCATCCATTAGAGTAACATAGATCTCAACAACAGACAACCTTCCATAATAAGAAGGCTACCATCCATTGGAGTAACAAAAATATGAACAACAGACTATCTTCCATTGTGACAAGGCTACCATGCATTGGAGTAACAAAAATATCTATAATAGACTACGTTCTATAATGACAAGGCTACCATACATAAGGACAAGGCTACCATCCATTGTAGTAACAACAATCTCGTCAACAGACTACCTTCAATAATGACAAGGCTACCATCCATTAGAGTAACAAAAATCTCTGCAATAGACAACCTTCCATAATGAAAAGGCTACCATCCATTGGAGTAACAAATATCTCCATAATAGACTACCTTCCATAATGGCAAGGCTACCATCCATTGGAGTAACAAAAATCTCGACAACAGACTACCTTCCATAATGACAAGGCTACCATCCATTGGAGTAACAAAAATATGAAGAACAAACTACCTTCCATAGTGACAAGGCTACCATCCATTGAAGTGACAAAAATCACAACGACAGACTACCTTCCATAATGACAAGGCTAGCATCCATTGGAGTTACAAAAATCTGAACAACAAACTACCTTCCATAATGACAATGCTACAATCCATTGAAGTAACAAAAATCTCGACAACAAACTACCTTCCATAATGACAAGGCTACCATCCATTGGAGTAACAAAAATCTCGAAAATAAACTACCTTCCATAATGACAAGGCAACCATCCATTAGAGTAAAAAAAATCTCGACAAGAGACAACCTTCCATAATGACAAGGCTACCATCCATTGGAGTAACAAATATCTCGATAATAGGCTACCTTCCATAATGACAAGGCTACCATCCATTGGAGTAACAAAAATATGAAGAACAAACTACCTTCCATAGTGACAAGGCTACCATCCATTGAAGTGACAAAAATCACAACGTGAGACTACATTCAATAATGACAAGGCTAGCATCCATTGGAGTTACAAAAATCTCAACAACAAACTACCTTCCATAATGACAATGCTACCATCCATTGAAGTAACAAAAATCCCGACAACAGACTACCTTCCATAATGACAAGGCTACCATCCATTGGAGTAACAAAAATCTTGAAAATAAACTACCTTCCATAATGACAAGGCAACAATCCATTAGAGTAAAAAAAATCTCGACAAGAGACAACCTTCCATAATGACAAGGCTACCATCCATTGGAGTAACAAATACCTCGACAATAGGCTACCTTCAATAATGACAAGGCTACCATCCATTGTCGTAACAAAAATATGAAGAACAGACTACCTTCCATAGTTACAAGGCTACCATCCATTGGAGTGGCAGAAATCACAACGACAAACTACCTTCCATAATGACAAGGCTACCAACCATTGGAGTAACAAAAATATCTACAACAGACTACCTTCCATAATGACAAGGCTACCATCCAGTGAAGTAACAAATATCTCGAAAATAGACTACCTTCCACACTAACAAGGCTACCATCCATTAGAGTAACATAAATCTCGACAACAGACAACCTTCCATAACGAGAAGGCTACCATCCATTGGAGTAACAAAAATCTCGACAATAGACTACCTTCCATAATGACAAGGCTACCATCCATTGGAGTAACAAAAATATAAACAATAGACAACCTTCCAAAGTGACAAGGAAACCATGCATTGGAGTAACAAAACTATCTACAATAGACTACGTTTCATAATGAAAAGGCTACCATCCATTGTAATTACCAAAATATCGACAATAGACTACCTTCCATAATGACAAGGCTACCATCCATTGTCGTAACAAAAATATGAAGAACAGACTACCTTCCATAGTTACAAGGCTACCATCCATTGGAGTGGCAGAAATCACAACGACAAACTACCTTCCATAATGACAAGGCTACCAACCATTGGAGTAACAAAAATATCTACAACAGACTACCTTCCATATTGACAAGACTACCATCCAGTGAAGTAACAAATATCTCGAAAATAGACTACCTTCCACACTGACAAGGCTACCATCCATTAGAGTAACATAAATCTCGACAACAGACAACCTTCCATAACGAGAAGGCTACCATCCATTGGAGTAACAAAAATCTCGACAATAGACTACCTTCCATAATGACAAGGCTACCATCCATTGGAGTAACAAAAATATAAACAACAGACAACCTTCCAAAGTGACAAGGATACCATGCATTGGAGTAACAAAACTATCTACAATAGACTACGTTCCATAATGAAAAGGCTACCATCCATTGTAATAACCAAAATATCGACAATAGACTACCTTCCATAATGACAAGGCTACCATCCATTGGAGTAAAAAAAATCTCGGCTACAAACTACCTTTCATAATGACAAGGCTACCATCTATTGGAATAACAAAAATCTCGAGAACAGACTACCTTCCATTAAGACAAGGCTAACATCCAATGGAGTAACAAAAATCTCGACAACAGACTACCTTCCATAATGACAAGGATACCATCTATTGGAATAACAAAAATCTCGAGAATAGACTACCTTCCATAATGGCAAGGCTACCATCCATTTTAGTAACAAAAATCTCGACAATAGACTATCTTCCCTAATTACAAGGCTACCATCCATTGGAGTAACAAAAATCTCGAAAACAAACTACCTTTCATAATAACAAGGCTAGCATCCATTAGAGTAACAAAAATCTCGACAACATACAACCTTCGATAATGACAACGCTACCATCCATTGGAGTAACAAAAATCTAGACAACAGACTACCATCCATAATGACAATGATACCATCCATTGCAGTAACAAAAATCTTGACAACAGACTACCTTCCATAATGACAAGGCTACCATCCATTGTAGTAACCAAAATCTCGAAAATAGACTACCTTCCATAATGACAAGGCTACCATCCATTAGAGTAACAAAAATCTCGACAAGAGACAACCTTCCATAATGACAAGGCTACCATCCATTGGAGTAAAAAATATCTCGACAATAGACTACCTTCCATAATGACAAGGCTATCATCCATTGGAGTAACAAAAATATGAAGAACAGACTACCTTCCATAGTGACAAGGCTACCATCCATTGGAGTGACAGAAATCACAACGATAGACTAACTTCCATAATGACAAGGCTACCAACCCTTGGAGTAACAAAAATATCTACAACAAACTACCTTCCATAATGACAAGGCTACCATCCATTGGAGTAACAAAAATCTTGGAAATAGACTACCTTCCATAATGACAAGGCTACCATCCATTAGAGTAACATAGATCTCAACAACAGACAACCTTCCATAATAAGAAGGCTACCATCCATTGGAGTAACAAAAATATGAACAACAGACTATCTTCCATTGTGACAAGGCTACCATGCATTGGAGTAACAAAAATATCTATAATAGACTACGTTCTATAATGACAAGGCTACCATACATAAGGACAAGGCTACCATCCATTGTAGTAACAACAATCTCGTCAACAGACTACCTTCAATAATGACAAGGCTACCATCCATTAGAGTAACAAAAATCTCTGCAATAGACAACCTTCCATAATGAAAAGGCTACCATCCATTGGAGTAACAAATATCTCCATAATAGACTACCTTCCATAATGGCAAGGCTACCATCCATTGGAGTAACAAAAATCTCGACAACAGACTACCTTCCATAATGACAAGGCTACCATCCATTGGAGTAACAAAAATATGAAGAACAAACTACCTTCCATAGTGACAAGGCTACCATCCATTGAAGTGACAAAAATCACAACGACAGACTACCTTCCATAATGACAAGGCTAGCATCCATTGGAGTTACAAAAATCTGAACAACAAACTACCTTCCATAATGACAATGCTACAATCCATTGAAGTAACAAAAATCTCGACAACAAACTACCTTCCATAATGACAAGGCTACCATCCATTGGAGTAACAAAAATCTCGAAAATAAACTACCTTCCATAATGACAAGGCAACCATCCATTAGAGTAAAAAAAATCTCGACAAGAGACAACCTTCCATAATGACAAGGCTACCATCCATTGGAGTAACAAATATCTCGATAATAGGCTACCTTCCATAATGACAAGGCTACCATCCATTGGAGTAACAAAAATATGAAGAACAAACTACCTTCCATAGTGACAAGGCTACCATCCATTGAAGTGACAAAAATCACAACGTGAGACTACATTCAATAATGACAAGGCTAGCATCCATTGGAGTTACAAAAATCTCAACAACAAACTACCTTCCATAATGACAATGCTACCATCCATTGAAGTAACAAAAATCCCGACAACAGACTACCTTCCATAATGACAAGGCTACCATCCATTGGAGTAACAAAAATCTTGAAAATAAACTACCTTCCATAATGACAAGGCAACAATCCATTAGAGTAAAAAAAATCTCGACAAGAGACAACCTTCCATAATGACAAGGCTACCATCCATTGGAGTAACAAATACCTCGACAATAGGCTACCTTCAATAATGACAAGGCTACCATCCATTGTCGTAACAAAAATATGAAGAACAGACTACCTTCCATAGTTACAAGGCTACCATCCATTGGAGTGGCAGAAATCACAACGACAAACTACCTTCCATAATGACAAGGCTACCAACCATTGGAGTAACAAAAATATCTACAACAGACTACCTTCCATAATGACAAGGCTACCATCCAGTGAAGTAACAAATATCTCGAAAATAGACTACCTTCCACACTAACAAGGCTACCATCCATTAGAGTAACATAAATCTCGACAACAGACAACCTTCCATAACGAGAAGGCTACCATCCATTGGAGTAACAAAAATCTCGACAATAGACTACCTTCCATAATGACAAGGCTACCATCCATTGGAGTAACAAAAATATAAACAATAGACAACCTTCCAAAGTGACAAGGAAACCATGCATTGGAGTAACAAAACTATCTACAATAGACTACGTTTCATAATGAAAAGGCTACCATCCATTGTAATTACCAAAATATCGACAATAGACTACCTTCCATAATGACAAGGCTACCATCCATTGTCGTAACAAAAATATGAAGAACAGACTACCTTCCATAGTTACAAGGCTACCATCCATTGGAGTGGCAGAAATCACAACGACAAACTACCTTCCATAATGACAAGGCTACCAACCATTGGAGTAACAAAAATATCTACAACAGACTACCTTCCATATTGACAAGACTACCATCCAGTGAAGTAACAAATATCTCGAAAATAGACTACCTTCCACACTGACAAGGCTACCATCCATTAGAGTAACATAAATCTCGACAACAGACAACCTTCCATAACGAGAAGGCTACCATCCATTGGAGTAACAAAAATCTCGACAATAGACTACCTTCCATAATGACAAGGCTACCATCCATTGGAGTAACAAAAATATAAACAACAGACAACCTTCCAAAGTGACAAGGATACCATGCATTGGAGTAACAAAACTATCTACAATAGACTACGTTCCATAATGAAAAGGCTACCATCCATTGTAATAACCAAAATATCGACAATAGACTACCTTCCATAATGACAAGGCTACCATCCATTGGAGTAAAAAAAATCTCGGCTACAAACTACCTTTCATAATGACAAGGCTACCATCTATTGGAATAACAAAAATCTCGAGAACAGACTACCTTCCATTAAGACAAGGCTAACATCCAATGGAGTAACAAAAATCTCGACAACAGACTACCTTCCATAATGACAAGGATACCATCTATTGGAATAACAAAAATCTCGAGAATAGACTACCTTCCATAATGGCAAGGCTACCATCCATTTTAGTAACAAAAATCTCGACAATAGACTATCTTCCCTAATTACAAGGCTACCATCCATTGGAGTAACAAAAATCTCGAAAACAAACTACCTTTCATAATAACAAGGCTAGCATCCATTAGAGTAACAAAAATCTCGACAACATACAACCTTCGATAATGACAACGCTACCATCTATTGGAGTAACAAAAATCTAGACAACAGACTACCATCCATAATGACAATGATACCATCCATTGCAGTAACAAAAATCTTGACAACAGACTACCTTCCATAATGACAAGGCTACCATCCATTGTAGTAACCAAAATCTCGAAAATAGACTACCTTCCATAATGACAAGGCTACCATCCATTAGAGTAACAAAAATCTCGACAAGAGACAACCTTCCATAATGACAAGGCTACCATCCATTGGAGTAAAAAATATCTCGACAATAGACTACCTTCCATAATGACAAGGCTATCATCCATTGGAGTAACAAAAATATGAAGAACAGACTACCTTCCATAGTGACAAGGCTACCATCCATTGGAGTGACAGAAATCACATTGATAGACTAACTTCCATAATGACAAGGCTACCAACCATTAGAGTAACAAAAATATCTACAACAGACTACCTTCCATAATGACAAGGCTACCATCCATTGGAGTAACAAAAATCTTGGAAATAGACTACCTTCCATAATGACAAGGCTACCATCCATTAGAGTAACATAGATCTCAACAACAGACAACCTTCCATAATAAGAAGGCTACCATCCATTGGAGTAACAAAAATATGAACAACAGACTATCTTCCATTGTGACAAGGCTACCATGCATTGGAGTAACAAAAATATCTATAATAGACTACGTTCTATAATGACAAGGCTACCATACATAAGGACAAGGCTACCATCCATTGTAGTAACAACAATCTCGTCAACAGACTACCTTCAATAATGACAAGGCTACCATCCATTAGAGTAACAAAAATCTCTGCAATAGACAACCTTCCATAATGAAAAGGCTACCATCCATTGGAGTAACAAATATCTCGATAATAGACTACCTTCCATAATGGCAAGGCTACCATCCATTGGAGTAACAAAAATCTCGACAACAGACTACCTTCCATAATGACAAGGCTACCATCCATTGGAGTAACAAAAATATGAAGAACAGACTACCTTCCATAGTGACAAGGCTACCATCCATTGAAGTGACAAAAATCACAACGACAGACTACCTTCCATAATGACAAGGCTAGCATCCATTAGAGTTACAAAAATCTCAACAACAAACTACCTTCCATAATGACAATGCTACAATCCATTGAAGTAACAAAAATCTCGACAACAAACTACCTTCCATAATGACAAGGCTACCATCCATTGGAGTAACAAAAATCTCGAAAATAAACTACCTTCCATAATGTCAAGGCAACCATCCATTAGAGTAAAAAAAATCTCGACAAGAGACAACCTTCCATAATGACAAGGCTACCATCCATTGGAGTAACAAATATCTCGATAATAGGCTACCTTCCATAATGACAAGGCTACCATCCATTGGAGTAACAAAAATATGAAGAACAAACTACCTTCCATAGTGACAAGGCTACCATCCATTGAAGTGACAAAAATCACAACGTGAGACTACATTCAATAATGACAAGGCTAGCATCCATTGGAGTTACAAAAATCTCAACAACAAACTACCTTCCATAATGACAATGCTACCATCCATTGAAGTAACAAAAATCCCGACAACAGACTACCTTCCATAATGACAAGGCTACCATCCATTGGAGTAACAAAAATCTTGAAAATAAACTACCTTCCATAATGACAAGGCAACAATCCATTAGAGTAAAAAAAATCTCGACAAGAGACAACCTTCCATAATGACAAGGCTACCATCCATTGGAGTAACAAATACCTCGACAATAGGCTACCTTCAATAATGACAAGGCTACCATCCATTGTCGTAACAAAAATATGAAGAACAGACTACCTTCCATAGTTACAAGGCTACCATCCATTGGAGTGGCAGAAATCACAACGACAAACTACCTTCCATAATGACAAGGCTACCAACCATTGGAGTAACAAAAATATCTACAACAGACTACCTTCCATAATGACAAGGCTACCATCCAGTGAAGTAACAAATATCTCGAAAATAGACTACCTTCCACACTAACAAGGCTACCATCCATTAGAGTAACATAAATCTCGACAACAGACAACCTTCCATAACGAGAAGGCTACCATCCATTGGAGTAACAAAAATCTCGACAATAGACTACCTTCCATAATGACAAGGCTACCATCCATTGGAGTAACAAAAATATAAACAATAGACAACCTTCCAAAGTGACAAGGAAACCATGCATTGGAGTAACAAAACTATCTACAATAGACTACGTTTCATAATGAAAAGGCTACCATCCATTGTAATTACCAAAATATCGACAATAGACTACCTTCCATAATGACAAGGCTACCATCCATTGGAGTAACAAAAATATGAAGAACAGACTACCTTCCATAGTTACAAGGCTACCATCCATTGGAGTGGCAGAAATCACAACGACAAACTACCTTCCATAATGACAAGGCTACCAACCATATGAGTAACAAAAATATCTACAACAGACTACCTTCCATATTGACAAGACTACCATCCAGTGAAGTAACAAATATCTCGAAAATAGACTACCTTCCACACTGACAAGGCTACCATCCATTAGAGTAACATAAATCTCGACAACAGACAAACTTCCATAACGAGAAGGCTACCATCCATTGGAGTAACAAAAATCTCGACAATAGACTACCTTCCATAATGACAAGGCTACCATCCATTGGAGTAACAAAAATATAAACAACAGACAACCTTCCAAAGTGACAAGGATACCATGCATTGGAGTAACAAAACTATCTACAATAGACTACGTTCCATAATGAAAAGGCTACCATCCATTGTAATAACCAAAATATCGACAATAGACTACCTTCCATAATGACAAGGCTACCATCCATTGGAGTAAAAAAAATCTCGGCAACAAACTACCTTTCATAATGACAAGGCTACCATCTATTGGAATAACAAAAATCTCGAGAACAGACTACCTTCCATTAAGACAAGGCTACCATCCAATGGAGTAACAAAAATCTCGACAACAGACTACCTTCCATAATGACAAGGATACCATCTATTGGAATAACAAAAATCTCGAGAATAGACTACCTTCCATAATGGCAAGGCTACCATCCATTTTAGTAACAAAAATCTCGACAATAGACTATCTTCCCTAATTACAAGGCTACCATCCATTGGAGTAACAAAAATCTCGAAAACAAACTACCTTTCATAATAACAAGGCTAGCATCCATTAGAGTAACAAAAATCTCGACAACATACAACCTTCGATAATGACAACGCTACCATCTATTGGAGTAACAAAAATCTAGACAACAGACTACCATCCATAATGACAATGATACCATCCATTGCAGTAACAAAAATCTTGACAACAGACTACCTTCCATAATGACAAGGCTACCATCCATTGTAGTAACCAAAATCTCGAAAATAGACTACCTTCCATAATGACAAGGCTACCATCCATTAGAGTAACAAAAATCTCGACAAGAGACAACCTTCCATAATGACAAGGCTACCATCCATTGGAGTAAAAAATATCTCGACAATAGACTACCTTCCATAATGACAAGGCTATCATCCATTGGAGTAACAAAAATATGAAGAACAGACTACCTTCCATAGTGACAAGGCTACCATCCATTGGAGTGACAGAAATCACAATGATAGACTAACTTCCATAATGACAAGGCTACCAACCATTAGAGTAACAAAAATATCTACAACAGACTACCTTCCATAATGACAAGGCTACCATCCATTGGAGTAACAAAAATCTTGGAAATAGACTACCTTCCATAATGACAAGGCTACCATCCATTAGAGTAACATAGATCTCAACAACAGACAACCTTCCATAATAAGAAGGCTACCATCCATTGGAGTAACAAAAATATGAACAACAGACTATCTTCCATTGTGACAAGGCTACCATGCATTGGAGTAACAAAAATATCTACAATAGACTATGTTCTATAATGACAAGGCTACCATACATAAGGACATGGCTACCATCCATTGTAGTAACAACAATCTCGTCAACAGACTACCTTCAATAATGACAAGGCTACCATCCATTAGAGTAACAAAAATCTCTGCAATAGACAACCTTCCATAATGAAAAGGCTACCATCCATTGGAGTAACAAATATCTCGATAATAGACTACCTTCCATAATGGCAAGGCTACCATCCATTGGAGTAACAAAAATCTCGACAACAGACTACCTTCCATAATGACAAGGCTACCATCCATTGGAGTAACAAAAATATGAAGAACAGACTACCTTCCATAGTGACAAGGCTACCATCCATTGAAGTGACAAAAATCACAACGACAGACTACCTTCCATAATGACAAGGCTAGCATCCATTGGAGTTACAAAAATCTCAACAACAAACTACCTTCCATAATGACAATGCTACAATCCATTGAAGTAACAAAAATCTCGACAACAAACTACCTTCCATAATGACAAGGCTACAATCCATTGGAGTAACAAAAATCTCGAAAATAAACTACCTTTCATAATGACAAGGCAACCATCCATTAGAGTAAAAAAAATCTCGACAAGAGACAACCTTCCATAATGACAAGGCTACCATCCATTGGCATAACAAATATCTCGATAATAGGCTACCTTCCATAATGACAAGGATACCATCCATTGGAGTAACAAAAATATGAAGAACAAACTACCTTCCATAGTGACAAGGCTACCATCCATTGAAGTGACAAAAATCACAACGTGAGACTACATTCCATAATGACAAGGCTACCATCCATTTGAGTAAAAAAAATCTCGGCAACATACTACCTTTCATAATGACAAGGCTACCATCTATTGGAATACCAAAAATCTCGAGAACAGACTACCTTCCATTAAGACAAGGCTACCATCCAATGGAATGACAAAAATATCGACAACATTCTACCTTCCATAATGATAAGTCTACCATCCATTGGAGTAACAAAAATCTCGACAACAGACTACCGTGCATAATGACAAGGCTACCATCAATTGGAGTAACAAATATCTTGACAATAGGCTACCTTCCATAATGACAAGGCTACCATCCATTGGAGTAACAAAAATATGAAGAACAGAATACCTTCCATAGTTACAAGGCTACCATCCATTGGAGTGGCAGAAATCACAACGACAAACTACCTTCCATAATGACAAGGCTACCAACCATTGGAGTAACAAAAATATCTACAACAGACAACCTTCCATAACGAGAAGGCTACCATCGATTGGAGTAACAAAAATCTCGAAAATAGGCTACCTTCCATACTGACAAGGCTACCATCCATTGGAGTAACAAAAATATGAACAACAGACTACCTTCAAAAGTGACAAGGATACCATGCACTGGAGTAACAAAACTATCTACAATAGACTACGTTCCATAATGAAAAGGCTACCATCCATTGTAGTAACCAAAATATCGACAATAGACTATCTTCCATAATGACAAGGCTACCATCCATTGGAGTAAAAAAAATCTCGGCAACAAACTACCTTTCATAATGACAAGGCTACCATCTATTGGAATAACAAAAATCTCGAGAACATACTACCTTCCATTAAGACAAGGCTACCATCCAATGGAATGACAAAAATGTCCACAACATTCTACCTTCCATATTGATAAGTCTACCATCCATTGGAGTAACAAAAATCTCGACAACAGACTACCTTCCATAATGACTAGGATACCATCTATTGGAATAACAAAAATCTCGAGAACAGACTACCTTCCATAATGGCAAGGCTACCATCCATTTTAGTAACAAAAATCTCAACAACAGACTATCTTCCCTAATTACAAGGCTACCATCCATTGGAGTAACAAAAATTTCAAAAACAGACTACCTTACATAATGACAAGGCTACCATCCATTATAGTATCAAAAATCTCGTCAACATACTACCTTCAATAATGACAAGGCTACCATCCATTAGAGTAAAAAAAATCTCGGCAACAGACAACCTTCCATAATGAAAAGGCTACCATCCATTGGAGTAACAAATATCTCGATAATAGACTACCTTTCATAATGGGAAGGCTACCATCCATTGGAGTAACAAAAATCTCGACAAGAGACTACCTTCCATAATGACAAGGCTACCTTCCATTGGTGTAACAAAAATATGAACAACAGACTACCTTCCATAGTGACAAGGCTACCATCCATTGGAGTGACAGAAATCACAATGACTGACTAACTTCCATAATGACAAGGCTAGCATCCATTGGAGTAACAAAATTCTCAACAATAGACTACCTTCCATAATGACAATGCTACCGTCCATTGAAGTAACAAAAATATCGACAATAGACTACCTTCCATACTGACAAGGCTACCATCCATTGGAGTAACAAAAATCTCGAAAATAGACTACCTTCCATAATGACAAGGCTACCATCCATTAGAGTAACAAAAATCTCGATAAGAGACAACCTTCCATAATGACAAGGCTACCATCCATTGGAGTAACAAATATCTCGATAATAGACTACCTTCCATAATGATAAGGCTACCATCCATTGGAGTAACAAAAATATGAAGAACAGACAACCTTCCATAGTTACAAGGCTACCATCCATTGGAGTGACATAAATCACAACGACAAACTACCTTCCATAATGACAAGGCTACCAACCATTGGAGTAACAAAAATATCTACAACAGACTACCTTCCATAATGACAAGGCTACCATCCATTGGAGTAACAAAAATCTCGAAAACAGACTACCTTCCATACTTACAAGGTTACCATCCATTAGAGTAACATAAATCTCGACAACAGACAACCTTCCATAATGAGAAGGCTACCATCCATTGGAGTAACAAAAATATCGACAATAGACTACCATCCATAGTGACAAGGCTACAATGCATTGGAGTAACAAAAATATGTACAATAGACTACGTTCCATAATGACAAGGCTACCTTACATAATGAATAGGTTACCATCCATTGTAATAACAAAAATCTCGTCAACAGACAACTTTCCATAATGACAAGGCTACCATCCATTAGAGTAACAAAAATCTCTGCAACAGACAACCTTCCATAATGAAAAGGCTACCAACCATTGGAGTAACAAAAATCTCGACAATTGACTACCTTCCATAATGACAAGGCTACCTTCCATTGGAGTAACAAAAATATGAACAACACACTACCTTCCATAGTGACAAGGCTACCATCCATTGGAGTGACAGAAATCACAACGACAGACTACCTTCCATAATGACAAGGCTACCATCCATTGGAGTAACAAAAATCTCGAAAATAGACTACCTTCCATAATGACAAGTCTACCATCCATTGGAGTAACAAATATCTCGACAATAGACTACCTTCCATAATGACAAGGCTACCATCCATTGGAGTGACATAAATCACAACGACAGACTACCTTCCATAATGACAAGGCTATCAACCATTGGAGTAACAAAAATATCTACAATAGACTACCTTCCATAATGACAAGGCCACCATCCATTAGAGTAACAAAAATCTTGAAAATAGACTACCTTCCATAATGACAAGGCTTCCATCCATTAGAGTAACATAGATCTCAACAACAGACAACCTTTCATAGTGAGAAGGCTAGCATCCATTGGAGTAACAAAAATCTCGACAATAGACTACCTTTCATAATGACAAGGCTACCATCCATTCGAGTAACAAAAATATGAACAACAAACTACCTTCCACAGTGACAAGGCTACCATGCATTGGAGTAACAAAAATATCTACAATAGACTACATTCTATAATGACAAGGCTACCTTCCATAATGACAAGGCTACCATCCATTGTAGTAACAAAAATTACCTTCCATAATGACAAGGCTACCATCCATTGGAGTGACAGAAATCACAATGACTGACTAACTTCCATAATGACAAGGCTAGCATCCATTGGAGTAACAAAATTCTCAACAACAGACTACCTTCCATAATGACAATGCTACCATCCATTGAAGTAACAAAAATCTCGACAACAGACTACCCTCCATACTGACAAGGCTACCATCCATTGGAGTAACAAAAATCTCGTTAACATACTACCTTCAATAATGACAAGGCTACCATCCATTAGAGTAAAAAAAATCTCGGCAACAGACAACCTTCCATAATGAAAAGGCTACCATCCATTGGAGTAACAAATATCTCGATAATAGACTACCTTCCATAATGGGAAGGCTACCATCCATTGGAGTAACAAAAATCTCGACAATAGACTACCTTTCATAATGACAAGGCTACCTTCCATTGGAGTAACAAAAATATGAACAACAGACTACCTTCCATAGTGACAAGGCTACCATCCATTGGAGTGACAGAAATCACAATGACTGACTACCTTCCATAATGATAAGGCTAGCATCCATTGGAGTAACAAAATTCTCAACAATAGACTACCTTCCATAATGACAATGCTACCGTCCATTGAAGTAACAAAAATCTCCACAACAGACTACCTTCCATTCTGACAAGGCTACCATCCATTGGAGTAACAAAAATCTCGAACATAGACTACCTTCCATAATGACAAGGCTACCATCCATTAGAGTAACAAAAATCTCGATAAGAGACAACCTTCCATAATGACAAGGCTACCATCCATTGGAGTAACAAATATCTCGATAATAGACTACCTTCCATAATGATAAGGCTACCATCCATCGGAGTAACAAAAATATGAAGAACAGACTACCTTCCATAGTTACAAGGCTACCATCCATTGAAGTGACAGAAATCACAACGACAGACTACCTTCCATAATGACAAGGCTACCAACCATTGGAGTAACAAAAATATCTACAACAGACTACCTTCCATAATTACAAGGCTACCATCCATTAGAGTAACAAAAATCTCGAAAACAGACTACCTTCCATACTTATAAGGTTACCATCCATTAGAGTAACATAAATTTCGACAACAGACAACCTTCCATAATAAGAAGGCTACCATCCATTGGAGTAACAAAAATCTCGACAATAGACTACCATTCATAGTGACAAGGCTACAATGCATTGGAGTAACAAAAATATCTACATTAGACTACGTTCCATAATGACAAGGCTACCTTACATAATGACAAGGCTACCATCCATTGTAGTAACAAAAATCTCGTCGACAGACAACCTTCCATAATGACAAGGCTATCATCCATTAGAGTAACAAAAATCTCGGCAACAGACAACCTTCCATAATGAAAAGGCTACCAACCATTGGAGTAACAAAAATCTCGACAATTGACTACCTTCCATAATGACAAGGCTACCTTCCATTGGAGTAACAAAAATATGAACAACACACTACCTTCCATAGTGACAAGGCTACCATCCATTGGATTGACATAAATCACAACGACAGACTACCTTCCATAATGACAAGGCTACCATCCATTGGAGTAACAAAAATCTCGAAAATAGACTACCTTCCATAATGACAAGTCTACCATCCATTGGAGTAACAAATATCTCGACAATAGACTACCTTCCATAATGACAAGGCTACCATCCATTGGAGTGACAGAAATCACAATGACAGACTACCTTCCATAATGACAAGGCTACCATCCATTAGAGTAACAAAAATCTTGAAAATATACTACCTTCCATAATGACAAGGCTACCATCCATTGGAGTGACAGAAGTCACAACGACAGACAACCTTCCATAATGAGAAGGCTAGCATCCATTGGAATAACAAAAATCTCGACAATAGACTACCTTTCATAATGACAAGGCTACCATCCATTCGAGTAACAAAAATATGAACAAAAGACTACCTTCCATAGTGACAAGGCTACCATCCATTGGAGTGACAGAAATCACAATGACTGACTACCTTCCATAATGATAAGGCTAGCATCCATTGGAGTAACAAAATTCTCAACAATAGACTACCTTCCATAATGACAATGCTACCGTCCATTGAAGTAACAAAAATCTCGACAACAGACTACATTCCATACTGACAAGGCTACCATCCATTGGAGTAACAAAAATCTCGAACATAGACTACCTTCCATAATGACAAGGCTACCATCCATTAGAGTAACAAAAATCTCGATAAGAGACAACCTTCCATAATGACAAGGCTACCATCCATTGGAGTAACAAATATCTCGATAATAGACTACCTTCCATAATGATAAGGCTACCATCCATTGGAGTAACAAAAATATGAAGAACAGACTACCTTCCATAGTTACAAGGCTACCATCCATTGAAGTGACAGAAATCACAACGACAGACTACCTTCCATAATGACAAGGCTACCAACCATTGGAGTAACAAAAATATCTACAACAGACTACCTTCCATAATGACAAGGCTACCATCCATTGGAGTAACAAAAATCTCGAAAACAGACTACCTTCCATACTTATAAGGTTACCATCCATTAGAGTAACATAAATTTCGACAACAGACAACCTTCCATAATGAGAAGGCTACCATCCATTGGAGTAACAAAAATCTCGACAATAGACTACCATCCATAGTGACAAGGCTACAATGCATTGGAGTAACAAAAATATCTACATTAGACTACGTTCCATAATGACAAGGCTACCATCCATTGTAGTAACAAAAATCTCGTCAACAGACAACCTTCCATAATGACAAGGCTATCATCCATTAGAGTAACAAAAATCTCGGCAACAGACAACCTTCCATAATGAAAAGGCTACCAACCATTGGAGTAACAAAAATCTCCACAATTGACTACCTTCCATAATGACAAGGCTACCTTCCATTGGAGTAACAAAAATATGAACAACACACTACCTTCCATAGTGACAAGGCTACCATCCATTGGAGTGACAGAAATCACAAGGACAGACTACCTTCCATAATGACAAGGCTACCATCCATTGGAGTAACAAAAATCTCGAAAATAGACTACATTCCATAATGACAAGTCTACCATCCATTGGAGTTACAAATATCTCGACAATTGACTACCTTCCATAATGACAAGGCTACCATCCATTGGAGTGACAGAAATCACAATGACAGACTACCTTCCATAATGACAAGGCTATCAACCATTGGAGTAACAAAAATATCTACAATAGACTACCTTCCATAATGACAAGGCTACCATCCATTAGAGTAACAAAAATCTTGAAAATATACTACCTTCCATAATGACAAGGCTACCATCCATTGGAGTGACAGAAGTCACAACGACAGACAACCTTCCATAATGAGAAGGCTAGCATCCATTGGAGTAACAAAAATCTCGACAATAGACTACCTTTCATAATGACAAGGCTACCATCCATTCGAGTAACAAAAATATGAACAACAGACTACCTTCTATAGTGACAAGGCTACCATCCATTGGAGTGACAGAAATCACAATGACTGACTACCTTCCATAATGATAAGGCTAGCATCCATTGGAGTAACAAAATTCTCAACAATAGACTACCTTCCATAATGACAATGCTACCGTCCATTGAAGTAACAAAAATCTCGACAACAGACTACATTCCATACTGATAAGGCTACCATCCATTGGAGTAACAAAAATCTCGAACATAGACTACCTTCCATAATGACAAGGCTACCATCCATTAGAGTAACAAAAATCTCGATAAGAGACAACCTTCCATAATGACAAGGCTACCATCCATTGGAGTAACAAATATCTCGATAATAGACTACCTTCCATAATGATAAGGCTACCATCCATTGGAGTAACAAAAATATGAAGAACAGACTACCTTCCATAGTTACAAGGCTACCATCCATTGAAGTGACAGAAATCACAACGACAGACTACCTTCCATAATGACAAGGCTACCAACCATTGGAGTAACAAAAATATCTACAACAGACTACCTTCCATAATGACAAGGCTACCATCCATTGGAGTAACAAAAATCTCGAAAACAGACTACCTTCCATACTTATAAGGTTACCATCCATTAGAGTAACATAAATTTCGACAACAGACAACCTTCCATAATGAGAAGGCTAACATCCATTGGAGTAACAAAAATCTCGACAATAGACTACCATCCATAGTGACAAGGCTACAATGCATTGGAGTAACAAAAATATCTACATTAGACTATGTTCCATAATGACAAGGCTACCATCCATTGTAGTAACAAAAATCTCGTCAACAGACAACCTTCCATAATGACAAGGCTATCATCCATTAGAGTAACAAAAATCTTGGCAACAGACAACCTTCCATAATGAAAAGGCTACCAACCATTGGAGTAACAAAAATCTCCACAATTGACTACCTTCCATAATGACAAGGCTACCTTCCATTGGAGTAACAAAAATATGAACAACACACTACCTTCCATAGTGACAAGGCTACCATCCATTGGAGTGACAGAAATCACAAGGACAGACTACCTTCCATAATGACAAGGCTACCATCCATTGGAGTAACAAAAATCTCGAAAATAGACTACCTTCCATAATGACAAGTCTACCATCCATTGGAGTTACAAATATCTCGACAATTGACTACCTTCCATAATGACAAGGCTACCATCCATTGGAGTGACAGAAATCACAATGACAGACTACCTTCCATAATGACAAGGCTATCAACCATTGGAGTAACAAAAATATCTACAATAGACTACCTTCCATAATGACAAGGCTACCATCCATTAGAGTAACAAAAATCTTGAAAATATACTACCTTCCATAATGACAAGGCTACCATCCATTGGAGTGACAGAAGTCACAACGACAGACAACCTTCCATAATGAGAAGGCTAGCATCCATTGGAGTAACAAAAATCTCGACAATAGACTACCTTTCATAATGACAAGGCTACCATCCATTCGAGTAACAAAAATATGAACAACAGACTACCTTCCATAGTGACAAGGCTACCATCCATTGGAGTGACAGAAATCACAATGACTGACTACCTTCCATAATGATAAGGCTAGCATCCATTGGAGTAACAAAATTCTCAACAATAGACTACCTTCCATAATGACAATGCTACCGTCCATTGAAGTAACAAAAATCTCGACAACAGACTACATTCCATACTGACAAGGCTACCATCCATTGGAGTAACAAAAATCTCGAACATAGACTACCTTCCATAATGACAAGGCTACCATCCATTAGAGTAACAAAAATCTCGATAAGAGACAACCTTCCATAATGACAAGGCTACCATCCATTGGAGTAACAAATATCTCGATAATAGACTACCTTCCATAATGATAAGGCTACCATCCATTGGAGTAACAAAAATATGAAGAACAGACTACCTTCCATAGTTACAAGGCTACCATCCATTGAAGTGACAGAAATCACAACGACAGACTACCTTCCATAATGACAAGGCTACCAACCATTGGAGTAACAAAAATATCTACAACAGACTACCTTCCATAATGACAAGGCTACCATCCATTGGAGTAACAAAAATCTCGAAAACAGACTACCTTCCATACTTATAAGGTTACCATCCATTAGAGTAACATAAATTTCGACAACAGACAACCTTCCATAATGAGAAGGCTACCATCCATTGGAGTAACAAAAATCTCGACAATAGACTACCATCCATAGTGACAAGGCTACAATGCATTGGAGTAACAAAAATATCTACATTAGACTATGTTCCATAATGACAAGGCTACCATCCATTGTAGTAACAAAAATCTCGTCAACAGACAACCTTCCATAATGACAAGGCTATCATCCATTAGAGTAACAAAAATCTTGGCAACAGACAACCTTCCATAATGAAAAGGCTACCAACCATTGGAGTAACAAAAATCTCCACAATTGACTACCTTCCATAATGACAAGGCTACCTTCCATTGGAGTAACAAAAATATGAACAACACACTACCTTCCATAGTGACAAGGCTACCATCCATTGGAGTGACAGAAATCACAAGGACAGACTACCTTCCATAATGACAAGGCTACCATCCATTGGAGTAACAAAAATCTCGAAAATAGACTACCTTCCATAATGACAAGTCTACCATCCATTGGAGTTACAAATATCTCGACAATTGACTACCTTCCATAATGACAAGGCTACCATCCATTGGAGTGACAGAAATCACAATGACAGACTACCTTCCATAATGACAAGGCTATCAACCATTGGAGTAACAAAAATATCTACAATAGACTACCTTCCATAATGACAAGGCTACCATCCATTAGAGTAACAAAAATCTTGAAAATATACTACCTTCCATAATGACAAGGCTACCATCCATTGGAGTGACAGAAGTCACAACGACAGACAACCTTCCATAATGAGAAGGCTAGCATCCATTGGAGTAACAAAAATCTCGACAATAGACTACCTTTCATAATGACAAGGCTACCATCCATTCGAGTAACAAAAATATGAACAACAGACTACCTTCCATAGTGACAAGGCTACCATCCATTGGAGTGACAGAAATCACAATGACTGACTACCTTCCATAATGATAAGGCTAGCATCCATTGGAGTAACAAAATTCTCAACAATAGACTACCTTCCATAATGACAATGCTACCGTCCATTGAAGTAACAAAAATCTCGACAACAGACTACATTCCATACTGACAAGGCTACCATCCATTGGAGTAACAAAAATCTCGAACATAGACTACCTTCCATAATGACAAGGCTACCATCCATTAGAGTAACAAAAATCTCGATAAGAGACAACCTTCCATAATGACAAGGCTACCATCCATTGGAGTAACAAATATCTCGATAATAGACTACCTTCCATAATGATAAGGCTACCATCCATTGGAGTAACAAAAATATGAAGAACAGACTACCTTCCATAGTTACAAGGCTACCATCCATTGAAGTGACAGAAATCACAACGACAGACTACCTTCCATAATGACAAGGCTACCAACCATTGGAGTAACAAAAATATCTACAACAGACTACCTTCCATAATGACAAGGCTACCATCCATTGGAGTAACAAAAATCTCGAAAACAGACTACCTTCCATACTTATAAGGTTACCATCCATTAGAGTAACATAAATTTCGACAACAGACAACCTTCCATAATGAGAAGGCTACCATCCATTGGAGTAACAAAAATCTCGACAATAGACTACCATCCATAGTGACAAGGCTACAATGCATTGGAGTAACAAAAATATCTACATTAGACTATGTTCCATAATGACAAGGCTACCATCCATTGTAGTAACAAAAATCTCGTCAACAGACAACCTTCCATAATGACAAGGCTATCATCCATTAGAGTAACAAAAATCTTGGCAACAGACAACCTTCCATAATGAAAAGGCTACCAACCATTGGAGTAACAAAAATCTCCACAATTGACTACCTTCCATAATGACAAGGCTACCTTCCATTGGAGTAACAAAAATATGAACAACACACTACCTTCCATAGTGACAAGGCTACCATCCATTGGAGTGACAGAAATCACAAGGACAGACTACCTTCCATAATGACAAGGCTACCATCCATTGGAGTAACAAAAATCTCGAAAATAGACTACCTTCCATAATGACAAGTCTACCATCCATTGGAGTTACAAATATCTCGACAATTGACTACCTTCCATAATGACAAGGCTACCATCCATTGGAGTGACAGAAATCACAATGACAGACTACCTTCCATAATGACAAGGCTATCAACCATTGGAGTAACAAAAATATCTACAATAGACTACCTTCCATAATGACAAGGCTACCATCCATTAGAGTAACAAAAATCTTGAAAATATACTACCTTCCATAATGACAAGGCTACCATCCATTGGAGTGACAGAAGTCACAACGACAGACAACCTTCCATAATGAGAAGGCTAGCATCCATTGGAGTAACAAAAATCTCGACAATAGACTACCTTTCATAATGACAAGGCTACCATCCATTCGAGTAACAAAAATATGAACAACAGACTACCTTCCATAGTGACAAGGCTACCATCCATTGGAGTGACAGAAATCACAATGACTGACTACCTTCCATAATGATAAGGCTAGCATCCATTGGAGTAACAAAATTCTCAACAATAGACTACCTTCCATAATGACAATGCTACCGTCCATTGAAGTAACAAAAATCTCGACAACAGACTACATTCCATACTGACAAGGCTACCATCCATTGGAGTAACAAAAATCTCGAACATAGACTACCTTCCATAATGACAAGGCTACCATCCATTAGAGTAACAAAAATCTCGATAAGAGACAACCTTCCATAATGACAAGGCTACCATCCATTGGAGTAACAAATATCTCGATAATAGACTACCTTCCATAATGATAAGGCTACCATCCATTGGAGTAACAAAAATATGAAGAACAGACTACCTTCCATAGTTACAAGGCTACCATCCATTGAAGTGACAGAAATCACAACGACAGACTACCTTCCATAATGACAAGGCTACCAACCATTGGAGTAACAAAAATATCTACAACAGACTACCTTCCATAATGACAAGGCTACCATCCATTGGAGTAACAAAAATCTCGAAAACAGACTACCTTCCATACTTATAAGGTTACCATCCATTAGAGTAACATAAATTTCGACAACAGACAACCTTCCATAATGAGAAGGCTACCATCCATTGGAGTAACAAAAATCTCGACAATAGACTACCATCCATAGTGACAAGGCTACAATGCATTGGAGTAACAAAAATATCTACATTAGACTATGTTCCATAATGACAAGGCTACCATCCATTGTAGTAACAAAAATCTCGTCAACAGACAACCTTCCATAATGACAAGGCTATCATCCATTAGAGTAACAAAAATCTTGGCAACAGACAACCTTCCATAATGAAAAGGCTACCAACCATTGGAGTAACAAAAATCTCCACAATTGACTACCTTCCATAATGACAAGGCTACCTTCCATTGGAGTAACAAAAATATGAACAACACACTACCTTCCATAGTGACAAGGCTACCATCCATTGGAGTGACAGAAATCACAAGGACAGACTACCTTCCATAATGACAAGGCTACCATCCATTGGAGTAACAAAAATCTCGAAAATAGACTACCTTCCATAATGACAAGTCTACCATCCATTGGAGTTACAAATATCTCGACAATTGACTACCTTCCATAATGACAAGGCTACCATCCATTGGAGTGACAGAAATCACAATGACAGACTACCTTCCATAATGACAAGGCTATCAACCATTGGAGTAACAAAAATATCTACAATAGACTACCTTCCATAATGACAAGGCTACCATCCATTAGAGTAACAAAAATCTTGAAAATATACTACCTTCCATAATGACAAGGCTACCATCCATTGGAGTGACAGAAGTCACAACGACAGACAACCTTCCATAATGAGAAGGCTAGCATCCATTGGAGTAACAAAAATCTCGACAATAGACTACCTTTCATAATGACAAGGCTACCATCCATTCGAGTAACAAAAATATGAACAACAGACTACCTTCCATAGTGACAAGGCTACCATCCATTGGAGTGACAGAAATCACAATGACTGACTACCTTCCATAATGATAAGGCTAGCATCCATTGGAGTAACAAAATTCTCAACAATAGACTACCTTCCATAATGACAATGCTACCGTCCATTGAAGTAACAAAAATCTCGACAACAGACTACATTCCATACTGACAAGGCTACCATCCATTGGAGTAACAAAAATCTCGAACATAGACTACCTTCCATAATGACAAGGCTACCATCCATTAGAGTAACAAAAATCTCGATAAGAGACAACCTTCCATAATGACAAGGCTACCATCCATTGGAGTAACAAATATCTCGATAATAGACTACCTTCCATAATGATAAGGCTACCATCCATTGGAGTAACAAAAATATGAAGAACAGACTACCTTCCATAGTTACAAGGCTACCATCCATTGAAGTGACAGAAATCACAACGACAGACTACCTTCCATAATGACAAGGCTACCAACCATTGGAGTAACAAAAATATGTACAACAGACTACCTTCCATAATGACAAGGCTACCATCCATTGGAGTAACAAAAATCTCGAAAACAGACTACCTTCCATACTTATAAGGTTACCATCCATTAGAGTAACATAAATTTCGACAACAGACAACCTTCCATAATGAGAAGGCTACCATCCATTGGAGTAACAAAAATCTCGACAATAGACTACCATCCATAGTGACAAGGCTACAATGCATTGGAGTAACAAAAATATCTACATTAGACTATGTTCCATAATGACAAGGCTACCATCCATTGTAGTAACAAAAATCTCGTCAACAGACAACCTTCCATAATGACAAGGCTATCATCCATTAGAGTAACAAAAATCTTGGCAACAGACAACCTTCCATAATGAAAAGGCTACCAACCATTGGAGTAACAAAAATCTCCACAATTGACTACCTTCCATAATGACAAGGCTACCTTCCATTGGAGTAACAAAAATATGAACAACACACTACCTTCCATAGTGACAAGGCTACCATCCATTGGAGTGACAGAAATCACAAGGACAGACTACCTTCCATAATGACAAGGCTACCATCCATTGGAGTAACAAAAATCTCGAAAATAGACGACCTTCCATAATGACAAGTCTACCATCCATTGGAGTAACAAATATCTCGACAATTGACTACCTTCCATAATGACAAGGCTACCATCCATTGGAGTGACATAAATCACAATGACAGACTACCTTCCATAATGACAAGGCTATCAACCATTGGAGTAACAAAAATATCTACAATAGACTACCTTCCATAATGACAAGGCTACCATCCATTAGAGTAACAAAAATCTTGAAAATATACTACCTTCCATAATGACAAGGCTACCATCCATTGTAGTGACAGAAGTCACAACGACAGACAACCTTCCATAATGAGAAGGCTAGCATCCATTGGAGTAACAAAAATCTCGACAATAGACTACCTTTCATAATGACAAGGCTACCATCCATTCGAGTAACAAAAATATGAACAACAGACTACCTTCCATAGTGACAAGGCTACCATGCATTGGAGTAACAAAAATATCTACAATAGACTACGTTCTATAATGACAAGGCTACCTTCCATAATGACAAGGCTACCATCCATTGTAGTAACAAAAATTACCTTCCATAATAACAAGGCTACCATCCATTGGAGTGACAGAAATCACAATGACTGACTACCTTCCATAATGACAAGGCTAGCATCCATTGGAGTAACAAAATTCTCAACAACAGACTACCTTCCATAATGACAATGCTACCATCCATTGAAGTAACAAAAATCTCGACAACAGACTACCTTCCATACTGACAAGGCTACCATCCATTGGAGTAACAAAAATCACGAAAATAGACTACCTTCCATAATGACAAGGCTACCATCCATTAGAGTAACAAAAATCTCGATAAGAGACAACCTTCCAAAATGACAAGGCTACCATCCATTGGAGTAACAAATATCTCGACAATAGACTACCTTCCATAATGATAAGGCTACCATCCATTGGAGTAACAAAAATATGAAGAACAGACTACCTTCCATAGTTACAAAGCTACCATCCATTGGAGTGACAGAAATCACAACGACAAACTACCTTCCATAATGACAAGGCTACCAACCATTGGAGTAACAAAAATATCTACAACAGGCTACCTTCCATAATGACAAGGCTACCATCCATTGGAGTAACAAAAATCTCGAAAATAGACTACCTTCCATACTTACAAGGTTACCATCCATTAGAGTAATATAAATCTCGACAACAGACAACCTTCCATAATGACAAGGCTACCATCCATTGGAGTAACAAAAATCTCGACAATAGACTACCATCCATAATGACAAGGCTACCATCCATTGGAGTAACAAAAATATGAACAACAGACTACCTTCCATATTGACAAGGCTACCATGCATTGGAGTAACAAAAATATCTACAATAGACTACGTTCCATAATGACAAGGCTACCTTACATAATGACAAGGCTACCATCCATTGTAGTAACAAAAATCTCGTCAACACACAACCTTCCATAATGACAAGGCTACCATCCATTAGAGTAACAAAAATCTCGGCAACAAACAACCTTCCATAATGAAAAGGATACCAACCATTGGAGTAACAAAAATCTCGACAATTGACTGCCTTCCATAATGACAAGGCTACCTTCCATTGGAGTAACAAAAATATGAACAACAGACTACCTTCCATAGTGACAAGACTACCTTCCATAATGACAAGGCTACCTTCCATTGGAGTAACAAAAATCTCGACAAGAGACAAGCTTTCATAATGACAAGGCTACCATCTATTGGAATAACAAAAATCTCGAGAACAGACTACCTTCCCTAATTACAAGGCTGCCATCCATTGGAGTAAAAAATATACCGAAAACAGACTACCTTCCATAATAACAAGGCTAGCATCCATTATAGTAACAAAAATCTTGACAACATACAACCTTCCGTAATGACAATGCTACCATCCATTGGAGTAACAAAAATCTAGACAACAGACTACCATCCATAATGAAAATGATACCATCCATTAGAGTAACAAAAATCTCGACAACAGACTACCTTCCATAATGACAAGGCTACCATCCATTGGAGTAACAAAAATCTCGACAATAGACTACCTTCCATAATGACAAGGCTACCATCCATTAGAGTAACAAAAATCTCTGCAACAGACAACCTTCCATAATGAAAAGGCTACCAACCATTGGAGTAACAAAAATCTCGACAATTGACTACCTTCCATAATGACAAGGCTACCTTCCATTGGAGTAACAAAAATATGAACAACACACTACCTTCCATAGTGACAAGGCTACCATCCATTGGAGTGACAGAAATCACAACGACAAACTACCTTCCATAATGACAAGGCTACCATCCATTGGAGTAACAAAAATCTCGAAAATAGACTACCTTCCATAATGACAAGTCTACCATCCATTGGAGTAACAAATATCTCGACAATAGACTACCTTCCATAATGACAAGGCTACCATCCATTGGAGTGACATAAATCACAACGACAGACTACCTTCCATAATGACAAGGCTATCAACCATTGGAGTAACAAAAATATCTACAATAGACTACCTTCCATAATGACAAGGCCACCATCCATTAGAGTAACAAAAATCTTGAAAATAGACTACCTTCCATAATGACAAGGCTTCCATGCATTAGAGTAACATAGATCTCAACAACAGACAACCTTTCATAATGAGAAGGCTAGCATCCATTGGAGTAACAAAAATCTCGACAATAGACTACCTTTCATAATGACAAGGCTACCATCCATTCGAGTAACAAAAATATGAACAACAGACTACCTTCCACAGTGACAAGGCTACCATGCATTGGAGTAACAAAAATATCTACAATAGACTACATTCTATAATGACAAGGCTACCTTCCATAATGACAAGGCTACCATCCATTGTAGTAACAAAAATTACCTTCCATAATGACAAGGCTACCATCCATTGGAGTGACAGAAATCACAATGACTGACTAACTTCCATAATGACAAGGCTAGCATCCATTGGAGTAACAAAATTCTCAACAACAGACTACCTTCCATAATGACAATGCTACCATCCATTGAAGTAACAAAAATCTCGACAACAGACTACCTTCCATACTGACAAGGCTACCATCCATTGGAGTAACAAAAATCTCGTTAACATACTACCTTCAATAATGACAAGGCTACCATCCATTAGAGTAAAAAAAATCTCGGCAACAGACAACCTTCCATAATGAAAAGGCTACCATCCATTGGAGTAACAAATATCTCGATAATAGACTACCTTCCATAATGGGAAGGCTACCATCCATTGGAGTAACAAAAATCTCGACAATAGACTACCTTTCATAATGACAAGGCTACCTTCCATTGGAGTAACAAAAATATGAACAACAGACTACCTTCCATAGTGACAAGGCTACCATCCATTGGAGTGACAGAAATCACAATGACTGACTACCTTCCATAATGATAAGGCTAGCATCCATTGGAGTAACAAAATTCTCAACAATAGACAACCTTCCATAATGACAAGGCTACCATCCATTGGAGTAACAAATATCTCGATAATAGACTACCTTCCATAATGATAAGGCTACCATCCATCGGAGTAACAAAAATATGAAGAACAGACTACCTTCCATAGTTACAAGGCTACCATCCATTGAAGTGACAGAAATCACAACGACAAACTACCTTCCATAATGACAAGGCTACCAACCATTGGAGTAACAAAAATATCTACAACAGACTACCTTCCATAATTACAAGGCTACCATCCATTAGAGTAACAAAAATCTCGAAAACAGACTACCTTCCATACTTATAAGGTTACCATCCATTAGAGTAACATAAATTTCGACAACAGACAACCTTCCATAATAAGAAGGCTACCATCCATTGGAGTAACAAAAATCTCGACAATAGACTACCATTCATAGTGACAAGGCTACAATGCATTGGAGTAACAAAAATATCTACATTAGACTACGTTCCATAATGACAAGGCTACCTTACATAATGACAAGGCTACCATCCATTGTAGTAACAAAAATCTCGTCGACAGACAACCTTCCATAATGACAAGGCTATCATCCATTAGAGTAACAAAAATCTCGGCAACAGACAACCTTCCATAATGAAAAGGCTACCAACCATTGGAGTAACAAAAATCTCGACAATTGACTACCTTCCATAATGACAAGGCTACCTTCCATTGGAGTAACAAAAATATGAACAACACACTACCTTCCATAGTGACAAGGCTACCATCCATTGGATTGACATAAATCACAACGACAGACTACCTTCCATAATGACAAGGCTACCATCCATTGGAGTAACAAAAATCTCGAAAATAGACTACCTTCCATAATGACAAGTCTACCATCCATTGGAGTAACAAATATCTCGACAATAGACTACCTTCCATAATGACAAGGCTACCATCCATTGGAGTGACATAAATCACAACGACAGACTACCTTCCATAATGACAAGGCTATCAACCATTGGAGTAACAAAAATATCTACAATAGACTACCTTCCATAATGACAAGGCCACCATCCATTAGAGTAACAAAAATCTTGAAAATAGACTACCTTCCATAATGACAAGGCTTCCATCCATTAGAGTAACATAGATCTCAACAACAGACAACCTTTCATAATGAGAAGGCTAGCATCCATTGGAGTAACAAAAATCTCGACAATAGACTACCTTTCATAATGACAAGGCTACCATCCATTCGAGTAACAAAAATATGAACAACAGACTACCTTCCACAGTGACAAGGCTACCATGCATTGGAGTAACAAAAATATCTACAATAGACTACATTCTATAATGACAAGGCTACCTTCCATAATGACAAGGCTACCATCCATTGTAGTAACAAAAATTACCTTCCATAATGACAAGGCTACCATCCATTGGAGTGACAAAAATCACAATGACTGACTAACTTCCATAATGACAAGGCTAGCATCCATTGGAGTAACAAAATTCTCAACAACAGACTACCTTCCATAATGACAATGCTACCATCCATTGAAGTAACAAAAATCTCGACAACAGACTACCTTCCATACTGACAAGGCTACCATCCATTGGAGTAACAAAAATCTCGTTAACATACTACCTTCAATAATGACAAGGCTACCATCCATTAGAGTAAAAAAAATCTCGGCAACAGACAACCTTCCATAATGAAAAGGCTACCATCCATTGGAGTAACAAATATCTCGATAATAGACTACCTTCCATAATGGGAAGGCTACCATCCATTGGAGTAACAAAAATCTCGACAATAGACTACCTTTCATAATGACAAGGCTACCTTCCATTGGAGTAACAAAAATATGAACAACAGACTACCTTCCATAGTGACAAGGCTACCATCCATTGGAGTGACAGAAATCACAATGACTGACTACCTTCCATAATGATAAGGCTAGCATCCATTGGAGTAACAAAATTCTCAACAATAGACTACCTTCCATAATGACAATGCTACCGTCCATTGAAGTAACAAAAATCTCGACAACAGACTACCTTCCATTCTGACAAGGCTACCATCCATTGGAGTAACAAAAATCTCGAACATAGACTACCTTCCATAATGACAAGGCTACCATCCATTAGAGTAACAAAAATCTCGATAAGAGACAACCTTCCATAATGACAAGGCTACCATCCATTGGAGTAACAAATATCTCGATAATAGACTACCTTCCATAATGATAAGGCTACCATCCATCGGAGTAACAAAAATATGAAGAACAGACTACCTTCCATAGTTACAAGGCTACCATCCATTGAAGTGACAGAAATCACAACGACAGACTACCTTCCATAATGACAAGGCTACCAACCATTGGAGTAACAAAAATATCTACAACAGACTACCTTCCATAATTACAAGGCTACCATCCATTAGAGTAACAAAAATCTCGAAAACAGACTACCTTCCATACTTATAAGGTTACCATCCATTAGAGTAACATAAATTTCGACAACAGACAACCTTCCATAATAAGAAGGCTACCATCCACTGGAGTAACAAAAATCTCGACAATAGACTACCATTCATAGTGACAAGGCTACAATGCATTGGAGTAACAAAAATATCTACATTAGACTACGTTCCATAATGACAAGGCTACCTTACATAATGACAAGGCTACCATCCATTGTAGTAACAAAAATCTCGTCGACAGACAACCTTCCATAATGACAAGGCTATCATCCATTAGAGTAACAAAAATCTCGGCAACAGACAACCTTCCATAATGAAAAGGCTACCAACCATTGGAGTAACAAAAATCTCGACAATTGACTACCTTCCATAATGACAAGGCTACCTTCCATTGGAGTAACAAAAATATGAACAACACACTACCTTCCATAGTGACAAGGCTACCATCCATTGGATTGACATAAATCACAACGACAGACTACCTTCCATAATGACAAGGCTACCATCCATTGGAGTAACAAAAATCTCGAAAATAGACTACCTTCCATAATGACAAGTCTACCATCCATTGGAGTAACAAATATCTCGACAATAGACTACCTTCCATAATGACAAGGCTACCATCCATTGGAGTGACAGAAATCACAATGACAGACTACCTTCCATAATGACAAGGCTACCATCCATTAGAGTAACAAAAATCTTGAAAATATACTACCTTCCATAATGACAAGGCTACCATCCATTGGAGTGACAGAAGTCACAACGACAGACAACCTTCCATAATGAGAAGGCCAGCATCCATTGGAATAACAAAAATCTCGACAATAGACTACCTTTCATAATGACAAGGCTACCATCCATTCGAGTAACAAAAATATGAACAACAGACTACCTTCCATAGTGACAAGGCTACCATCCATTGGAGTGACAGAAATCACAATGACTGACTACCTTCCATAATGATAAGGCTAGCATCCATTGGAGTAACAAAATTCTCAACAATAGACTACCTTCCATAATGACAATGCTACCGTCCATTGAAGTAACAAAAATCTCGACAACAGACTACATTCCATACTGACAAGGCTACCATCCATTGGAGTAACAAAAATCTCGAACATAGACTACCTTCCATAATGACAAGGCTACCATCCATTAGAGTAACAAAAATCTCGATAAGAGACAACCTTCCATAATGACAAGGCTACCATCCATTGGACTAACAAATATCTCGATAATAGACTACCTTCCATAATGATAAGGCTACCATCCATTGGAGTAACAAAAATATGAAGAACAGACTACCTTCCATAGTTACAAGGCTACCATCCATTGAAGTGACAGAAATCACAACGACAGACTACCTTCCATAATGACAAGGCTACCAACCATTGGAGTAACAAAAATATCTACAACAGACTACCTTCCATAATGACAAGGCTACCATCCATTGGAGTAACAAAAATCTCGAAAACAGACTACCTTCCATACTTATAAGGTTACCATCCATTAGAGTAACATAAATTTCGACAACAGACAACCTTCCATAATGAGAAGGCTACCATCCATTGGAGTAACAAAAATCTCGACAATAGACTACCATCCATAGTGACAAGGCTACAATGCATTGGAGTAACAAAAATATCTACATTAGACTACGTTCCATAATGACAAGGCTACCATCCATTGTAGTAACAAAAATCTCGTCAACAGACAACCTTCCATAATGACAAGGCTATCATCCATTAGAGTAACAAAAATCTCGGCAACAGACAACCTTCCATAATGAAAAGGCTACCAACCATTGGAGTAACAAAAATCTCCACAATTGACTACCTTCAATAATGACAAGGCTACCTTCCATTGGAGTAACAAAAATATGAACAACACACTACCTTCCATAGTGACAAGGCTACCATCCATTGGAGTGACAGAAATCACAAGGACAGACTACCTTCCATAATGACAAGGCTACCATCCATTGGAGTAACAAAAATCTCGAAAATAGACTACCTTCCATAATGACAAGTCTACCATCCATTGGAGTTACAAATATCTCGACAATTGACTACCTTCCATAATGACAAGGCTACCATCCATTGGAGTGACAGAAATCACAATGACAGACTACCTTCCATAATGACAAGGCTATCAACCATTGGAGTAACAAAAATATCTACAATAGACTACCTTCCATAATGACAAGGCTACCATCCATTAGAGTAACAAAAATCTTGAAAATATACTACCTTCCATAATGACAAGGCTACCATCCATTGGAGTGACAGAAGTCACAACGACAGACAACCTTCCATAATGAGAAGGCTAGCATCCATTGGAGTAACAAAAATCTCGACAATAGACTACCTTTCATAATGACAAGGCTACCATCCATTCGAGTAACAAAAATATGAACAACAGACTACCTTCCATAGTGACAAGGCTACCATCCATTGGAGTGACAGAAATCACAATGACTGACTACCTTCCATAATGATAAGGCTAGCATCCATTGGAGTAACAAAATTCTCAACAATAGACTACCTTCCATAATGACAATGCTACCGTCCATTGAAGTAACAAAAATCTCGACAACAGACTACATTCCATACTGACAAGGCTACCATCCATTGGAGTAACAAAAATCTCGAACATAGACTACCTTCCATAATGACAAGGCTACCATCCATTAGAGTAACAAAAATCTCGATAAGAGACAACCTTCCATAATGACAAGGCTACCATCCATTGGAGTAACAAATATCTCGATAATAGACTACCTTCCATAATGATAAGGCTACCATCCATTGGAGTAACAAAAATATGAAGAACAGACTACCTTCCATAGTTACAAGGCTACCATCCATTGAAGTGACAGAAATCACAACGACAGACTACCTTCCATAATGACAAGGCTACCAACCATTGGAGTAACAAAAATATCTACAACAGACTACCTTCCATAATGACAAGGCTACCATCCATTGGAGTAACAAAAATCTCGAAAACAGACTACCTTCCATACTTATAAGGTTACCATCCATTAGAGTAACATAAATTTCGACAACAGACAACCTTCCATAATGAGAAGGCTACCATCCATTGGAGTAACAAAAATCTCGACAATAGACTACCATCCATAGTGACAAGGCTACAATGCATTGGAGTAACAAAAATATCTACATTAGACTATGTTCCATAATGACAAGGCTACCATCCATTGTAGTAACAAAAATCTCGTCAACAGACAACCTTCCATAATGACAAGGCTATCATCCATTAGAGTAACAAAAATCTTGGCAACAGACAACCTTCCATAATGAAAAGGCTACCAACCATTGGAGTAACAAAAATCTCCACAATTGACTACCTTCCATAATGACAAGGCTACCTTCCATTGGAGTAACAAAAATATGAACAACACACTACCTTCCATAGTGACAAGGCTACCATCCATTGGAGTGACAGAAATCACAAGGACAGACTACCTTCCATAATGACAAGGCTACCATCCATTGGAGTAACAAAAATCTCGAAAATAGACTACCTTCCATAATGACAAGTCTACCATCCATTGGAGTTACAAATATCTCGACAATTGACTACCTTCCATAATGACAAGGCTACCATCCATTGGAGTGACAGAAATCACAATGACAGACTACCTTCCATAATGACAAGGCTATCAACCATTGGAGTAACAAAAATATCTACAATAGACTACCTTCCATAATGACAAGGCTACCATCCATTAGAGTAACAAAAATCTTGAAAATATACTACCTTCCATAATGACAAGGCTACCATCCATTGGAGTGACAGAAGTCACAACGACAGACAACCTTCCATAATGAGAAGGCTAGCATCCATTGGAGTAACAAAAATCTCGACAATAGACTACCTTTCATAATGACAAGGCTACCATCCATTCGAGTAACAAAAATATGAACAACAGACTACCTTCCATAGTGACAAGGCTACCATGCATTGGAGTAACAAAAATATCTACAATAGACTACGTTCTATAATGACAAGGCTACCTTCCATAATGACAAGGCTACCATCCATTGTAGTAACAAAAATTACCTTCCATAATAACAAGGCTACCATCCATTGGAGTGACAGAAATCACAATGACTGACTACCTTCCATAATGACAAGGCTAGCATCCATTGGAGTAACAAAATTCTCAACAACAGACTACCTTCCATAATGACAATGCTACCATCCATTGAAGTAACAAAAATCTCGACAACAGACTACCTTCCATACTGACAAGGCTACCATCCATTGGAGTAACAAAAATCACGAAAATAGACTACCTTCCATAATGACAAGGCTACCATCCATTAGAGTAACAAAAATCTCGATAAGAGACAACCTTCCAAAATGACAAGGCTACCATCCATTGGAGTAACAAATATCTCGACAATAGACTACCTTCCATAATGATAAGGCTACCATCCATTGGAGTAACAAAAATATGAAGAACAGACTACCTTCCATAGTTACAAAGCTACCATCCATTGGAGTGACAGAAATCACAACGACAAACTACCTTCCATAATGACAAGGCTACCAACCATTGGAGTAACAAAAATATCTACAACAGGCTACCTTCCATAATGACAAGGCTACCATCCATTGGAGTAACAAAAATCTCGAAAATAGACTACCTTCCATACTTACAAGGTTACCATCCATTAGAGTAATATAAATCTCGACAACAGACAACCTTCCATAATGACAAGGCTACCATCCATTGGAGTAACAAAAATCTCGACAATAGACTACCATCCATAATGACAAGGCTACCATCCATTGGAGTAACAAAAATATGAACAACAGACTACCTTCCATAGTGACAAGGCTACCATGCATTGGAGTAACAAAAATATCTACAATAGACTACGTTCCATAATGACAAGGCTACCTTACATAATGACAAGGCTACCATCCATTGTAGTAACAAAAATCTCGTCAACACACAACCTTCCATAATGACAAGGCTACCATCCATTAGAGTAACAAAAATCTCGGCAACAAACAACCTTCCATAATGAAAAGGATACCAACCATTGGAGTAACAAAAATCTCGACAATTGACTGCCTTCCATAATGACAAGGCTACCTTCCATTGGAGTAACAAAAATATGAACAACAGACTACCTTCCATAGTGACAAGACTACCTTCCATAATGACAAGGCTACCTTCCATTGGAGTAACAAAAATCTCGACAAGAGACAAGCTTTCATAATGACAAGGCTACCATCTATTGGAATAACAAAAATCTCGAGAACAGACTACCTTCCCTAATTACAAGGCTGCCATCCATTGGAGTAAAAAATATACCGAAAACAGACTACCTTCCATAATAACAAGGCTAGCATCCATTATAGTAACAAAAATCTTGACAACATACAACCTTCCGTAATGACAATGCTACCATCCATTGGAGTAACAAAAATCTAGACAACAGACTACCATCCATAATGACAATGATACCATCCATTAGAGTAACAAAAATCTCGACAACAGACTACCTTCCATAATGACAAGGCTATCATCCATTGGTGTAACAAAAATCTTGAAAATAGACTACTTTCCATAATGACAAGGCTACCATCCATTAGAGTAACAAAAATATCGACAAGAGACAAACTTCAATAATGACAAGGCTACCATCCATTGGAGTAACAAAAATCTCGACAATAGACTACCTTCCATAATGACAAGGCTACCATCCATTGGAGTAACAAAAATATGAACAACAGACTACCTTCCAAAGTGATAAGGCTACCATGCATTGGAGTAACAAAAATATCTACAATAGACTACATTCCATAGTGAAAAGGCTACCATGCATTGTAGTAACCAAAATATCGAAAATAGACTACCTTCCATAATGACAAGGATACCATCCATTCGAGTAAAAAAAATCTCGGTAACAGACTACCTTCCATAATGACAAGGCTACCATCCATTGGAGTAACAAAAATCTCGACAAAAACTAACTTCCATAAAGAAAAGGCTACCTTCCATTGGAGTAACAAAAATATGAACAATAGACTACCTTCCATAGTGACAAGGCTACCATCCATTGGAGTGACAAAAATCACAACGACAAACTACCTTCCATAATTACAAGTCTACCATCCATTAGAGTAACAAAAATATCGACAAGAGACAACCTTCCATAATGACAAGGCTACCATCCATTGGAGTAACAAAAATATGAAGAACATACTACCTTCCATAGTGACAAGGCTACCATCCATTGTAGTGACAAATATCAACAACAAACTACCTTCCATAATGACAAGGATGCCATCCATTAGAGTAACCAAAACATCGACAACAAACTACAATCCATCGGAGTAACAAAATTCTCGACAATAGACTACCTTCCATAATGGCAAGGCTCCCATCCATTGGAGTAACAAATATCTCGACAATAGACTACCTTCCATAATGATAAGGCTACCATCCATTGGAGTAACAAAAATATGAAGAACATACTACCTTTCATAGTGACAAGGCTACCATCCATTGGAGTGACAGAAATCACAACGACATACTACCTTCCATAATGACAAGGCTACCATCCATTGGAGTGACAAAAATATCGACAACAGACTACCTTCCATATTGACAAGGCTACCATCCATTGGAATAACAAAAATCTCGGAAACAGACTACCTTCCATAATAACAAGGCTCCCATCCATTAGACTATCAAAAATCTCGACAACAGACAACCTTCCAAAATGAGAAGGCTACCATCCATTGGAGTAACAAAAATATCGACAATAGACTACCTTTCATAATGACAAGGCTACCATCCATTTGAGTAACAAAAATATGAACAATAGACTACCTTCCATAGTGACAAGGCTACCATGCATTGGAGTAACAAAAATATCTACAATAGACTGCGTTCCATAATGACAAGGCTACCATCCATTGTAGTAACAAAAATCTCGATAACAGACAACCTTCCATAATGACAAGGCTACCATCCATTGGAGTAACAAATATCTCGACAATAGACTACCTTCCATAATGACAAGGCTACCATCCATAGGAGTAACAAAAATCTCGACAATAGACTACCTTCCATAATGACAAGGCTACCATCCATTAGAGTATCAAAAATCTCTGCAACAGAAAACTTTCCATAATGAGAAGGCTACCATCCATTGGAGTAACAAAAATCTCGACAATAGACTACCTTCCATAATGACAAGGCTACCATCCATTGGAGTAACAAAAATATGAATAACAGACTACCTTCCATAGTGACAAGGCTACCATGCATTGGAGTAACAAAAATATATATAATAGACTATGTTCCATAATGACAAGGCTACCATCCATTGGAGTAACAAAAATATTGACAATAGACTACCTTCCATAATGACAAGGCTACCTCCCATTGGAGTAACAAAAATATGAACAACAGACTACCTTCCATAGTGACAAGGCTACCATGCATTGGAGTAACAAAAATATCTACAATAGACTACGTTCCATAATGACAAGGCTACCATCCATTGTAGTAACCGAAATATCGACAATAGACTACCTTCCATAATGACAAGGTTACCATCCATTTTAGTAACAAAAATATCAACAACAGACTACCATTCATAATGACAAGGCTACCATCCATTGCAGTAACAAAAATCTCGAACATAGACTACCTTCCATAACGATAAGGCTACCATCCATTAGAGTAACATAAATCTCGACAACAGAGAACCTTCCATAATGAGAAGGCTACCATCCATTGGAGTAACAAAAATCTCGACAATAGACTACCTTCCATAATGACAAGGCTACCATCCATTAGAATAACAAAAATATGAACAACAGACTACCTTCCATAGTGACAAGGCTACCATGCATTGGAGTAACAAAAATATCTACAATAAACTATGTTCCATAATGACAAGGCTACCTTACATAATGACAAGGCTACCATCCATTGTAGTAACAAAAATCTCGACACCAGATTACCTTCCATAATGACAAGGCTACCATCCATTAGAGTAACAAAATTCTCGGCATTAGACAACCTTCCATAATGAAAAGGCTACCATCCGTTGGAGTAACAAAAATCTCGACAATAGACTACCTTCCATAATGACAAGGCTAGCTTCCATTGGAGTAACAAAAATATGAACAACAAACTACCTTCTATAGTGATAAGACTACCATCCATTGGAGTGAAAGAAATCACAATGACAGACTACCTTCCATAATGACAAGGCTAGCATCCATTGGAGTAACAAAAATCTCGACAACAAACTACCTTCCATAATGACAATGCTACCATCCATTGAAGTAACAAAAATCTCAATGACATACTACCTTCCATAATGACAAGGCTACAATCCATTGGAGTAACAAAAATATCGACAACAGACTACCTTCCATAATGACAACGCTACCATCCATTGGAATAACAAAAATATCAACAACAAACTACCTTCCATAATTACAAGGATGCCATCCATTGGAGTAACAAAAACATCGACAACAAACTACAATCCATTGGAGTAACAAAATTCTCGACAATAGACTACCTTCCATAATGGCAAGGCTACCATCCATTGGAGTAACAAATATCTCGACAATAGACTACCTTCCATAATGACAAGTCTACCATCCATTGGAGTAACAAAAATATGAAGAACATACTACCTTTCATAGTGACAAGGCTACCATCCATTGGAGTGATAGAAATCACAACGACATACTACCTTCCATAATGATAAGGCTACCATCCATTGGAGTAACAAAAATATCGACAACAGACTACCTTCCATATTGACAAGGCTACCATCCATTGGAATAACAAAAATCTCGAAAACAGACTACCTTCCATAATGACAAGGCTCTCATCCATTAGAGTATCAAAAATCACGACAACAAACAACCTTCCATAATGAGAAGGCTACCATCCATTAGAGTAACAAAAATCTCGACAATAGACTACCTTCCATAATGACAAGGCTACCATCCATTGGAGTAACAAAAATATGAAAAACAGACTACCTTCCATAGTGACAAGGCTACCATGCATTAGAGTAACAAAATTATCTACAATAGACTGCGTTCCATAATGACAAGGCTACCATCCACTGTAGTAACCGAAATATCGACAACAGACTACCTTCCATAAT
The DNA here is from genome assembly GCA_948472305.1 of Vicia faba. Lineage (NCBI taxonomy): Eukaryota > Viridiplantae > Streptophyta > Magnoliopsida > Fabales > Fabaceae > Vicia > Vicia faba. The sequence continues at coordinate 758,796,783 of OX451738.1, forward strand.
GACAAGGCTACCATCCATTGTAGTAACAAAAATCTCGACAACAGACTACATTCCATAATGAGAAGGCTACCATCCATTAGAGTAACAAAAATCTCGACAATAGACAACTTTCCATAATGACAAGGCTACCATCCATTGGAGTAACAAATATCTCGACAATAGACTACCTTCCATAATGACAAGACTACCATCCATAGGAGTAACAAAAATCTCGACAATAGACTACCTTCCATAATGACAAGGCTACCTTCCATTGGAGTAACAAAAATATGAACAACATACTACCTTCCATAGTGACAAGGCTACCATCCATTGGAGTGACAGAAATCACAACGACCGACCACCTTCCATAATGACAAGGCTAGCATCCATTGGAGTAACAAAAATCTCGACAACAAACTACCTTCCATAATGACAAGGCTACCATCCATTAAAGTAACATAAATCTCGACGACAGACTACCTTCCATAATGACAAGGCTACAATCCATTGGAGTAACAAAAATATCGACAACATACTACCTTCCATAATGACAAGGCTACCATCCATGGGAATAACAAAAATCTCGACAATAAACTACCTTCCATAATGACAAGGCTACCATCCATTGGAGTAACAAAAATGTCGACAATAGACTATGTTCCATAATGACAAGGCTACAATCCATTGGAGTAACCAAATACTCGACAACAGACTACCTTCCATAATGACAAGAATACCATCCATTGGAGTAACAAAAACATCGACAACAGACTATGTTCCATAATGACAAGGCTAAAATCCATTGAAGTAACAAAATTCTCGACAACAGACTACCTCCCATAATGACAAGGATACCATTCATTGGAGTAACAAAAATCTCGGCAACAAACTACCTTCCATAATGATAAAGCTACCATCTATTGGAATAACAAAAATCTCGAGAATAGACTACCTTCCATAATGACAAGGCTACAATCCATTGGAGTAACAAAAATATCGACAACAGACTACCTTCCATAATGACAAGGCTACCATCCATTGGAGTAACAAAACTATGAAGAACATACTACCTTCCATTGTGACAAGGCTACCATCCATTGGAGTGACTGAAATCACAACGACAGACTACCTTCCATAATAACAAGGCTACCTTCCATTGGAGTAACAAAAATATGAACAATAGACTACCTTATAGTGACAAGGCTTCCATCCATTGGAGTGACAGAAATCACAACGACCGACCACCTTCCATAATGACAAGGCTAGCATCCATTGGAGTAACAAAAATCTCGACAACAAACTACCTTCCATAATGACAAGGCTACCATCCATTGAAGTAACATAAATCTCGACGATAGACTACCTTCCATAATGACAAGGCTACAATCCATTGGAGTAAAAAAAATATCGCTAACATACTACCTTCCATAATGACAAGGCTACCATCCATTGGAATAACAAAAATATCGACAACAAACTACCTTCCATAATGACAAGGCTACCATCCATTGGAGTAATAAAAATGTCGACAACAGACTATGTTCCATAATGACAAGGCTACAATCCATTGGAGTAACAAAATTCTCGACAACAGACTACCTTCCATAATGACAAGGCTACCATCCATTGGAGTAACAAAAACGTCGACAACAAACTATGTTCCATAATGACAAGGCTACAATCCATTGAAGTAACAAAAATCTCAACAACAGACTACCTTCCATAATGACAAGGATATCATCCATTGGAGTAACAAAAATCTCGGCCACAGACTACCTTCCATAATTACAAGGCTACCATCTATTGGAATAAGAAAAATCTCGAGATCAGACTACGTTCCATAATGACAAGGCCACCATCCAATGGAATGACAAAAATCTCGACAACATTCTACCTTCCATAATGATAATTCTACCATCCATTGGAGTATCAAAAATCTCGACAACAAACTACCTTCCATAATGACAAGTCTACCATCCATTGGAGTAACAAAAATTTCGAAAACAGACTACCTTCCATAATGTCAAGGCTACCATCCATTGGAGTAACAAAAACATCGACAACAGACTATGTTCCATAATGACAAGGCTACAATCCATTGGAGTAACAAAATTCTCGACAACATACTACCTCCAATAATGACTAGGCTACCATCCATTGGAGTAACAAAAATCTCGGCAACAGACTACCTTCCATAAAGACAAGGCTACCATCTATTGGAATAACAAAAATCTCGAGAACAGACTACCTTCCATAATGACAAGGCTACCATCCAATGGAATGACAAAAATATCGAAAACATTCTACCTTCCATAATGATAAGTCTACCATCCATTGGAGTAACAAAAATCTCGACAACAGACTACCTTCCACAATGACAAGGATACCATCTTTTGGAATAACAAAAATCTCGAGAACAGACTACCTTCCATAATGACAAGGCTACCATCCATTGTAGTAACAAAAATCTCGACAACAGACTACCTTCCATAAAAACAAGGCTACCATCCATTAGAGTAACAAAAATCTCGACAACAGACAACTTTACATAATGACAAGGCTACCGTCCATTGGAGTAACAAAAATCTCGACAATAGACTACCTTCCATAATGACAAGGCTACCTTCCATTGGAGTAACAAAATTATGAACAACAAACTACCATCCATAGTGACAAGGCTACAATCCATTGGAGTGACAAAAATCACAAAGACAAACTACCTTCCATAATGACAAGGCTAGCATCCATTGGAGTAATAAAAATCTCGACAACAAACTACCTTCCATAATGACAAGGCTACCATCTATTGAAGTAACAAAAATATCGACTAAGGACTACCTTCCATAATGACAAGGCTACCATCCAATGGAATGACAAAAATCTCGACAACATTTTACCTTCCATAATGATAAGTCTACCATCCATTGGAGTAACAAAAATCTCGACAACAGACTACCTTCCATAATGACAAGGCTACCATCCAATGGAATACCAAAAATCTCGACAACAAACTACCCTCCATAATGACAAGGATACCATCCATTGGAGCGACAGAAATCACAACGATAGACTACCTTCAATAATGACAAGGTTACCATTAATTAGAGTAACAAATATCTCGACAACATACTATCTTCCATAATGACAAGGCTACCATGCATTGGAGTAACAAAAATATGAAGAACAGACTTCCTTCAATAGTGACAAGGCTACCATCCATTAGAGTGACAGAAATCACCACGACAAACTACCTTCCATAATGACAAGGCTACCATTCATTGGAGTAACAAAAATATCGACAACAAACAACCTTCCATAATGACAAGGCTACCAGCCATTGGAGTAACAAAAATCAAGAAAACAAACTACCTTCCATAATGACAAGGCTACCATCCATTAGAGTAACATAAATCTTGACAACATACAACCTTCCATAATGAGAAGGCTACCATCCATTGGAGTAATAAAAATCTCAACAATAGACTACCTTCCATAATGAAAAGGCTACCATCCATTGGAGTAACAAAAATATGAACAACAGACTACCTTCCATAGTGACAAGGCTACCATGAATTGGAGTCACAAAAATATCTACAATAGACTACGTTCCATAATGACAAGGCTACCATCCATTATAGTAACCAAAATATCGACAACAGACTACCTTCCATAAGGAAAGGCTACCATCCATTGTAGTAACAAAAATCTCGACAACAGACTACCTTCCATAATGACAAGGCTACCATCCATTAGAGTAACAAAAATCTCGGCAACATACAACCTTCCATAATGAAAAGGCTACTATCCATTGGAGTAACAAATATCTCGACAATAGACTACCTTCCATAATGACAAGGCTACCTTCCATTGGAGTAACAAAAATATGAATAACAGACTACCTTCCATACTGACAAGGCTACCATCCATTGGAGTGACAGAAATCACAACGACAAACTACCTTCCATAATTACAAGGCTACCATCCATTGGAGTGAAAGAAATCACAATGACAGACTACCTTCCATAATGACAAGGCTACCATCCATTGGAGTAACAAAAATATCGACAACAGACTACCTTCCATAATGACAACGCTACCATCCATTGGAATAACAAAAATATCAAAAACAAACTACCTTCCATAATGACAAGGATGCCATCCATTGGAGTAACAAAAACATCGACAACAAACTACAATCCATTGGAGTAATAAAATTCTCGACAATAGACTACCTTCCATAATGGCAAGGCTACCATCCATTAGAGTAACAAATATCTCGACAATAGACTACCTTCCATAATGACAAGGCTAGCATCCATTGGAGTCACAAAAATATGAAGAACATAATACCTTTCATAGTGACAAGGCTACCATCCATTGGAGTGACAAAAATCACAACGACATACTACCTTCCATAATGACAAGGCTACCATCCATTGGAGTAACAAAAATATCGACAACAGACTACCTTCCATATTGACAAGGCTACCATCCATTGGAATAACAAAAATCTCGAAAACAGACTACCTACCATAACGACAAGGCTCCCATCCATTAGAGTATCAAAAATCTCGACAACAGACAACCTTCCATTATGAGAAGGCTACCATCCATTGGAGTAACAAAAATCTCGACAATAGACTACCTTCCATAATGACAAGGCTACCATCCATTGGAGTAACAAAAATATGAACAACAGACTACCTTCCATAGTGACAAGGCTACCATGCATTGGAGTAACAAAATTATCTACAATGGACTGCGTTCCATAATGACAAGGCTACCATCCATTGTAGTAACTGAAATATCGACAACAGACTACCTTCCATAATGACAAGGCTACCATCCATTGTAGTAACAAAAATCTCGACAACAGACTACATTCCATAATGACAAGGATACCATCCATTAGAGTAACAAATATCTCGACAATAGACAACCTTCCATAATGACAAGGCTACCATCCATTGGAGTAACAAATATCTCGACAATAGACTTTCCCTAATGACAAGACTACAATCCATAGGAGTAACAAAAATCTCGACAATAGATTACCTTCCATAATGACAAGGCTACCTTCCATTGGAGTAACAAAAATATGACCAACATACAACCTTCCATAGTGACAAGGCTACCATCCATTGGAGTGACATAAATCACAACGACCGACCACCTTCCATAATGACAAGGCTAGCATCCATTGGAGTAACAAAAATCTCGACAACAAACTACCTTCCATAATGACAAGGCTACCATCCATTGAAGTAACATAAATCTCGACGACAGACTACCTTCCATAATGACAAGTCTACAATCCATTGGAGTAACAAAAATATCGACAACATACTACCTTCCATAATGACAAGGCTACCATCCATTGGAATAACAAAAATCTCGACAACAAACTACCTTCCATAATGACAAGGCTACCATCCATTGGAGTAACAAAAATGTCGACAACAGACTACCTTCCATAATGACAAGGATACCATCCATTGGAGTAACAAAATTCTCGACAACAGACTACCTTCCATAATGACAAGGCTGCCATCTATTGGAATAATAAAAATCTCGAGAACAGACTACCTTCCATAATGACAAGGCTACCATTCAATGGAATGACAAAAATCTTGACAACATTTTACCTTCCATAATGATAAGTCTACCATCCATTGGAGTAACAAAAATCTCGACAACAGACTACCTTCCATAATGATAAAGCTACTATCCAATGGAATACCAAAAATATCGACAACAAACTACCCTCCATTATGACAAGGCTACCATCCATTGGAGCGACAGAAATCACAACGATAGACTACCTTCAATAATGACAAGGTTACCATTAATTAGAGTAACAAATGTCTCGATAACATACTATCTTCCATAATGACAAGGCTACCATGCATTGGAGTAACAAAAATATGAAGAACAGACTTCCTTCCATAGTGACAAGGCTACCATCCATTAGAGTGACAGAAATCACAACGACAAACTACCTTCCATAATGACAAGGCTACCATCCATTGGAGTAACAAAAATATCGACAACAAACTACCTTCCATAATGACAAGGCTACCAGCCATTGAAGTAACAAAAATCTCGAAAACAGACTACCTTCCATAATGACAAGGCTACCATCCATTAGAGTAACATAAATCTTGACAACAGACAACCTTCCATAATGAGAAGGCTACCATCCATTGGAGTAATAAAAATCTCAACAATAGATTACCTTCCATAATGAAAAGGCTACCATCCATTGGAGTAACAAAAATATGAACAACAGACTACCTTCCATAGTGACAAGGCTACCATGCATTGGAGTAACAAAAATATCTACAATAGACTACGTTCCATAATGACAAGGCTACCATCCATTCTAGTAACCAAAATATCGACAACAGACTACCTTCCATAATGACAAGGCTACCATCCATTAGAGTAACAAAAATCTCGGCAACATACAACCTTCCATAATGAAAAGGCTACTATCCATTGGAGTAACAAATATCTCGACAATAGACTACCTTCCATAATGACAAGGCTACCTTCCATTGGAGTAACAAAAATATGAATAACAGACTACCTTCCATACTGACAAGGCTACCATCCATTGGAGTGACAGAAATCACAACGACAGACTACCTTCAATAATTACAAGGATACCATCCATTGGAGTGAAGGAAATCACAATGACAGACTACCTTCCATAATGACAAGGCTAGCATCCATTGGAGTAACAAAAATCTCGACAACAAACTACCTTCCATAATGACAATGCTACCATCCATTGAAGTAACAAAAATCTCGATGACATACTACCTTCCATAATGACAAGGCTACAATCCATTGGAGTAACAAAAATATCGACAACAGACTACCTTCCATAATGACAACGCTACCATCCATTGGAATAACAAAAATATCAACAACAAACTACCTTCCATAATGACAAGGATGCCATCCATTGGAGTAACAAAAATCTCGACAACAGACTACATTCCATAATGACAAGGCTACCATCCATTAGAGTAACAAAAATCTCGACAATAGACTACCTTCCATAATGACAAGGCTACCTTCCATTGGAGTAACAAAAATATGACCAACATACAACCTTCCATAGTGACAAGGCTACCATCCATTGGAGTGACAGAAATCACAACGACCGACCACCTTCCATAATGACAAGGCTAGCATCCATTGGAGTAACAAAAATCTCGACGACAAACTACCTTCCATAATGACAAGGCTACAATCCATTGGAGTAACAAAAATATCGACAACATACTACCTTCCATAATGACAAGGCTACCATCCATTGGAATAACAAAAATCTCGACAACAAACTACCTTCCATAATGACAAGGCTACCATCCATTGGAGTAACAAAAATGTCGACAACAGACTATGTTCCATAATGACAAGGCTACAATCCTTTGGAGTAACAAAATTCTCGACAACAGACTACCTTCCATAATGACAAGAATACCATCCATTGGAGTAACAAAAACATCGACATTAGACTATGTTCTATAATGACAAGGCTACAATCCATTGAAGTAACAAAATTCTCGACAACAGACTACCTTCCATAATGACAAGGCTGCCATCTATTGGAATAACAAAAATCTCGAGAACAGACTACCTTCCATAATGACAAGGCTACCATCCAATGGAATGACAAAAATCTCAACAACATTTTACCTTCCATAATGATAAGTCTACCATCCATTGGAGTAACAAAAATCTCGACAACAGACTACCTTCCATAATGATAAGGCTACCATCCAATGGAATACCAAAAATCTCGACAACAAACTACCCTCCATAATGACAAGGCTACCATCCATTGGAGCGACAGAAATCACAACGATAGACTACCTTCAATAATGACAAGGTTACAATTAATTAGAGTAACAAAGAGCTCGACAACGTACTATCTTCCATAATGACAAGGCTACCATGCATTGGAGTAACAAAAATATGAAGAACAGACTTCCTTCCATAGTGACAAGGCTACCATCCATTAGAGTGACAGAAATCACAACGACAAACTACCTTCCATAATGACAAGGCTACCATCCATTGGAGTAACAAAAATATCGACAACAAACTACCTTCCATAATGACAAGGCTACCAGCCATTGGAGTAACAAAAATCTCGAAAACAGACTACCTTCCATAATGACAAGGCTACCATCCATTAGAGTAACATAAATCTTGACAACAGACAACCTTCCATAATGAGAAGGCTATCATCCATTGGAGTAATAAAAATCTCAACAATAGACTACCTTCCATAATGAAAAGGCTACCATCCATTGGAGTAACAAAAATATGAACAACAGACTACCTTCCATAGTGACAAGGCTACCATGCATTGGAGTAACAAAAATATCTACAATAGACTACGTTCCATAATTACAAGGCTACCATCCATTCTAGTAACCAAAATATCGACAACAGACTACCTTCCATAAGGAATGGCTACCATCCATTGTAGTAACAAAAATCTCGACAACAGACTACCTTCCATAATGACAAGGCTACCATCCATTAGAGTAACAAAAGTATCGGCAACATACAACCTTCCATAATGAAAAGGCTACTATCCATTGGAGTAACAAATATCTCGACAATAGACTACCTTCCATAATGACAAGACTACCTTCCATTGAAGTAACAAAAATATGAACAACAGACTACCTTCCATACTGACAAGGCTACCATCCATTGGAGTAACAAAATTATCTACAATGGACTGCGTTCCATAATGACAAGGCTACCATCCATTGTAGTAACCGAAATATCGACAACAGACTACCTTCCATAATGACAAGGCTACCATCCATTGTAGTAACAAAAATCTCGACAACATACTACATTCCATAATGACAAGGCTACCATCCATTAGAGTAACAAAAATCTCGAAAATAGACTACCTTCCATAATGACAAGGCTACCTTCCATTGGAGTAACAAAAATATGACCAACATACAACCTTCCATAGTGACAAGGCTACCATCCATTGGAGTGACAGAAATCACAACGACCGACCACCTTCCATTATGACAAGGCTACCATCCATTGAAGTAACATAAATATCGACGACAAACTACCTTCCATAATGACAAGGCTACAATCCATTGGAGTAACAAAAATATCGACAACATACTACCATCCATAATGACAAGGCTACCATCCATTGGAATAACAAAAATCTCGACAACAAACTACCTTCCATAATGACAAGGCTACCATCCATTGGAGTAACAAAAATGTCGACAATAGACTATGTTCCATAATGACAAGGCTATAATCCTTTGGAGTAACAAAATTATCGACAACAGACTACCTTCCATAATGATAAGAATACCATCCATTGGAGTAACAAAAACATCGACAACAGACTATGTTCTATAATGACAAGGCTATAATCCATTGAAGTAACAAAATTCTCGACAACAGACTACCTCCCATAATGACAAGGATACCATCCATTGGAGTAACAAAAATCTCGGCAACAGACTACCTTCTATAATGATAAAGCTACCATCTATTGGAATAACAAAAATCTCGAGAACAGACTACCTTCCATAATGACAAGGCTACCATCCATTAGAGTAACATAAATCTTGACAACAGACAACCTTCCATAATAAGAAGGCTACCATCCATTGGAGTAATAAAAATATGAAAACAAACTACCTTCCATAATGACAAGGCTACCAGCCATTGGAATAACAAAAATCTCGAAAATAGACTACCTTCCATAATGATAAGGCTACCATCCATTCTAGTAACCAAAATATCAACAACAGACTACATTCTATAAGGAAAGGCTACCATCCATTGTAGTAACAAAAATCTCGACAATAGACTACCTTCCATAATGACAAGGCTACCATCCATTAGAGTAACAAAAATCTCGGCAACATACAACCTTCCATAATGAAAAGGCTACTATCCATTGGAGTAACAAATATCTCGACAATAGACTACCTTCCACAATGACAAGGCTACCTTCCATTGGAGTAACAAAAATATGAACAACAAACTACCTTCCATACTGACAAGGCTACCATCCATTGGAGTGACAGAAATCACAATGACAGACTACCTTCCATAATTACAAGGCTAGCATCCATTGGAGTAACAAAAATCTCGACAACAAACTACCTTCCATAATGACAAGGCTACCATCCATTGAAGTAATAAAAATCTCGACGACAGACTACTTTCCATAATGACAAGGCTACATTCCACTGGAGTAACAAAAATATCGATAACAGACTACCTTCCCTAATGACAAGGCTACCATCCATTGGAATAACAAAAATATCGACAACAAAGTACCTTCCATAATGACAAGGCTACCATCCATTGGAGTAACAAAAACATCGACAACAGACTATGTTTCATAATGACATGGCTACAATCCATTGGAGTAACAAAATTCTCAACAACAGACTACCTTCCATAATGACAAGGATATCATCCATTGGAGTAACCAAAATCTCGGCAACAGACTACCTTCCATAAAGACAACGCTACCATCTATTGGAATAACAAAAATCTCGAGAACATACTACCTTCCCTAATGACAAGGCTACCATCCAATGGAATGACAAAAATCTCGAAAACGTTCTACCTTCCATAATGATAAGTCTACCATCCATTGGAGTATCAAAAATCTCGACAACAGACTACCTTCCATAATGGCAAGGATACCATCTATTGGAATAACAAAAATCTCGACAACAGACAACCTTCCATAATGACAAGGCTACCATCCATTGGAGTAACAAAAATCTCGACAATAGACTACCTTCCATAATGACAAGGCTACCTTCCAATAGAGTAACAAAAATATGAACAACAAACTACCTTCCATGTTGACAACGCTAGCATCCTTTGAAATAACAAAAATCTAGACAACAAACTACCTTCCATAATGACAAGGCTACCATCCATTGGAGTACCAAAATTATCGATAACAAACTATGTTCTATAATGACAAGGCTACAATCCATTGGAGTAACAAAATTCTCGACAATAGACAACCTTCCGTAATGACAAGGATTCCATCCATTAGAGTAACAAAAATCTCGGCAAAAGACTATCATCCATAATGACAAGGCTACCATCTAATGGAATAACAAAAATATCGAGAACAGACTACCTTCCATAATGAGAAGGCTACCATCCAATGGAATGACAAAAATCTTGACAACATTCTACCTTCCATAATGACAAGGCTACCATCCAATGGAATAACAAAATTCTCGACAACAAACTACCTTCCATAACGACAAGGCTACCATCCATTGGAGCGACAGAAATCACAATGAAAGACTACCTTCCATATTGACAAGGTTACCATCCATTGGAGTAACAAAGATCTTAACAACAGACTATCTTCCTTAATGACAAGGCTACCATCCATTGGAGTAACAAAAATATGAAGAACATACTACCTTCCATAGTGACAAGGCTACCATCCATTGGAGTGACATAAATAACAATGACAGACTACCTTCCATAATGACAAAACTACCATCCATTGGAGTAACAAAAATATCGACAACAAACTACCTTCCATAATGACAAGGCTACCATCCATTGGAGTAACAAAAACATCGACAACAGACTATATTCCATAATGACAAGGCTACAATCCATTGGAGTAACAAAATTCTCAACAACAGACTACCTTCCATAATTACAAGGATACCATCCATTGGAGGAACAAAAATCTCGGCCACAGACTACCTTCCATAATGACAAGGCTACCATCCAATGGAATGACAAAAATATCGAAACATTCTACCTTCCATAATGACAAGGCTACCATGCATTGGAGTAACAAAAATATCTACAATAGACTACGTTCCATAATTACAAGGCTACCATCCATTCTAGTAACCAAAATATCGACAACAGACTACCTTCCATAAGGAATGGCTACCATCCATTGTAGTAACAAAAATCTCGACAACAGACTACCTTCCATAATGACAAGGCTACCATCCATTAGAGTAACAAAAGTATCGGCAACATACAACCTTCCATAATGAAAAGGCTACTATCCATTGGAGTAACAAATATCTCGATAATAGACTACCTTCCATAATGACAAGACTACCTTCCATTGAAGTAACAAAAATATGAACAACAGACTACCTTCCATACTGACAAGGCTACCATCCATTGGAGTAACAAAATTATCTACAATGGACTGCGTTCCATAATGACAAGGCTACCATCCATTGCAGTAACCGAAATATCGACAACAGACTACCTTCCATAATGACAAGGCTACCATCCATTGTAGTAACAAAAATCTCGACAACATACTACATTCCATAATGACAAGGCTACCATCCATTAGAGTAACAAAAATCTCGAAAATAGACTACCTTCCATAATGACAAGGCTACCTTCCATTGGAGTAACAAAAATATGACCAACATACAACCTTCCATAGTGACAAGGCTACCATCCATTGGAGTGACAGAAATCACAACGACCGACCACCTTCCATTATGACAAGGCTACCATCCATTGAAGTAACATAAATATCGACGACAGACTACCTTCCATAATGACAAGGCTACAATCCATTGGAGTAACAAAAATATCGACAACATACTACCATCCATAATGACAAGGCTACCATCCATTGGAATAACAAAAATCTCGACAACAAACTACCTTCCATAATGACAAGGCTACCATCCATTGGAGTAACAAAAATGTCGACAATAGACTATGTTCCATAATGACAAGGCTATAATCCTTTGGAGTAACAAAATTATCGACAACAGACTACCTTCCATAATGATAAGAATACCATCCATTGGAGTAACAAAAACATCGACAACAGACTATGTTCTATAATGACAAGGCTATAATCCATTGAAGTAACAAAATTCTCGACAACAGACTACCTCCCATAATGACAAGGATACCATCCATTGGAGTAACAAAAATCTCGGCAACAGACTACCTTCTATAATGATAAAGCTACCATCTATTGGAATAACAAAAATCTCGAGAACAGACTACCTTCCATAATGACAAGGCTACCATCCATTAGAGTAACATAAATCTTGACAACAGACAACCTTCCATAATAAGAAGGCTACCATCCATTGGAGTAATAAAAATATGAAAACAAACTACCTTCCATAATGACAAGGCTACCAGCCATTGGAATAACAAAAATCTCGAAAATAGACTACCTTCCATAATGATAAGGCTACCATCCATTCTAGTAACCAAAATATCAACAACAGACTACATTCCATAAGGAAAGGCTACCATCCATTGTAGTAACAAAAATCTCGACAATAGACTACCTTCCATAATGACAAGGCTACCATCCATTAGAGTAACAAAAATCTCGGCAACATACAACCTTCCATAATGAAAAGGCTACTATCCATTGGAGTAACAAATATCTCGACAATAGACTACCTTCCATAATGACAAGGCTACCTTCCATTGGAGTAACAAAAATATGAACAACAGACTACCTTCCATACTGACAAGGCTACCATCCATTGGAGTGACAGAAATCACAATGACAGACTACCTTCCATAATTACAAGGCTAGCATCCATTGGAGTAACAAAAATCTCGACAACAAACTACCTTCCATAATGACAAGGCTACCATCCATTGAAGTAATAAAAATCTCGACGACAGACTACTTTCCATAATGACAAGGCTACATTCCACTGGAGTAACAAAAATATCGATAACAGACTACCTTCCCTAATGACAAGGCTACCATCCATTGGAATAACAAAAATATCGACAACAAAGTACCTTCCATAATGACAAGGCTACCATCCATTGGAGTAACAAAAACATCGACAACAGACTATGTTTCATAATGACATGGCTACAATCCATTGGAGTAACAAAATTCTCAACAACAGACTACCTTCCATAATGACAAGGATATCATCCATTGGAGTAACCAAAATCTCGGCAACAGACTACCTTCCATAAAGACAACGCTACCATCTATTGGAATAACAAAAATCTCGAGAAAATACTACCTTCCCTAATGACAAGGCTACCATCCAATGGAATGACAAAAATCTCGAAAACGTTCTACCTTCCATAATGATAAGTCTACCATCCATTGGAGTATCAAAAATCTCGACAACAGACTACCTTCCATAATGGCAAGGATACCATCTATTGGAATAACAAAAATCTCGACAACAGACAACCTTCCATAATGACAAGGCTACCATCCATTGGAGTAACAAAAATCTCGACAATAGACTACCTTCCATAATGACAAGGCTACCTTCCAATAGAGTAACAAAAATATGAACAACAAACTACCTTCCATGTTGACAACGCTAGCATCCTTTGAAATAACAAAAATCTAGACAACAAACTACCTTCCATAATGACAAGGCTACCATCCATTGGAGTACCAAAATTATCGATAACAAACTATGTTCTATAATGACAAGGCTACAATCCATTGGAGTAACAAAATTCTCGACAATAGACAACCTTCCGTAATGACAAGGATTCCATCCATTAGAGTAACAAAAATCTCGGCAAAAGACTATCATCCATAATGACAAGGCTACCATCTAATGGAATAACAAAAATATCGAGAACAGACTACCTTCCATAATGAGAAGGCTACCATCCAATGGAATGACAAAAATCTTGACAACATTCTACCTTCCATAATGACAAGGCTACCATCCAATGGAATAACAAAATTCTCGACAACAAACTACCTTCCATAACGACAAGGCTACCATCCATTGGAGCGACAGAAATCACAATGAAAGACTACCTTCCATATTGACAAGGTTACCATCCATTGGAGTAACAAAGATCTTAACAACAGACTATCTTCCTTAATGACAAGGCTACCATCCATTGGAGTAACAAAAATATGAAGAACATACTACCTTCCATAGTGACAAGGCTACCATCCATTGGAGTGACATAAATAACAATGACAGACTACCTTCCATAATGACAAAACTACCATCCATTGGAGTAACAAAAATATCGACAACAAACTACCTTCCATAATGACAAGGCTACCATCCATTGGAGTAACAAAAACATCGACAACAGACTATATTCCATAATGACAAGGCTACAATCCATTGGAGTAACAAAATTCTCAACAACAGACTACCTTCCATAATTACAAGGATACCATCCATTGGAGGAACAAAAATCTCGGCCACAGACTACCTTCCATAATGACAAGGCTACCATCCAATGGAATGACAAAAATATCGAAACATTCTACCTTCCATAATGACAAGGCTACCATCCAATGGAATAACAAAATTCTCGACAACAAACTACCTTTCATAATGACAAGGCTTCAATCCATTGGAGTGACAGAAATCATAATGATAGACTAACTTTCATAATGACAAGGTTACCATCCATTGGAGTAACAAAGATCTCGACAACAGACTACCTTCCATAATGACAAGGCTACCATCCATTGGAGTAACAAAAATATGATGAACATACTACCTTCCATATTGACAAAGCTACCATCCATTGGAGTGACATAAATCACAACGACAAACTACCTTCCATAATGACAAGGCTACCATCCATTAGAGTAACATAAATCCAGACAACAGACAACCTTCCAAAATGAGAAGGCTACCATCCATTGGAGTAACAAAAATCTAGACAATAGACTACCTTCCATATTGACAAGGCTACCATCCATTGGAGTAACAAAAATATGAACATCAGACTACCTTCCATAGTGACAAGGCTACTATGCATTGGAGTAACAAAAATATCTACAATAGACTATGTTCCATAATGACAAGGCTACCATCCATTGTAGTAACTAAAATATCGACAACAGACATGCTTCCATAAGGACAAGGCTACCATCCATTGTAGTAACAAAAATCTCGACAATAGACTACCTTCCATAATAACAAGGTTACCATCCATTAAAGTAACAAAAATCTCGGCAACTGACAACCTTCAATAATGAATAGGCTACCATCCATTGGAGTAACAAATATCTCGATAATAGACTACCTTCCATAATGACAAGGCTAGCATCCATTGAAGTAACAAAAATCTCGACAATAGACTACCTTCCATAAGGACAAGGCTACCTTCCATTGGACTAACAAAAATATGAACAACAGACTACCTTCCATAGTGACAAGGCTACCATCCATTGGAGTGACAGAAATCACAACGACAGACTACCTTCCATAATTACAAGGCTTGTATCCATTGGAGTAACAAAAATCTCGACAACAAACTACCTTCCATAATGACAAGGCTACCATCCATTGAAGTAACAAAAATCTCGACGACAGACTACCTTCCATAATGACAAGGCTACAAACCACTTGAGTAACTAAAATATCGACAACACACTACCTTCCCTAATGACAAGGCTACCATTCATTGGAAGAACAAAAATATCGATAACAAACTACCTTCCATAATGACAAGGATACCATCCATTGGAGTAACAAAAATCTCGGCCACTGACTACCTTCCATAATTACAAGGCTACCATTTATTGGAATAAGAAAAATCAAGAGAACAAACTACCTTCCATAATGACAAGGCTACCATCCAATGGAATGACAAAAATCTCGACAACATTCTACCTTCCATAATGATAAGTCTACCATCCATTGGAGTAACAAAAATCTCGACAACAGACTACCTTCCATAATGACAAGGCTACCATCCATTGGAGTATCAAAAATCTCGAAAACAGACTACCTTCCATAATGACAAGGCTACCATCCATTGGAGTAACAAAAACATCGACAACATACTATGTTCCATAATGACAAGGCTACAATCCATTGGAGTAACAAAATTCTCGACAACATACTACCTCCCATAATGACAAGGATACCATCCATTGGAGTAACAAAAATCTAGAGAACAAACTACCTTCCATAATGACAAGGTTACCATCCAATGGAATGACAAAAATCTCGACAACATTCTACCTTCCATAATGATAAGTCTACAATCCATTGGAGTAACAAAAATCTCGTAAATAGACTACCTTCCATAATGACAAGGCTACCATCCACTGGAGTAACAAAAACGTCGACAACAGACTATGTTCCATAATTACAAGGATACCATCCATTGGGGTAACCAAAATCTTGGCAACAGACTACCTTCCATAATGACAAGGCTACCATCTATTGGAATAACAAAAATATCTAGAACATACTACCTTCCATAATGACAAGGCTACCATCCAATGGAATGACAAAAATCTCGACAACATTCTACCTTCCATAATGATAAGTCTACCATCCACTGGAGTAACAAAAATCTCGACAACAAACTACCTTCCATAATGACAAGGGTACCATCCAATGGAATAACAGAAATCTCGACAACAAACTACCTTCCATAATGACAAGGCTACCATGCGTTAGAGCGACATAAATCACAAAGATAGACTACTTTCCATAATGACAAGGTTACCATCCATTGGAGTAACAAAGATCTCGACAACAGACTACCTTCCATAATGACAAGGCTACCATCCATTAGAGTGACAGAAATCACAAAGCCAGACTACCTTCCATAATGACAAGGCTAGCATCCATTGGAGTAACAAAAATCTCGACAACAAACTACCTTCCATAATGACAAGGCTACCATCCATTGACTTTACAAAAATATCGACTACCGACTACCTTCCATAATGACAAGGCTACCATTCATTGGAATAACAAAAATCTCGACAACAAACTACCTTCCATAATTACAAGGCTACCATCCATTGGAGTAACAAAATTATCGACAACAGACTATGTTCTATAATGATAAGGCTACAATCCATTTGAGTAACAAAATTCTCGACAACAGACTACCTTCTATAATGACAAGGATACCATCCATTGGGGTAACAAAAATCTCGGCAACAGACTACCTTCCATAATGACAAGGCTACCATCTATTGGAATAACAAAAATATCTAGAACATACTACCTTCAATAATGACAAGGCTACCATCCAATGGAATGACAAAAATCTCGACAACATTCTACCTTCCATAATGATAAGTCTACCATCCATTGGAATAACAAAAATCTCGACAACAAACTACCATTCATAATGACAAGGCTACCATCCAATGGAATAACAGAAATCTCGACAACATACTACCTTCCATAATGACAAGGCTACCATGCATTGGAGCGACATAAATCACAAAGATAGACTACCTTCCATAATGATAAGGTTACCATCCATTGGAGTAACAAAGATCTCGACAACAGACTACCTTCCATAATGACAAGGCTACCATCCATTGGAGTAAAAAAAATATGAAGAACATACTACCTTCCATAGTGACAAGGCTACCATCCATTGGAGTGACAGAAATCACAACGACAGACTACCTTCCATAATGACAAGGCTACCATCCATTGGAGTAACAAAAATATCGAAACAAACTACCTTCCATAATGACAAGGCTACCACCCATTGGAGTAACAAAAATCTCGAAAACAGACTACGTTCCATAATGACAAGGCTACCATCCATTAGAGTAACATAAATCTCGACAATAGACTACCTTCCATAGTGACAAGGCTACCATGCATTGGAGTAACAAAAATATAGACAACATAATAACTTCCATAATGACAAGGCTACCATCCATTATAGTAACAAAAATCTCGACAACAGACTACCTTCCATAATGACAAGGCTACCATCCATTAGAGTAATAGAAATCTAGGCAACGGACAACCTTCCATAATGAAAAGGCTACCATCCATTGGAGTAACAAATATCTCGACAATAGACTACCTTCCATAATGACAAGGCTACCATCCATTGGAGTAACAAAAATCTCGACAATAGACTACCTTCCATAATGACAATGCTACCTTCCATTGGAGTAACAAAATTATGAACAACAGACTACCTTCCATTGTGACAAGGCTACCATCCATTGGAGTGACATAAATCACAACGACAGACTACCTTCCATAATTACAAGGCTCGCATCCATTGGAGTAACAAAAATCTCGACAACAAACTACCTTCCATAATGACAAGGCTACCATCCATTGAAGTAACAAAAATGTCGACAACAGACTACCTTCCCTAATGACAAGGCTACCATCAATTTGAAGAACAAAAACATCGACAACAAACTACCTTACATTATGTCAAGGCTACCATCCATTGGAGTAACAAAAACATCGACAACAGACTATGTCCCATAATGACAAGGCTAGCATCTATTGGAGTAACAAAAATCTCGACAACAGACTACCTTCCATAATGACAAGGATACCATCCATTGGAGTAACAAAAATCTCGGCCACATACTACCTTCCATAATTACAAGGCTACCATCTATTGGAATAAGAAAAGTCTCGAGAACAAAATACCTTCCATAATGACAAGGCTACCATCCAATGGAATGACAAAAATCTCGACAGCATTCTACCTTCCATAATGATAAGTCTACCATCCATTGGAGTAACAAAAATCTCAACAACAGACTACCTTCCATAATGACAAGGCTACCATCCATTTGAGTAACAAAAATCTCGTAAATAGACTACCTTCCATAATGACAAGGCTACCATCCATTAGAGTAATAAAAATATCGACAAGAGACAACCTTCCAAAATGACAAGGCTACCATCCATTGTAGTAACAAAAATCTCGACAACAGACTACCTTCAAAAATAAGAAGGCTACCATCAATTAGAGTAAAAAAAATCTCGACAACAGACAACTGTCCATAATGACAAGGCTACCATCCATTGGAGTAACAAAAATCTCGACAATAGACTACCTTCCATAATGACAAGGCTACCTTCCATTGGAGTAAAAAAAATATGAACAATAAACTACCTACCATAGTGACAAGGCTACCATCCATTGGAGTGACAGAAATCACAAAGACAGACTACCTTCCATAATGACACGGCTAGCATCTATTGGAGTAACAAAAATCTCAACAACAAACTACCTTCCATAATGACAAGGCTACCATCCATTGATGTAACAAAAATATCGACTACGGACTACCTTCCATAATGACAAGGCTACCAATAATTGGAATAACAAAAATCTTGACAACAAACTACCTTCCATAATTACAAGGCTACCATCCATTGGAGTAACAAAATTATCGACAACAAACTATGTTCTATAATGACAAGGCTATAATCCATTGGAGTAACAAAATTCTCGACAACAGACTACCTTCCATAATGACAAGGATACCATCCATTGGGGTAACAAAAGTCTCGGCAACAAACTACCTTCCATAATGACAAGGCTACCATCCATTAGAGTAACAAAAATATCGACAAGAGAAAACCTTCCAAAATGACAAGGCTACCATCCATTGTAGTAACAAAAATCTCGACAACAGACTACCTTCCATAATAACAAGGCTACCGTCCATTAGAGTAAAAAAAATCTCAACAATAGACAACCTTCCATAATGACAAGGCTACCTTCCATTGGAGTAACAAAAATATGAACAACAAACTACCTTCCATAGTGACCAGGCTACATGAAGAAGTGAAAAACACAGGAAGGGGGGTTGAATTATAAAACTTGAAATCAAATACAGACAACACTTTATTTTTATCCTAGTTCATTTGATCTCAAACTACTCCAGTCCACCCGTCAAGGTGATTTCGCCTCTCTCCAACGAGGTCTTAATCCACTATATTCAACTGAATATTACAACTGCTTTAACAACTGCTAAAGCCTTCTTGAGTCTAAACCACAGACCGGTTTCTCAAGGAAATTCTTTCTTATAGATAAGTGAATACTATGTGTTGAATGTTTTCTACAAAAACTTTATATCACAACTGTGATAATACACAAATTAAGCTTATGTGAAACTAGGATGCTATAACTATAGAGTAAGCAATTTGAGAGATATAGAAAGTTGTATGAGGGAGGATGATGATGATTTGCTTTAGGCGTGTAAATAGTTGTAGAGCATTAGCCAATTCATTTCTCACTGACTTGTTTATATAGCCTTTGGAAAAGATACGTTGTAGTCAATTATACCATTTCAATGCCCATTACGTTCTTTCCATATTGAGAAGATCTTTGTCTTGGAATAAAGCCGTTGGTAATAAAGTGTCTTGAATGCATAGTACCATTGTCAATTAAGCGTGTTATTGGCTTTGGCTTATTCTGACGCTTCTAGGTGTTGATGATATTGTTTTGGTCTTGATCAGAGTTTAGAGTATGTTAAGCGCAAATATGTTCATCAAGCTTCAGCGTAAGCACATGCTTTGATCTTCTGATGCTGGCATATGATATTTCATCTTCTGATGCTGGCATATGATATTTCATCTTCTGATGCTGATGTTGACATTCTTATGCTGATATCCATCAGAGTTTCTGTAAATGCACAATATAATTTGTAGGTAGCATATATGTCTCATATGAATTATACAATTTATTTAATCTAGCATTTTGTTATCATCAAAACTTTAACTTAGGGTAGTAGATTCAAACTTTGTTCTAACAATCTCCCCCTTTTTGATGATGACAAAAACCGAATATTTTCAATTGAAATTTAAAGAAAAAATTATCAGAGATAACAAAATAATAAGTTTGTATCAGCGATAAACAGAAAGGTATCAAAGATAAGAAGATAGGGAATAGAAAGGTATCAGAGTTATGATCAGAAAAACTCCCCCTGAGTTTATTACTTCCCTTTTAATTTCATGAGTCCTTTAGCATCAGATCTTTATTGAACTTTCTTTGAGCATCAGATCTTTCCTTTACTAGAGTAGAGCTTGAGTGTATTAGAGTTCATCTGATTCTTGTACCTGTAAGCTTATGCAGAACAAAGAAACATTCAGGAATATCAGAGTGTTAGAATGTTTGAGACTTTTGTCTCAGTAATCCGTTATTGAAAAATATCATTCTTTCTCCCCCTTTTTGTCAGCAATCAAAAAGTGCAAATAATTGAAGTTAAAAATGATCAGTGCAGAAAAACGATTGTATTCAGTTCAGAGCTCAGAAAATATTACAGATAACATGTAAAGAAAACAGTGAAAACATCAAGAATCAAAATCTAAGAATGGGGAGGAAGGCGTGTGAATAGAGCTTCTAGCATGTTCTTAATCTGATCAGTGGTTTCCTTCTGCTGATGCACCATGCTGACTACTGAGTCAATCTTACTATCCTGAACATCCATCCTTTCCTTCAATCGTTGATCATTCTCATCCATTCTCTCTTGCAGTCGAAGATCATTTTGCTTTAGCTCTTCATGAGAGTGCCTGTCCAATGCAGCTTGAGAGATGTCAGAATCAGGATGATTTTCAGAGCTTTCTGCAATAACTTCTTATTGACTTAAATCTTCAGCTGGAATCGTCTGTTCTTCTGCTGGTTGAACTGTTGAAGCTGGACGCTTTTCAGACCAAGGCTCACAGTCCAGAAGAAGAACTTTATCCTTCAGCAAACCTTCAATTTCTTTCAGCAGATTGTTGAAGTTCTATTGAGCCTGTCCATAGCTTTGGTTATGCAGCTTAAAGGTTTCAGCGCATACCCATCTTCTGAATAGTGTCCAGAGGTGGTCTGAAACAGCAGAATCAATCACTTCTAGACTAGCATGTTTTAGAGAAGAAATCCACTTCTGCATGTTTGTTTCAAAAATCAAGATGCTAGAACCAACATCTGGTTGTTTGGGTTTGGGAATGGCAGTTTTATTTTTAATGGCAGCAAGGCGTTCAAGAACTGTTAGATCAATGAAGGTCTTGCTGTGGTTATCTGGATTTTGCTTGGGTGAGGGAGTAGGAGAATCAGGAATGATTATTAGACTGGGTGGGGTATTAGGTGGAGTAATTTCTGGTGAGGATGGTAGTTGAGGGATATTAACAGTGGTACCACCAGGAAATTGTATGGCTAAGGGTTGTGGTTCAGAGGATTAAGATGATTGAGGTTCAGGGGTTTGAGCCTCAGAGTGTTGAAACTCAGGTTGTTGAGATGATTCGTGTTGAGGTGAAGGTGGATTAAGTTCTGTTTTTGGAGATGGAGGTTGTGGAATTTCTGGTTTTGGTGAGTGTGGATCTGCTGGTATTGGTGAGAGTGTAGTTTCTGGTTGTGGTGAATGGGGAGTTTCTGGTTGAGGATTTGGATTTTCTATATGGGGAGCGGAAGAGTGTTGATCTATTTCAGAAAGAACTTTTTCAAGTTCTGGTTTTGTTGAAGTTGTAGGTTTTGGATTATGAGGTTTGGCGCAGGATCTTCTGAGGGTTAATGACTCAGAAGGGTCAAACTCAGGTTCAGTATCATCAATGGTTGGAATGGGAATTGGAATTTCAAAGGAAGTTGGGGTTGGAATAAATGTTGGAACAGCAGATGAATTTAAAACATTAACAGAAGACAGATTACCTCTCTTCTTTGGGGTCTGCTGAGACGATCCTTCTGATACAACCTTTCTCTTCTTAGTCTTCTTCAGAGTAACCTCTGGTGTTTGCTGGTGCAGATCTTTAATGTTCAGATCAGGATCTGTGCCATCAGCTTTACACGCATCCAAGTATCTGAGAACAATGACTGGTTTAGAGTCAATCTCATAGAACATAAGAAAGTTTTCCAGAGGGACTCTTCTGCTAGTGATTTCAGCATGAGTGGTGACGCTGGGCTCCTTCCTTATATTCTCTATCAGCTTCATCTTCTTCAGATTCTTGGCATTCAGCTTCTTGCCAACAGAAGGTTCTAGAGAGCTTATTTCCGGTGCCTGTGTCAAGTGTTCAATCAGCCTATTCTCCGTTAGAATATCTGATATCAATCTGCCGAAGGGTATCCAATCCCTTTTAGTCTTTTCTTCTTCTCTCGTTTCCTTGACGCTAGTCTTCAAATGATGGAACAGAAGATGAGCTAGGTTGATCTTGGACTTCTTTGCAATAAAATAAATCAGAAATTGCTGATCAATGTTTATATAGTCAGGACAGCTTGTAGGCTTCCTGTGGTTGAAGCAGCCCAGAATAATCTTTGCCCAAATTCTGTGTTGATCTTTCAAATCTCTTATTTTGCTGGAGGGAACCCCATGTTTGAAAATTTCTCTTGCAACTAGGGAAGAGTTTGCACATCTATCTGCCATGTCAATACAATGGATACCACCACCGTTGTATCCAATCAGCCTTGCAATGTGATCTTCAGTAATCACTATCTTCTTTCCCATGATATACGAAGTAACATGATGAGTTGATGAAGACGCATGTATCCAGAATTCTTTAACCAAAATGGGTAACGTTGGACCCACCAACCTATCAAAGTACCTTTCCCAACCTTGTGCCTTAATTTCTTCAGACAAATCAAAGCCATTTTCCTTCAAACTGTTGAAATCTACTATCAATTCTGACAAAACTTCCAAGTTCTTGACCGGAGTGAGGAGCGTTCTGAAAGGAATCTGATATTGTTCATAAGAGTGCTAGAAGATGCCATGTTCACACAAGGGTTTTTGAGAAAAAGCTTGAAAAGGGTTTCTTTGAGAAAAAAATGAACACACAGTAAGAACACAAAAATGTTGAAGATTGTAAGTGACGGTAAAAATGAATGAATGATGTTTAAGGCGTTTAAATAGGTTTCAAAAAATGTTGTGAAAACATAAATGTTTTAAGAGAGAGAATTAAATCATGATTACTCGCATTTAATGTTGGCTGATTTTGGGGGATTTAGAAAGATATTTGGAACAGTTACCCATGACATGTGTCTCAATGCATCCAATCAGCGCTTTTCCTTCTCAGAAGCGTGCACGCGTGTTCTGCCTCAGGAATTAGCTGATGACTGGATGACACTTGTTAGATTTAGTGAACATCACATCTATCCTTGAAATGAAACGCTCAGATCTTTTGGGATAGAATCTGATACAATCTGCATGTCTAAATTTCTGAAAGGAGATTGATCAGAAGTTCACAGTAAAATAAAACAAATTCTGAAGGTTAATATATAAAATTAAAACATTTTCACTCTGGGCAGAGCTTCATGCTGAGATGATTCAGAATGAAGTTGAACTTATCTTCAGAAAGTGGTTTTGTGAAAATATCAGCCCATTGATGGTCTGTATCAATAAATTTTAAGTTTAAAATGCCTTTCTGAATATTGTCCCTAATGAAATGATGTTTTATTTCTATATGCTTAGCCCTAGAATGCAAAATTGGATTTTTACTTAAGCAACTGGCAGAGGTGTTGTCACAAAGTATAGGAATGTTACTCTCAAATATTTGGAAGTATTCAAGCTGACTTTTAATCCAAAGCATTTGTGTGTTGCATCCTGCTGCTGCTATGTATTCAGCTTCTGTTGTTGATAGAGCAATTGTGGATTGCCTTTATGCTGGAAAAAGAGATCAGATTTTCTCCAACAAACTGGCAGCTTCCAGAAATACTTTTACGCTCTACTCTGTCTCCAGCAAAGTCAACATCACAGTAACCTACTAAGCTGTAATCACTAGATTTTCTATAAAATAAACCCAGATTAGTAGTACCTTTCAGATACTTGAAAATTTGCTTAACAGCTGTTAAGTGAGATTCTCTAGGATCTGATTGGAATCTTGCACAAATGCATACATTGAATAAAATATCAGGCCTTGAATCCATCAGAAAAAGAAGAGAACCAATCATACCTTTGTAGACCTTCTGTTCTACCTTTTTTCTTACCTCTTCTCTTTCCAGAATGCACGTGGGATGCATTGGAATCTTTGATGACTTACATTCTGAGAGATCAAATTTCTTCAGAAGTTCTCTGACATATTTGCTCTGATGAATGTAAGTTCCCTCTGGAGTTTGATTGATCTGAATTCCTAGAAATAATTTCAGTTCCCCCATGAGGCTCATCTCAAATTCTTCCTAAATACACTTAGCAAATTTTATTCCAAGAGAAGGATTAGTAGATCCAAATATAATATCGTCAACATAAATCTGACACACTAAGATGTCATTCTTAACTTTCTTACAGAATAAGGTTGTGTCCACTTTCCCTCTGATGAATTCCTTTTCTAACAGAAAGTTACTTAGTCTTTCATACCAAGCTCTGGGAGCTTGTTTCAGACCATACAGTGACTTCTTTAGTTTGAAAACATATTCTGGATTTTTTGTACTTTCAAAACCAGGGGGTTGGTGCACATAAACCTCTTCTTCTATATAGCCATTTAAGAATGCACTCTTGACATCCATCTCATATAGAGTGATGCCTTTATTAACAGCAAAAGAAATTAAAAGTCTGATAGATTCTAACCTGGCGACTGGAGAAAAGGTTTCTGTATAGTCTATCTCGTCTTGCTGACTATAACCTTGTGCTACAAGTCGTGCTTTGTTTCTGATGACTTCACCTTGTTCGTTCAGTTTGTTTCTGAATACCCATTTTGTTCCAATGACGTTGAATCCTTTTGGTCTGGGAACTAGATCCCACACGTCATTTATGGTGAATTGATTCAGCTCTTCTTGCATTGCTAGAATCAAGTCGTTGTCCAGAAGTGCTTCATCAATTGAAGAAGGTTCAATCAGAGAAACAAGTCCCATGAGGGATTCTTCAGAGTTTCTGAAGCTGGCTCTTGTTCTGATTGGATCTTCCTTTCTTCCTAAGATTGTTTCTTCTGGGTGATCCATGCTGCTTCTGGGTAGTCTTTTCTGAGGTTGATCAACAGATGTTGCTGGATTGCTCGCAGTGCCTCTTTCTGATGTTGAAGGGGTCTCTTTGTTGAGAGCTTTTGATGACTTGTCTTCAGAACTTGTGAATTCAACTTCCATACCTGCAAAGACTTCATTCTGCTTTGACTTTTCAGAGTCAAGCTTATCATCAAAACAAACACTGATTGATTCTTCCATAATCTGTGTTTCTGTATTGTATACTTTGTACCCTCTTGAGCGTTCAGAGTATCCTAACATAATACACTTCTGTGCTTTAGAGTCAAACTTGTTCAAATAATTTTTTGTATTTAACATAAAACAAGTACATCCAAATGGATGAAAATATAAAATGTTGGGCTTTCTGTTCTTCCACAATTCATATGGAGTCTTTTCCAGAATAGGTCTTATGGAGATTTTATTCTGAATGTAGCACGCTGTGTTTATTGCCTCTACCCAGAAGATCTTAGCAACTTTTGTCTCATTGATCATGGTTCTGGCAATTTCTTGCAATGTTATGTTCTTTCGTTCTACAACTCCATTTTGCTAGGGAGTTCTAGGACAAGAGAAATCATGCAGAATGCCTCTGTCATTAAAGAATGACTCAAAATCTTTGTTTTCAAATTCTCCACCATGATCACTTTTGACTTTAACGATTCTAATATCCTTTTCATTCTGAACTTGTATATAGAAGGTGACAAATACAAAGTGTGACTCGTCCTTGTGTCTTAAGAACTTTACCCATGTCCATCTGCTATAGTCATCTACGATTACTAACCCGTACTTCTTGCCACTGACTGAAGCAGTTTTAACTGATCCAAATAAGTCAATGTGCAGAAGTTCTAATGGCTTAGAGGTGGAAACAACGTTTTTAGATTTGAAAGAAAGTTCTGCAAACTTGCCTTTCTAACATGCTTCACACAGAGCATGTGAATTGAACTTCAGATTAGGAAGTCCTCTGACCAGATTGAGTTTGTTAATCTGAGATATTCTTCTCATACTAACATGCCCCAATCTTCTGTGCTAGATCCATTGCTCGTTGTTAACAGACAAAAGACACTTTACATTCTGACTTTTCAGTTCAGAAAGTTGGATTTTATAAATGTTGTTTTTCCTCTTTCCATTAAATAGGATAGTCCCATCTTTCTGGCTAACAGCTTTACATGATTTTTGATTAAAGATTATATCATAACCGTTATCACTTAGTTGACTTATGGATAACAAATTATACATTAATCCATCTACTAATAGAACATTTTTTATAGAGGGAAGATTTCCATTACCTGTTGTTCCAGAGCCAATGATCTTTCCCCTCTGATTGCCTCCAAAGCCTACGTGGCCTCCAGGCTTAAGTTCCAGGCTTTGGAACATATGCCTTCTTCCCGTCATGTGTCGTGAGCAGCCAGAGTTCAGGTACCATGACTGGTGTTTCTGATTTGCTTATAAAGATATCTACAACATGTATTATTTTATCCTTATGTACCCATATTTTCTTGGGTCCTAATTTGTTAGCTTTACCAAAACTCTGGTTGAATTTTGGTTTCACAGAATAATTATTACTAGTATATTTAATTTCATGTGTGTGACCATACACAAAGTGTGAATTCAGAGGAGTGCGTTTAATAATTAGATCCATGGGATTCTTTGGTGTAGGTACCTTACCTTGGTATCCTATTCCCTTTCTGCCGTTTCTGCTAACTCCATAGATCATTCAAGCCATTTTTCTTCTATCTATGCTTTTAGCAAGGAACTTCTGAAAGCTGTGATCATACTCCTTAATGATCTCATCAGCGCTGCTGGGAGTTTCAGAAATTGTTTCCTTCTGAGAGTTTTGTAAAAGATTTTCTAATTTTGAAATTTTATTTTTCAACTCAGAATTTTCCAATTTAAGACTCTCAGTTTTATCAGAGTCAGAATCAAGATTCCTTTTCAGGTTTCTGAATTTAACTCTGATCTGCTGATATCTTTCCAGAATTTCGTTAAGGCTTTCAGCATGTTCAGCCTTAGTAAAATTAATTGCAAAGTCAGGAATTACCTCTTCGGTGTCTGATTCAGAGTCTGATTCAGAAGCTTCACTGTCTTATGATATGTTAGCCATGAGACCTATGTTTTCTCTCTCATCATCTGATTCTGAGTCAGCTTCAAACGAGTCAGAGTCATCCCATGTAGCCATGAGACTCTTCTTATTTTCCCTTCCAAACATCTTTTTGGGCTTTTCCCTCTGAAGCTTTGGACATTCACTCTTGTAGTGTCCTTGCTCATTGCATTCATAGCAGATGATGCCCTTGGTGTTTGGCTTTCTGCTTCCTGAAGAGCCTTCAGATCTTCTGTATCCAGAGGAGGAGTCTGGCCTTCTGTATCTGGAGGAGGACTCATTCTGATCGGATCTTCTGGTATTCCTGAACTTTCTTTGCCTCTGCTTCCATAGTTGGTTCACTCTTCTGGAGAGGAGGGAAAGTTCGTCTTCTTCTGATGAGGACCCATCAGAGGTTTCTTCAACAGCCTACAAAACTTTGGAGTCAGATTTTCTGTTAGATTTTAAAGCTAAAGGATTACCTTGCTTCTGAGGTTCATCAGCTTCTAGATCTATCTCGTGACTTCTGAGGGAGCTGATAAGTTCCTCCAAAGAGATTTTGTTGAGATCTTTAGCTAGCTTCAGCGTTGTAACCATTGGCCTCCACTGTTTTGGCAAGCTTCTGATGATCTTCTTGACATGATCAGCAGTAGAATACCCTTTGTCCAGAAATTTGAGACCAGCCACCAGAATTTGAAATCTTGAGAACATCGTTTCAATTGATTCATTTTCTTCCATTTTTAATGCCTCATACTTATGAATGAGCGAAAAAGATTTAGTTTCTTTGACCTGAATGTTGCCTTCATGCGTCATTCTGAGAGAGTCAAACATACTCTTTGCAGTGTCTCTGTTAGATATCTTTTCATATTCAGCGTAAAAGATGGCGTTGAGAAGAATAGTTATGGCCTTGTGGTGATTTTTGAAGTCACGCTTTTGTTGATCAGACATTGCTTTCCTGTCAATCTTCTGACCACTTGCATTTACTGGGTGCGTGTATCCATCTGTCACCATGTCCCACAGATCAGCATCATGTGCCAGAAAGAAGCTTTCAATTCTGTCTTTCCAGTAATCAAAATTCTCTCCATCAAAGACTGGAGGTTTGTCGCTGAATCTGTCTCTATCTTCATTGTTGTCATTGCTGGTGTGTTGATATGTTCCTGCCATTGTGTTTTTCTAACGCTGGATCTTATACTGACACGGTTAAGTGTTTTAGCTCAGAACCAGGCGCTCTAATACCAATTGAAGAAGTGAAAAACACAAGAAGGGGGGTTGACTTGTAAAACTTGAAATCAAATGCAGACAACACGTTATTTTTATCCTGGTTCGTTTGATCTAAAACTACTCCAGTCCACCCGTCAAGGTGATTTCGCCTCTCTCCAACGAGGTCTTAATCCACTATATTCAACTGAATATTACAATTGCTTTAACAACTGCTAAATCCTTCTTGAGTCTAAACCACATACTGTTTTCTCAAGGAAATTCTTTCTTACAGATAAGTGAATACTATGTGTTGAATGTTTTCTACAAAAACTTTATATCACAACTGTGATAATACACAAATTAAGCTTATGTGAAACTAGGATGCTATAACTATAGAGTAAGTAATTTGAGAGATATAGCAAGCTGTATGAGTGAGGATGATGATGATTTGCTTTAGGCGTGTAAAGAGTTGTAGAGAATTAGCCAATTCATTTCTCACTGACTTGTTTATATAGCCTTTGGAAAAGATACGTTGTAGTCAATTATACCATTTCAATGCCCATTACGTTCTTTCCATATTGAGAATATCTTTGTCTTGGAATAAAGCCATTGGTAATAAAGTGTCTTGAATGCACAGTACCGTTGTCAATTAAGCGTGTTATTGGCTTTGGCTTATTCTGACGCTTCTAGGTGCTGATGATATTGTTTTGGTCTTGATCAGAGTTTAGAGTATGTTAAGCGCAGATCTGTTCATCAAGCTTCAGCGTAAGCACATGCTTTGATCTTCTGATGCTGGCATATGATATTTTATCTTCTGATGCTGGCATATGATATTTCATCTTCTGATGCTGATGTTGACATTCTTATGCTGATATCCATCAGAGTTTCTGTAAATGCACAATATAATTTTGAGGTAGAATATATGTCTCATATGAATTATACAATTTATTTAATCAAGCATTTTGTTATCATCAAAACTTTAACTTAAGGTAGTAGATTCAACCTTTGTTCTAACACTACCATCCATTGGAATGACAGAAATCACAAAGACAGACTACCTTCCATAATGACAAGGCTAGCATCTATTGGAGTAACAAAAATCTCGACAACAAACTACCTTCCATAATGACAAGGCTACCATCCATTGAAGTAACAAAAATATCGACTACAGACTACTTTCCATAATGAAAAGGCTACCATTCATTGGAATAACAAAAATCTCGACAACAAACTACCTTCCATAATTACAAGGCTACCATCCATTGGAGTAACAAAATTATCGACAACAAACTATGTTCTATAATGACAAGGCTATAATCCATTGGAGTAACAAAATTCTCGACAATAGACTACCTTCCATAATGACAAGGATACCATCCATTGGGGTAACAAAAGTCTCGGCAATAGACTACCTTCCATAATGACAAGGCTACCATCTATTGGAATAACAAAAATATCAAGAACAAACTACCTTCCATAATAACAAGGCTACCATCCAATGGAATGACAAAAATCTCGACAACATTCTACCTTCCATAATTATAAGTCTACCATCCATTGCAGTAACAAAAATCTCGACAACAAACTACCTTCCATAATGACAAGGATACCATCCAATGGAATAACAAAAATCTCGACAACAAACTACCTTCCATAATTACAAGGCTACCATCCATTGGAGTAACAAAATTATCAACAACAAACTATGTTCTATAGTGACAAGGCTACAATCCATTGGAGTAACAAAATTCTCGACAACAGACTACCTTCCATAATGACAAGGATACCATCCATTGGGGTAACAAAAATCTCGGCAACAGACTACCTTCCATAATGACAAGGATACCATCTATTGGAATAACAAAAATATCGAGAACAGACTACCTTCCATAATGACAAGGCTACCATCCAATGGAATGACAAAAATCTCGACAACATTCTACCTACCATAATGATAAGTCTATCATCCATTGGAGTAAAAAAATCTCGACAACAAACTACCTTCCTTAATGACAAGGCTACCATCAAATGGAATAACAAAAATCTCGACAACAAACTACCTTCCATAATGACAAGGTTAACATCCTTTGGAGTAACAAAGATCTCGACAAAAGACTACCTTCCATAATGACAAGGCTACCATCCATTGGAGTAACAAAAATATGAAGAACAAACTACCTTCCATAGTGACAAGGCTACCATCCATTGGAGTGACAGAAATCACAACGACAGACTACCTTCCATAATGACAAGGCTACCATCCATTGGAGTAACAAAAATATCGACAACAAACTACCTTCCATATTGACAAGGCTACCACCCATTGGAGTAATAAAAATCTCGACAACAGACAACCTTCCATAATGAGAAGGCTACCATCCATTGGAGTAAAAAAAATCTCGACAATAGACTACCTTCCATAATGATAAGGCTACCATCCATTGGAGTAAAAAAAATATGAACAACAAACTACCTTCAATAGTGACAAGGCTACCATGCATTGGACTAACAAAAATATCTACAATAGACTTCGTTCCATAATGACAAGGCTAACATCCATTGTAGTAAATAAAATCTCGACAACAGACTACCTTCCATAATGACAAGGCTACCATCCATTAGAGTAAGAAAAATCTCGGCAACGGATAACCTTCCATAATGAAAAGGCTACCATCCATTGGAGTAACAAATATCTCGATAATAGAATACCTTCCATAATGAAAAGGCTACCATCCATTGGAGTAACAAAAATCTCGAAAATAGGCTACCTTCCATTGGAGTAACAAAATTATGAACAATAAACTACCTTCGATAGTGACAAGGCTACCATCCATTGGAGTGACAGAAATCACAACGACAGACTACCTTTCATAATTAAAAGGCTAGCATCCATTGGAGTAACAAAAATCTCGACAACAAACTACCTTCCATAATGACAAGGCTACCATCCATTGGAGTAACAAAAACATCGACAACAGACTATGTTCCATAATGACAAGGCTACAATACATTGGAGTAACAAAATTCTCGACAATAGACTACCTTCCATAATGACAAGGATACCATCCATTGGAGTAACAAAAATCTCGGCCACAGACTACCTTCCATAATTACAAGGCTACCATCTATTCGAACACGAAAAATCTCGAGAACAGACTACCTTTCATAATGATAAGGATACCATCCAATGGGATGATAAAAATATCGACAACATTCTATCTTCCATAATGATAAGTCTACCATCCATTGGAGTAACAAAAATCTCGACAACAGACTATCTTCCATAATGACAAGGCTACCATCTATTGGAGTAACAAAAATCTAGACAATAGACTATCTTCCATAATAACAAGGCTACCTTCAATTGGAGTAACAAAAATATGAACAACAGACTACCTTCCATAGTGACAAGGCTATCATACATTGGAGTGACAGAAATCACAACGACAGACTACCTTCCATAATGACAAGGCTAGCATCCATTGGAGTAACAAAAATCTCGACAATCGACTGCCTTCCATAATGAAAAGGCTACCATCCATTGGAATAACCAAAATCTCGAAAATAGTCTACCTTCCATAATGTAAAGGCTACCATCCATTAGAGTATCAAAAATATCAACAATAGTCAACATTCCATAATGAGAAGGATAACATCCATTGGAGTAACAAAAATATCGATAATAGACTACCTTCCATAATGACAAGGCTACCATCCATTGGAGTAAGAAAAATATGAACAACAGACTACCTTCCATAGTGTCAAGGCTACCATGCATTGGAGTAACAAAAATATCTACAATAGACTATGTTCTATAATGACAAAGCTACCATCCATTGTAGTAACCAAAATATCGACAACATACTACCTTCCATAATGACAAGGCTACCATCCATTGTAGTAACAAAAATCTCGACAACAGACTACCTTCCATAATGACAAGGCTACCATCTATTGGAGGAACAAAAATCTCGACAATAGACTACCTTCCATAATAACAAGGCTACCTTCAGTTGGAGTAACAAAAATATGAACAACAGACTACCTTCCATAGTGACAAGGCTATCATACATTGGAGTGACAGAAATCACAACGACTACCTTCCATAATGACAAGGCTAGCATCCATTGGAGTAACAAAAATCTCGACAACAAACTACCTTCCATAATGACAAGGCTACCATCCGTTGAAGTAACAAAAATATCGACTACGGACTACCTTCCATAATGACAAGGCTATCATCAATTGGAATAACAAAAATCTCGACAACAAAATACCTTCCATAATGACAAGGCTACCATCCATTGGAGTAACAAAATTATAGACAACTGACTATGTTCCATAATTAAAAGGCTACAATCCATTGGAGTAACAAAATTCTCGACAACAGACTACCTTCCATAATGAAAAGGATACCATCCATTGGAGTAATAAAAATCTCGGCAATAGACTACCTTTCATAATGACTAGGCTACCATCTATTGGAATAACAAAAATCTCGAGAAAAGACTACCTTCCATTATGACAAGGCTACCATCCAATGGAAGGACAAAAATCTAGACAACGTTCTACCTTCCATAATGATAAGTCTACCATCCATTGGAGTAACAAAAATCTCAACAACCGACTAGCTTCCATAATGACAAGGCTACTGTCCAATGGAATAACAAAAATCTCGACAACAAACAACCTTCCATAATAACAAGGCTACCATCCATTGGAGCAACAAAAATCACAATGACAGACTAGCTTCCATAATGACAACGTTACCATCCATTGGAATAAAAATGATCTCGACAATAGACTACCTTCCATAATGACAAGGCTTCCTTCCATTGGAGTAACAAAATTATGAACAAAATACTACCTTCCATAGTGACAAGGCTACCATCCATTGGAGTGACAAAAATCACAACGACAGACTACCTTTCATAATTACAAGGCTCGCATCCATTGGAGTAACAAAAATCTCGACAACAAACTACCTTCCATAATGACAAAGCTACCATCCATTGAAGTAACAAAAATGTCGACAACAGACTACCTTCCCTAATGACAAGGCTACCATCAATTTGAAGAACAAAAATATCGATAACAAACTATCTTCCATTTTGACAAGGCTACCATCCATTGGAGTAACAAAAACATCGACAACAGACTATGTTCCATAATGACAAGGCTACAATCCATTAGAGTAACAAAATTCTCGACAACATACTACCTTCCATAATGACAAGGATACCATCCATTGGAGTAACAAAAATCTCGGCCACATACTACCTTCCATAATTACAAGGCTACCATCTATTGGAATAAGAAAAATCTCGAGAACAAAATACCTTCTATAATGACAAGGCTACCATCCAATGGAATGACAAAAATCTCGACAACATTCTACCTTCCATAATGATAAGTCTACCATCCATTGGAGTAACAAAAATCTAGACAACAAACTACCTTCCATAATGACAAGGCTACCATCCATTGGAGTAACAAAAATCTCGTAAACAGACTACCTTCCATAATGACAAGGCTACCATCCATTAGAGTAACAAAAATATCGACAAGAGACAACCTTCCAAAATGACAAGGCTACCATCCATAGTAGTAACAAAAATATCGACAACAAACTACCTTCCATAATAACAAGGCTACCATCCATTAGAGTAACAAAAATCTCGACAACATACAACCTTCCATAATGACAAGGCTACCATCCATTAGAGTAACAAAAATATCGACAAGAGACAACCTTCCAAAATGACAAGGCTACCATCCATTGTAGTAAAAAAAATATCGACAACAGACTACCTTCCATAATAACAAGGCTACCATCCATTAGAGTAACAAAAATCTCGACAACAGACAACCTTCCATAATGACAAGGCTACCATCCATTGGAGTAACAAAAATATAGAGAATAGACTACCTTCCATAATGACAAGGCTACCTTCCATTGGAGTAACAAAAATATGAACAACAATCTACCTTCCATAGTGACAAGGCTACGATCCATTGGACTGACAGAAATCACAAAGACAGACTACCTTCCATAATGACAAGGCTAGCATCTATTGGAGTAACAAAAATCTCGACAACAAACTACCTTCCATAATGACAAGGCTACCTTCAATTGGAGTAACAAAAAAATGAACAACAAACTACCTTCCATAGTGACAAGGCTATCATACATTAGAGTGACAGAAATCACAACGACAGACTACCTTCCATAATGACAAGGCTAGCATCCATTAGAGTAACAAAAATCTCGACAATCGACTACCTCACATAATGAAAAGGCTACCATCCATTGGAATAACCAAAATCTCGAAAATAGTCTACCTTCCATAATGTAAAGGCTACCATCCATTAGAGTATCAAAAATATCAACAATAAACAACCTTCCATAATGAGAAGGCTACCATCCATTAGAGTAACAAAAATCTCGACAATAAACTACCTTCCATAATGACAAGGCTAACATTCATTGGAGTAAGAAAAATATGAACAACAGACTACCTTACATAGTGACAAGGCTACCATGCATTGTAGTAACAAAAATATCTACAATAGACTATGTTCCATAATGACAAGGCTACCATCCATTGTAGTAACCAAAATATCGACAACATACTACCTTCCATAATGACAAGGCTACCATCCATTGTAGTAACAAAAATCTCGACAACAGACTACCTTCCATAATGATAAGGCTACCATCTATTAGAGGAACAAAAATCTCGACAATAGACTACCTTCCATAATAACAAGGCTACCTTCAATTGGAGTAACAAAAATATGAACAACAGACTACCTTCCATAGTGACAAGGCTATCATACATTGGAGTGACATAAATCACAACGACAGACTACCTTCCATAATGACAAGGCTAGCATCCATTGGAGTAACAAAAATCTCGACAACAAACTACCTTCCATAATGACAAGGCTACCATCCATAGAAGTAACAAAAATATCGACTACGGACTACCTTCCATAATGACAAGGCTATCATCCATTGGAATAACAGAAATCTCGACAACAAAATACCTTCCATAATGACAAGGCTACCATCCATTGGAGTAAAAAAATTATAGACAACAGACTATGTTCCATAATTACAAGGCTACAATCCATTGGAGTAACAATATTCTCGACAACAGACTACCTTCCATAATGAAAAGGATACCATCCATTGGAGTAACAAAAATCTCGGCACAAACTACCTTCCATAATGAAAAGGATACCATCCATTGGAGTAACAATATTCTCGACAACAGACTACCTTCCATAATGAAAAGGATACCATCTATTGGAATAACAAAAATCTCGAGAATAGACTACCTTCCATAATGGCAAGGCTACCATCCAATGGAAGGATAAAAATCTGGACAACGTTCTACCTTCCATAATGATAAGTCTACCATCCATTGGAGTAAAAAAAATCTCGACAACAGACTACCTTCCATAATGACAACGTTACCATCCATTGGAGTAAAAATGATCTCGACAATAGACTACCTTCCATAATGACAAGGCTTCCTTCCATTGGAGTAACAAAATTATGAACAATAGACTACCTTCCATAGTGACAAGGCTACCATCCATTGGAGTGACAGAAATCACAATGACAAACTACCTTCCATAATTACAAGGCTCGCATCCATTGGAGTAACAAAAATCTCGACAACAAACTACCTTCCATAATGACAAAGCTACCATCCATTGAAGTAACAAAAATGTCGACAACAGACTACCTTCCCTAATGACAAGGCTACCATCAATTTGAAGAACAAAAATATCGATAACAAACTATCTTCCATTATGACATGGCTACCATCCATTGGAGTAACAAAAACATGGACAACAGACTATGTTCCATAATGACAAGGCTACAATCCATTAGAGTAACAAAATTCTCGACAACAGACTACCTTCCATAATGACAAGGATACCATCCATTGGAGTAACAAAAATCTCGGCCACAGACTACCTTCCATAATTACAAGGCTACCATCTATTGGAATAAGAAAAATCTCGAGAACAAAATACCTTCTATAATGACAAGGCTACCATCCAATGGAATGACAAAAATCTCGAAAACATTCTACCTTCCATAATGATAAGTCTACCATCCATTGGAGTAACAAAAATCTAGACAACAAACTACGTTCCATAATGACAAGGCTACCATCCATTGGAGTAACAAAAATCTCGTAAACAGACTACCTTCCATAATGAGAAGGCTACCATCCATTAGAGTAACAAAAATATTGACAAGAGACAACCATCCAAAATGACAAGGCTACCATCCATTGTAGTAACAAAAATATCGACAACAGACTACCTTCCATAATAACAAGGCTACCATCCATTAGAGTAACAAAAATCTCGACAACAGACAACCTTCCATAATGACAAGGCTACCATCCATTGGAGTAACAAAAATCTAGACAATAGACTACCTTCCATAATGAAAAGGCTACCTTCCATTGGAGTAACAAAAATATGAACAATAAACTACCTTCCATAGTGACAAGGCTACGATCCATTGGAGTGACAGAAATCACAAAGACAGACTACCTTCCATAATGACAAGGCTAGCATCTATTGGAGTAACAAAAATCTCGACAACAAACTACCTTCCATAATGACAAGGCTACCATCCTTTGACATAACAAAAATATCGACTACGGAATACCTTCCATAATGACAAGGCTACCATTAATTGGAATAACAAAAATCTCGACAACAAACTACCTTCCATAATTACAAGGCTACCATCCATTGGAGTAACAAAGCTATCGACAACAAACTATGTTCTATAATGACAAGGCTATAATCCATTGGATTAACAAAATTCTCGACAACAGACTACCTTCCATAATGACAAGGATACCATCGATTGGGGTAGCAAAAGTCTCGGCAACAGACTACCTTCCATAATGACAAGGCTACCATCTATTGGAATAACAAAAATATCGAGAACAAACTACCTTCCATAATGACAAGGCTACCATCCAATGGAATAACAAAAATCACGACAACATTCTACCTTCCATAATGATAAGTCTACCATCCATTGGAGTAACAAAAATCTCGACAACAAACTACCTTCCATAATGACAAGGTTACCATCCAATGGAATAACAAAAATCTCGACAACAAACTACCTTCCATATTTACAAGGCTACCATCCTTTGGAGTAAAAAAATTATCAACAACAAACTATGTTCTATAATGACAATGTTACCATCCATTGGAGTAACAATGATCTCGACAACAGACTACCTTCCACCATGACAAGGCTACCATCCATTGGAGTAAAAAATATCGACAAGAGACAACCTTCCAAAATGACAAGGCTACCATCCACTAGAGTAACAAATATCTCGACAATAGACTTCCTTCCATAATGACAAGGCTACCATCCAATGGAATGACAAAAATATGAAGAACAGACTATCATCCATAGTGGCAAGGCTACCATCCATTGGAGTGAAAGAAATCACAACGACAAACTACCTTCCCTAATGACAAGGCTAGCATCCATTGGAGTAACAAAAATCTCGACAATCGACTACCTCACATAATGAAAAGGCTACCATCCATTGGAATAACCAAAATCTCGAAAATAGTCTACCTTCCATAATGTAAAGGCTACCATCCATTAGAGTATCAAAAATATCAACAATAGACAACCTTCCATAATGAGAAGGCTACCATCCATTTGAGTAACAAAAATCTCGACAATAAACTACCTTCCATAATGACAAGGCTACCATTCATTGGAGTAAGAAAAATATGAACAACGGACTACCTTACATAGTGACAAGGCTACCATGCATTGTAGTAACAAAAATATCTACAATAGACTATGTTCCATAATGACAAGGCTACCATCCATTGTAGTAACCAAAATATCGACAACATACTACCTTCCATAATGACAAGGCTACCATCCATTGTAGTAACAAAAATCTCGACAACAGACTACCTTCCATAATGACAAGGCTACCATCTATTGGAGGAACAAAAATCTCGACAATAGACTACCTTCCATAATAACAAGGCTACCTTCAATTGGAGTAACAAAAATATGACCAACAGACTACCTTCCATAGTGTAAAGGCTATCATACATTGGAGTGACATAAATCACAACGACAGACTACCTTCCATAATGACAAGGCTAGCATCCATTGGAGTAACAAAAATCTCGACAACAAACTACCTTCCATAATGACAAGGCTACCATCCATTGGAGTAAAAAAATTATAGACAACAGACTATGTTCCATAATTACAAGGCTACAATCCATTGGAGTAACAATATTCTCGACAACAGACTACCTTCCAAAATGAAAAGGATACCATCCATTGGAGTAACAAAAATCTCGGCAACAAACTACCTTCCATAATGAAAAGGATACCATCCATTGGAGTAACAATATTCTCGACAACAGACTACCTTCCATAATGAAAAGGATACCATCTATTGGAATAACAAAAATCTCGAGAATAGACTACCTTCCATAATGGCAAGGCTACCATCCAATGGAAGGATAAAAATCTGGACAACATTCTACCTTCCATAATGATAAGTCTACCATCGATTGGAGTAACAAAAATCTCGACAACAAACTACCTTCCATAATGACAACGTTACCATCCATTGGAGTAAAAATGATCTCGACAATAGACTACCTTCCATAATGACAAGGCTTCCTTCCATTGGAGTAACAAAATTATGAACAATAGACTACCTTCCATAGTGACAAGGCTACCATCCATTGGAGTGACAGAAATCACAATGACAAACTACCTTCCATAATTACAAGGCTCGCATCCATTGGAGTAACAAAAATCTCGACAACAAACTACCTTCCATAATGACAAAGCTACCATCCATTGAAGTAACAAAAATGTCGACAACAGACTACCTTCCCTAATGACAAGGCTACCATCAATTTGAAGAACAAAAATATCGATAACAAACTATCTTCCATTATGACATGGCTACCATCCATTGGAGTAACAAAAACAAGGAAAACAGACTATGTTCCATAATGACAAGGCTACAATCCATTAGAGTAACAAAATTCTCGACAACAGACTACCTTCCATAATGACAAGGATACCATCCATTGGAGTAACAAAAATCTCGGCCACAGACTACCTTCCATAATTACAAGGCTACCATCTATTGGAATACGAAAAATCTCGAGAACAAAATACCTTCTATAATGACAAGGCTACCATCCAATGGAATGACAAAAATCTCGAAAACATTCTACCTTCCATAATGATAAGTCTACCATCCATTGGAGTAACAAAAATCTAGACAACAAACTACATTCCATAATGACAAGGCTACCATCCATTGGAGTAACAAAAATCTCGTAAACGGACTACCTTCCATAATGAGAAGGCTACCATCCATTAGAGTAACAAAAATATTGACAAGAGACAACCATCCAAAATGACAAGGCTACCATCCATTATAGTAACAAAAATATCGACAACAGACTACCTTCCATAATAACAAGGCTACCATCCATTAGAGTAACAAAAATCTCGACAACAGACAACCTTCCATAATGACAAGGCTACCAACCATTGGAGTAACAAAAATCTAGACAATAGTCTACCTTCCATAATGACAAGGCTACCTTCCATTGGAGTAACAAAAATATGAACAACAAACTACCTTCCATAGTGACAAGGCTACGATCCATTGGAGTGACAGAAATCACAAAGACAGACTACCTTCCATAATGACAAGGCTAGCATCTATTGGAGTAACAAAAATCTCGACAACAAACTACCTTCCATAATGACAAGGCTACCATCCATTGACATAACAAAAATATCGACTACGGACTACCTTCCATAATGACAAGGCTACCATTAATTGGAATAACAAAAATCTCGACAACAAACTACCTTCCATAATTACAAGGCTACCATCCATTGGAGTAACAAAGCTATCGACAACAAACTATGTTCTATAATGACAAGGCTATAATCCATTGGATTAACAAAATTCTCGACAACAGACTACCTTCCATAATGACAAGGATACCATCGATTGGGGTAGCAAAAGTCTCGGCAACAGACTACCTTCCATAATGACAAGGCTACCATCTATTGGAATAACAAAAATATCGAGAACAGACTACCTTCCATAATGACAAGGCTACCATCCAATGGAATAACAAAAATCACGACAACATTCTACCTTCCATAATGATAAGTCTACCATCCATTGGAGTAACAAAAATCTCGACAACAAACTACCTTCCATAATGACAAGGTTACCATCCAATGGAATAACAAAAATCTCGACAACAAACTACCTTCCATATTTACAAGGCTACCATCCATTGGAGTAAAAAAATTATCAACAACAAACTATGTTCTATAATTACAATGTTCCCATCCATTGGAGTAACAATGATCTCGACAACAGACTACCTTCCACCATGACAAGGCTACCATCCATTGGAGTAACAAAAATATCGACAAGAGACAACCTTCCAAAATGACAAGGCTACCATCCACTAGAGTAACAAATATCTCGACAATAGACTTCCTTCAATAATGACAAGGCTACCATCCAATGGAATGACAAAAATATGAAGAACAGACTATCATCCATAGTGGCAAGGCTACCATCCATTGGAGTGACAGAAATCACAACGACAAACTACCTTCCATAATGACAAGGCTACCATCCATTGGAGTAACAAAAATATCGACAACCGACTACCTTCCATAATGACAAGGCCACCATCCATTAGAGTATCAAAAATCTCAACAACAGACAACCTTCCATAATGAGAAGGCTACCATCCATTAGAGTAACAAAAATCTCGACAATAGATTACCTTCCATAATGACAAGGCTACCATCCATTGGAGTAACAAAAATATGAACATCAGACTACCTTCCATAGTGACAAGGCTACCTTGAATTGGAGTAACAAAAATATCTACAATAGACTATGTTCCATAATGACAAGGCTACCATCCATTGTAGTAACCAAAATATCGACAACAGACTACCTTCCATAATGACAAGGCTACCATCCATTGTAGTAACAAAAATCTCGACAACAGACTAC
This sequence comes from Vicia faba, assembly GCA_948472305.1. Classification (NCBI taxonomy): domain Eukaryota; kingdom Viridiplantae; phylum Streptophyta; class Magnoliopsida; order Fabales; family Fabaceae; genus Vicia; species Vicia faba. Next base: position 758,839,827 of record OX451738.1, read on the forward strand.
CTTCCATAATGACAAGGCTACCATCTATTTGAGAAACAAAAATCTCGACAATAGACTACCTTCCATAATGACAAGGCTACCTTCAATTGGAGTAACAAAAATATGAACAACAGACTACCTTCCATAGTTACAAGGCTACCATTCATTGTAGTGACAGAAATCACAACGACAGACTACCTTCCATAATGACAAGGCTAGCATCCATTGGAGTAACAAAAATCTCGACAACAAACTACCTTCCATAATGACAAGGCTACCATCCATTGAAGTAACAAAAATATCGACTACGGACTACCTTCCATAATGACAAGGCTACCATCCATTGGAATAACAAAAATCTCGACAAAAAAATACCTTCCATAATGACAAGGCTACCATCCATTGGAGTAACAAAATTATAGACAACAGACTATCTTCAATAATTGCAAGGCTACAATCCATTGGAGTAACAAAATTCTTGAAAACAGACTACCTTCCATAATGAAAAGGATACCATCCATTGGAGTAACAAAAATCTCGGCAATAGACTACCTTCCATAATGACTAGGCTACCATCTATTGGAATAACAAAAATCTCGAGAACAGACTACCTTCCATAATGGCAAGGCTACCATCCAATGGAAGGACAAAAATCTCGACAATATTCTACCTTCCATAATGATAAGTCTACCATCCATTGGAGTAAGAAAAATCTCGACAGCAGACTAGCTTCCATAATGACAAGGCTACTGTCCAATGGAATAACAAAAATCTCGACAACAAACAACCTTCCATAATAACAAGGCTACAATCCATTGGAGCGACAGAAATCACAACGACAGACTACCTTCCATAATGACAATGTTACCATCCATTGGAGTAACAATGATCTCGACAACAGGCTACCTTCCACAATGACAAGGCTACCATCCATTGGAGTAACAAAAATATCGACAAGAGACAACCTTCCAAAATGACAAGGCTACCATCCACTAGAGTAACAAATATCTCGATAATAGACTTCCTTCCATAATGACAAGGCTACCATCCATTGGAGTAACAAAAATATGAAGAACAGACTATCATCCATAGTGGCAAGGCTACCATCCATTGGAGTGACAGAAATCACAACGACAAACTACCTTCCATAATGACAAGGCTACCATCTATTTGAGTAACAAAAATCTCGACAATAGACTACCTTCCATAATGACAAGGCTACCTTCAATTGGAGTAACAAAAATATGAACAACAGACTACCTTCCATAGTTACAAGGCTACCATACATTGGAGTGACATAAATCACAACGACAGACTACCTTCCATAATGACAAGGCTACCATCAATTGGAATAACAAAAATCTCGACAAAAAAATACCTTCCATAATGACAAGGCTACCATCCATTGGAGTAACAAAATTATAGACAACAGACTATGTTCCATAATTACAAGGCTACAATCCATTGGAGTAACTAAATTCTCGAAAACAGACTACCTTCCATAATGAAAAGGATACCATCCTTTGAAGTAACAAAAATCTCGGCAATAGACTACCTTCCATAATGACTAGGCTACCATCTATTGGAATAACAAAAATCTCGAGAACAGACTACCTTCCATAATGGCAAGGCTACCATCCAATGGAAGGACAAAAATCTCGACAATATTCTAACTTCCATAATGATAAGTCTAAAATCCATTGGAGTAACAAAAATCTCGACAGCAGACTAGCTTCCATAATGACAAGGCTACTGTCCAATGGAATAACAAAAATCTCGACAACAAACTACCTTCCATAATAACAAGGCTACCATCCATTGGAGCGACAGAAATCACAACGACAAACTACCTTCCATAATGACAATGTTACCATCCATTGGAGTAACAATGATCTCGACAACAGACTACCTTCCACAATGACAAGGCTACCATCCATTGGAGTAACAAAAATATCGACAAGAGAAAACCTTCCAAAATGACAAGGCTACCATCCACTAGAGTAACAAATATCTCGATAATAGACTTCCTTCCATAATGACAAGGCTACCATCCATTGGAGTAACAAAAATATGAAGAACAGACTATCATCCATAGTGGCAAGGCTACCATCCATTGGAGTGACAGAAATCACAACGACAAACTACCTTCCATAATGACAAGGCTACCATCCATTGGAGTAACAAAAATATCGACAACCGACTACCTTCCATAATGAAAAGGCTACCATCCATTGGAATATCCAAAATATCGAAAATAGACTACCTTCCATAATGTAAAGGCTACCATCCATTAGAGTATCAAAAATCTCAACAACAGACAACCTTCCATAATGAGAAGGCTACCATCCATTGGAGTAACAAAAATCTCGACAATAGATTACCTTCCATAATGACAAGGCTACCATCCATTGGAGTAACAAAAATATGAACATCAGACTACCTTCCATAGTGACAAGGCTACCATGAATTGGAGTAACAAAAATATCTACAATAGACTACGTTCCATAATGACAAGGCTACCATCCATTGTAGTAACCAAAATATCGACAACAGACTACCTTCCATAATGACAAGGCTACCATCCATTGTAGTAACAAAAATCTCAACAACATACTACCTTCCATAATGACAAGGCTACCATCTATTTGAGTAACAAAAATCTCGACAATAGACTACCTTCCATAATGACAAGGCTACCTTCAATTGGAGTAACAAAAATATGAACAATAGACTACCTTCAATAGTTACAAGGCTACCATACATTGGAGTGATAGAAATCACAACGACAGACTACCTTCCATAATGACAAGGCTAGCATCCATTGGAGTAACAAAAATCTCGACAACAAACTACCTTCCATAATGACAAGGATACCATCCATTGAAGTAACAAAAATATCGACTGCGGACTACCTTCCATAATGACAAGGCTACCATCCATTGGAATAACAAAAATATCGACAAAAAAATACCTTCCATAATGACAAGGCTACCATCCATTGGAGTAACAAAATTATAGACAACAGACTATGTTCCATAATTACAAGGCTACAATCCATTGGAGTAACAAAATTCTCGAAAACAGACTACCTTCCATAATGAAAAGGATACCATCCATTGGAGTAACAAAACTCTCGGCAATAGACTACCTTCCATAATGACTAGGCTACCATCTATTGGAATAACAAAAATCTCGAGAACAGACTACCTTCCATAATGGCAAGGCTACCATCCAATGGAAGGACAAAAATCTCGACAACATTCTACCTTCCATAATGATAAGTCTACCATCCATTGGAGTAACAAAAATCTCGACAACAGACTAGCTTCCATAATGACAAGGCTACTGTCCAATGGAATAACAAAAATCTCGACAACGAACTACCTTCCATAATAACAAGGCTACCATCCATTGGAGCGATAGAAATCACAACGACAGACTACCTTCCATAATGACAATGTTACCATCCATTGGAGTAACAATGATCTCGATAATAGACTACCTTCCATAATGACAAGGCTACCATCCATTTGAGTAACAATACTATGAAGAATAGACTACCTTCCATAGTGACAAGGCTACCATCCATTGGAGTGAAAAAAATCACAACGACAGACTACCTTCCATAATGACAAGGCTACCATCCATTGGAGTAACAAAAATCTCGAAAACAGTCTACCTTCCATAATGACAAGGCTACCATCCATTAGAGTAACATAAATCTCGACAACAGACAACCATCCATAATGAGAAGGCTACCTTCCATTGGAGTAACAAAAATCTCGACAATAGACTACCTTCCATAATGACAAGGCTACCATCCATTGGAGTAACAAAAATATGAACAACAGACTACCTTCCATAGTGACAGGGCTACATCCATTGGAGTAACAAAAATATCTACAATAGACTACATTCCTTAATGACAAGGCTACCATCCATTGTAGTAACCATAATATCGATAACAGACTACCTTCTATAATGACAAGGCTACAATCCATTGTAGTAACAAAAATCTCGACAACATACTACCTTCCATAATGACAAGGCTACCATCCATTAGAGTAACAAAAATATCGGCAACAGACAACCTTCCATAATGAAAAGGCTACCATCCATTGGAGTAACAAATATCCTGACAATAGACTACCTTCCATAATGACAAGGCTACCATCCAATGGAGTAACAAAAATATGAAGAACATACTACCTTCCATAGTGACAAGGATACCATCCATTGGAGTGACAGATATCACAACGACATACTACCTTCCATAATGACAAGGCTACCATCAATTGGAGTAACAAAAATATCGACAACAGACTACCTTCCATAATGAAAAGGCTACCATCCATTGGAATAACCAAAATCTCGAAAATAGACTTCCTTCCATAATGACAAGTCTACCATCCACTAGAGTATCAAAAATCTCAACAACAGACAACCTTCCATAATGAGAAGGCTACCATCCATTGGAGTAAAAAAAATCTCGACAATAGACTACCTTCCATAATGACAAGGCTACCATCCATTGGAGTAATCAAAATATGAACAACAGACTACCTTCCATAGTGACAAGGCTACCATGCATTGGAGTAACAAAAATATCTACAATAGACTACGTTCCATAATGACAAGGCTACCATCCATTGTAGTAACCAAAATATTGATAACATACTACCTTCCATAATGACAAGGCTACCATCCATTGTAGTAACAAAAATCTCGACAACAGACTACATTCCATAATGACAAGGCTACCATCTATTTGAGTAACAAAAATCTCGACAATAGACTACCTTCCATAATGACAAGGCTACCTTCGATTGGAGTAACAAAAATATGAACAACAAACTACCTTCCATAGTGACAAGGCTACCATACATTGATGTGACAGAAATCACAACGACAAACTACCTTCCATAATGACAAGGCTAGAATCCATTGGAGTAACAAAAATCTCGACAACAAACTACCTTCCATAATGACAAGGCTACCATCCATTGAAGTAACAAAAATATTGAATATGGACTACCTTCCATAATGACAAGGCTACCATCCATTGGAATAACAAAAATCTCGACAACAAAATACCTTCCATAATGACAAGGCTACCATCCATTGGAGTAACAAAATTATCGACAACAGACTATGTTCCATAATTACAAGGCTACAATCCATTGGAGTAACAAAATTCTCGACAACAGACTACCTTCCATAATGACAAGGATACCATCCATTGGAGTAACAAAAATCTCGGCAACAGACTACCTTCCATAATGACTAGGCTACCATCTATTGGAATAACAAAAATCTCGAGAACAGACTACCTTCCATAATGGCAAGGCTACCATCCATTGGAGTAACAAAAATATGAACAACAGACTACCTTCCATAGTGACAGGGCTACATGCATTGGAGTAACAAAAATATCTACAATAGACTACATTCCTTAATGACAAGGCTACCATCCATTGTAGTAACCATAATATCGATAACAGACTACCTTCCATAATGACAAGGCTACAATCCATTGTAGTAACAAAAATCTCGACAACATACTACCTTCCATAATGACAAGGCTACCATCCATTAGAGTAACAAAAATATCGGCAACAGACAACCTTCCATAATGAAAAGGCTACCATCCATTGGAGTAACAAATATCCTGACAATAGACTACCTTCCATAATGACAAGGCTACCATCCAATGGAGTAACAAAAATATGAAGAACATACTACCTTCCATAGTGACAAGGATACCATCCATTGGAGTGACAGAAATCACAACGACATACTACCTTCCATAATGACAAGGCTACCATCAATTGGAGTAACAAAAATATCGACAACAGACTACCTTCCATAATGAAAAGGCTACCATCAATTGGAATAACCAAAATCTCGAAAATAGACTTCCTTCCATAATGACAAGTCTACCATCCACTAGAGTATCAAAAATCTCAACAACAGACAACCTTCCATAATGAGAAGGCTACCATCCATTGGAGTAAAAAAAATATCGACAATAGACTACCTTCCATAATGACAAGGCTACCATCCATTGGAGTAATCAAAATATGAACAACATACTACCTTCCATAGTGACAAGGCTACCATGCATTGGAGTAACAAAAATATCTACAATAGACTACGTTCCATAATGACAAGGCTACCATCCATTGTAGTAACCAAATAATCGATAACATACTACCTTCCATAATGACAAGGCTACCATCCATTGTAGTAACAAAAATCTCGACAACAGACTACATTCCATAATGACAAGGCTACCATCTATTTGAGTAACAAAAATCTCGACAATAGACTACCTTCCATAATGACAAGGCTACCTTCGATTGGAGTAACAAAAATATGAACAACAAACTACCTTCCATAGTGACAAGGCTACCATACATTGATGTGACAGAAATCACAACGACAAACTACCTTCCATAATGACAAGGCTAGAATCCATTGGAGTAACAAAAATCTCGACAACAAACTACCTTCCATAATGACAAGGCTACCATCCATTGAAGTAACAAAAATATTGAATATGGACTACCTTCCATAATGACAAGGCTACCATCCATTGGAATAACAAAAATCTCGACAACAAAATACCTTCCATAATGACAAGGCTACCATCCATTGGAGTAACAAAATTATCGACAACAGACTATGTTCCATAATTACAAGGCTACAATCCATTGGAGTAACAAAATTCTCGACAACAGACTACCTTCCATAATGACAAGGATACCATCCATTGGAGTAACAAAAATCTCGGCAACAGACTACCTTCCATAATGACTAGGCTACCATCTATTGGAATAACAAAAATCTTGAGAACAGACTACCTTCCATAATGGCAAGGCTACCATCCATTGGAGTAACAAAAATATGAACAACAGACTACCTTCCATAGTGACAGGGCTACATGCATTGGAGTAACAAAAATATCTACAATAGACTACATTCCTTAATGACAAGGCTACCATCCATTGTAGTAACCATAATATCGATAACAGACTACCTTCCATAATGACAAGGCTACAATCCATTGTAGTAACAAAAATCTCGACAACATACTACCTTCCATAATGACAAGGCTACCATCCATTAGAATAACAAAAATATCGGCAACAGACAACCTTCCATAATGAAAAGGCTACCATCCATTGGAGTAACAAATATCCTGACAATAGACTACCTTCCATAATGACAAGGCTACCATCCAATGGAGTAACAAAAATATGAGGAACATACTACGTTCCATAGTGACAAGGATACCATCCATTGGAGTGACATAAATCACAACGACATACTACCTTCCATAATGACAAGGCTACCATCAATTGGAGTAACAAAAATATCGACAACAGACTACCTTCCATAATGAAAAGGCTACCATCCATTGGAATAACCAAAATCTCGAAAATAGACTTCCTTCCATAATGACAAGGCTACCATCCACTAGAGTATCAAAAATCTCAACAACAGACAACCTTCCATAATGAGAAAGCTACCATCCATTGGAGTAACAAAAATCTCGACAATAGACTACCTTCCATAATGACAAGGCTACCATCCATTGGAGTAATAAAAATATGAACAACAGACTACCTTCCATAGTGACAAGGCTACCATGCATTGGAGTAACAAAAATATCTACAATAGACTACGTTCCATAATGACAAGGCTACCATCCATTGTAGTAACCAAAATATCGATAACATACTACCTTCCATAATGACAAGGCTACCATCCATTGTAGTAACAAAAATCTCGACAACAGACTACCTTCCATAATGACAAGGCTACCATCTATTTGAGTAACAAAAATCTCGACAATAGACTACCTTCCATAATGACAAGGCTACCTTCAATTGGAGTAACAAAAATATGAACAACAAACTACCTTCCATAGTGATAAGGCTACCATACATTGATGTGACAGAAATCACAACGACAAACTACCTTCCATAATGACAAGGCTAGAATCCATTGGAGTAACAAAAATCTCGACAATAAACTACCTTCCATAATGACAAGGCTACCATCCATTGGAGTAACAAAATTATCGACAACAGACTAAGTTCCATAATTACAAGGCTACAATCCATTGGAGTAACAAAATTCTCGACAACAGACTACCTTCCATAATGACAAGGATACCATCCATTGGAGTAACAAAAATCTCGGCAACAGACTACCTTCCATAATGACTAGGCTACCATCTATTGGAATAACAAAAATCTCGAGAACAGACTACCTTCCATAATGGCAAGGCTAACATCCAATGGAATGACAAAAATCTCGACAACATTCTACCATCCATAATGATAAGTCTACCATCCATTGGAGTAACAAAAATCTCGACAACCGACTAGCTACCATAATGATAAGGCTACCGTCCAATGGAATAACAAAAATCTCGACAACAAACTACCTTCCATAATAACAAGGCTACCATCCATTGGAGCGACAGAAATTACAACGACAGACTACCTTCCATAATGACAATGTTACCATCCATTGGAGTAACAATGATCTCGGCAACAGACAACCTTCCATAATGAAAAGGCTACCATCCATTGGAGTAACAAATATCCTGACAATAGACTACCTTCCATAATGACAAGGCTACCATCCAATGGAGTAACAAAAATATGAAGAACATACTACCTTCCATAGTGAAAAGGATACCATCCATTGGAGTGACAGAAATCACAACGACATACTACCTTCCATAATGACAAGGCTACCATCAATTGGAGTAACAAAAATATCGACAACAGACTACCTTCCATAATGAAAAGGCTACCATCCATTGGAATAACCAAAATCTCAAAAATAGACTTCCTTCCAAAATGACAAGGCTACCATCCACTGGAGTAACAAATATCTCGACAATAGACTTCCTTCCATAATGACAAGGCTACCATCCATTGGAGTAACAAAAATATGAAGAATAGACTATCATCCATAGTGGCAAGGCTACCATCCATTGGAGTGACAGAAATCACAATGACAAACTACCTTCCATAATGACAAGGCTACCATCCATTGGAGTAACAAAAATATCGACAACCGACTACCTTCCATAATGACAAGGCTACCATCCATTGGAATAACCAAAATATCGAAAATAGACTACCTTCCATAATGTAAAGGCTACCATCCATTAGAGTATCAAAAATCTCAACAACAGACAACCTTCCATAATGAGAAGGCTACCATCCATTGGTGTAACAAAAATCTCGACAATAGATTACCTTCCATAATGACAAGGCTACCATCCATTGGAGTAACAAAAATATGAACAACAAACTACCTTACATAGTGACAAGGCTACCATGAATTGGAGTAACAAAAATATCTACAATAGACTACGTTCCATAATGACAAGGCTACCATCCACTGTAGTAACCAAAATATCGACAAGAGACTACCTTCCATAATGACAAGGCTACCATCCATTGTAGTAACAAAAATCTCAACAACATACTACCTTCCATAATGACAAGGCTACCATCTATTTGAGTAACAAAAATCTCGACAATAGACTACCTTCCATAATGACAAGGCTACCTTCAATTATAGTAACAAAAATATGAACAACAGACTACCTTCCATAGTGACAAGGCTACCATACATTGGAGTCACAGAAATCACAACGACATACTACCTTCCATAATGACATGGCTAGCATCCATTGGAGTAAAAAAAATCTCGACAACAAACTACCTTCCATAATGACAAGGCTACCATCCATTGAAGTAACAAAAATATCGAATACAGACTACCTTCCATAATGACAAGGCTACCATCCATTGGAGTAACAAAATTATCGACAACAGACTATGTTCCAAAATTACAAGGCTACAATCCATTTGAGTAACAAAATTCTCGACAACAGACTACCTTCCATAATGACAAGGATACCATCCATTGAAGTAACAAAAATCTCGGCAATAGACTACCTTCCATAATGACTAGGATACCATCTATTGGAATAACAAAAATCTCGAGAACAGACTAGCTTCCATAATGGCAAGGCTACCATCCAATGGAATGACAAAAATCTCGACAATATTCTACCTTCCATAATGATAAGTCTACCATCCGTTGGAGTAACAAAAATCTCGACAACAGACTAGCTTCCATAATGACGGGGCTACCGTCCAATCGAATAACAAGGCTACCATCCATTGGAGCGACATAAATCACAACGACAGACTACCTTCCATAATGACAATGTTACCATCCATTGGAGTAACAATGATCTCGACAACAGACTACATTCCATAATGATAAGCCTACCATCCATTGGAGTAACAAAAATATGAAGAATAGACTACCTTCCATAGTGACGAGACTACCATCCATTGGAGTGACAGAAATCACAACTACAGACTACGTTCCATAATGACAAGGCTACAATCCATTGGAGTAACAAAAATATCGACAACAGACTACCTTCCATAATGACAAGGCTACCATCCATTGGAGTAACAAAAATCTCGAAAACAGTCTACCTTCCATAATGACAAGGATACCATTTATTAGAGTAACATAAATCTCGACAACAGACAACCTTCCATAATGTGAAGGTTACTATCCATTGGAGTAACAAAAATCTCGACAATAGACTACCTTCCATAATGACAAGGCTAGCATCCATTGGAGTAACAAAAATATGAACAACCGACTACCTTCCATAGTGACAAGGCTACCATGCATTGGAGTAACAAAAATATCTACAATAGACTACGTTCCATAATGACAAGGCTACCATCCATTATAGTAACCAAAATATCGACAACAGACTACCTTCCATAATGACAAGGCTACCATCCATTGTAGTAACAAAAATCTCGACAACAGACTACCTTCCATAATGACAAGGCTACCATCTATTGGAGTAAAAAAAATATCAACAATAGAAAACCTTCCATAATGACAAGGCTACCTTCAATTGGAGTAACAAAAATATGAACAACAGACTACCTTCCATAGTGACAAGGCTACCATACATTGGAGTGACAGAAATCACAACGACATACTACCTTCCATAATGACAAGGCTAGCATCCATTGGAGTAACAAAAATCTCGACAATAAACTACCTTCCATAATGACAAGGCTACCATCCATTGAAGTAACAAAAATATCGACTACGGACTACCTTCCATAATGACAAGGCTACCATCCATTGAAATAACTAAAATATCGACTACAAAATACCTTCCATAATGACAAGGCTACCATCCATTGGAGTAATAAAATTATAGACAACAGACTATGTTCCATAATTACAATGCTACAATCCATTGGAGTAACAAAATTCTCGACAACAGACTACCTTCCATAATGACAAGGCTACCATCAATTGGAGTAACAAAAATATCGACAACAGACTACCTTCCATAATGAAAAGGTTACCATCCATTGGAATAAACAAAATCTCGAAAATAAACTTCCTTCCATAATGTAAAGGCTACCATCCATTAGGGTATCAAAAATCTCAACAACAGACAACCTTCCATAATGAGAAGGCTACCATCCATTGGAGTAAAAAAAATCTCGACAATAGCCTACCTTCCATAATGACAAGGCTACCATCCATTGGACTAACCAAAATATGAACAAAAGACTACCTTCCATAGTGACAAGGCTACCATGCATTGGAGTAACAAAAATATCTACAATAGACTATGTTCCATAATGACAAGGCTACCATCCATTGTAGTAACCAAAATATCGACAATAGACTACCTTCCATAATGACAAGGCTACCATCCATTGTAGTAACAAAAATCTCAACAACAGACTACCTTCCAGAATGACAAGGCTACCATCTATTTGAGTAACAAAATTCTCGACAATAGACTACCTTCCATAATGACAATGCTACCTTCAATTGGAGTAACAAAAATATGAACAACACACTACCTTCCATAGTGACAAGGCTACCATACCTTGGAGTGACAGAAATCACAACGACAGACTACCTTCCATAATGACAAGGCTAGCATCCATTGGAGTAACAAAAATCTCGACAACAAACTACCTACCATAATGACAAGGCTACCATCCATTGAAGTAAAAAAAATATCGACTACGGACTATCTTCCATAATGACAAGGCTACCATCCATTGGAATAACAAAAATCTCGACAAAAAAATACCTTACATAATGACAAGGATACCATCCATTGGAGTAACAAAATTATCGACAACAGACTATGTTCCATAATTACAAGGCTACAATCCATTGGAGTAACAAAATTCTCGACAACAGACTACCTTCCATAATGACAAGGATACAATCCATTGGAGTAACAAAAATCTCGGCAACAAACTACCTTCCATAATGACTAGGCTTCCATCTATTGCAATAACAAAAATCTCGAGAACAGACTACCTTCCATAATGGCAAGGCTACCATCCAATGGAATGACAAAAATATCGACAACATTCTATCTTCCATAATGAAAAGGCTACCATCCATTGGAGTAACAACAATCTCGACAACAGACTAGCTTCCATAATGACAAGGCTACCGTCTAATGGAATAACAAAAATCTCGACAACAAACTACCTTCCATAATAACAAGGCTACCATCCATTGGAGCGACAGAAATCACAACGACAGACTACCTTCCATAATGACAATGTTACCATCCTTTAGAGTAACAATGATCTCGACAACTGACTACCTTCCATAATGACAAGGCTACCATCCATTGGAGTAACAAAAATATGAAGAATAGACTACCTTCCGTAGTGACAAGGCTACCATCCATTGGAGTGACAGAAATCACAACGACAGACTACCTTCCATAATGACAAGGATACCATCTATTGGAGTAACAAAAATATCGATAACAGACTACCTTCCATAATGACAAGGCTACCATCCATTAGAGTAATATAAATCTCGACAGCAGACAACCTTCCATAATGACAAGGCTACCAGCCATTGGAGTAACAAAAATCTCGACAATAGACTACCTTCCATAATGACAAGGCTACCATCCATTGGAGTAACAAAAATATGAACAACAGAATACCTTCCATAGTGACAGGGCTACACGCATTGGAGTAACAAAAATATCTACAATAGACTACATTCCATAATTACAAGGCTACCATCCATTGTAGTAACCATAATATCGACAACAGACTACCTTCCATAATGACAAGGCTACCATCCATTGTAGTAACAAAAATCTCGACAACATACTACCTTCTATAATGACAAGGCTACCATCCATTAGAGTAACAAAAATATCGGCAACAGACAACCTTCCATAATGAAAAGGCTACCATCCATTGGAGTAACAAATATCCTGACAATAGACTACCTTCCATAATGACAAGGCTACCATCCATTGGAGTAACAAAAATATGAAGAACAGACTACCTTCCATAGTTACAAGGCTACCATCCATTGGAGTGACAGAAATCACAACGACAGACTACCTTCCATAATGACAAGGCTACCATCAATTGGAGTAACAAAAATATCGACAACAGACTACCTTCCATAATGAAAAGGCTACCATCCATTGGAATAACCAAAATCTTTAAAATAGACTACCTTCCATAATGTAAAGGCTACCATCCATTAGAGTATCAAAAATCGCAACAACAGACAACCCTCCATAATGAGAAGGCTACCATCCATTGGAGTAAAAAAAATCTCGACAATAGACTACCTTCCATAATGACAAGGCTACCATCCATTGGAGTAACCAAAATATGAACAACAGACTACCTTCCATAGTGATTAGGCTACCATGCATTGGATTAACAAAAATATCTAACATAGACTACGTTCCATAATGACAAGGCTACCATCCATTGTAGTAACCAAAATATCGACTACAGACTACCTTCCATAATGACAAGGCTACCATCCATTGTAGTAACAAAAATCTCAACAACAAACTACCTTCCATAATGACAAGGCTACCATCTATTGGAGTAACAAAAATCTCGACAATAGACTACCTTCCATAATGACAAGGCTACCTTCAATTAGAGTAACAAAAATATGAACAACAGACTACCTTCCATAGTGACAAGGCTACCATACATTGGAGTAACAGAAATCACAACGACAGACTACCTTCCATAATGACAAGGCTAGCATCCATTGGAGTAACAAAAATCTCGACAACAAACTACCTTCCATAATGACAAGGCTACCATCCATTGGAGTAACAAAAATATCGACAATAGACTACCTTCCAAAATGACAAGGCTACCATTCATTGGAGTAAGAAAAAATATGAACAACAGACTACCTTCCATAGTGACAAGGCTACCATGCATTGGAGTAACAAAAATATCTACAATAGACTACGTTCCATAATGACAAGGCTACCATCCATTTTAGTAACAAAAATCTCGATAACATACTACCTTCCATAATGAAAAGGCTAGCATCCATTAGAGTAACAAAAATATCGGAAACAAACAACCATCCATAATGAAAAGGCTACCATCCATTGGAATAACAAATATCTCGACAATAGACTACCTTCCATAATAACAAGGCTACCATCCATTGGAGTAACTAAAATCTCGACAATAGACTACCTTCCATAATGACAAGGCTACCTTCCATTGGAGTAACAAAATTATGAACAACAGACTACCTTCAATAGTGACAAGGCTACCATCCATTGGAGTGACAAAAATCTCGTAAACAGACTACCTTCCATAATGACAAGGCTACCATCCATTAGAGTAATAAAAATATTGACAAGAGACAACCTTCCAAAATGAGAAGGCTACCAGCCATTGGAGTAACAAAAATCTCGACAATAGACTACCTTCTATAATGACAAGGCTACCATCCATTGGAGCAATAAAAATATGAACAACAGACTACCTTCCATTGTGACATGGCTACATGCATTGGAGTAACAAAAATATCTACAATACACTATGTTCCATAATGACAAGGCTATCATCCATTGTAGTAACCATAATATCGACAACAGACTACCTTCCATAATGACAAGGCTACCATCCATTGTAGTAACAAAAATCTCGACAACATACTACCTTCTATAATGACAAGGCTACCATCCATTAGAGTAACAAAAATATCGGCAACAGACAACCTTCCATAATGAAATGGCTACCATCCATTGGAGTAACAAATATCCTGACAATAGACTACCTTCCATAATGACAAGGCTACCATCCATTGGAGTAACAAAAATATGAAGAACAGACTACCTTCCATAGTTACAAGGCTACCATCCATTGGAGTGACAGAAATCACAACGACAGACTACCTTCCATAATGACAAGGCTACCATCAATTGGAGTAACAAAAATATCGACAACAGACTACCTTCCATAATGAAAAGGCTACCATCCATTGGAATAACCAAAATCTTTAAAATAGACTACCTTCCATAATGTAAAGGCTACCATCCATTAGAGTATCAAAAATCGCAACAACAGACAACCCTCCATAATGAGAAGGCTACCATCCATTGGAGTAAAAAAAATCTCGACAATAGACTACCTTCCATAATGACAAGGCTACCATCCATTGGAGTAACCAAAATATGAACAACAGACTACCTTCCATAGTGATTAGGCTACCATGCATTGGATTAACAAAAATATCTAACATAGACTACGTTCCATAATGACAAGGCTACCATCCATTGTAGTAACCAAAATATCGACTACAGACTACCTTCCATAATGACAAGGCTACCATCCATTGTAGTAACAAAAATCTCAACAACAAACTACCTTCCATAATGACAAGGCTACCATCTATTGGAGTAACAAAAATCTCGACAATAGACTACCTTCCATAATGACAAGGCTACCTTCAATTAGAGTAACAAAAATATGAACAACAGACTACCTTCCATAGTGACAAGGCTACCATACATTGGAGTAACAGAAATCACAACGACAGACTACCTTCCATAATGACAAGGCTAGCATCCATTGGAGTAACAAAAATCTCGACAACAAACTACCTTCCATAATGACAAGGCTACCATCCATTGGAGTAACAAAAATATCGACAATAGACTACCTTCCATAATGACAAGGCTACCATTCATTGGAGTAAGAAAAAATATGAACAACAGACTACCTTCCATAGTGACAAGGCTACCATGCATTGGAGTAACAAAAATATCTACAATAGACTACGTTCCATAATGACAAGGCTACCATCCATTTTAGTAACAAAAATCTCGATAACATACTACCTTCCATAATGAAAAGGCTAGCATCCATTAGAGTAACAAAAATATCGGAAACAAACAACCATCCATAATGAAAAGGCTACCATCCATTGGAATAACAAATATCTCGACAATAGACTACCTTCCATAATAACAAGGCTACCATCCATTGGAGTAACTAAAATCTCGACAATAGACTACCTTCCATAATGACAAGGCTACCTTCCATTGGAGTAACAAAATTATGAACAACAGACTACCTTCAATAGTGACAAGGCTACCATCCATTGGAGTGACAAAAATCTCGTAAACAGACTACCTTCCATAATGACAAGGCTACCATCCATTAGAGTAATAAAAATATTGACAAGAGACAACCTTCCAAAATGAGAAGGCTACCAGCCATTGGAGTAACAAAAATCTCGACAATAGACTACCTTCTATAATGACAAGGCTACCATCCATTGGAGCAATAAAAATATGAACAACAGACTACCTTCCATTGTGACATGGCTACATGCATTGGAGTAACAAAAATATCTACAATACACTATGTTCCATAATGACAAGGCTATCATCCATTGTAGTAACCATAATATCGACAACAGACTACCTTCCATAATGACAAGGCTACCATCCATTGTAGTAACAAAAATCTCGTGAACATACTACCTTCCATAATGACAAGGCTACCATCCATTAGAGTAACAAAAATATCGGCAACAGACAACCTTCCATAATGAAATGGCTACCATCCATTGGAGTAACAAATATCCTGACAATAGACTACCTTCCATAATGACAAGGCTACCATCCATTGGAGTAACAAAAATATGAAGAACAAACTACCTTCCATAGTGATAAGGCTACCATCCATTGGAGTGACAGGAATCACAACGACAGACTACCTTCCATAATGACAAGGCTATACTCAATTGGAGTAACAAAAATATAGACAACAGACTACCTTCCATAATGAAAAGGCTACCATCCATTGGAATAACCAAAATCTATAAAATAGACTACCTTCCATAATGTAAAGGCTACCATCCATTAGAGTATCAAAAATCGCAACAACAGATAACCCTCCATAATGAGAAGGCTACCATCCATTGGAGTAAAAAAAATCTCGACAATAGACTACCTTCCATAATGACAAGGCTACCATCCATTGGAGTAACCAAAATATGAACAACAGACTACCTTCCATAGTGACAAGGCTACCATGCATTGGATTAACAAAAATATCTAAAATAGACTACGTTCCATAATGACAAGGCTACCATCCATTGTAGTAACCAAAATATCGACAACAGACTACCTTCCATAATGACAAGGCTACCATCCATTGTAGTAACAAAAATTTCAACAATAGTCTACCTTCCATAATGACAAGGCTACCATCTATTGGAGTAACAAAAATCTCGACAATAGACTACCTTCCATAATGACAAGGCTACCTTCAATTGGAGTAACAAAAATATGAACAACAGACTACCTTCCATAGTGACAAGGCTACCATACATTGGAGTAACAGAAATCACAACGACAGACTACCTTCCATAATGACAAGGCTAGCATCCATTGGAGTAACAAAAATCTCGACAACAAACTACCTTCCATAATGACAAGGCTACCATCCATTGGAGTAACAAAAATATCGACAATAGACTACCTTCCATAATGACAAGGCTACCATTCATTGGAGTAAGAAAAAATATGAACAACAGACTACCTTCCATAGTGACAAGGCTACCATGCATTGGAGTAACAAAAATATCTACAATAGACTATGTTCCATAATGACAAGGCTACCATCCATTTTAGTAACAAAAATCTCGATAACATACTACCTTCCATAATGACAAGGCTAGCATCCATTAGAGTAACAAAATTATCGGAAACAAACAACCATCCATAATGAAAAGGCTACCATCCATTGGAATAACAAATATCTCGACAATAGACTACCTTCCATAATAACAAGGCTACCATCCATTGGAGTAACTAAAATCTCGACAATAGACTACCTTCCATAATGACAAGGCTACCTTCCATTGGAGTAACAAAATTATGAACAACAGACTACCTTCAATAGTGACAAGGCTACCATCCATTGGAGTGACAAAAATCTCGTAAACAGACTACCTTCCATAATGACAAGGCTACCATCCATTAGAGTAATAAAAATATCGACAAGAGACAACCTTCCAAAATGAGAAGGCTACCAGCCATTGGAGTAACATAAATCTCGACAATAGACTACCTTCCATAATGACAAGGCTACCATCCATTGGAGCAACAAAAATATGAACAATAGACTACCTTCCATTGTGACATGGCTACATTCATAGGAGTAACAAAAATATCTACAATACACTATGTTCCATAATGACAAGGCTATCATCCATTGTAGTAACCATAATATCGACAACAGACTACCTTCCATAATGACAAGGCTACCATCCATTGTAGTAACAAAAATCTCGTGAACATACTACCTTCCATAATGACAAGGCTACCATCCATTAGAGTAACAAAAATATCGGCAACAGACAACCTTCCATAATGAAAAGGCTACCATCCATTGGAGTAACAAATATCCTGACAATAGACTACCTTCCATAATGACAAGGCTACCATCCATTGGAGTAACAAAAATATGAAGAACAAACTACCTTCCATAGTGACAAGGCTACCATCCATTGGAGTGACAGAAATCACAACGACAGACTACCTTCCATAATGACAAGGCTACCCTCAATTGGAGTAACAAAAATATAGACAACAAACTACCTTCCATAATGAAAAGGCTACCATCCATTGGAATAACCAAAATCTCTAAAATAGACTACCTTCCATAATGTAAAGGCTACCATCCATTAGAGTATCAAAAATTGCAACAACAGACAACCCTCCATAATGAGAAGGCTACCATCCATTGGAGTAAAAAAAATATCGACAATAGACTACCTTCCATAATGACAAGGCTACCATCCATTGGAGTAACCAAAATATGAACAACAGACTACCTTCCATAGTGACAAGGCTACCATGCATTGGATTAACAAAAATATCTAAAATAGACTACATTCCATAATGACAAGGCTACCATCCATTGTAGTAACCAAAATATCGACAACAGACTACCTTCCATATTGACAAGGCTACCATCAATTGTAGTAACAAAAATCTCAACAACAGACTACCTTCCATAATGACAAGGCTACCATCTATTGGAGTAACAAAAATCTCGACAATAGACTACCTTCCATAATTACAAGGCTACCTTCAATTGGAGTAACAAAAATATGAACGACAGACTACCTTCCATAGTGACAAGGCTACCATACATTGGAGTAATAGAAATCACAACGACAGACTACCTTCCATAATGACAAGGCTAGCATCCATTGGAGTAATAAAAATCTCGACAACAAACTACCTTCCATAATGACAAGGCTACCATCCATTGGAGTAACAAAAATATCGACAATAGACTACCTTCCATAATGACAAGGCTACCATTCATTGGAGTAAGAAAAAATATGAACAACAGACTACCTTCCATAGTGACAAGGCTACCATGCATTGGAGTAACAAAAATATCTACAATAAACTACGTTCCATAATGACAAGGCTACCATCCATTTTAGTAACAAAAATCTCGATAACATACTACATTCCATAATGACAAGGCTAGCATCCATTAGAGTAACAAAAATATCGGAAACAAACAACCATCCATAATGAAAAGGCTACCATCCATTGGAATAACAAATATCTCGACAATAGACTACCTTCCATAATAACAAGGCTACCATCCATTCGAGTAACTAAAATCTCGACAATAGACTACCTTCCATAATGACAAGGCTATCTTCCATTGGAGTAACAAAATTATGAACAACAGACTACCTTCAATAGTGACAAGGCTACCATCCATTGGAGTGACAAAAATCTCGTAAACAAACTACCTTCCATAATGACAAGGCTACCATCCATTAGAGTAATAAAAATATCGACAAGAGTCAACCTTCCAAAATGAGAAGGCTTCCAGCCATTGGAGTAACAAAAATCTCGACAATAGACTACCTTCCATAATGACAAGGCTACCATCCATTGGAGCAACAAAAATATGAACAACAGACTACCTTCCATAGTGACATGGCTACATGCATTGGAGTAACAAAAATATCTACAATAAACTACGTTCCATTATGACAAGGCTACCATCCATTTTAGTAACCATAATATCGACAACAGACTACCTTCCATAATGACAAGGCTACCATCCATTGTAGTAACAAAAATCTCGACAACATACTACCTTCCATAATGACAAGGCTACCATCCATTAGAGTAACAAAAATATCGGCAACAAACAACGTTCCATAATGAAAAGGCTAAAATCCATTGGAGTAACAAATATCCTGACAATAGACTACCTTCCATAATGACAAGGCTACCATCCATTGGAGTAACAAAAATATGAAGAACAAACTACCTTCCATAGTGACAAGGCTACCATCCATTGGAGTGACAGAAATCACAACGACAGACTACCTTCCATAATGACAAGGCTACCCTCAATTGGAGTAACAAAAATATAGACAACAGACTACCTTCCATAATGAAAAGGCTACCATCCATTGGAATAACCAAAATCTCTAAAATAGACTACCTTTCATAATGTAAAGGCTACCATCCATTAGAGTATAAAAAATCTCAACAAGAGACAACCTTCCATAATGAGAAGGCTACAATCCATTGGAGTAAAAAAAATCTCGACAATAGACTACCTTCCATAATGACAAGGCTACCATCCATTGGAGTAACCAAAATATGAACAACAGACTACCTTCCATAGTGACAATGCTACCATGCATTGGAGTAACAAAAATATCTACAATAGACTACGTTCCATAATGACAAGGCTACCATCCATTGTAGTAACCAAAATATTGACAACAGACTACCTTCCATAATGACAAGGCTACCATCCATTGTAGTAACAAAAATCTCAAAAATAGACTACCTTCCATAATGACAAGGCTACCATATATTGGAGTAACAAAAATCTCGACAATAGACTACCTTCCATAATGACAAGGCTACCTTAAATTGGACTAACAAAAATATGAACAACAGACTACCTTCCATAGTGACAAGGCTACCATACATTGGAGTGACAGAAACCACAACGATAGACTACGTTCCATAATGACAAGGCTAGCATCCATTGGAGTAACAAAAATCTTGACAACAAACTACCTTCCATAATGACAAGGCTACCATCCATTGAAGTAACAAAAATATTGACTACGGACTACCTTCCATGATGACAAGGCTGCCATCCATTGGAATAACAAAAATCTCGACAGCAAAATACCTTCCATAATGACAAGGCTACCATCCATTTGAGTAACAAAATTATCGACAATAGACTATGTTCCATAATTACAAGGCTACAATCCATTGGAGTAACAAAATTCTCGACAACAGACTACCTTCCATAATGACAAGGATACTATCCATTGAAGTAACAAAAATATCGACTACGGACTACCTTCCATAATGACAAGGCTACCATCCATTGGAATAACAAAAATCTCGACTACAAAATACCTTCCATAATGACAAGGCTACCATCCATTGGAGTAACAAAATTATCGACAACAGACTATGTTCCATAATTACAAAGCTATAATCCATTGGAGTAACAAAACTCTCGACAACAGACTAGCTTCCATAATAACAAGGCTACCATCCATTGGAGCGACAGAAATCACTATGACATACTACCATCCATTGGAGTAACAATGATCTCGACAACAGACTACCTTCCATAATGACAAGGCTACCATCCATTGGAGTAACAAAAATATGAAGAATAGACTACCTTCCATAGTGACAAGGCTACCATTCATTGGAGTGACAGAAATCACAACGACAGACTACCTTCCATAATGACAAGGCTACCATCCATTGGAGTAACAAAAATCTCGACAACATACTACCTTCCATAATGATAAGGCTACCATCCATTAGAGTAACAAAAATATCGGCAACAAACAACGTTCCATAATGAAAAGGCTAAAATCCATTGGAGTAACAAATATCCTGACAATAGACTACCTTCCATAATGACAAGGCTACCATCCATTGGAGTAACAAAAATATGAAGAACAAACTACCTTCCATAGTGACAAGGCTACCATCCATTGGAGTGACAGAAATCACAACGACAGACTACCTTCCATAATGACAAGGCTACCCTCAATTGGAGTAACAAAAATATAGACAACAGACTACCTTCCATAATGAAAAGGCTACCATCCATTGGAATAACCAAAATCTCTAAAATAGACTACCTTTCATAATGTAAAGGCTACCATCCATTAGAGTATAAAAAATCTCAACAAGAGACAACCTTCCATAATGAGAAGGCTACAATCCATTGGAGTAAAAAAAATCTCGACAATAGACTACCTTCCATAATGACAAGGCTACCATCCATTGGAGTAACCAAAATATGAACAACAGACTACCTTCCATAGTGACAATGCTACCATGCATTGGAGTAACAAAAATATCTACAATAGACTACGTTCCATAATGACAAGGCTACCATCCATTGTAGTAACCAAAATATTGACAACAGACTACCTTCCATAATGACAAGGCTACCATCCATTGTAGTAACAAAAATCTCAAAAATAGACTACCTTCCATAATGACAAGGCTACCATATATTGGAGTAACAAAAATCTCGACAATAGACTACCTTCCATAATGACAAGGCTACCTTAAATTGGACTATCAAAAATATGAACAACAGACTACCTTCCATAGTGACAAGGCTACCATACATTGGAGTGACAGAAACCACAACGACAGACTACGTTCCATAATGACAAGGCTAGCATCCATTGGAGTAACAAAAATCTTGACAACAAACTACCTTCCATAATGACAAGGCTACCATCCATTGAAGTAACAAAAATATCGACTACGGACTACCTTCCATAATGACAAGGCTACCATCCATTGGAATAACAAAAATCTCGACATCAAAATACCTTCCATAATGACAAGGCTACAATCCATTGCAGTAACAAAATTATTGACAACAGACTATGTTCCATAATTACAAGGCTACAATCCATTAGAGTAACAAAATTCTAGACAACAGACTAGCTTCCATAATGACAAGGCTACTGTCCAATGGAATAACAAAAATCTTGACAACAGACTAGCTTCCATAATAACAAGGCTACCATCCATTGGAGCGACAGAAATCACAACGACAGACTACCTTCCATAATGACAACGTTACCATCCATTGGAGTAACAATGATCTCGACAACAGACTATCTTCCATAATGACAAGGCTACCATCCATTGGAGTAACAAAAATATGAACAACAGACTACCTTCCATAGTGACAAGGCTACATGCATTGGAGTAAAAAAAATATCTACAATAGACTACGTTCCATAATGACAAGGCTACCATCCATTGTAGTAACCATAATATCGACAACATACTACCTTCCATAATGACAAGGCTACCATCCATTAGAGTAACAAAAATATCGGCAACAGACAACCTTCCATAATGAAAAGGCTACCATCCATTGGAGTAACAAATATCCTGACAATAGACTACCTTCCATAATGACAAGGCTACCATCCATTGGAGTAACTAAAATATGAAGAACAAACTACCTTCCATAGTGACAAGGCTACCATCCATTGGAGTGACAGAAATCACAATGACAGACTACCTTCCATAATGACAAGGCTACCCTCAATTGGAGTAACAAAAATATAGACAACAGACTACCTTCCATAATGGAAAGGCTACCATCCATTGGAATAACCAAAATCTCTAAAATAGACTACCTTCCATAATGTAAAGGCTACCATCCATTAGAGTATCAAAAATCTCAACAAGAGACAACCTTCCATAATGAGAAGGCTACAATCCATTGGAGTAAAAAAATCTCGACAATAGACTACCTTCCGTAATGACAAGGCTACCATCCATTGGAGTAACCAAAATATGAACAACACACTACCTTCCATAGTGACAATTCTACCATGCATTGGAGTAACAAAAATATCTACAATACACTACGTTCCATAATGACAAGGCTACCATCCATTGTAGTAACCAAAATATTGACAAAAGACTACCTTCCATAATGACAAGGCTACCATCCATTGTAGTAACAAAAATCTCAACAACAGACTACCTTCCATAATGACAAGGCTACCATCTATTGGAGTAACAAAAATCTCGACAATAGACTACCTTCCATAATGACAACGCTACCTTAAATTGGAGTAACAAAAATATGAACAACAGACTACCTTCCATAGTGACAAGGCTACCATACATTGGAGTGACAGAAACCACAACGATAGACTACGTTCCATAATGACAAGGCTAGCATCCATTGGAGTAACAAAAATCTTGACAACAAACTACCTTCCATAATGACAAGGCTACCATCCATTGAAGTAACAAAAATATTGACTACGGACTACCTTCCATGATGACAAGGCTGCCATCCATTGGAATAACAAAAATCTCGACAGCAAAATACCTTCCATAATGACAAGGCTACCATCCATTTGAGTAACAAAATTATCGACAATAGACTATGTTCCATAATTACAAGGCTACAATCCATTGGAGTAACAAAATTCTCGACAACAGACTACCTTCCATAATGACAAGGATACTATCCATTGAAGTAACAAAAATATCGACTACGGACTACCTTCCATAATGACAAGGCTACCATCCATTGGAATAACAAAAATCTCGACTACAAAATACCTTCCATAATGACAAGGCTACCATCCATTGGAGTAACAAAATTATCGACAACAGACTATGTTCCATAATTACAAAGCTATAATCCATTGGAGTAACAAAACTCTCGACAACAGACTAGCTTCCATAATAACAAGGCTACCATCCATTGGAGCGACAGAAATCACTATGACATACTACCATCCATTGGAGTAACAATGATCTCGACAACAGACTACCTTCCATAATGACAAGGCTACCATCCATTGGAGTAACAAAAATATGAAGAATAGACTACCTTCCATAGTGACAAGGCTACCATTCATTGGAGTGACAGAAATCACAACGACAGACTACCTTCCATAATGACAAGGCTACCATCCATTGGAGTAACAAAAATCTCGACAACATACTACCTTCCATAATGACAAGGCTACCATCCATTAGAGTAACAAAAATATCGGCAACAAACAACGTTCCATAATGAAAAGGCTAAAATCCATTGGAGTAACAAATATCCTGACAATAGACTACCTTCCATATTGACAAGGCTACCATCCATTGGAGTAACAAAAATATGAAGAACAAACTACCTTCCATAGTGACAAGGCTACCATCCATTGGAGTGACAGAAATCACAACGACAGACTACCTTCCATAATGACAAGGCTACCCTCAATTGGAGTAACAAAAATATAGACAACAGACTACCTTCCATAATGAAAAGGCTACCATCCATTGGAATAACCAAAATCTCTAAAATAGACTACCTTTCATAATGTAAAGGCTACCATCCATTAGAGTATAAAAAATCTCAACAAGAGACAACCTTCCATAATGAGAAGGCTACAATCCATTGGAGTAAAAAAAATCTCGACAATAGACTACCTTCCATAATGACAAGGCTACCATCCATTGGAGTAACCAAAATATGAACAACAGACTACCTTCCATAGTGACAATGCTACCATGCATTGGAGTAACAAAAATATCTACAATAGACTACGTTCCATAATGACAAGGCTACCATCCATTGTAGTAACCAAAATATTGACAACAGACTACCTTCCATAATGACAAGGCTACCATCCATTGTAGTAACAAAAATCTCAAAAATAGACTACCTTCCATAATGACAAGGCTACCATATATTGGAGTAACAAAAATCTCGACAATAGACTACCTTCCATAATGACAAGGCTACCTTAAATTGGACTAACAAAAATATGAACAACAGACTACCTTCCATAGTGACAAGGCTACCATACATTGGAGTGACAGAAACCACAACGACAAACTACGTTCCATAATGACAAGGCTAGCATCCATTGGAGTAACAAAAATCTTGACAACAAACTACCTTCCATAATGACAAGGCTACCATCCATTGAAGTAACAAAAATATCGACTACGGACTACCTTCCATAATGACAAGGCTACCATCCATTGGAATAACAAAAATCTCGACATCAAAATACCTTCCATAATGACAAGGCTACAATCCATTGCAGTAACAAAATTATTGACAACAGACTATGTTCCATAATTACAAGGCTACAATCCATTAGAGTAACAAAATTCTAGACAACAGACTAGCTTCCATAATGACAAGGCTACTGTCCAATGGAATAACAAAAATCTTGACAACAGACTAGCTTCCATAATAACAAGGCTACCATCCATTGGAGCGACAGAAATCACAACGACAGACTACCTTCCATAATGACAACGTTACCATCCATTGGAGTAACAATGATCTCGACAACAGACTATCTTCCATAATGACAAGGCTACCATCCATTGGAGTAACAAAAATATGAACAACAGACTACCTTCCATAGTGACAAGGCTACATGCATTGGAGTAAAAAAAATATCTACAATAGACTACGTTCCATAATGACAAGGCTACCATCCATTGTAGTAACCATAATATCGACAACATACTACCTTCCATAATGACAAGGCTACCATCCATTAGAGTAACAAAAATATCGGCAACAGACAACCTTCCATAATGAAAAGGCTACCATCCATTGGAGTAACAAATATCCTGACAATAGACTACCTTCCATAATGACAAGGCTACCATCCATTGGAGTAACTAAAATATGAAGAACAAACTACCTTCCATAGTGACAAGGCTACCATCCATTGGAGTGACAGAAATCACAATGACAGACTACCTTCCATAATGACAAGGCTACCCTCAATTGGAGTAACAAAAATATAGACAACAGACTACCTTCCATAATGGAAAGGCTACCATCCATTGGAATAACCAAAATCTCTAAAATAGACTACCTTCCATAATGTAAAGGCTACCATCCATTAGAGTATCAAAAATCTCAACAAGAGACAACCTTCCATAATGAGAAGGCTACAATCCATTGGAGTAAAAAAATCTCGACAATAGACTACCTTCCGTAATGACAAGGCTACCATCCATTGGAGTAACCAAAATATGAACAACACACTACCTTCCATAGTGACAATTCTACCATGCATTGGAGTAACAAAAATATCTACAATAAACTACGTTCCATAATGACAAGGCTACCATCCATTGTAGTAACCAAAATATTGACAACAGACTACCTTCCATAATGACAAGGCTACCATCCATTGTAGTAACAAAAATCTCAACAACAGACTACCTTCCATAATGACAAGGCTACCATCTATTGGAGTAACAAAAATCTCGACAATAGACTACATTCCATAATGACAACGCTACCTTAAATTGGAGTAACAAAAATATGAACAACAGACTACCTTCCATAGTGACAAGGCTACAATACATTGGAGTGACAGAAATCACAAAAACAAACTACGTTCCATAATGACAAGGCTAGCATCCATTGGAGTAACAAAAATCTTGACAACAAACTACCTTCCATAATGACAAGGCTACCATCCATTGAAGTAACAAAAATATTGACTACGGACTACCTTCCATGATGACAAGGCTGCCATCCATTGGAATAACAAAAATCTCGACAGCAAAATACCTTCCATAATGACAAGGCTACCATCCATTGGAGTAACAAAATTATCGACAACAGACTATGTTCCATAATTACAAGGCTATAATCCATTGGAGTAACAAAACTCTCGACAACAGACTAGCTTCCATAATAACAAGGCTACCATCCATTGGAGCGACAGAAATCACTATGACATACTACCATCCATTGGAGTAACAATGATCTCGACAACAGACTACCTTCCATAATGACAAGGCTACCATCCATTGGAGTAACAAAAATATGAAGAATAGACTACCTTCCATAGTGACAAGGCTACCATTCATTGGAGTGACAGAAATCACAACGACAGACTACCTTCCATAATGACAAGGCTACCATCCATTGGAGTAACAAAAATATCGACAACAAACTACCTTCCATAATGACAAGGCTACCATCCATTGGAGTAACAAAAATCTCGAAAACAGTCTACCTTCCAAAATGACAAGGCTACCATCCATTAGAGTAACATAAATCTCGACAATAGACAACCTTCCATAATGAGTAAGCTTCCAGCCATTGGAGTAACAAAAATCTCGACAATAGACTACCTTCCATAATGATAAGGCCACCATCCATTGGAGTAACAAAAATATGAACAACAGACTACCTTCCATAGTGACAAGGCTACATGCATTGGTGTAACAAAAATATCTACAATAGACTACGGTCCATTATGACAAGGCTATCATCCATTGTAGTAACCATAATATCGACAATAAACTACCTTCCATAATGACAAGGCTACCATCCATTGTAGTAACAAAAATCTCGACAACATAGTACCTTCCATAATGACAAGGCTACCATCCATTAGAGTAACAAAAATATCGGCAACAGACAACCTTCCATAATGAAAAGGCTACCATCCATTGGAGTAACATATATCCTGACCATTATCTACCTTCCATAATGACAAGGCTACCATCCATTGGAATAACAAAAATATGAAGAACAGACTACCTTCCATAGTGACAAGGCTACCATCCATTGGAGTGACAGAAATCACAACGACAGACTACCTTCCATAATGACAAGGCTACTCTCAATTGGAGTAACAAAAATATAGACAACAGACTACCTTCCATAATGAACAGGCTACCATCCATTGGAATAACCAAAATCACTAAAATAGACTACCTTCCATAATGTAAAGGCTACCATCCATTAGAGTATCAAAAATCTCAACAACAAACAACCTTCCATAATGAGAAGGCTACCATCCATTGGAGTAAAAAAAATCTCAACAATAGACTACCTTCCATAATGACAAGGCTATCATCCATTGGAGTAACCAAAATATGAACAACAGACTACCTTCCATAGTGACAAGGCTACCATGCATTGGAGTAACAAAAATATCTACAATAGACTATGTTCCATAATGAAAAGGCTACCATCCATTGTAGTAACCAAAATATCAACAACAGACTACCTTCCATAATGACAAGGCTACCATCCATTGTAGTAACAAAAATCTCAACAACCGACAACCTTCCATAATGACAAGGCTACCATCTATTGGAGTAACAAAAATCTCGACAATATACTACCTTCCATAATGACAAGGCTACCTTCAATTGGAGTAACAAAAATATGAACAACAGACTACCTTCCATAGTGACAAGGCTACCATATATTGGAGTGACAGAAATCACAATGATAGACAACCTTCCATAATGACAAGGCTAGCATCCATTGGAGTAACAAAAATCTCGACAACAAAGTATCTTCTATAATAACAAGGCTACCATCCATTGGAGTAACAAAAATCTCGACAATAGACTACCTTCCATAATAACAAGGCTACCATCCATTGGAGTAATAAAAATATGAACAACAGACTACCTTCCATAGTGACAAGGCTACCATGCATTGGAGTAACAAAAATATCTACAATAGACTATGTTCCATAATGACAAGGCTACCATCCATTGTAGTAACCAAAATATCGACAACAGACTATCTTCCATAATAACAAGGCTACAATCCATTGTAGTAACAAAAATCTCGACAATATACTACCTTCCATAATGACAAGGCTATCATCCATTAGAGTAACAAAAATATCGGCAATAGACAACCATCCATAATGAAAAGGCTACCATCCATGGGAGTAACAAATATCTCGACAATAGACTACCTTCCATAATAACAAGGCTACCATCAATTGGAGTAACAAAAATCTCGACACTAGACTACCTTCCATAATGAAAAGGCTACCTTCCATTGGAGTAACAAAATTATGAACAACAGACTACCTTCCATAGTGACAAGGCTACCATCCATTGGAGTGACAAAAATCTCGTAAACAGACTACCTTCCATAATGACAAGGCTACCATCCATTGGAGTAACAAAAATCTCGAAAGCAGCCTACCTTCCATAATGACAAGGCTACCATCCATTAGAGTAACATAAATCTCGACAATAGACAACCTTCCATAATGAGTAGGCTACCGGCCATTGGAGTAACAAAAATGTCGACAATAGACTACCTTCCATAATGACAAGGCCACCATCCATTGGAGTAACAAAAATATGAACAACAGACTACCTTCCATAGTGACAAGGCTACATGCATTGGAGTAACAAAAATATCTACAATAGACTACGTTCCATTATGAAAAGGCTACCATCCATTGTAGTAACCATAATATCGACAATAAACTACCTTCCATAATAACAAGGCTACCATCCATTGTAGTAATAAAAATCTCGACAACATACTACCTTCCATAATGACAAGGCTACCATCCATTAGAGTAACAAAAATATCGGCAACAGACAACCTTCCATAATGAAAAGGCTACCATCCATTAGAGTAACATATATCCTGACCATTGACTACCTTCCATAATGACAAGGCTACCATCCATTGGAGTAACAAAAATATGAAGAATAGACTACCTTCCATAGTGACAAGGCTACCATCCATTGGAGTGACAAAAATCACAACGACAGACTACCTTCCATAATGACAAGGCTACCCTCAATTGGAGTAACAAAAATATAGACAACAGACTACCTTCCATAATGAAAAGGCTACCATCCATTGGAATAACCAAAATCTCTAAAATAGACTACCTTTCATAATGTAAAGGCTACCATCCATTAGAGTATAAAAAATCTCAACAAGAGACAACCTTCCATAATGAGAAGGCTACAATCCATTGGAGTAAAAAAAATCTCGACAATAGACTACCTTCCATAATGACAAGGCTACCATCCATTGGAGTAACCAAAATATGAACAACAGACTACCTTCCATAGTGACAATGCTACCATGCATTGGAGTAACAAAAATATCTACAATAGACTACGTTCCATAATGACAAGGCTACCATCCATTGTAGTAACCAAAATATTGACAACAGACTACCTTCCATAATGACAAGGCTACCATCCATTGTAGTAACAAAAATCTCAAAAATAGACTACCTTCCATAATGACAAGGCTACCATATATTGGAGTAACAAAAATCTCGACAATAGACTACCTTCCATAATGACAAGGCTACCTTAAATTGTACTAACAAAAATATGAACAACAGACTACCTTCCATAGTGACAAGGCTACCATACATTGGAGTGACAGAAACCACAACGACAGACTACGTTCCATAATGACAAGGCTAGCATCCATTGGAGTAACAAAAATCTTGACAACAAACTACCTTCCATAATGACAAGGCTACCATCCATTGAAGTAACAAAAATATCGACTACGGACTACCTTCCATAATGACAAGGCTACCATCCATTGGAATAACAAAAATCTCGACATCAAAATACCTTCCATAATGACAAGGCTACAATCCATTGCAGTAACAAAATTATTGACAACAGACTATGTTCCATAATTACAAGGCTACAATCCATTAGAGTAACAAAATTCTAGACAACAGACTAGCTTCCATAATGACAAGGCTACTGTCCAATGGAATAACAAAAATCTTGACAACAGACTAGCTTCCATAATAACAAGGCTACCATCCATTGGAGCGACAGAAATCACAACGACAGACTACCTTCCATAATGACAACGTTACCATCCATTGGAGTAACAATGATCTCGACAACAGACTATCTTCCATAATGACAAGGCTACCATCCATTGGAGTAACAAAAATATGAACAACAGACTACCTTCCATAGTGACAAGGCTACATGCATTGGAGTAAAAAAAATATCTACAATAGACTACGTTCCATAATGACAAGGCTACCATCCATTGTAGTAACCATAATATCGACAACATACTACCTTCCATAATGACAAGGCTACCATCCATTAGAGTAACAAAAATATCGGCAACAGACAACCTTCCATAATGAAAAGGCTACCATCCATTGGAGTAACAAATATCCTGACAATAGACTACCTTCCATAATGACAAGGCTACCATCCATTGGAGTAACTAAAATATGAAGAACAAACTACCTTCCATAGTGACAAGGCTACCATCCATTGGAGTGACAGAAATCACAATGACAGACTACCTTCCATAATGACAAGGCTACCCTCAATTGGAGTAACAAAAATATAGACAACAGATTACCTTCCATAATGGAAAGGCTACCATCCATTGGAATAACCAAAATCTCTAAAATAGACTACCTTCCATAATGTAAAGGCTACCATCCATTAGAGTATCAAAAATCTCAACAAGAGACAACCTTCCATAATGAGAAGGCTACAATCCATTGGAGTAAAAAAATCTCGACAATAGACTACCTTCCGTAATGACAAGGCTACCATCCATTGGAGTAACCAAAATATGAACAACACACTACCTTCCATAGTGACAATTCTACCATGCATTGGAGTAACAAAAATATCTACAATAAACTACGTTCCATAATGACAAGGCTACCATCCATTGTAGTAACCAAAATATTGACAACAGACTACCTTCCATAATGACAAGGCTACCATCCATTGTAGTAACAAAAATCTCAACAACAGACTACCTTCCATAATGACAAGGCTACCATCTATTGGAGTAACAAAAATCTCGACAATAGACTACCTTCCATAATGACAACGCTACCTTAAATTGGAGTAACAAAAATATGAACAACAGACTACCTTCCATAGTGACAAGGCTACAATACATTGGAGTGACAGAAATCACAAAAACAAACTACGTTCCATAATGACAAGGCTAGCATCCATTGGAGTAACAAAAATCTTGACAACAAACTACCTTCCATAATGACAAGGCTACCATCCATTGAAGTAACAAAAATATTGACTACGGACTACCTTCCATGATGACAAGGCTGCCATCCATTGGAATAACAAAAATCTCGACAGCAAAATACCTTCCATAATGACAAGGCTACCATCCATTGGAGTAACAAAATTATCGACAACAGACTATGTTCCATAATTACAAGGCTATAATCCATTGGAGTAACAAAACTCTCGACAACAGACTAGCTTCCATAATAACAAGGCTACCATCCATTGGAGCGACAGAAATCACTATGACATACTACCATCCATTGGAGTAACAATGATCTCGACAACAGACTACCTTCCATAATGACAAGGCTACCATCCATTGGAGTAACAAAAATATGAAGAATAGACTACCTTCCATAGTGACAAGGCTACCATTCATTGGAGTGATAGAAATCACAACGACAGACTACCTTCCATAATGACAAGGCTACCATCCATTGGAGTAACAAAAATATCGACAACAAACTACCTTCCATAATGACAAGGCTACCATCCATTGGAGTAACAAAAATCTCGAAAACAGTCTACCTTCCAAAATGACAAGGCTACCATCCATTAGAGTAACATAAATCTCGACAATAGACAACCTTCCATAATGAGTAAGCTTCCAGCCATTGGAGTAACAAAAATCTCGACAATAGACTACCTTCCATAATGATAAGGCCACCATCCATTGGAGTAACAAAAATATGAACAACAGACTACCTTCCATAGTGACAAGGCTACATGCATTGGTGTAACAAAAATATCTACAATAGACTACGGTCCATTATGACAAGGCTATCATCCATTGTAGTAACCATAATATCGACAATAAACTACCTTCCATAATGACAAGGCTACCATCCATTGTAGTAACAAAAATCTCGACAACATAGTACCTTCCATAATGACAAGGCTACCATCCATTAGAGTAACAAAAATATCGGCAACAGACAACCTTCCATAATGAAAAGGCTACCATCCATTGGAGTAACATATATCCTGACCATTATCTACCTTCCATAATGACAAGGCTACCATCCATTGGAATAACAAAAATATGAAGAACAGACTACCTTCCATAGTGACAAGGCTACCATCCATTGGAGTGACAGAAATCACAACGAAAGACTACCTTCCATAATGACAAGGCTACTCTCAATTGGAGTAACAAAAATATAGACAACAGACTACCTTCCATAATGAACAGGCTACCATCCATTGGAATAACCAAAATCACTAAAATAGACTACCTTCCATAATGTAAAGGCTACCATCCATTAGAGTATCAAAAATCTCAACAACAAACAACCTTCCATAATGAGAAGGCTACCATCCATTGGAGTAAAAAAAATCTCAACAATAGACTACCTTCCATAATGACAAGGCTATCATCCATTGGAGTAACCAAAATATGAACAACAAACTACCTTCCATAGTGACAAGGCTATCATGCATTGGAGTAACAAAAATATCTACAATAGACTATGTTCCATAATGAAAAGGCTACCATCCATTGTAGTAACCAAAATATCAACAACAGACTACCTTCCATAATGACAAGGCTACCATCCATTGTAGTAACAAAAATCTCAACAACCGACAACCTTCCATAATGACAAGGCTACCATCTATTGGAGTAACAAAAATCTCGACAATATACTACCTTCCATAATGACAAGGCTACCTTCAATTGGAGTAACAAAAATATGAACAACAGACTACCTTCCATAGTGACAAGGCTACCATATATTGGAGTGACAGAAATCACAATGATAGACAACCTTCCATAATGACAAGGCTAGCATCCATTGGAGTAACAAAAATCTCGACAACAAAGTATCTTCTATAATAACAAGGCTACCATCCATTGGAGTAACAAAAATCTCGACAATAGACTACCTTCCATAATAACAAGGCTACCATCCATTGGAGTAATAAAAATATGAACAACAGACTACCTTCCATAGTGACAAGGCTACCATGCATTGGAGTAACAAAAATATCTACAATAGACTATGTTCCATAATGACAAGGCTACCATCCATTGTAGTAACCAAAATATCGACAACAGACTACCTTCCATAATAACAAGGCTACAATCCATTGTAGTAACAAAAATCTCGACAATATACTACCTTCCATAATGACAAGGCTATCATCCATTAGAGTAACAAAAATATCGGCAATAGACAACCATCCATAATGAAAAGGCTACCATCCATGGGAGTAACAAATATCTCGACAATAGACTACCTTCCATAATAACAAGGCTACCATCAATTGGAGTAACAAAAATCTCGACACTAGACTACCTTCCATAATGAAAAGGCTACCTTCCATTGGAGTAACAAAATTATGAACAACAGACTACCTTCCATAGTGACAAGGCTACCATCCATTGGAGTGACAAAAATCTCGTAAACAGACTACCTTCCATAATGACAAGGCTACCATCCATTGGAGTAACAAAAATCTCGAAAGCAGCCTACCTTCCATAATGACAAGGCTACCATCCATTAGAGTAACATAAATCTCGACAATAGACAACCTTCCATAATGAGTAGGCTACCGGCCATTGGAGTAACAAAAATGTCGACAATAGACTACCTTCCATAATGACAAGGCCACCATCCATTGGAGTAACAAAAATATGAACAACAGACTACCTTCCATAGTGACAAGGCTACATGCATTGGAGTAACAAAAATATCTACAATAGACTACGTTCCATTATGAAAAGGCTACCATCCATTGTAGTAACCATAATATCGACAATAAACTACCTTCCATAATAACAAGGCTACCATCCATTGTAGTAATAAAAATCTCGACAACATACTACCTTCCATAATGACAAGGCTACCATCCATTAGAGTAACAAAAATATCGGCAACAGACAACCTTCGATAATGAAAAGGCTACCATCCATTAGAGTAACATATATCCTGACCATTGACTACCTTCCATAATGACAAGGCTACCATCCATTGGAGTAACAAAAATATGAAGAATAGACTACCTTCCATAGTGACAAGGCTACCATCCATTGGAGTGACAAAAATCACAACGACAGACTACCTTCCATAATGACAAGGCTACCCTCAATTGGAGTAACAAAAATATAGACAACAGACTACCTTCCATAATGAACAGGCTACCATCCATTGGAATAACCAAAATCACTAAAATAGACTACCTTCCATAATGTAAAGGCTACCATCCATTAGAGTATCAAAAATCTCAACAACAAACAACCTTCCATAATGAGAAGGCTACCATCCATTGGAGTAAAAAAAATCTAAACAATAGACTACCTTCCATAATGACAAGGCTATCATCCATTGGAGTAACCAAAATATGAACAACAGACTACCTTCCATAGTGACAAGGCTACCATGCATTGGAGTAACAAAAATATCTACAATAGACTATGTTCCATAATGAAAAGGCTACCATCCATTGTAGTAACCAAAATATCAACAACAGACTACCTTCCATAATGACAAGGCTACCATCCATTGTAGTAACAAAAATCTCAACAACCGACAACCTTCCATAATGACAAGGCTACCATCTATTGGAGTAACAAAAATCTCGACAATATACTACCTTCCATAATGACAAGGCTACCTTCAATTGGAGTAACAAAAATATGAACAACAGACTACCTTCCATAGTGACAAGGCTACCATATATTGGAGTGACAGAAATCACAATGATAGACTACCTTCCATAATGACAAGGCTAGCATCCATTGGAGTAACAAAAATCTCGACAACAAAGTATCTTCTATAATAACAAGGCTACCATCCATTGGAGTAACAAAAATATCGACAATAGACTACCTTCCATAATAACAAGGCTACCATCCATTGGAGTAATAAAAATATGAACAACAGACTACTTTCCATAGTGACAAGGCTACCATGCATTGGAGTAACAAAAATATCTACAATAGACTATGTTCCATAATGACAAGGCTACCATCCATTGTAGTAACCAAAATATCGACAACAGACTACCTTCCATAATAACAAGGCTACAATCCATTGTAGTAACAAAAATCTTGACAATATACTACCTTCCATAATGACAAGGCTATCATCCATTAGAGTAACAAAAATATCGGCAATAGACAACCATCCATAATGAAAAGGCTACCATCCATGGGAGTAACAAATATCTCGACAATAGACTACCTTCCATAATAACAAGGCTACCATCAATTGGAGTAACAAAAATCTCGACACTAGACTACCTTCCATAATGAAAAGGCTACCTTCCATTGGAGTAACAAAATTATGAACAACAGACTACCTTCCATAGTGACAAGGCTACCATCCATTGGAGTGACAAAAATCTCGTAAAAAGACTACCTTCCATAATGACAAGGCTACCATCCATTGGAGTAACAAAAATCTCGAAAGCAGCCTACCTTCCATAATGACAAGGCTACCATCCATTAGAGTAACATAAATCTCGACAATAGACAACCTTCCATAATGAGTAGGCTACCGGCCATTGGAGTAACAAAAATCTCGACAATAGACTACCTTCCATAATGACAAGGCCACCATCCATTGGAGTAACAAAAATATGAACAACAGACTACCTTCCATAGTGACAAGGCTACATGCATTGGAGTAACAAAAATATCTACAATAGACTACGTTCCATTATGAAAAGGCTATCATCCATTGTAGTAACCATAATATCGATAATAAACTACCTTCCATAATGACAAGGCTACCATCCATTGTAGTAATAAAAATCTCGACAACATACTACCTTCCATAATGACAAGGCTACCATCCATTAGAGTAACAAAAATATCGGCAACAGACAACCTTCCATAATGAAAAGGCTACCATCCATTAGAGTAACATATACCCTGACCATTGACTACCTTCCATAATGACAAGGCTACCATCCATTGGAGTAACAAAAATATGAAGAATAGACTACCTTCCATAGTGACAAGGCTACCATCCATTGGAGTGACAGAAATCACAACGACAGACTACCTTCCATAATGACAAGGCTAACCTCAATTGGAGTAACAAAAATATAGACAACAGACTACCTTCCATAATGAACAGGCTACCTTCCATTGGAATAACCAAAGTCACTAAAATAGACTACCTTCCATAATGTAAAGGCTACCATCCATTAGAGTATCAAAAATCTCAACAACAAACAACCTTCCATAATGAGAAGTCTACCATCCATTGGAGTAAAAAAAATCTCGACAATAGACTACCTTCCATAATGACAAGGCTATCATCCATTGGAGTAACCAAAATATGAACAACAGACTACCTTCCATAGTGACAAGGCTACCATGCATTGGAGTAACAAAAATATCTCCAATAGACTATGTTCCATAATGAAAAGGCTACCATCCATTATAGTAACCAAAATATCAACAACAGACTACCTTCCATAATGACAAGGCTACCATCCATTAGAGTAACATAAATCTCGACAACAGATAACCTTCCATAATGAGAAGGCTACCATCCATTGGAGTAACAAAAATCTCGACAATAGACTACCTTCCATAATGACAAGGCTACCATCCATTGGAGTAACAAAAATATGAACAACAAACTACCTTCCATAGTAACAAGGCTACATACATTGGAGTAACAAAAATATCTACAATACACTACGTTCCATAATGACAAGGCTACCATCTATTGTAGTAACCATAATATCGACAAAAGACTACCTTCCATAATGACAAGGCTACAATCCATTGTAGTAACAAAAATCTCGACAACATACTACCTTCCATAATGACAAGGCTACCATCCATTAGAGTAATAAAAATATTGGCAACAGACAACCTTCCATAATGAAAAGGCTACCATCCATTGGAGTAACAAATATCCTTACAATAGACTACCTTCGATAATGACAAGGCTACCATCCATTAGAGTAACAAAAATATGAAGAACAAACTACCTTCCACAGTGACAAGGCTACTATCCATTGGAGTGACAGAAATCACAACGGCATACTACCTTCCATAATGACAAGGGTACCATCAATTGGAGTAACAAAAATATCGACAATAGACTACCTTCCATAATAAAAAGGCTACCATCCATTGGAATAACCAAAATCTCTAAAATAGACTACCTTCCATAATGTAAAGGCTACCATCCATTAGAGTATCAAAAATCTCAACAACAGACAACCTTCCATAATGAGAAGGCTACCATCCATTGGAGTAAAAAAAATCTCGACAATAGACTACCTTCCATAATGACAAGGCTACCATCCATTGGAGTAACCAAAATATGAATAACAAACTACCTTCCATAGTGACAATGCTACCATGCATTGGAGTAACAAAAATATCTACAATAGACTACGTTCCATAATGACAAGGCTACCATCCATTGTAGTAACCAAAATATCGACAAGAGACTACCTTCCATAATGACAAGGCTACCATCCATTGTAGTAACAAAAATCTCAACAACAGACTACCTTCCATAATGACAAGGCTACGATCTATTGGAGTAACAAAATTCTCGACAATAGACTACCTTCCATAATGACAAGGCTACTTTCAATTGGAGTAACAAAAATATTAACAACAGATTACCTTCCATAGTGACAAGGCTACCATACATTGGAGTGACAGAAATCACAACGACAAACTACCTTCCATAATTACAAGGCTAGCATCCATTGGAGTAACAAAAATCTCGACAACAAACTACCTTCCATAATGACAATGCTACCATCCATTGAAGTAACAAAAATATCGACTACGGACTACCTTCCATAATGACAAGGTTACCATCCATTGGAATAACAAAAATCTCGATAACAAAATACCTTCCATAATGACAAGGATACCATCCATTGGAGTAACAAAATTATCGACAACAGACTATGGTCCATAATTACAAAGCTACAATCCATTGGAGTAACAAAATTCTCGACAACAGACTACCTTCCATAATGACAAGGATACCATCCAATGGACTACCAAAAACCTCAACAACAGACTACCTTCCATAATGACAAGGATACCATCCATTGGAGTAACAAAAATCTCGGCAACAGACTACCTTCCATAATGACTAGGCTACCATCTATTGGAATAACAAAAATCTCGAGAACGGAGTACCTTTCATAATGACAAGGCTACCATCCAATGGAATGACAAAAATCTCGACAACATTCTACCTTCCATAATGATAAGTCTACCATCCATTGGAGTAACAAAATTCTCGACAACAGACTAGCTTCCATAATGACAAGGCTACTGTCCAATGGAATAACAAAAATCTCGACAACAAACTACCTCCCATAATAACAAGGCTACAATCCATTGGAGCGACAGAAATCACAAAGACAGACTACCTTCCATAATGACAATGTTACCATCCATTGGAGTAACAATGATCTTGACAACAGACTACCTTCCATAATGACAAGTCTACCATCTATTGGAGTAACAAAAATATGAAGAATAGACTACCTTCCATAGTGACAAGGCTACCATCCATTGGAGTGACAGAAATCACAACGACAGACTACCTTCCATAATGACAAGGCTACCATCCATTGGAGTAACAAAAATATCGACAACATACTACCTTCCATAATGATAAGGCTACCATCCATTGGAGTAAAAAAAATCTCGAAAACAGTCTACCTTCAATAATGACAAGGCTACCATCCATTAGAGTAACATAAATCTCGACAACAGACAACCTACCATAATGAGAAGGCTACCATCCATTGGAGTAAGAAATATCTCGACAATAGACTACCTTCCATAATGACAAGGCTACCATCCATTGGAGTAACAAAAATATGAACAACAGACTACCTTCCATAGTGACAAGGCTACCATGCATTGGAGTAACAAAAATATCTACAATAGACTACGTTCCATAATGACAAGGCTACCATCCATTGTAGTAACCAAAATATCGACAACATACTACCTTCCATAATGACAAGGCTACCATCCATTAGAGTAACAAAAATATCGGCAACAAACAACCATCCATAATGAAAAGGCTACCATCCATGGAGTAACAAATATCTCGACAATAGACTACCTTCCATAATAACAAGGCTACCATCCATTGGAGTAACAAAAATCTCGACAATAGACTAACTTCCATAATGACAAGGCTACCTTCCATTGGAGTAAAAAATTATGAACAACAGACTACCTTCCATAGTGACAAGGCTACCATCCATTGGAGTGACAGAAATCACAACGACAGACTACCTTCCATAATGACAAGGCTACCATCCATTGGAATAACAAAAATATCGACAACAAACTACCTTCCATAATAACAAGGCTACCATCCATTGGAGTAACAAAAACATCGACAACAAACTATGTCCATAATTACAAGGCTACAATCCATTGGAGTAACAAAATTCTCGACAATAGACTACCTTCCATAATGACAAGGATACCATCCATTGGAGTAACAAAATTCTCGACAACAAACTACCTTCCATAATGACAAGGATACCATCCATTGGAGTAATAAAAATCTCGGCCACAGACTACCTTCCATAATTACAAGGCTACCATCTATTGGAATAAGAAAAATCTCGAGAACATACTACCTTCCACAATGACAAGGCTACCATCCAATGGAATGACAAAAATCTCGTAAACAGACTACCTTCCATAATGACAAGGCTACCATCCATTAGAGTAACAAAAATCTCGACAAGAGACAACCTTCCAAAATGATAAGGCTACCATCCATTGGAGTAATAAATATCTCGACAATAGACTACCTTCCATAATGTCAAGGCTACCATCCATTGGAGTAACAAAAATATTAAGAACAGACTACCTTCCATAGTGACAAGGCTACCATCCATTGGAGTGACAGAAATCACAACGACAGACTACCTTCCATAATGACAAGGCTACCATCCATTGGAGTAACAAAAATATCGACAACAGACTACCTTCCATAATGAAAAGGTTACCATCCATTGGAATAACCAAAATCTCTAAAATAGACTACCTTCCATAATGTAAAGGCTACCATCCATTAGAGTATCAAAAATTTCAACAACAGACAACCTTCCATAATGAGAAGGATACCATCCATTGGAGTAACAAAAATCTGGACAATAGACTACCTTCCATAATGACAAGGCTACCATCCATTGGAGTAACAAAAATATGAACAACAGACTACCTTCGATAGTGACAAGGCTACCATGCATTGGACTAACAAAAATATCTACAATAGACTACGTTCCATAATGACAAGCCTATCATCCATTGTAGTAACCAAAATATAGACAACAGACTACCTTCCATAATGACAAGGCTACCATCCATTGTAGTAACAAAAATCTCAACAACAGACTACCTTCCATAATTACAAGGCTACCATCTATTGGAGTAACAAAAATCTCGACAAAAAGACTACCTTCCATAATGACAAGGCTACCTTCCATTGGAATAACAAAAATATGAACAACAGACTACCTTCCATAGTGACAAGGCTACCATACATTGGAGTGACAGAAGTCACAATGACAGACTACCTTCCATAATGACAAGGCTAGCATCCATTGGAGTAACAAAAATCTCGAAAATAAACTACCTTCCATAATGACAAGGCTACCATCAATTGAAGTAACAAAAATATCGACGAGAGACCACCTTCCATAATGACAGGGCTACAATTCACTGGAGTAACGAAAATATCGACAATAGACTACCTTCCCTAATGACAAGGCTACCATCCATTGGAATAACAAAAATATCGACAACACACTATGTTTCATAATTACAAGGCTACAATCCATTAGAGTAACAAAATTCTCGACAACAGACTACCTTCCATAATGACAAGGATACCATCCATTGGAGTAACAAAAATCTCAGCAACAGACTACCTTCCATACTGACAAGGCTACCATCTATTGGAATAACAAAAATCTCAAGAACATAATACCTTCCATAAAGGCAAGGCTACCATCCAATGGAATGACAAAAATGTCGACAACATTCTACCTTCCATAATGATAAGTCTACCATCCATTGGAGTAACAAAAATCTCGAAAACAAACTAGCTTCCATAATTACAAGGCTACCATCCAAAGGAATAACAAAAATCTCGACAACAAACTACCTTCCATAATAACAAGGCTACCATCCATTGGAGCGACAGAAATCACAATGACAGACTACCTTCCATAATGACAACGTTACCATCCATTGGAGTAACAAAGATCTCGACAACAGACTACCTTCCATAATGACAAGGCTACCATCCATTGGAGTAACAAAAATATGAAGAATAGACTACCTTCCATAGTGACAAGGCTACAATCCATTGGAGTGACAGAAATCTCAACGACAGACTACCTTCCATAATGACAAGGCTACCATCCATTGGAGTAACACAAATATTCACAACAAACTACCTTCCATAATGACAAGGCTACCATCCATTGGAGTAATAAAAATCTCGAAAACAGTCTACCTTCCATAATTACATGGCTACCATCCATTAGAGTAACATAAATCTCGACAACAGACAACCCTTCCATAATGAGAAGGATACCCTCCATTGGAGTAACAAAAATCTCGACAATAGACTACCTTCCATAATGATAAAGCTACCATCCATTGGAGTAACAAAAATATGAACAACAGACTACCTTGCATAGTGACAAGGCTACCATGCATTGGAGTAACAAAAATATCTACAATAGACTAAGTTCCATAATGACAAGGCAACCATCCATTGTAGTAACCAAAATATCGACAACAGACTACCTTCCATAAGGACAAGGCTACCATCCATTGTAGAAACAAAAATCTCGACAACATACTACCTTCCATAATGACAAGGCTATAATACATTAGAGTAACAAAAATATCGGCAACATATAACCTTCCATAATGAAAAGGCTACCATCCATTGGAGTAACAAATATCTCGACAATAGACTACCTTCTATAATGACAAGGCTACCATCCATTGGAGTAACAAAAATCTCGACAATAGACTACCTTCCATAATGACAAGGCTACCTTCCATTGGAGTAACAATAATATGAACAACAGACTACCTTCCATAGTGTCAAGGCTACCATCCATTGGATTGACAGAAATCACAACGACAGACTACCTTCCATAATGATAAGGCTAGCATCCATTGGTGTAACAAAAATCTCGACAAGAAACTACCTTCCATATTCAAAAGGCTACCATCCATTGAAGTAACAAAAATCTCGACGACAGACTACCTTCCATAATGACAAGGCTACAATCCACTGGATTAACAGAAATATCGACAACAGACTACCTTCCCTAATGACAAGGCTACCATCCATTGGAATAACAAAAATATCGACAACAAACTACCTTCCAAAATGCAAGGCTACCATCCATTGGAGTAACAAAATCATCGACAACAAACTATGTTCCATAATGACAAGGATACCATCCATTGGAGTAAGAAAAATCTGGGCCACAAACTACCTTCCATAATTACAAGGCTACCATCTATTGG
Organism: Vicia faba; assembly: GCA_948472305.1. Taxonomy (NCBI): domain Eukaryota; kingdom Viridiplantae; phylum Streptophyta; class Magnoliopsida; order Fabales; family Fabaceae; genus Vicia; species Vicia faba. The sequence continues at coordinate 758,884,679 of OX451738.1, forward strand.
AATAAGAAAAATCTCGAGAACATACTACCTTCCACAATGACAAGGCTTCCATCCATTGGAGTAACAAAAATCTCGTAAACAGACTACCTTCCATAATGACAAGGCTACCATCCATTAGAGTAACAAAAATCTTGAAAAGAGACAACCTTCCAAAATGACAAGGCTACCATCCATTGGAGTAACAAATATCTCAACAATAGACTACCTTCCATAATGACAAGGCTACCATCCATTGGAGTAACAAAAATATGAGGAACATACTACCTTCCATAGTGACAAGGCTACCATCCATTGGAGTGACAGAAATCACAACAATAAACTACCTTCCATAATGACAAGGCTACCATCCATCGGAGTAACAAAAATCCTGACAAAAAGACTACCTTCCATAATGACAAGGCTACCTTCCATTGGAGTAACAAAAATATGAACAACAGACTACCTTCCATAGTGACAAGGCTACCATACATTGGAGTGACAGAAATCACAACGACAGACTACCTTCCATAATGACAAGGCTAGCATCCATTGGAGTAACAAAAATCTCGACAATAAACTACCTTCTATAATGAGAAGGCTACCATCCATTGAAGTAACAAAAATATCGACTACGGACTACCTTCCATAATGACAAGACTACCATCCATTGGAATAACAAAAATCTCGACAACAAACTACCTTCCATAATTACAATGCTACCATCCATTGGAGTAACAAAATTATTGACAACAGACTATGTTCCATAATTACAAGGCTACAATCCATTGGAGTAAACAAATTCTCGAGAACAGACTACCTTCCATAATGAATAGGATTCCATCCATTGGAGTAACAAAAATCTCGGCACCAGACTACCTTCCATACTGACAAGGCTACCATCTATTGGAATAACAAAAATCTCGAGAACAGAATACCTTCCATAATGGCAAGGCTACCATCCCATGGAATGACAAAAATCTCGACAACATTCTACCTTCCATAATGATAAGTCTACCATCCATTGTAGTAACAAAAATCTCGACAACAGACTAGCTTCCATAATAATAAGGCTACCGTCCAATGGAATAACAAAAATCTCGACAACAAACTACCTTCCATAATAACAAGGCTACGATCCATTGGAGCGACAGAGATCACAATGATAGACTACCTTCCATAATGAGAACGTTACCATCCATTGGAGTAACAAAGATCTCAACAACATACTACCTTCCATAATGACAAGGCTACCATCCATTGGAGTAACAAAAATATGAAGAATAGACTACCTTCCATAGTGGCAAGGCTACCATCCATTGGAGTGATAGAAATCACAATGATAGACTACCTTCCATAATGACAAGGCTACCATCCATTGGAGTAACAAAAATATCGACAAGAGACTACCTTCCATAATAACAAGGCTACCATCCATTGGAGTAACAAAAATCTCGAAAACAGTCTACCTTCCATAATGACAAGTCTACCACCCGTTAGAGTAAAATAAATCTCGACAACAAACAACATTCCATAATGAGAAGGCTACCATCCATTGGAGTAACAAAAATCTCGACAATAGACTACCTTCCATAATGACAAGGCTACCATCCATTGGAGTAACAAAAATATGAACAACAGACTACCTTCCATAGTGACAAGGCTACCATGCATTGGAGTAACAAAAATATCTACAATAGACTATGTTCCATAATGACAAGGCTACCATCCATTGTAGTAACCAAAATATCGACAACAGACTACCTTCCATAATGACAAGGCTACAATCCATTAGAGTAACAAAAATATCGACGACAGACTACCTTCCATAATATCAAGGCTACAATCCACTAGAGTAACGAAAATATCGACAACAGACTACCTTCCCTAATGACAAGGTTACCATTCATTGGAATAACAAAAATATCGACAACAAACTACCTTCCATAATGACAAGGCTACCATCCATTGTAGTAACAAAAACATCGACAACAAACTATGTTCCATAATGACAAGGATACCATCCATTGGAGTAACAAAAATCTCGGCCACATACTACCTTCCATAATTACAAGGCTACTATCTGTTGGAATAAGAAAAATCTTGAGAACATACTACCTTCCACAATGACAAGGCTACTATCCATTGGAGTAACAAAAATCTCGTAAACAAACTACCTTCCATAATGACAAGGCTACCATCCATTAGAGTAACAAAAATCTCTAAAAGAGACAACCTTCCAAAATGACAAGGCTACCATCCATTGGAGTAATAAATATCTCGACAATAGACTACCTTCCATAATGACAAGGCTACCATCCATTGGAGTAACAAAAATATGAAGAACATACTACCTTCCATAGTGACAAGGCTACCATCCATTGGAGTGACAGAAATCACAACGACAGACTACCTTCCATAACGACAAGGCTACCATCCATTGGAGTAACAAAAATATCGACAATAGACTACCTTCCATAATGAAAAGGCTACCATCCATTGGAATAACAAAAATCTAGAAAATAGTCTACCTTACATAATGACAAGTCTACCATCCATTAGAGTATCAAAAATCTCAACAACAGACAACCTTCCATAATGAGAAGGCTACCATCCACTGGAGTAACAAAAATCTGGACAACAGACTACCTTCCATAATGACAAGGCTAACATCCATTGGAGTAACAAAAATATGAACAACAGAATACCTTCCATAGTGACAAGGCTACCATGCATTGGAGTAACTAAAATATCTACAATAGACTACGTTCCATAATTACAAGGATACCATCCATTAGAGTGACATAAATCACAACGACAGACTACCTTCCATAATGACATGGCTACCATCCAGTGTAGTAACAAAAATCTCGACAACATACTACCTTCCATATTTACAAGGCTACCATCCATTAGAGTAACAAAAATATCGGCAACAAACAACCTTCCATAATGAAAAGGCTACCATCCATTGGAGTAACAAATATCTCGACAAGAGACAACCTTCCAAAATGACAAGGCTACCATCCATTGGAGTAACAAATATCTCGATAATAGACTACCTTCCATAATGACAAGGCTACCATCCATTGGAGTAACAAAAATATGAACAACAGACTACCTTCCATATTGACAAGGCTACCATGCATTGGAGTAACAAAAATATCTACAATAGACTATGTTCCATAATGACAAGGCTACCAACCATTGTAGTAACCAAAATATCAACAACAGACTACCTTCCATAATGACAAGGCTACCATCCATTGTAGTAACAAAAATCTCGACAACAGACAACCTTCCATAATGACAAGGCTACCATCCATTGGAGTAACAAAAATCTCTACAATAGACTACCTTCCATAATGACAAGGCTACCTTCCATTGGAGTAACAATAATATGAACAACATACTACCTTCCATAGTGACAAGACTACCATCCATTGGAGTGACAGAAATCAAAACGACAGACTACCTTCCATAATGACAAGGCTAGCATCCATTGGAGTAACAAAAATCTCGACACGAAACTACCTTCCATAATGAGAAGGCTACCATCCATTGAAGTAACAAAACTATCGACGACAGACTACCTTCCATAATGGCAAGGCTACAATCCACTGGAGTAACGAAAATATCGACAATAGACTACCTTCCCTAATGACAAGGCTACCATCCATTGGAATAACAAAAATATCGAAAACAGTCTACCTTCCATAATGACAAGGCTACCATCCATTAGAGTAACAAAAATCTCGACAACAGACAATCTTCCATAATGAGAAGGCTACCATCCATTGGAGTAACAAAAAGCTCGACAATAGACTACCTTCCATAATGACAAGGCTACCATCCATTGGAGTAACAAAAATATGAACAACAGACTACCTTCCATAGTGACAAGGCTACCATGCATTGGAGTAACAAAAATATCTACAATAGACTATGTTCCATAATGACAAGGCTATTGTCCATTGTAGTAACCAAAATATCGATAATAGACTACCTTCCATAATGACAAGGCTACCATCCATTGTAGTAACAAAAATCTCGACAACATACTACATTCCATAATGACAAGGCTACCATCCATTAGAGTAACAAAAATATCGGCAACAGACAACCTTCCATAATGAAAAGGCTACCATCCATTGGAGTAACAAATATCTCGACAATACACTACCTTCCATAATGACAAGGCTACCATCCATTGGAGTAACAAAAATCTCGACAATAGACTACCTTCCATAATGACAAGGCTACCTTCCATTGGAGTAACAATAATATGAATAACATACTACCTTCCATAGTGACAAGGCTACCATCCATTGGAGTGACAGAAATCACAACGACAGACTACCTTCCATAATGACAAGGCTACCATCCATTGGAATAACAAAAATATCGACAACAAACTACCTTCCATAATGACAAGGCTACCATCCATTGGAGTAACAAAAACATCGACAACAAACTATGTCCATAATTAAAAGGCTACAATCCATTGGAGTAACAAAATTCTCGACAATAGACTACCTTCCATAATGACAAGGATACCATCCATTGGAGTAACAAAATTCTCGACAACAAACTACCTTCCATAATGACAAGGATACCATCCATTGGAGTAATAAAAATCTCGGCCACAGACTACCTTCCATAATTACAAGGCTACCATCTATTGGAATAAGAAAAATCTCGAGAACATACTACCTTCCACAATGACAAGGCTACCATCCAATGGAATGACAAAAATCTCGTAAACAGACTACCTTCCATAATGACAAGGCTACCATCCATTAGAGTAACAAAAATCTCGACAAGAGACAACCTTCCAAAATGACAAGGCTACCATCCATTGGAGTAATAAATATCTCGACAATAGACTACCTTCCATAATGACAAGGCTACCATCCATTGGAGTAACAAAAATATTAAGAACAGACTACCTTCCATAGTGACAAGGCTACCATCCATTGGAGTGACAGAAATCACAACGACAGACTACCTTCCATAATGACAAGGCTACCATCCATTGGAGTAACAAAAATATCGACAACAGACTACCTTCCATAATGAAAAGGTTACCATCCATTGGAATAACCAAAATCTCTAAAATAGACTACCTTCCATAATGTAAAGGCTACCATCCATTAGAGTATCAAAAATCTCAACAACAGACAACCTTCCATAATGAGAAGGATACCATCCATTGGAGTAAAAAAAATCTCGACAATAGACTACCTTCCATAATGACAAGGCTACCATCCATTGGAGTAACAAAAATATGAACAACAGACTACCTTCGATAGTGACAAGGCTACCATGCATTGGACTAACAAAAATATCTACAATAGACTACGTTCCATAATGACAAGCCTACCATCCATTGTAGTAACCAAAATATAGACAACAGACTACCTTCCATAATGACAAGGCTACCATCCATTGTAGTAACAAAAATCTCAACAACAGACTACCTTCCATAATGACAAGGCTACCATCTATTGGAGTAACAAAAATCTCGACAAAAAGACTACCTTCCATAATGACAAGGCTACCTTCCATTGGAGTAAAAAAAATATGAACAACAGACTACCTTCCATAGTGACAAGGCTACCATACATTGGAGTAACAAAAATCTCGAAAATAAACTACCTTCCATAATGACAAGGCTACCATCAATTGAAGTAACAAAAATATCGACGAGAGACCACCTTCCATAATGACAGGGCTACAATTCACTGGAGTAACGAAAATATCGACAATAGACTACCTTCCCTAATGACAAGGCTACCATCCATTGGAATAACAAAAATATTGACAACAGACTATGTTTCATAATTACAAGGCTACAATCCATTAGAGTAACAAAATTCTCGACAACAGACTACCTTCCATAATGACAAGGATACCATACATTGGAGTAACAAAAATCTCAGCAACAGACTACCTTCCATACTGACAAGGCTACCATCTATTGGAATAACAAAAATCTCAAGAACAGAATACCTTCCATAAAGGCAAGGCTACCATCCAATGGAATGACAAAAATGTCGATAACATTCTACCTTCCATAATGATAAGTCTACCATCCATTGGAGTAACAAAAATCTCGAAAACAGACTAGCTTCCATAATTACAAGGCTACCATCCAATGGAATAACAAAAATCTCGACAACAAACTACCTTCCATAATAACAAGGCTACCATCCATTGGAGCGACAGAAATCACAATGACAGACTACCTTCCATAATGACAACGTTACCATCCATTGGAGTAACAAAGATCTCGACAACAGACTACCTTCCATAATGACAAGGCTACCATCCATTGGAGTAACAAAAATATGAAGAATAGACTACCTTCCATAGTGACAAGGCTACAATCCATTGGAGTGACAGAAATCTCAACGACAGACTACCTTCCATAATGACAAGGCTACCATCCATTGGAGTAACACAAATATTCACAACAAACTACCTTCCATAATGACAAGGCTACCATCCATTGGAGTAACAAAAATCTCGAAAACAGTCTACCTTCCATAATGACATGGCTACCATCCATTAGAGTAACATAAATCTCGACAACAGACAACCCTTCCATAATGAGAAGGATACCCTCCATTGGAGTAACAAAAATCTCGACAATAGACTACCTTCCATAATGACAAAGCTACCATCCATTGGAGTAACAAAAATATGAACAACAGACTACCTTGCATAGTGACAAGGCTACCATGCATTGGAGTAACAAAAATATCTACAATAGACTATGTTCCATAATGACAAGGCAACCATCCATTGTAGTAACCAAAATATCGACAACAGACTACCTTCCATAAGGACAAGGCTACCATCCATTGTAGTAACAAAAATCTCGACAACATACTACCTTCCATAATGACAAGGCTATAATACATTAGAGTAACAAAAATATCGGCAACATATAACCTTCCATAATGAAAAGGCTACCATCCATTGGAGTAACAAATATCTCGACAATAGACTACCTTCTATAATGACAAGGCTACCATCCATTGGAGTAACAAAAAATCTCGACAATAGACTACCTTCCATAATGACAAGGCTACCTTCCATTGGAGTAACAATAATACGAACAACAGACTACCTTCCATAGTGACACGGCTACCATCCATTGGATTGACAGAAATCACAACGACAGACTACCTTCCATAATGATAAGGCTAGCATCCATTGGTGTAACAAAAATCTCGACAAGAAACTACCTTCCATATTGAAAAGGCTACCATCCATTGAAGTAACAAAAATCTCGACGACAGACTACCTTCCATAATGACAAGGCTACAATCCACTGGATTAACAGAAATATTGACAACAGACTACCTTCCCTAATGACAAGGCTACCATCCATTGGAATAACAAAAATATCGACAACAAACTACCTTCCAAAATGCAAGGCTACCATCCATTGGAGTAACAAAATCATCGACAACAAACTATGTTCCATAATGACAAGGATACCATCCATTGGAGTAACAAAAATCTGGGCCACAAACTACCTTCCATAATTACAAGGCTACCATCTATTGGAATAAGAAAAATCTCGAGAACATACTACCTTCCACAATGACAAGGCTTCCATCCATTGGAGTAACAAAAATCTCGTAAACAGACTACCTTCCATAATGACAAGGGTACCATCCATTAGAGTAACAAAAATCTTGAAAAGAGACAACCTTCCAAAATGACAAGGCTACCATCCATTGGAGTAACAAATATCTCGACAATAGACTACCTTCCATAATGACAAGGCTACCATCCATTGGAGTAACAAAAATATGAGGAACATACTACCTTCCATAGTGACAAGGCTACCATTCATTGGAGTGACAGAAATCACAACGACAAACTACCTTCCATAATGACAAGGCTACCATCCATCGGAGTAACAAAAATCCTGACAAAAAGACTACCTTCCATAATGACAAGGCTACCTTCCATTGGAGTAACAAAAATATGAACAACAGACTACCTTCCATAGTGACAAGGCTACCATACATTGGAGTGACAGAAATCACAACGACAGACTACCTTCCATAATGACAAGGCTAGCATCCATTGGAGTAACAAAAATCTCGACAATAAACTACCTTCTATAATGAGAAGGCTACCATCCATTGAAGTAACAAAAATATCGACTACGGACTACCTTCCATAATGACAAGACTACCATCCATTGGAATAACAAAAATCTCGACAACAAACTACCTTCCATAATTACAATGCTACCATCCATTGGAGTAACAAAATTATTGACAACAGACTATTTTCCATAATTACAAGGCTACAATCCATTGGAGTAAACAAATTCTCGAGAACAGACTACCTTCCATAATGACAAGGATACCATCCATTGGAGTAACAAAAATCTCGGCACCAGACTACCTTCCATACTGACAAGGCTACCATCTATTGGAATAACAAAAATCTCGAGAACAGAATACCTTCCATAATGGCAAGGCTACCATCCCATGGAATGACAAAAATCTCGACAACATTCTACCTTCCATAATGATAAGTCTACCATCCATTGTAGTAACCAAAATCTCGACAACAGACTAGCTTCCATAATAATAAGGCTACCGTCCAATGGAATAACAAAAATCTCGACAACAAACTACCTTCCATAATAACAAGGCTACCATCCATTGGAGCGACAGAGATCACAATGATAGACTACCTTCCATAATGACAACGTTACCATCCATTGGAGTAACAAAGATCTCAACAACATACTACCTTCCATAATGACAAGGCTACCATCCATTGGAGTAACAAAAATATGAAGAATAGACTACCTTCCATAGTGGCAAGGCTACCATCCATTGGAGTGACAGAAATCACAATGATAGACTACCTTCCATAATGACAAGCCTACCATCCATTGGAGTAACAAAAATATCGACAAGAGACTACCTTCCATAATAACAAGGCTACCATCCATTGGAGTAACAAAAATCTCGAAAACAGACTACCTTCCATAATGACAAGTCTACCACCCGTTAGAGTAAAATAAATCTCGACAACAAACAACCTTCCATAATGAGAAGGCTACCATCCATTGGAGTAACAAAAATCTCGACAATAGACTACCTTCCATAATGACAAGGCTACCATCCATTGGAGTAACAAAAATATGAACAACAGACTACCTTCCATAGTGACAAGGCTACCATGCATTGGAGTAACAAAAATATCTACAATAGACTATGTTCCATAATGACAAGGCTACCATCCATTGTAGTAACCAAAATATCGACAACAGACTACCTTCCATAATGACAAGGCTACAATCCATTAGAGTAACAAAAATATCGACGACAGACTACCTTCCATAATATCAAGGCTACAATCCACTAGAGTAACAAAAATATCGACAACAGACTACCTTCCCTAATGACAAGGTTACCATCCATTGGAATAACAAAAATATCGACAACAAACTACCTTCCATAATGACAAGGCTACCATCCATTGGAGTAACAAAAACATCGACAACAAACTATGTTCCATAATGACAAGGATACCATCCATTGGAGTAACAAAAATCTCGGCCACATACTACCTTCCATAATTACAAGGCTACCATCTGTTGGAATAAGAGAAATCTTGAGGACATACTACCTTCCACAATGACAAGGCTACCATCCATTGGAGTAACAAATATCTCGATAATAGACTACCTTCCATAATGACAAGGCTACCATCCATTGGAGTAACAAAAATATGAACAACAGACTACCTTCCATATTGACAAGGCTACCATGCATTGGAGTAACAAAAATATCTACAATAGACTATGTTCCATAATGACAAGGCTACCAACCATTGTAGTAACCAAAATATCAACAACAGACTACCTTCCATAATGACAAGGCTACCATCCATTGTAGTAACAAAAATCTCGACAACATACTACCTTCCATAATGACAAGGCTACCATCCATTAGAGTAACAAAAATATCGGCAACAGACAACCTTCCATAATGAAAAGGCTACCATCCATTGGAGTAACAAATATCTCGTCAATAGACTACCTTCCATAATGACAAGGCTACCATCCATTGGAGTAACAAAAATCTCTACAATAGACTACCTTCCATAATGACAAGGCTACCTTCCATTGGAGTAACAATAATATGAACAACATACTACCTTCCATAGTGACAAGACTACCATCCATTGGAGTGACAGAAATCAAAACGACAGACTACCTTCCATAATGACAAGGCTAGCATCCATTGGAGTAACAAAAATCTCGACACGAAACTACCTTCCATAATGAGAAGGCTACCATCCATTGAAGTAACAAAACTATCGACGACGGACTACCTTCCATAATGGCAAGGCTACAATCCACTGGAGTAACGAAAATATCGACAATAGACTACCTTCCCTAATGACAAGGCTACCATCCATTGGAATAACAAAAATATCGAAAACAGTCTACCTTCCATAATGACAAGGCTACCATCCATTAGAGTAACAAAAATCTCGACAACAGACAATCTTCCATAATGAGAAGGCTACCATCCATTGGAGTAACAAAAATCTCGACAATAGACTACCTTCCATAATGACAAGGCTACCATCCATTGGAGTAACAAAAATATGAACAACGGACTACCTTCCATAGTGACAAGGCTACCATGCATTGGAGTAACAAAAATATGAAGAACATACTACCTTCCATAGTGACAAGGCTACCATCCATTGGAGTGACAGAAATCACAACGACAGACTACCTTCCATAATGACAAGGCTACCATCCATTGGAGTAACAAAAATATCGACAATAGACTACCTTCCATAATGAAAAGGCTACCATCCATTGGAATAACAAAAATCTAGAAAATAGTCTACCTTACATAATGACAAGTCTACCATCCATTAGAGTATCAAAAATCTCAACAACAGACAACCTTCCATAATGAGAAGGCTACCATCCACTGGAGTAACAAAAATCTGGACAACAGACTACCTTCCATAATGACAAGGCTACCATCCATTGGAGTAAAAAAAAATGAACAACAGAATACCTTCCATAGTTACAAGGCTACCATGCATTGGAGTAACTAAAATATCTACAATAGACTACGTTCCATAATTACAAGGATACCATCCATTAGAGTAACATAAATCACAACGACAGACTACCTTCCATAATGACATGGCTACCATCCAGTGTAGTAACAAAAATCTCGACAACATACTACCTTCCATATTGACAAGGCTACCATCCATTAGAGTAACAAAAATATCGGCAACAAACAACCTTCCATAATGAAAAGGCTACCATCCATTGGAGTAACAAATATCTCGACAAGAGACAACCTTCCAAAATGACAAGGCTACCATCCATTGGAGTAACAAATATCTCGATAATAGACTACCTTCCATAATGACAAGGCTACCATCCATTGGAGTAACAAAAATATGAACAACAGACTACCTTCCATATTGACAAGGCTACCATGCATTGGAGTAACAAAAATATCTACAATAGACTATGTTCCATAATGACAAGGCTACCAACCATTGTAGTAACCAAAATATCAACAACAGACTACCTTCCATAATGACAAGGCTATCATCCAGTGTAGTAACAAAAATCTCGACAACATACTACCTTCCATAATGACAAGGCTACCATCCATTAGAGTAACAAAAATATCGGCAACAGACAACCTTCCGTAATGAAAAGGCTACCATCCATTGGAGTAACAAATATCTCGACAATAGACTACCTTCGATAATGACAAGGCTACCATCCATTGTAGTAACAAAATTCTCGACAACAGACTACCTTCCATAATGACAAGGCTACCTTCCATTGGACTAACAATAATATGAACAACATACTACCTTCCATAGTGACAAGACTACCATCCATTGGAGTGACAGAAATCAAAACGACAGACTACCTTCCATATCGACAAGGCTAGCATCCATTGGAGTAACAAAAATCTCGACACGAAACTACCTTCCATAATGACAAGGCTACCATCCATTGAAGTAACAAAACTATCGACGATGGACTACCTTCCATAATGGCAAGGCTACAATCCACTGGAGTAACGAAAATATCGACAATAGACTACCTTCCCTAATGACAAGGCTACCATCCATTGGAATAACAAAAATATCGAAAACAGTCTACCTTCCATAATGACAAGGCTACCATCCATTAGAGTTACAAAAATCTCGACAATAGACAATCTTCCATAATGAGAAGGCTACCATCCATTGGAGTAACAAAAATCTCGACAATAGACTACCTTCCATAATGACAAGGCTACCATCCATTGGAGTAACAAAAATATGAACAACAGACTACCTTCCATAGTGACAAGGCTACCATGCATTGGAGTAACAAAAATCTCGAGAAGAGACAACCTTCCATAATGACAAGGCTACCATCCATTGGAGTAAAAAAATATAAACAACAGACTACCTTCCATAGTGACAAGGCTACCATCCATTGGAGTGACAGAAATCACAACGGCAGACTACCTTCCATAATGACAAGGCTACCATCCATTGGAGTAACCTAAATATCGACAACAGACTACCTTCCATAATGACAAGGCTACCATCAATTGGAATAACCAAAATCTCGAAAATAGTATACCTTCCATAATGACAAGGCTACCATCCATTAGAGTATCAAAAATATCAATAACAGTCAACCTTCCATAATGAGAAGGCTACCATCCATTGGAGTAACAAAAATCTCGACAATAGACTACCTTCCATAATGACAAGGCTACCATCCATTGGAGTAACAAAAATATGAACAACAGACTACCTTCCATAGTGACAAGGTTACCATGCATTGGAGTAACAAAAATATCTACAATAGACTACGTTCCATAATGACAAGGCTACCATCCATTGTAGTAACCAATATATCGACAACAGACTACCTTCCATCATGACAAGGCTACCATCCATTGTAGTAACAAAAATGTTGAGAACGGACTACCTTTTATAATGACAAGGCTACCATCTATTGGAGTAACAAAAATCTCGACAATAGACTACCTTCCATGATTACAAGGCTACCTTCCATTGGAGTAACAATAATATGAACAACAGGCTACCTTCCATAGTGACTAGGCTACCATACATTGGAGTGACAGAAATCACAACGACAGACTACCTCCCATAATGACAAGGCTACCATCCAATGGAGTAACAAAAATCTCGACAACAAACTACCTTCCATAATTACAAGGCTACAATCCATTGAAGTAACAAAAATCCCGGCCACAGACTACCTTCCATAATTACAAGGCTACCATCTATTGGAATAATAAAAATCTCGAGAACAGACTACCTTCCATATTGACAAGCCGACCATCCAATGGAATGACAAAAATCTCGACAACATTCTACCTTCCATAATGATAAGTCTACCATCCATTGGAGTAACAAAAATCTAGACAACAGACTACCTTCCATAATGACAAGGCTGCCATCCATTGGAGTAACAAAAATCTCGAAAACAGACTACCTTCAATAATGACAAGGCTACCATCCATTAGAGTAACACAAATTTCGACAAGAGACAACCTTCCGTAATGACAAGGCTACCATCCATTGGAGTAACAAAAATATGAACAACACACTACCTTCCATAGTGACAAGGCTACAATCCATTGGAGTGATAGAAATTTCAACGGCAGATTACCTTCCCTAATTACAAGGCTACCATCCATTGGAGTAACCTAAATATCGATAACAGACTACCTTCCATAATGACAAGGCTACCATCCATTGGAATAATAAAAATCATGAAAACAGACTACCTTCCATAATGACAAGGCTACCATCCATTAGAGTATCAAAATTTCGACAACAGACAACCTTCAATAATGAGAAGGCTACCATCCATTGGAGTAACAAAAATCTCGACAATAGACTACCTTCCATAATGACAAGGCTACCATCCATTGGAGTAACAAAAATATCAACAACAGACTACCTTCCATAGTGATAAGGCTACCATGCATTGGAGTAAAAAAATTATCTACAATAGACTATGTTCCATAATGACAAGGCTACCATCCATTGTAGTAACCAAAATATCGACAACAAACTACCTTCCATAATGACAAGGCTACCATCCATTATAGTAACAAAAATATCGGTAACAGACTACCTTCCATAATGACAAGTCTACAATCCATTAGAGTAACAAAAATCTCGACAATAGACAACCTTCCATAGTTACAAGGCTACCATCCATTGGAGTAACAAATATTTCGACAATAGACTACCTTCCATAATTACAAGGCTACCTTCCATTGGAGTAACAATAATATGAACAACAGACTACCTTCCATAGTGACAAGGCTACCATACATTGGAGTGACAGAAATCACAACGACAGACTACCTCCCATAATGACAAGGCTACCATCCAATGGAGTAACAAAAATCTCGACAACAAACTACCTTCCATAATGACAAGGCTACAATCCATTAAAATAACAAAAATCTCGGCCACAAACTACCTTCCATAATTAAAAGGCTACCATCTATTGGAATAATAAAAATCTCGAGAACAGACTACCTTCCATATTGACAAGCCGACCATCCAATGGAATGACAAAAATCTAGACAACATTCTACCTTCCATAATGATAAGTCTACCATCCATTGAAGTAACAAAAATCTCGACAACAAACTGCCTTCCATAATGACAAGGCTACCATCCATTGGAGTAACAAAAATCTCGAAAACAGACTACCTTCAATAATGACAAGGCTACCATCCATTAGAGTAACAAAAATCTCGACAAGAGATAACCTTCCATAATGACAAGGCTACCATCCATTGGAGTAACAAAAATATGAACAACACACTACCTTCCATAGTGACAAGGCTACCATCCATTGGAGTGACAAAAATTACAACGACAAACTACCTTCCCTAATGACAAGGCTATCATCCATTGGAGTAACCTAAATATCGATAACAGACTACCTTCCATAATGACAAGGCTACCATCGATTGGAATAATAAAAATCTTGAAAACAAACTACCTTCCATAATGACAAGGCTACCATCCATTAGAGTATCAAAAATCTCGACAACAGATAACCTTCAATATTGAGAAGGCTACCATCCATTGGAGTAACAAAAATCTCGACAATAGACTACCTTCCATAATGACAACGCTACCATCCATTGGAGTAACAAAAATATCAACAACAGACTACCTTCCATAGTGATAAGGCTACCATGCATTGGAGTAACAAAATTATCTACAATAGACTATGTTCCATAATGACAAGGCTACCATTAATTGTAGTAACCAAAATATCGACAACAAACTACCTTCCATAATGACAAGGCTACCATCCATTGTAGTAACAAAAATCTCGGTAACAGACTACCTTCCATAATGATAAGGCTACCATCCATTAGAGTAACAAAAATCTCGACAATAGACAACCTTCCATAGTTACAAGGCAACCATCCATTGGAGTAACAAATATCTCGACAATAGACGACCTTCCATAATGACAATGCTACCTTCCATTGGAGTAACAATAATATGAACAACATACTACTTTCCATAGTGTCAAGGCTACCATACATTGGAGTGACAGAAATCACAACGACAGACTACCTCCCATAATGACAAGGCTACCATCCAATGGAGTAACAAAAATCTCGACAACAAACTACCTTCCATAATGACAAGGCTACAATCCATTGAAGTAACAAAAATCTCGGCCACATAATACCTTCCATAATTACAAGGCTACCATCTATTGGAATAATAAAAATCTCGAGAACAGACTACCTTCCATATTGAAAAGCCGACCATCCAATGGAATGACAAAAATCTCGACAACATTCTACCTTCCATAATGATAAGTCTACCATCCATTGAAGTAATAAAAATCTAGACAACAGACTACCTTCCATAATGACAAGGCTACAATCCATTGGAGTAACAAAAATCTCGAAAACAGACTACCTTCAATAATGACAAGGCTACCATCCATTAGAGTAACAAAAATCTCGACAAGAGATAACCTTCCATAATGACAAGGCTACCATCCATTGGAGTAACAAAAATATGAACAACACACTACCTTCCATAGTGACAAGGCTGTCATCCATTGGAGTGACAAAAATTACAACGGCATACTACCTTCCCTAATTACAAGGCTACCATCTATTGGAGTAACCTAAATATCGATAACAGACTACCTTCCATAATGACAAGGCTACCATCCATTGGAATAATAAAAATCTTGGAAACAAACTACCTTCCATAATGATAAGGCTACCATCCATTAGAGTATCAAAAATCTCGACAACAGACAACCTTCAATAATGAGAAGGCTACCATCCATTGGAGTAACAAAAATCTCGACAATAGACTACCTTCCATAATGACAATGCTACCATCCATTGGAGTAACAAAAATATCAACAACAGACTACCTTCCATAGTGATAAGGCTACCATGCATTGGAGTAACAAAATTATCTACAATAGACTATGTTCCATAATGACAAGGCTACCATCCATTGTAGTAACCAAAATATCGAGAACAAACTACCTTCCATAATTACAAGGCTACCATCCATTGTAGTAACAAAAATCTCCGTAACAGACTACCTTCCATAATGACAAGGCTACCATCCATTAGAGTAACAAAAATCTCGACAA
The DNA here is from genome assembly GCA_948472305.1 of Vicia faba. NCBI lineage: Eukaryota > Viridiplantae > Streptophyta > Magnoliopsida > Fabales > Fabaceae > Vicia > Vicia faba. Next base: position 758,901,396 of record OX451738.1, read on the forward strand.
TAGACAACCTTCCATAGTTACAAGGCTACCATCCATTGGAGTAACAAATATATCGACAATAGACTACCTTCCATAATGACAAGGCTACCATCCATTGGAGTAACAAAAATCTCGACAATAGACTACCTTCCATAATGACAAGGCTATGATCCATTGGAGTAACAAAAATATGAACAACAGACTACCTTTCATAATGACAAGGCTACCATCCATTGAAGTAACAAAAATCTCGGCCAAATACTACCTTCCATAATTACAAGGCTACCATCTATTGGAATAAGTAAAATCTCGAGAACAGACTACCTTCCATATTGACAAGCCTACCATCCAATGGAATGACAAAAATCTCGACAACATTCTACCTTCCATAATGATAAGTCTACCATCCATTGGAGTAACAAAAATCTCGAGAATAGACTACCTTCCATAATTACAAGGCTACGATCCATTAGAGTAACAAAAATCTCGAAAACAAACTACCTTCCATAATGACAAGGCTACCATCCATTAGAGTAACAAAAATCTTGACAAGAGATAACTTCCATAATGACAAGGCTACCATCAATTGGAGTAACAAATATCTCGACAATAGACTACCTTCCATAATGACAAGGCTACCATCCATTGGAGTAACAAAAATAGGAACAACAGACTACCTTCCATAGTGACAAGGCTACCATCCATTAAAGTGACAGAAATCACAACAGCAGACTACCTTCCATAATGACAAGGCTACCATCCATTGGAGTAACCTAAATATCGATAATAGACTACCTTCCATAATGACAAGGCTACCATCCATTGGAATAATAAAAATCTTGAAAACAAACTACCTTCCATAATGACAAGGCTACCATCCATTAGAGTATCAAAAATATCGACAACAGACAACCTTCAATAATGAGAAGGCTACCATCCTTTGGAGTTACAAAAATCTCGACAATAGACTACCTTCCATAATGACAACGCTACCATCCATTGGAGTAACAAAAATATCAACAACAGACTACCTTCAATAGTGATAAGGCTACCATGCATTGGAGTAACAAAATTATCTACAATAGACTATGTTCCATAATGACAAGGCTACCATTAATTGTAGTAACCAAAATATCGACAACAAACTACCTTCCATAATGACAAGGCTACCATCAATTGTAGTAACAAAAATCTCGGTAACAGACTACCTTCCATAATGATAAGGCTACCATCCATTAGAGTAACAAAAATCTCGACAATAGACAACCTTCCATAGTTACAAGGCTACCATCCATTGGAGTAACAAATATCTCGACAATAGACGACCTTCCATAATGACAATGCTACCTTCCATTGGAGTAACAATAATATGAACAACATACTAACTTCCATAGTGACAAGGCTACCATACATTGGAGTGACAGAAATCACAACGACAGACTACCTCCCATAATGACAAGGCTACCATCCAATGGAGTAACAAAAATCTCGACAACAAACTACCTTCCATAATGACAAGGCTACAATCCATTGAAGTAACAAAAATCTCGGCCACAGACTACCTTCCATAATTACAAGGCTACCATCTATTGGAATAATAAAAATCTCGAGAACAGACTACCTTCCATATTGAAAAGCCGACCATCCAATGGAATGACAAAAATCTCGACAACATTCTACCTTCCATAATGATAAGTCTACCATCCATTGAAGTAATAAAAACCTAGACAACAGACTACCTTCCATAATGACAAGGCTACCATCCATTGGAGTAACAAAAATCTCGAAAACAGACTACCTTCAATAATGACAAGGCTACCATCCATTAGAGTAACAAAAATCTCGACAAGAGATAACCTTCCATAATGACAAGGCTACCATCCATTGGAGTAACAAAAATATGAACAACACACTACCTTCCATATTGACAAGGCTGTCATCCATTGGAGTGACAAAAATTACAACGACATACTACTTTCCCTAATTACAAGGCTACCATCTATTGGAGTAACCTAAATATCGATAACAGACTACCTTCCATAATGACAAGGCTACCATCCATTGGAATAATAAAAATCTTGGAAACAAACTACCTTCCATAATGACAAGGCTACCATCCATTAGAGTATCAAAAATCTCGACAACAGACAACCTTCAATAATGAGAAGGCTACCATCCATTGGAGTAACAAAAATCTCGACAATAGACTACCTTCCATAATGACAATGCTACCATCCATTGGAGTAACAAAAATATCAACAACAGACTACCTTCCATAGTGATAAGGCTACCATGCATTGGAGTAACAAAATTATCTACAATAGACTATGTTCCATAATGACAAGGCTACCATCCATTGTAGTAACCAAAATATCGACAACAAACTACCTTCCATAATTACAAGGCTACCATCCATTGTAGTAACAAAAATCTCGGTAACAGACTACCTTCCATAATGACAAGGCTACCATCCATTAGAGTAACAAAAATCTCGACAATAGACAACCTTCCATAGTTACAAGGCTACCATCCATTGGAGTAACAAATATCTCGACAATAGACTACCTTCCATAATGACAAGGCTACCATCCATTGGAGTAACAAAAATCTCGACAATAGACTACCTTCCATAATGACAAGGCTATGTTCCATTGGAGTAACAAAAATATGAACAACAGACTACATTTCATAATGACAAGGCTACCATCCATTGAAGTAACAAAAATCTCGGCCAAATACTACCTTCGATAATTACAAGGCTACCATCTATTGGAATAAGTAAAATCTCGAGAACAGACTACCTTCCATATTGACAAGCCTACCATCCAATGGAATGACAAAAATCTCGACAACATTCTACCTTCCATAATGATAAGTCTACCATCCATTGGAGTAACAAAAATCTCGAGAACAGACTACCTTCCATAATTACAAGGCTACGATCTATTAGAGTAACAAAAATCTCGAAAACAAACTACCTTCCATAATGACAAGGCTACCATCCATTAGAGTAACAAAAATCTTGACAAGAGATAACTTCCATGATGACAAGGCTACCATCCATTGGAGTAACAAATATCTCGACAATAGACTACCTTCCATAATGACAAGGCTACCATCCATTGGAGTAACAAAAATAGGAACAACAGACTACCATCCATAGTGACAAGGCTACCATCCATTAAAGTGACAGAAATCACAACAGCAGACTACCTTCCATAATGACAAGGCTACCATCCATTGGAGTAACCTAAATATCGATAATAGACTACCTTCCATAATGACAAGGCTACCATCCATTGGAATAATAAAAATCTTGAAAACAAACTACCTTCCATAATGACAAGGCTACCATCCATTAGAGTATCAAAAATATCGACAACAGACAACCTTCAATAATGAGAAGGCTACCATCCTTTGGAGTAACAAAAATCTCGACAACATTCTACCTTCCATAATGACAAGACTACCATCCATTGGAGTAACAAAAATATGAATAACAGACTACCTTCCATAGTGATAAGGCTACCATGCATTGGAGTAACAAAATTATCTACAATAGACTAAGTTCCATAATGACAAGGCTACCATCCAGTGGAGTAACCAAAATATCGACAACAGACTACCTTCCATAATGACAAGGCCACCATCCATTGTAGTAACAAAAATCTCGACGACAGACTACCTTCCATACTAACAAGGCTACAATTCATTAGAGTAACAAAAATATCGACAACAGACTACCTTCCATAATGACAAGGCTACCATCCATTGGAATAACAAAAATTTCAACAACAAACTACCTTTCACAATGAAAAGGCTACCATCCATTGGAGTAACAAAAACGTCGACAACAGACTATGTTCCATAATGAGAAGGCTACAATCCATTGGAGTAACAAAATTCTCGACAACAGACTACCTTCCATAATGACAAGGATACCATCCATTGGAGTAACAAAAATCTCGGCAACAGACTACCTTCCGTAATAACAAGGCAACCATCTATTGGAATAACAAAAATCTCGAGAACAGACTATCTTCCATAATGACAAGGCTACCATCCAATGGAATGACAAAAATCGCGACAACATTCTACCTTCCATAATGATAAGTCTAGCATCCATTGGAGTAACAAAAATCTCGACAACAGACTACCTTCCATAATGACAAGGATACCATCTATTGGAATAACAAAAATCTCGAGAACATACTACTTTCAATAATGTCAAGGCTACCATACATTGTAGTAACAAAAATCTCAACAACAGACTACATTCGATAATAACAAGGCTACCATCCATTAGCGTAATAAAAATCTCGACAATAGACAACCTTCCATAATGACAAGGCTACGATCCATTGGAGTAACAAAAATCTCAACAATAGACTACCTTCCATAATGACAAGGCTACCTTCCATTGGAGTAACAAAAATATGAACAATAGACTACCTTCCATAGTGACAAGGCTACCATCCATTGGAGTGACAAATCACAACGATAGACTTCCTTCCATAATGACAAGGCTAGCATCCATTGGAGTAACAAAAATCTTGACAACAAACTACCTTCCATAATGACAAGGCTACCATCCATTGAAGTAACAAAAATCTCGATGACAGACTACCTTCCATAATTGCAAGGCTACCATCCATTGGAGTAACAAAAATATCGACAACAGACTACCGTCCATAATGACAAGGCTACCATCCATTGGAAGAACAAAATCTTGACAACAAACTACCTTCCATAATGACAAGGCTACCATCCATTAGAGTATCAAAAATATCGACAACAAACAACCTTCAATAATGAGAAGGCTACCATCCTTTGGAGTAACAAAAATCTAGACAATAGACTACCTTCCATAATGACAAGACTACCATCCATTGGAGTAAAAAAAATATGAACAACAGACTACCTTCCATAGTGATAAGGCTACCATGCATTGGAGTAACAAAATTATCTACAATAGACTAAGTTCCATAATGACAAGGCCACCATCCATTGTAGTAACCAAAATATCGACAACAGACTAAATTCGATAATAACAAGGCTACCATCCATTAGCGTAACAAAAATCTCGACAATAGACAACCTTCCATAATGACAAGGCTACGATCCATTGGAGTAACAAAAATCTCAACAATAGACTACCTTCCATAATGACAAGGCTACCTTCCATTGGAGTAACAAAAATATGAACAATAGACTACCTTCCATAGTGACAAGGCTACCATCCATTGGAGTGACAGAAATCACAACGATAGACTACCTTCCATTGGAGTAACAAAAATATGAACAATAGACTACCTTCCATAGTGACAAGGCTACCATCCATTGGAGTGACAGAAATTACAACGATAGACTACCTTCCATAATGACAAGGCTAGCATCCATCGGAGTAACAAAAATCTTGACAACAAACTACCTTCCATAATGACAAGGCTACCATCCATTGAAGTAACAAAAATCTCGATGACAGACTACCTTCCATAATTGCAAGGCTACCATCCATTGGAGTAACCTAAATATCGACAACAGACTACCTTCCATAATGACAAGGCTACCATCCATTGGAATAATAAAAATCTTGACAACAAACTACCTTCCATAATGACAAGGCTACCATCCATTGAAGTAACAAAAATCTCGATGACAGACTACCTTCCATAATTGCAAGGCTAACATCCATTGGAGTAACCAAAATATCGACAACAGACTACCTTCCATAATGACAAGGCTATCATCCATTGGAATAATAAAAATCTTGAAAACAAACTACCTTCCATAATGACAAGGCTACCTTCCAATTGAGTAACAAAAATATGAACAATAGACTACCTTCCATAGTGACAAGGCTACCATCCATTGGAGTGACAGAAATCACAACGATAGACTACCTTCCATAATGACAAGGCTACCATCCATTGGAAGAACAAAATCTTGACAACAAACTACCTTCCATAATGACAAGGCTACCATCCATTGGAGTAAAAATATTATCGACAACAGACTATGTTCCATAATGACAAGGCTACAATCCATTGGAGTAACAAAATTCTCGACAACAGACTACCTTCCATAATGACAAGGATACCATCCATTGGAGTAACAAAAATCTCGGCAACAGACTACCTTCCATAATGACAAGGTGACCATCTATTGGAATAACAAAAATCTCGAGAACAGACTACCTTCCATAACGACAAGGCTACCATCCAATGGAATGACAAAAATCTCGACAACATTCTACCTTCCATAATGATAAGTCTACCATCCATTGGAGTAACAATAATCTCGACAACAGACTACCTTCCAATATGACAAGGATACCATCTATTGGAATAACAAAAATCTCGAGAACAGACTACCTTCCATAATGACAAGGCTGCCATCCAATGGAATAACCAAAATCTCGACAATAGACTACCTTCCATAATGACAAGGCTACCATCCATTGGAGTAACAAAAATATGAACAACAAACTACCTTCCATAGTGACAAGGCTACCATGCATTGGAGTAACAAAAATATCTACAATTGACTACGTTCCATAATGACAAGGCTACCATCACTTGTAGTAACCAAAATATCGAAAACAGACTACCTTCCATAATGACAAGGATTCCATCCATTGTGGTAACAAAAATCTCGACAACAGACTACCTTCCATAATGACAAGGCTACAATCCATTAGAGTAACAAAAATCTCGAAAATAGACAACCTTCCATAATGACAAGGCTACCATCCATTGGAGTAACAAATATCTCGACACCAGACTACCTTCCATAATGACAAGGCTACCATTCATTGGAGTAACAAAAATATCGACAACAGACTACCTTCCATAATGACAAGGCTACCATCCATTGGAATAACAAAAATATGAACCACAGACTACCTTCCATAATGACAAGGCTACCATCCATTGGAGTAACAAAATTATCGACAACATACTACCTTCCATAATGACAAAGATATCATCCATTGAAGTAACAAAAATCTCGGCAACAGACTACCTTCCATAATGAGAAGGCGACCATCTATTGGAATAACAAAAATCTCGAGAACAGACTACCTTCCATAATGACAAGGCTACCATCCAATGGAATGACAAAAATCTCGACAACATTCTACCTTTCATAATGATAAGTCTACCATCCATTGGAGTAACAAAAATCTCGACAACAGACTACCTTCCATAATGAAAAGGATACCATCTATTGGAATAACAAAAATCTCGAGAACATACTACCTTCCATAATGACAAGGCTACCATCCATTGGAGTAACAAAAATCTCGACAACAGACTACCTTCTATAATGACAAGGATACCATCCATTGGAGTAAAAAAAATATTGACAACAGACTACCTTCCATAATGACAAGGCTACCATCCATTGGAATAACAAAAATCTCGATAACAAACTACCTTCCATAATGACTAGGATACCATCCATTGGAGTAACAAAAGCATCAACGACAGACTATGTTCCATAAAGACAAGGATACAATCCATTGGAGTAACAAAATTCTCGACAACATACTACTTTCCATAATGACAAGGATATCATCCATTGAAGTAACAAAAGTATCGGCAACAGACTACCTTCCATAATGAGAACGCGACCATCTATTGGAATAACAAAAATCTCAAGAACAGACTACCTTCCATAATGACAAGGCTACCATCCAATGGAATGACAAAAATCTCGACAACATTCTACCTTCCATAATGATAAGTCTACCATCCATTGGAGTAACAAAAATCGCGACAACAGACTACCTTCCATAATGACAAGGATACCATGTATTGGAATAACAAAAATCTCGAGAATAGACTACCTTCCATAATGACAAGGCTACCATCCAATGGAATAACAAAAATCTCGACAATAGACTACCTTCCATAATGACAAGAATACCATCCATTGGAGTAACAAAAATATGAACAACAGACTACCTTCCATAGTGACAAGGCTACCATGCATTGGAGTAACAAAAATATCTACAATTGACTACGTTCCATAATGACAAGGCTACCATCACTTGTAGTAACCAAAATATCGAAAACAAACTACCTTCCATAATGACAAGGATACCATCCATTGTAGTAACAAAAATCTCGACAATAGACTACTTTCCATAATGACAAGGCTATCATCCATTAGAGTAACAAAAATCTCAAAAATAGACAACCTTCCATAATGACAAGGCTACCATCCATTGGAGTAACAAATATCTCGACAACAGACTACCTTCCATAATGACAAGGCTACAATTCATTGGAGTAACAAAAATATCGACAACAGACTACCTTCCATAATGACAAGGCTACCATCCATTGGAATAACAAAAATCTCGACAACAAACTACCTTCCATAATGATAAGGCTACCATCCATTGGAGTAACAAAATTACGGACAACATACTACCTTCCATAATGACAAGGATACCATCCATTGGAGTAACAAAAATCTCAGCAACAAATTACCTTCCATAATAACAAGGCAACCATCTATTGGAATAACAAAAATCTCGAGAACAGACTACCTTCCATAATGACAAGGCTACCATCCAATGGAATGACAAAAATCTCGACAACATTGTACCTTCCATATTTGTGATTCTACAATCCATTGGAGTAACAAAAATCTCGACAACAGACTACCTTCCATAATGACAAGGATACCATCTATTGGAATAACAAAAATCTCGAGAACATACTACCTTCCATAATGACAAGGCTCCCATCCATTGGAGTAACAAAAATCTCGACAACAGACTACCTTCTATAATGACAAGGATACCATCCATTGGAGTAACAAAAATATTGACAACAGACTACCTTCCATAATGACAAGGCTACCATCCATTGGAATAACAAAAATCTCGACAAAAAACTACCTTCCATAATGACAAGGATACCATCCATTGGAGTAACAAAAGCATCGACAACAGACTATGTTCCATAAAGACAAGGATACAATCCATTGGAGTAACAAAATTCTCGACAACATACTACCTTCCATAATGACAAGGATATCATCCATTGAAGTAACAAAAGTCTCGGTAACAGACTACCTTCCATAATGAGAAGGCGACCATCTATAGGAATAACAAAAATCTCGAGAACATACTACCTTCCATAATGACAAGGCTACCATCCAATGGAATGACAAAAATCTCGACAACATTCTACCTTCCATAATGATAAGTCTACCATCCATTGGAGTAACAAAAATCGCGACAACAGACTACCTTCCATAATGACAAGGATACCATCTATTGGAATAACAAAAATCTCGAGAATAGACTACCTTCCATAATGACAAGGCTACCATCCAATGGAATAACAAAAATCTCGACAATAGACTACCTTCCATAATGACAAGGATACCATCCATTGGAGTAACAAAAATCTGAACAACAGACTACCTTCCATAGTGACAAGGCTACCATGCATTGGAGTAACAAAAATATCTACAATAGACTACCTTCCATAATGACAAGACTACCATCCATTGTAGTAACAAAAATCTCGACAACTGACTACCTTCCATAATGACAAGGCTACCATCCATTAGTTTAACAAAAATCTCGACAATAGACAACCTTCCATAATTACAAGGCTAGCATCCATTGGAGTAACAAATATCTCGACAACAGACTACCTTCCATAATGACAAGGCTACAATTCATTGGAGTAACAAAAATTTCGACAACAGACTACCTTCCATAATGACAAGGCTACCATCCATTGGAATAACAAAAATCTCGACAACAAACTACCTTCCATAATGACAAGGCTACCATCCATTGGAGTAACAAAAATCTCGGCAACAGACTACCTTCCATAATAACAAGGCAACCATCTATTGGAATAACAAAAATCTCGAGAACAGACTACCTTCCATAATGACAAGGCTACCATCCAATGGAATGACAAAAATCTCGACAACATTCTACCTTCCATAATTGTGAATCTACAATCCATTGGAGTAACAAAAATCTCGACAACAGACTACCTTCCATTATGACAAGGATACCATCTATTGGAATAACAAAAATCTCGAGAACAAACTACCTTCCTTAATGTCAAGGCTACCATCCATTGTAGTAACAAAAATCTCGACAACAGACTACCTTCGATAATAACAAGGCTACCATCCATTAGAGTAACAAAAATATTGACAACAGACTACCTTCCATAATGACAAGGCTACCATCCATTGGAATAACAAAAATCTCGACAACAAACTACCTTCCATAATGACAAGGATACCATCCATTGGAGTAACAAAAGCATCCACAACAGACTATGTTCCATAATGACAAGGCTAGAATCCATTAGAGTAACAAAATTCTCGACAACATACTACCTTCCAGAATGACAAGGATATCATCCATTGAAGTAACAAAAATCTCGGCAACAGACTACCTTCCATAACGAGAAGGCGACCATCTATTGGAATAACAAAAATCTCGAGAACAGACTACCTTCCATAATGACAACGCTACCATCCAATGGAATGACAAAAATCTCGACAACATTCTACCTTCCATAATGATAAGTCTACCATCCATTGGAGTAAGAAAAATCACGACAATAGACTACCTTCCATAATGACAAGGATACCATCTATTGGAATAAAAAAAATCTCGAGAATAGACTACCTTCCATAATGACAAGGCTATCATCCAATGGAATAACAAAAATCTCGACAATAGACTACCTTCCATAATAACAAGGCTACCATCCATTGGAGTAACAAAAATATGAACAACAGACTACCTTCCATAGTGACAAGGCTACCATGCATTGGAGTAACAAAAATATCTACAATAGACTATGTTCCATAATGACAAGGCTACCATCCATTATAGTAACCAAAACATCGACAACAAACTACCTTCCATAATGACAAGGCTACCATCAATTGTAGTAACAAAAATCTCGACAACAGACTACCTTCCATAATGACAAGGCTACCATCCATTAGAGTAACAAAAATCTCGACAATAGACAACCTTCCATAATGACAAGGCTACCAGCCATTGGAGTAACAAATATCTCGACAACAGACTACCTTCCATAATGACAAGGATACCATCCATTGAAGTAACAAAAATCTCGATGATAGACTACCTTCCATAATGACAAGGCTACAATCCATTGGAGTAACAAAAATATCGATAACAGACTACCTTCCATAATGACAAGGATACCATCCATTTGAGTAACAAAAACATCGACAACAGACTATGTTCCATAATGACAAGGCTACAATGCATTGGAGTAACAAAATTCTCGACAACATACTACCTTTCATAATGACAAGGATATCATCCATTGAAGTAACAAAAATCTCGGCAACAGACTACCTTCTATAATGACAAGGCTACCATCTATTGGAATAACAAAAATCTCGAGAACAAACTATCTTCCATAATGACAAGGCTACCATCCAATGGAATGACAAAAATATCGACAACATTCTACCTTTCATAATGATAAGTCTCCATCCATTGGAGTAACAAAAATCTCGACAACAGACTACCTTCCATAATGAAAAGTGTGATCGGTGGATTTAGAACTGACTGTTTAACGCTGGTTCGTGAAATGTCGCGGAAGCAAGAGTCGCCACCGTCTTTTATGTTCTCCAACATGGAAAGGACAAAAGCACAGCAAAATTCCTTCTTTGAGATGTCTCTCGGTTCGGGAGGTAGATTTATAGAAAGGGAAGGTGTTAGCACCCTTTCAATCCATGGTTATCAATGGGCTCTTAGATACTTGCTCATTGTGTTTTCAAAAGTGTTTGCTTTTCAATTGTGAGTGGGTTTGAAAAAGTTTCGTTTAAAGATTTCAGAATGACTCTTGTATCAGTCCTCAAGAGTATTTGAAAAATTATTTTGAAAGCTTTTTGAAAGTGTCGGTGTGAAAAGAATTTTGATTTGTTTTTGAATAGAGCAAGTATCTACGAGTCATCTACCTACCCTAAGGAATTAAGCTGGGTAAATGTCCTTAAGGTAGTGCCATCCCACCATTGAGAGGTAGGTAGCACCACTGTTGGAGGTTTTCGGGTCAATTTGTTTGCAGGGACAGTGTGGTCACCCGAGCAGCAGTAGGACACCTTAGAAGCTACCCTTATGCCCTTGATCCTTTTTTAATCCGAGGCAACCGTTTCGAGGCAACTGGATCATGGACATAAGGACTTACTAAAACGTCCTATACTCGACGACCACATTTCGAAGGCAAGGAAACAGGTGAGGCGTACCCTAGAAGTGGTGTGTGAATTTGTGTGTTGTTTTCATGTCAATATTTATCTTTGATCAGGGCATTGGTGAGCTACGAGTTATTTTTAATTTAGCCTTACATTCTTTCATGCGATTAGAATTTAAAAGTGCGGAAATTTAAATGCGGAAAGTAAAATCCTACGCTATTACAAGGCGCAGGTCTATACATCGCCAAATTAGAAAGACCCGTTTTAATAAAAATGCGGAAAGTAAAAGACCTAATTACTATTACAAGCCTTAAACAGTTACATAATATTCAAAAGAAAATAAATTCGCGAAAAGAAATTAGAATCGAATGTCCGAGGGTTTTGACCCTTTTAAAATTAAATTGAAATTAAAGACTTGATTAATTATTTAATAAAAGAAAGAAATTATTTTTATGTTTTTTTGTATTTATGAAAATAAAGAAAATTAAAATTAAAAGGAAACCCTAATTCTAAGTCTATTTTAATTATTAAAGAAAATTGGGGGGTGTCTTGCCCATTTGGAGGTTTTTGTGAAGTAATTTGGCCCAAAAGACAAGGCCTGGCTTGACTTTTCCTGCTTGAGTGCGTGTCCATTGACTGAGGTACATGGTAGGACTCCTTTTGTAGCCTTCAGATTGATCCTTACGTCCACTTGGCAGGCACAGGCATAGGCGTGCATAGTGAACCTTTGGTTGAATGCTGCATAGGAATACATTGAGACAAAATTTATGAATTAAGTGGGGGACCTGGGAATCGAACCCAGGTCCCAATACCTGCAAGACAACTCACCCACCAACTGAGCTAATGCGCGCGTTTGTAATATTAGTGGAACACAAATAATATGTATGAAAAAACAACATTATGCTGAAACAATCAAAAAACGCGCCAACGTTTAAACCTCCCAATCATGCAATGACACGCTAGCCTTCTTCTTCATTTATCTATAAATAAAAAAACAAGTAGCAGGGGTTTTAAACCCCCACTAAATGAAAACTGCAAAAATAGCGATTAGAACATGGACAAATATAAAAAGGGCGCGAGGTATTGGTTTGCTTCGTCTTGATACGACGAATTCAATGGCATAGGTTTTAAGGGCGAATTTTTCCATATGTGAGAACCCCTAATTCGGAGCTTCTGAAACCCTAGGTTTCATCCATGGCAGATTTGGATACAAGCATCATTAGTTCAATTAAATATTACCAATAGCTTCAAAACATCATTGTTAGTGTAAATCAACACATAAAACACATGAATAATGCATGGAAATCAAAAATCGATTATGGACATGTTTGTGCCAAACGCGATGCTGTTCTACCGTTTCTTTGAGTGTGGAAGCGTGTTCTTGATTGTAATCAATTCCTGGAAGGTCCAGCAACGCAATGGAATACTTGTTATGCTTTGAGATGCCCTACAAATATAATTTCAGATTCCAAAATTTTGATGAAAAGTTGCAATTTGGTTCTATGGTTTTGAGCAGTTTTTCGTGTATGTATCAATTAGGTTTAGTCTTGTATATGTATCTGAACGTGATTAGGTCAAGAAAAGAAGCCGAAGGTCCATCCATTCATGTTTTGAAGATTTGCTTTTCAATTATATCAATTTCAATCTTTTTCCATTGAAACCATTGTCAATCATGGAGAATCTTTCCTTTTTGGATGAGAAACGATTTTCCACCTTGCCCTAGTTTGATTTGCTGCACAAAAAAGATTTAAAACCATGATTTGATATTTTTCTCATATTTAAATCTAATTAAATGAATTAATAAGATTAAAAATTCAATTAATTAACTAAAAATAAGAAAATAAATCCCTTTGAACTTAATGGGTCGTGCATATGCTTTTGGTAATGATTCATGGAAGAATTTGAGGCCCATTAGCATTTTTGAAGCTTTTGAAGCAAAGTTGACTTTTCAAAATTCCCAAAAACTTCACAACTTCTACAAGGCATATCTTGCTCAATTTTGAAGATATGATCATTCTCTTTGACATTTTGGAAAGTTCTTGAAGTCCTTTAACCAATGCATTTGGTCCCATGTCATTTTGATTTACCAATCTCAAGTTATGGTCTTTGACTTAAAGTGCCTTTTTGTTGACTTTTGAAAATGACCTATAATGTTGAAATTGATAACTTTTTGTGAGAGCATTTCTTGGACTTGGAGTGTGAAGATGAGTTGTAGGAAATGTAATTCTCTTCAAAATGAGATTTGGATGGGATTTTTCTGATAAAACATGAAGAAGTTATGCCTTGGTCAATTTGCAGTTGACTTTTCAGCTATCCAAAAATAACAACTTTTTGCATCTTGAGACTTTTAGAGCCATGCTTAGAGAATCATGATCAAGAATTGATAAAATGATGTTTGTGGCTTCAAAATAAGATGTTGGCCAAAATTTTTGACTTTTGACTGTCAAATGACCATTTTGCCCCTGTAGTTGACTGTGAAGCATTTAGGGTTTTTGACTGTGCAATTTGATGTTGTGAGTCTTGAAACTTGACATATGGATGCTTGACAATGTATGTAGGCATATGTGACTTGATTGGACCCTTGGGAACCTCAATTTCTTTGCAAGAACCAAAACCCTAATTTTGACTGTGTTAGGAGGCAATTGGACTGTGCAACCCTTGAAGAATATGGGAGGGCAAATTTTGGGGTACAACAAAAAGGATACCATCTATTGGAATAAAAAAAATCTCGAGAACATACTACCTTACATAATGACAAGGCTACCATCCATTGGAGTTACAAAAATCTCGACAACAGACTACCTTATATAATGACAAGGATACCATCCATTGGAGTAACAAAAATATTGACAACAAACTAACTTCCATAATAACAAGGCTACCATCCATTGGAATAACAAAAATCTAGACAACAAACTACCTTCCATAATGACAAGGATACCATCCATTGGAGTAACAAAAGCATCGACAACAGACTATGTTCCATAATGACAAGGCTACAATCCATTGGAGTAACAAAATTCTCGACAACATACTACCTTCCATAATGACAAGGATATCATCAATTGAAGTAACAAAAATCTCGGCAACAGACTACCTTCTATAATGACAAGGCTACCATCTATTGGAATAACAAAAATCTCGAGAACAGACTACCTTCCATAATGACAAGGCTACCATCCAATGGAATGACAGAAATCTCTACAACATTCTACCTTTCATAATGATAAGTCTACCATCCATTGGAGTAACAAAAATCGCGACAACTGACTACCTTCCATAATGACAAGGCTACCATCCATGGGAGTAACAAAATTATCGACAACACACTACCATCCATAATAATAATGATACAATCCATTGGAGTAACAAAAATCTCGACAACAAACTACCTTCTATAATGAAAAGACTACCATCCATTGGAGTAACAAAAATCTCGTCAACAAACTACCTTCCATAATGACTAGGCTACCATCCATTGGAGTAACAAAAATATCTACAATAGACTATGTTCCATATTTACAAGGCTACCATCCATTGTAGTAACCAAAATCTCGACAACAGACTACCTTCCATAATGACAAGACTACCATCCATTGTAGTAACAAAAATCTCGACAACAGACTACCTGCCATAATGACAAGGCTACCATCCATTGGAGCAACAAAAATCTCGAAAACAAACTACCTTCCAAAATGACAAGGCTACCATCCATTGTAGTAATAAAAATCTCGACAACAGACTACCTTCCATAATGACAAGGCTACCATCCATTGGAGTAACAAAAATCTCGAAAATAGACTACCTTCCAAAATGACAAAGCTACCATCCATTAGAGTAACAAAAATCTCAACAAAAGACAACCTTCCAAATTGCAAGGCTACCATCCATTGGAGTAACAAAAATATGAACAACAGACTACCTCCCATAGTGACAAAGCTACCATCCATTGGAGCGACATAAATCACAGCGACAGACTACCTTCCATAATGACAAGGCTAGCATCCATTGGAGTAACAAAAATCTCGACAACAAACTACCTTCTATAATGACAAGGCTACCATCCATTGAAGTAACAAAATCTCGATGATAGACTACCTTCCATAATGACCAGGCTACAATTCGTTGGAGTAACAAAAATCTCGACAACAAACTACCTTCTATAATGACAAGGCTACCATCCATTGAAGTAACAAAAATCTCGACGACAGACTACCTTCCATAATGACCAGGCTACAATTCATTGGAGTAAAAAAAATATCGACAACAGACTACCTTCCAAAATGACAAGGCTACCATCCATTGGAATAACAAAAATCTTGACAACAAACTACCTTCCATAAGGACAAGGTTACCATCCATTGGAGTAACAAAAACATCGACAACAGACTATGTTCCATAATGACAAGGCTACAATCCATTGGAGTAACAAAATTCTCGACAACATACTTCCTTCCATAATGACAAGGATATCGTCCATTGCAGTAACAAAAATCTCGGCAACAGACTACCTTCTATAATTACAAGGCTACCATCCATTGGAGTAATAAAAATCTCGACAACCGACTACCTTCCATAATGACAAGGCTACCATCCATTTGAGTAACAAAATATCTACAATAGACTATTTTCCATAATTACAAGGCTACCATCCATTGTAGTAACAAAAATCTCGACAACAGACTACCTTCCATAATGACAAGGCTAGCATCCATTGGAGTAACAAAAATCTCGACAACAAAATACCATCCATAATGACACGACTACCAACCATTGAAGTAATAAAAATCTCAACAATAGACAACCTTCCATAATGACAAGGATACCATCCATTGGAGTAACAAAAATATTGACAACAGACTACCTTCCATAATGACAAGGCTACCATCCATTGGAATAACAAAAGTCTCGACAACATACTTCCTTCCATAATGACAAGGCTACCATCCATTTGAGTAACAAAAATATCTACAATAGACTATGTTCCATAATTTCAAGGCTTCCATCCATTGTAGTACCCAAAATCTCGACAACAGACTACCTTCCATAATGACAAGGCTACCATCCATTGGAGTAACAAAAACATCGACAAGAGACTACGTTCCATAATGACAAGGCTACCATCCATTGGAGTAACAAAATTATTGACAAAAGACTACCATCCATAATGATAATGATACAATCCATTGGAGTAACAAAAATCTTGACAACAAACTACCTTCTATAACGACAAGGCTACCATCCTATGGAGTAACAAAAATCTCGACAACAAACTACCTTCCATAATGACAAGGCTACCATCTATTGGAGTAACAAAAACATCGACAAGAGACTACGTTCCATAATGACAAGGCTACCATCCATTGGAGTAACAAAATTATTGACAAAAGACTACCATCCATAATGATAATGATACAATCCATTGGAGTAACAAAAATCTCGACATCAAACTACCTTCTATAACGACAAGGCTACCATCCATTGGAGTAACAAAATTATTGACAACAAACTACCTTCCATAATTACTAGGCTACCTCCCATTGGAGTAACAAAGATATCGAGAACGGACTAACTTCCATAATGATGATGCTACCATCCATTAGAGTAACAAAAATATTCACAACTGACTACCTTCCATAATGACAAAGCTACCATCCATTTGAGTAACAAAAATATCTACAATAGACTATGTTCCATAATTCCAATGCTACCATCCATTGTAGTACCCAAAATCTCGACAACAGACTACCTTCCATAATGACAAGGCTACCATCCATTGTAGTAACAAAAATCTCGATAATAGACTACCTTCAATAACTACAAGGCTACCATCGATTGGAGTAACAAAAATGTCGAAAACGGACTACCTTCCAAAATGACAAGGCTACCATCCATTAGAGTAACAAAAATCTTACCAACAAACAACTTTTCTATAATGACAAGGCTACCATACATTGAAGTAACAAAAATATCGACAATAGACTACCTTCCATAATGACAAGGCTACCATCCATTGGAGTAACAAAAATATGAACAACAGACTACCTTCCATAGTGACAAGGCTACCATCCAAGGGAGTGACGGAAATCACAACGACAGACTACCTTCCATAATGATAAGGCTACAATCCATTGGAGTAACAAAAATATCGACAATAGACTACCTTCCAAAATGACAAGGCTACCATCCATTGGAATAACAAAAATCTCGACAACAAACTACCTTACATAATGACAAGCCTACCATCCATTGAAGTAACAAAAACATCGACAACAAACTATGTTCCATAATGACAAGGCTACAATCCATTGGAGTAACCAAATTCTCGATAACATACTACCTTCAATAATGACAAGGATATCATCCATTGAAGTAACAAAAATCTCGGCAACAGACTACCTTCTATAATGACAAGGCTACCATCTATTGGAATAACAAAAATCACGAGAACAGACTAACTTCCATAATGACAAGGCTACCATCCAATGGAATGACAAAAATCTCGACAACATTCTACCTTTCATAATGATAAGTCTACCATCCATTGGAGTAACAAAAATCTCGACAATAGACAACTTCCATAATGACAAGGATACCATCTATTGGAATAACAAAAATCTCGAGAATAGACTACCTTTCATAATGACAAGGCTACCATCCATTAGAGTTACAAAAATCTCGACAACTGACTACCTTCCATAATGACAAGGCTACCATTCATTGGAATAACAAAAGTCTCGACAACATACTTCCTTCCATAATGACAAGGCTACCATCCATTGGAGTAACAAAAACATCGACAAGAGACTACGTTCCATAATGACAACGCTACCATCCATTGGAGTAACAAATATATCGACAATCGACTACCTTCCATAATGACAAGGCTACCATCCATTTGAGTAACAAAAATATCTACAATAGACTATGTTCCATAATTTCAAGGCTACCATCCATTGTATTACCCAAAATCTCGACAACAGACTACCTTCCATAATGACAAGGCTACCATCCATTGGAGTAACAAAAACATCGACAAGAGACTACGTTCCATAATGACAAGGCTACCATCCATTGGAGTAACAAAATTATTGACAAAAGACTACCATCCATAATGATAATGATACAATCCATTGGAGTAACAAAAATCTTGACAACAAACTACCTTCTATAACGACAAGGCTACCATCCTATGGAGTAACAAAAATCTCGACAACAAACTACCTTCCATAATGACTAGGCTACCACCCATTGGAATAACAAAGATATCGAGAACGAACTAACTTCCATAATGATGATGCTACCATCTATTAGAGTAACAAAAATATCGACAATTGACTACCTTCCATAATGACAAGGCTACCATCCATTTGAGTAACAAAAATATCTACAATAGACTACGTTCCATAATTCCAATGCTACCATCCATTGTAGTACCAAAAATCTCGACAACAGACTACCTTCCATAATGACAAGGCTACCATCCATTGTAGTAACAAAAATCTCGATAATAGACTACCTTCAATAATTACAAGGCTACCATCGATTGGAGTAACAAAAATGTCGAAAACGGACTACCTTCCAAAATGACAAGGCTACCATCCATTAGAGTAACAAAAATCTCACCAACAAACAACTTTTCTATAATGACAAGACTACCATCCATTGAAGTAACAAAAATCTCGACAATAGACTACCTTCCATAATGACAAGGCTACCATACATTGGAGTGACAAAAATATGAACAACAGACTACCTTCCATAGTGACAAGGCTACCATCCAATGGAGTGACGGAAATCACAACGACAGACTACCTTCCATAATGATAAGGCTACAATCCATTGGAGTAACAAAAATATCGACAATAGACTACCTTCCAAAATGACAAGGCTACCATCCATTGGAATAACAAAAATCTCGACAACAAACTACCTTCCATAATGACAAGGCTACCATCCATTGAAGTAACAAAAACATCGACAACAGACTATGTTCCATAATGACAAGGCTACAATCCATTGGAGTAACAAAATTCTCGATAACATACTACCTTCAATAATGACAAGGATATCATTCATTGAAGTAACAAAAATCTCGGCAACAGACTACCTTCTATAATGACAAGGCTACCATCTATTGGAATAACAAAAATCTCGAGAACAGACTAACTTCCATAATGACAAGGCTACCATCCAATGGAATGACAAAAATCTCGACAACATTCTACATTTCATAATGATAACTCTACCATCCATTGGAGTAACAAAAATCTCGACAATAGACAACTTCCATAATGACAAAGATACCATCTATTGGAATAACAAAAATCTCGAGAACATACTACCTTTCATAATGACAAGGCTACCATCCATTAGAGTAACAAAAATCTCGACAACTCACTACCTTCCATAATGACAAGGATACCATCCATTGGAGTAACAAAAATATTGACAACAGACTACCTTCCATAATGACAAGGCTACCATCCACTGGAATAACAAAATTCTCGACAACAGACTACCTTCCATAATGACAAGGCTACCATCCATTTGAGTAACAAAATTATCGACAACACACTACCATCCATAATAATAATGATACAATCCATTGGAGTAACAAAAAACTCGACAATAAACTACCTTCTATAATGACAAGGCTACCATCCATTGGAGTAACAAAAAGCTCGACAACAAACTACCTTCCATAATTACTAGGCTACCATCCATTGGAGTAACAAAGATATCGAGAACGAACTACCTTCCATAATGATAATGCTACCATCCATTGGAGTAACAAAAATCTCGACAACCGACTACCTTCCATAATGACAAGGCTACCATCCATTTGAGTAACAAAAATATCTACAATAGACTATGTTCCATAATTACAAGGCTACCATCCATTGTAGTAACCAAAATCTCGATAACAGACTACCTTCCATAATGACAAGGCTACCATCCATTGGAGTAACAAAAATATGAACAACAGACTACCTTCCATAGTGACAAGGCTACCATCCAAGGGAGTGACGGAAATCACAACGACAGACTACCTTCCATAATGATAAGGCTACAATCCATTGGAGTAACAAAAATATCGACAATAGACTACCTTCCAAAATGACAAGGCTACCATCCATTTGAATAACAAAAATCTCGACAACAAACTACCTTACATAATGACAAGGCTACCATCCATTAAAGTAACAAAAACATCGACAACAGACTATGTTCCATAATGACAAGGCTACAATCCATTGGAGTAACAAAATTCTCGATAACATACTACCTTCAATAATAACAAGGATATTATCCATTGAAGTAACAAAAATCTCGGCAACAGACTACCTTCTATAATGACAAGGCTACCATCTATTGGAATAACAAAAATCTCGAGAACAGACTAACTTCCATAATGACAAGGCTACCATCCAATGGACTGACAAAAATCTCGACAACATTCTACCTTTCATAATGATAAGTCTACCATTCATTGGAGTAACAAAAATCTCGACAATAGACAACTTCCATAATGACAAGGATACCATCTATTGGAATAACAAAAATCTCGAGAATAGACTACCTTTCATAATGACAAGGCTACCATCCATTAGAGTTACAAAAATCTCGACAACTGACTACCTTCCATAATGACAAGGCTACCATCCATTGGAATAACAAAAGTCTCGACAACATACTTCCTTCCATAATGACAAGGCTACCATCCATTGGAGTAACAAAAACATCGACAAGAGACTACGTTCCATAATGACAACGCTACCATCCATTGGAGTAACAAATATATCGACAATCGACTACCTTCCATAATGACAAGGCTACCATCCATTTGAGTAACAAAAATATCTACAATAGACTATGTTCCATAATTTCAAGGCTACCATCCATTGTAGTACCAAAAATCTCGACAACAGACTACCTTCCATAATGACAAGGCTACCATCCATTGTAGTAACAAAAACATCGACAAGAGACTACGTTCCATAATGACAAGGCTACCATCCATTGGAGTAACAAAATTATTGACAAAAGACTACCATCCATAATGATAATGATACAATCCATTGGAGTAACCAAAATCTTGACAACAAACTACCTTCTATAACGACAAGGCTACCATCCTATGGAGTAACAAAAATCTCGACAACAAACTACCTTCCATAATCACTAGGCTACCACCCATTGGAATAACAAAGATATCGAGAACGAACTAACTTCCATAATGATGATGCTACCATCTATTAGAGTAACAAAAATATCGACAACTGACTACCTTCCATAATGACAAGGCTACCATCCATTTGAGTAACAAAAATATCTACAATAGACTACGTTCCATAATTCCAATGCTACCATCCATTATAGTACCAAAAATCTCGACAACAGACTACCTTCCATAATGACAAGGCTACCATCCATTGTAGTAACAAAAATCTCGATAAAAGACTACCTTCAATAATTACAAGGCTACCATCGATTGGAGTAACAAAAATGTCGAAAACGGACTACCTTCCAAAATGACAAGGCCTCCATCCATTAGAGTAACAAAAATCTCACCAACAAACAACTTTTCGATAATGACAAGACTACCATCCATTGAAGTAACAAAAATCTCGACAATAGACTACCTTCCATAATGACAAGGCTACCATCCATTGGAGTAACAAAAATATGAACAACAGACTACCTTCCATAGTGACAAGGCTACCATCCAATGGAGTGACGGAAATCACAACGACAGACTACCTTCCATAATGATAAGGCTACAATCCATTGGAGTAACAAAAATATCGACAATAGACTACCTTCCAAAATGACAAGGCTACCATCCATTGGAATAAAAAAAATCTCGACAACAAACTACCTTCCATAATGACAAGGCTACCATCCATTGAAGTAACAAAAACATCGACAACAGACTATGTTCCATAATGACAAGGCTACAATCCATTGGAGTAACAAAATTCTCGATAACATACTACCTTCAATAATGACAAGGATATCATCCATTGAAGTAACAAAAATCTCGGCAACAGACTACCTTCTATAATGACAAGGCTACCATCTATTGGAATAACAAAAATCTCGAGAACAGACTAACTTCCATAATGACAAGGCTACCATCCAATGGAATGACAAAAATCTCGACAACATTCTACCTTTCATAATGATAAGTCTACCATCCATTGGAGTAACAAAAATCTCGACAATAGACAACTTCCATAATGACAAGGATACCATCTATTGGAATAACAAAAATCTCGAGAACATACTACCTTTCATAATGACAAGGCTACCATCCATTAGAGTAACGAAAATCTCGACAACTCACTACCTTCCATAATGACAAGGATACCATCCATTGGAGTAACAAAAATATTGACAACAGACTACCTTCCATAATGACAAGGCTACCATCCACTGGAATAACAAAATTCTCGACAACAGACTACCTTCCATAATGACAAGGCTACCATCCATTTGAGTAACAAAATTATCGACAACTCACTACCATCCATAATAATAATGATACAATCCATTGGAGTAACAAAAAACTCGACAACAAACTACCTTCTATAATGACAAGGCTACCATCCATTGGAGTAACAAAAAGCTCGACAACAAACTACCTTCCATAATTACTAGGCTACCATCCATTGGAGTAACAAAGATATCGAGAACGAACTACCTTCCATAATGATAATGCTACCATCCATTGGAGTAACAAAAATCTCGACAACCGACTACCTTCCATAATGACAAGGCTACCATCCATTTGAGTAACAAAAATATCTACAATAGACTATGTTCCATAATTACAAGGCTACCATCCATTGTAGTAACCAAAATCTCGATAACAGACTACCTTCCATAATGACAAGGCTACCATCCATTGTAGTAACAAAAGTCTCGACAATAGACTACCTTCCATAATGACAAGGCTACCATCCATTGGAGTAACAAAAATCTCGAAAATAGACTACCTTCCAAAATGACAAGGCTACCATCCATTAGAGTAACAAAAATCTTAACAACAGACAACCTTCCATAATGACAAGGCTACCATCCATTGGAGTAATAAAAATATGAACAACAAACTACCTTCCATAGTGACAAGGCTACCATCCATTGGAGCGACATAAATCACAATGACATACTACCTTCCATAATGACAAGGCTACCATCCATTGTAGTAACAAAAATCTCGATAATAGACTACCTTCAATAATTACAAGGCTACCATCGATTGGAGTAACAAAAATGTCGAAAACGGACTACCATCCAAAATGACAAGGCCACCATCCATTAGAGTAACAAAAATATCACCAACAAACAACTTTTCTATAATGACAAGGCTACCATCCATTAAAGTAACAAAAATCTCGACAATAGAATACCTTCCATAATGACAAGGCTACCATCCATTGGAGTAACAAAAATATGAACAACAGACTACCTTCCATAGTGACAAGGCTACCATCCAATGGAGTGACGGAAATCACAACGACAGACTACCTTCCATAATGATAAGGCTCAATCCATTGGAGTAACAAAAATATCGACAATAGACTACCTTCCAAAATGACAAGGCTACCATCCATTGGAATAACAAAAATCTCGACAACAAACTACCTTCCATAATGACAAGGCTACCATCCATTGAAGTAACAAAAACATCGATAACAGACTATGTTCCATAATGACAAGGCCACAATCCATTGGAGTAACAAAATTCTCGATAACATACTACCTTCAATAATGACAAGGATATCATTCATTGAAGTAACAAAAATCTCGGCAACAGACTACCTTCTATAATGACAAGGCTACCATCTATTGGAATAACAAAAATCTCGAGAACAGACTAACTTCCATAATGACAAGGCTACCATCAAATGGAATGACAAAAATCTCGACAACATTCTACCTTTCATAATGATAAGTCTACCATCCATTGGAGTAACAAAAATCTCGACAATAGACAACTTCCATAATGACAAGGATACCATCTATTGGAATAACAAAAATCTCGAGAACATACTACCTTTCATAATGACAAGGCTACCATCCATTAGAGTAACAAAAATCTCGACAACTGACTACCTTCCATAATGACAAGGCTACCATCCATTGGAATAACAAAAGTCTCGACAACATACTTCCTTCCATAATGACAAGGCTACCATCCATTGGAGTAACAAAAACATCGACAAGAGACTACGTTCCATAATGACAAGGCTACCATCCATTGGAGTAACAAATATATCGACAATCGACTACCTTCCATAATGACAAGGCTACCATCCATTTGAGTAACAAAAATATCTACAATAGACTATGTTCCATAATTTCAAGGCTACCATCCATTGTAGTACCCAAAATCTCGACAACAGACTACCTTCCATAATGATAAGGCTACCATCCATTGGAGTAACAAAAACATCGACAAGAGACTACGTTCCATAATGACAAGGCTACCATCCATTGGAGTAACAAAATTATTGACAAAAGACTACCATCCATAATGATAATGATACAATCCATTGGAGTAACAAAAATCTCGACAACAAACTACCTTCTATAACGAAAAGGCTACCATCCTATGGAGTAACAAAAATCTCGACAACAGACTACCTTCCATAATGACAAGGCTACCATCCACTGGAATAACAAAAATCTCGACAACAGACTACCTTCCATAATGACAAAGCGACCATCGATTAGAATAACAAAATTATCGACAACACACTACCATCCATAATAATAATGATACAATCCATTGGAGTAACAAAAAACTCGACAACAAACTACCTTCTGTAATGACAAGGCTACCATCCATTGGAGTAACAAAAAGCTCGACAACAAACTACCTTCCATAATTACTAGGCTACCATCCATTGGAGTAACAAAGATATCGAGAACGAACTACCTTCCATAATGATAATGCTACCATCCATTGGAGTAACAAAAATCTCGACAACCGACTACCTTCCATAATGACAAGGCTACCATCCATTTAAGTAACAAAAATATCTACAATACACTATGTTCCATAATTACAAGGCTACCATTCATTGTAGTAACCAAAATCTCGATAACAAACTACCTTCCATAATGACAAGGCTACCATCCATTGTAGTAACAAAAGTCTCGACAATAGACTACCTTCCATAATGACAAGGCTACCATCCATTGGAGTAACAAAAATCTCGAAAATAGATTACCTTCAAAAATGACAAGGCAACCATCCATTAGAGTAACAAAAATCTTAACAACAGACAACCTTCCATAATGACAAGGCTACCATCCATTGGAGTAACAAAAATATGAACAACAGACTACCTTCCATGGTGACAAGGCTACCATCCATTGGAGCGACATAAATCACAATGACAGACTACCTTCCATAATGACAAGGCTACCATCCATTGGAGTAACAAAAACATCGACAAGAGACTACGTTCCATAATGACAAGGCTACCATCCATTGGAGTAACAAAAATATCGACAATCAACTACCTTCCATAATGACAAGGCTACAATCCATTTGAGTAACAAAAATATCTACAATAGACTATGTTCCATAATTTCAAGGCTACCATCCATTGTAGCACCCAAAATCTCGACAACAGACTACCTTCCATAATGACAAGGCTACCATCCATTGGAGTAACAAAAACATCGACAAGAGACTACATTCCATAATGACAAGGCTACCATCCATTGGAGTAACAAAATTATTGACAAAAGACTACCATCCATAATAATAATGATACAATCCATTGGAGTAACAAAAATCTCGACAAAAAACTACCTTCTATAACGAAAAGGCTACCATCCTATGGAGTAACAAAAATCTCGACAACAAACTACCTTCCATAATGACTAGGCTACCACCCATCGGAGTAACAAAGATATCGAGAACGGACTAACTTCCATAATGATGATGCTACCATCCATTAGAGTAACAAAAATATCGACAACTGACTACCTTCCATAATGACAAGGCTACCATCCATTTGAGTAACAAAAATATCTACAATAGACTACGTTCCATAATTCCAATGCTACCATCCATTGTAGTACCCAAAATCTCGACAACAGACTACCTTCCATAATGAGAAGGCTACCATCCATTGTAGTAACAAAAATCTCGATAATAGACTACCTTCAATAATTACAAGGCTACCATCGATTGGAGTAACAAAAATGTTGAAAACGGACTACCTTCCAAAATGACAAGGCTACCATCCATTAGAGTAACAAAAATCTCACCAACAAACAACTTTTCTATAATGACAAGGCTACCATCCATTGAAGTAACAAAAATCTCGACAATAGACTACCTTCCATAATTACAAGGCTACCATCCATTGGAGTAACAAAAATATGAACAACAGACTACCTTCCATAGTGACAAGGCTACCATCCAATGGAGTGACGGAAATCACAACGACAGACTACCTTCCATAATGATAAGGCTACAATCCATTGGAGTAACAAAAATATCGACAATAGACTACCTTCCAAAATGACAAGGCTACCATCCATTGGAATAACAAAAATCTCGACAACAAACTACCTTCCATAATGACAAGGCTACCATCCATTGAAGTAACAAAAACATCGACAACAGACTATGTTCCATAATGACAAGGCTACAATCCATTGGAGTAACAAAATTCTCGATAACATATTACCTTCAATAATGACAAGGATATCATTCATTGAAGTAACAAAAATCTCGGCAACATACTACCTTCTATAATAACAAGGCTACCATCTTTTGGAATAACAAAAATCTCGAGAACAGACTAACTTCCATAATGACAAGGCTACCATCCAATGGAATGACAAAAATCTCGACAACATTCTACCTTTCATAATGATAAGTCTACCATCCATTGGAGTAACAAAAATCTCGACAATAGACAACTTCCATAATGACAAGGATACCATCTATTGGAATAACAAAAATCTCGAAAACAGACTACCTTTCATAATGACAAGGATACCATCCATTGGAGTAACAAAAATATTGACAACAGACTACCTTCCATAATGACAAGGCTACCATCCACTGGAATAACAAAAATCTCGACAACAAACTACCTTCCATAATGACAAGGCTACCATCCATTGAAGTAACAAAAACATCGACAACACACTACCATCCATAATAATAATGATACAATCCATTGGAGTAACAAAAAACTCGACAACAACCTACCTTCTATAATGACAAGGCTACCATCCATTGGAGTAACAAAAAGCTCGACAACAAACTACCTTCCATAATTACTAGGCTACCATCCATTGGAGTAACAAAGATATAGAGAACGAACTACCTTCCATAATGATAATGCTACCATCCATTGGAGTAACAAAAATCTCGACAACCGACTAACTTCCATAATGACAACGATGCCATCCATTTGAGTAACAAAAATATCTACAATAGACTATGTTCCATAATTACAAGGCTACCATCCATTGTAGTAACCAAAATCTCGATAACAGACTACCTTCCATAATGACAAGGCTACCATCCATTGTAGTAACAAAAGTCTCGACAATAGACTACCTTCCATAATGACAAGGCTACCATCCTTTGGAGTAACAAAAATCTCGAAAATAGACTACCTTCCAAAATGACAAGGCTACCATCCATTAGAGTAACAAAAATCTTAACAACAGACAACCTTCCATAATGACAAGGCTACCATCCATTGGAGTAACAAAAATATGAACAACAGACTACCTTCCATAGTGACAAGGCTACCATCCATTGGAGCGACATAAATCACAATAACAGACTACCTTCCATAATGACAAGGCTAGCATCCATTGGAGTAACAAAAATCTTGACAACAAACTACCTTCCATAATGACTAGGCTACCATCCATTGGAGTAACAAAGATATTGAGAACGAACTACCTTCCATAATGATAATGCTACCATCCATTGGAGTAACAAAAATCTCGACAACCGACTACCTTCCATAATGACAAGGCTACCATCCATTTGAGTAACAAAAATATCTACAATAGACTATGTTCCATAATTACAAGGCTACCATCCATTGTAGTAACCAAAATCTCGACAACAGACTACCTTCCATAATGACAAGGCTACCATCCATTGTAGTAACAAAAATCTCGAGAACAGACTACCTTCCATAAGGATAAGGCTAGCATCCATTGGAGTAACAAAAATATCGACAACAAAATACCTTCCATAATGACACGGCCACCAACCATTGAAGTAATAAAAATCTCAACAACAGATAACCTTCCATAATGACAAGGATACCATCCATTGGAGTAACAAAAATATTGACAACATACTACCTTCCATAATGACAAGGATACCATCCATTGGAATAACAAAAGTCTCAACAACATACTTCCTTCCATAATGACAAGGCTACCATCCATTGGAGTAACAAAAACATCGACAAGAGACTACGTTCCATAATGACAAGGCTACCATCCATTGGAGTAACAAAAATATCGACAATCGACTACCTTCCATAATGACAAGGCTACCATCCATTTGAGTAACAAAAATATCTACAATAGACTATGTTCCATAATTTCAAGGCTACCATCCATTGTAGTACCCAAAATCTCGACAACAGACTACCTTCCATAATGACAAGGCTACCATCCATTGGAGTAACAAAAACATCGATAAGAGACTACGTTCCATAGTGACAAGGCTACCATCGATTGGAGTAACAAAATTATTGACAAAAGACTACCATCCATAATGATAATGATACAATCCATTGGAGTAACAAAAATCTCGACAACAAACTACCTTCTATAACGACAAGGCTACCATCCTATGGAGTAACAAAAATCTCGACAACAAACTACCTTCCATAATGACTAGGCTACCACCCATTCGAGTAACAAAGATATCGAGAACGGACTAACTTCCATAATGATGATGCTACCATCCATTTGAGTAACAAAAATATCGACAACTGACTACCTTCCATAATGACAAGGCTACCATCCATTTGAGTAACAAAAATATCTACAATAGACTACGTTCCATAATTCCAATGCTACCATCCATTGTAGTACCCAAAATCTCGACAATAGACTACCTTCCATAATGACAAGGCTACCATCCATTGTAGTAACAAAAATCTCGATAATAGACTACCTTCAATAATTACAAGGCTACCATCCATTGGAGTAACAAAAATGTCAAAAACAGACTACCTTCCAAAATGACAAGGCTACCATCCATTAGAGTAACAAAAATCTCAACAACAAACAACTTTTCTATAATGACAAGGCTACCATCCATTGAAGTAACAAAAATCTCGACAATAGACTACCTTCCATAATGACAAGGCTACCATCCATTGGAGTAACAAAAATATGAACAACAGACTACCTTCCATAGTGACAAGGCTACCATCCAATGGAGTGACGGAAATCACAACGACAGACTACCTTCCATAATGATAAGGCTACAATCCATTGGAGTAACAAAAATATCGACAATAGACTACCTTCCAAAATGACAAGGCTACCATCCATTGGAATAACAAAAATCTCGACAACAAACTACCTTCCATAATGACAAGGCTACCATCCATTGAAGTAACAAAAACATCGACAGCAGACTATGTTCCATAATGACAAGGCTACAATCCTTTGGAGTAACAAAATTCTCGACAACATACTACCTTCAATAATGACAAGGATATCATCCATTGAAGTAACAAAAATCTCGGCAACAAACTACCTTCTATAATGACAAGGCTACCATCTATTGGAATAACAAAAATCTCGAGAACAGACTACCTTCCATAATGACAAGGCTACCATCCAATGGAATGACAAAAATCTCGACAACATTCTACCTTTCATAATGATAAGTCTACCATCCATTGGAGTAACAAAAATCTCGACAATAGACAACTTCCATAATGACAAGGATACCATCTATTGGAATAACAAAAATCTCGAGAACAGACTACCTTTCATAATGACAA
The DNA here is from genome assembly GCA_948472305.1 of Vicia faba. Classification (NCBI taxonomy): domain Eukaryota; kingdom Viridiplantae; phylum Streptophyta; class Magnoliopsida; order Fabales; family Fabaceae; genus Vicia; species Vicia faba. Next base: position 758,932,640 of record OX451738.1, read on the forward strand.
GGCTACCATCAATTAGAGTAACAAAAATCTCGACAACTGACTACCTTCCATAATGACAAGGATACCATCCGTTGGAGTAACAAAAATATTAACAACAAATTACCTTCCATAATGACAAGGCTACCATCCACTGGAATAACAAAAATCTCGACAACAGACTACCTTCCATAATGACAAGGCGACCATCCATTAGAGTAACAAAATTATCGACAACACACAACCATCCATAATAATAATGATATAATCCATTGGAGTAACAAAAAACACGACAACAAACTACCTTCTATAATGACAAGGCTACCATCCATTGGAGTAACAAAAAGCTCGACAACAAACTACCTTCCATAATTACTAGGCTACCATCCATTGGAGTAACAAAGATATAGAGAACGAACTACCTTCCATAATGATAATGCTACCATCCATTGGAGTAACAAAAATCTCGACAACCGACTACCTTCCATAATAACAAGGCTACCATCCATTTGAGTAACAAAAATATCTACAATATACTATGTTCCATAATTACAAGGCTACCATCCATTGTAGTAACCAAAATCTCGATAACAGACTACCTTCCATAATGACAAGGCTACCATCCATTGTAGTAACAAAAGTCTCGACAATAGACTACCTTCCATAATGACAAGGCTACCATCCTTTGGAGTAACAAAAATCTCGAAAATAGACTACCTTCCAAAATGACAAGGCTACCATCCATTAGAGTAACAAAAATCTTAACAACAGACAACCTTCCATAATGACAAGGCTACCATCCATTGTAGTAACAAAGATATTGAGAACGAACTACCTTCCATAATGATAATGCTACCATCCATTGGAGTAACAAAAATCTCGACAACCGACTACCTTCCATAATGACAAGGCTACCATCCATTTGAGTAACAAAAATATCTACAATAGACTATGTTCCATAATTACAAGGCTACCATCCATTGTAGTAACCAAAATCTCGACAACAGACTACCTTCCATAATGACAAGGCTACCATCCATTGTAGTAACAAAAATCTCGAGAACAGACTACCTTCCATAAGGATAAGGCTAGCATCCATTGGAGTAACAAAAATATCGACAACAAAATACCTTCCATAATGACACGGCCACCAACCATTGAAGTAATAAAAATCTCAACAACAGACAACCTTCCATAATGACAAGGATACCATCCATTGGAGTAACAAAAATATTGACAACATACTACCTTCCATAATGACAAGGCTACCGTCCATTGGAATAACAAAAGTCTCGACAACATACTTCCTTCCATAATGACAAGGCTACCATCCATTGGAGTAACAAAAACATCGACAAGAGACTACGTTCCATAATGACAAGGCTACCATCCTTTGGAGTAACAAAAATATCGACAATCGACTACCTTCCATAATGACAAGGCTACCATCCATTTGAGTAACGAAAATATCTACAATAGACTATGTTCCATAATTTCAAGGCTACCATCCATTGTAGTACCCAAAATCTCAACAACAGACTACCTTCCATAATGACAAGGCTACCATCCATTGGAGTAACAAAAACATCGACAAGAGACTACGTTCCATAATGACAAGGCTACCATCGATTGGAGTAACAAAATTATTGACAAAAGACTACCATCCATAATGATAATGATACAATCCATTGGAGTAACAAAAAACACGACAACAAACTACCTTCTATAATGACAAGGCTACCATCCATTGGAGTAACAAAAAGCTCGACAACAAACTACCTTCCATAATTACTAGGCTACCATCCATTGGAGTAACAAAGATATAGAGAACGAACTACCTTCCATAATGATAATGCTACCATCCATTGGAGTAACAAAAATCTCGACAACAGACTACCTTCCATAATAACAAGGCTACCATCCATTTGAGTAACAAAAATATCTACAATATACTATGTTCCATAATTACAAGGCTACCATCCATTCTAGTAACCAAAATCTCGATAACAGACTACCTTCCATAATGACAAGGCTACCATCCATTGTAGTAACAAAAGTCTCGACAATAGACTACCTTCCATAATGACAAGGCTACCAACCTTTGGAGTAACAAAAATCTAGAAAATAGACTACCTTCCAAAATGACAAGACTACCATCCATTAGAGTAACAAAAATCTTAACAACAGACAACCTTCCATAATGACAAGGCTACCATCCATTGGAGTAACAAAAATATGAACAACAGACTACCTTCCATAGTGACAAGGCTACCATCCATTGGAGCGACATAAATCACAATGACAGACTACCTTCCATAATGACAAGGCTAGCATCCATTGGAGTAACAAAAATCTCGACAACAAACTACCTTCCATAATGACTAGGCTACCATCCATTGGAGTAACAAAGATATTGAGAAGGAACTACCTTCCATAATGATAATGCTACCATCCATTGGAGTAACAAAAATCTCGACAACCGACTAACTTCCATAATGACAAGGCTACCATCCATTTGAGTAACAAAAATATCTACAATAGACTATGTTCCATAATTACAAGGCTACCATCCATTGTAGTAACCAAAATCTCGACAACAGACTACCTTCCATAATGACAAGGCTACCATCCATTGTAGTAACAAAAATCTCGAGAACAAACTACCTTCCATAAGGATAAGGCTAGCATCCATTGGAGTAACAAAAATATCGACAACAAAATACCTTCCATAATGACACGGCCACCAACCATTGAAGTAATAAAAATCTCAACAACAGACAACCTTCCATAATGACAAGGATACCATCCATTGGAGTAACAAAAATATTGACAACATACTACCTTCCATAATGACAAGGCTACCATCCATTGGAATAACAAAAGACTCGACAACATACTTCCTTCCATAATGACAAGGCTACCATCCATTGGAGTAACAAAAACATCGACAAGAGACTACGTTCCATAATGACAAGGCTACCATCCATTGGAGTAACAAAAATCTCGACAATCGACTACCTTCCATAATGACAAGGCTACCATCCATTTGAGTAACAAAAATATCTACAATAGACTATGTTCCATAATTTCAAGGCTACCATCCATTGTAGTACCCAAAATCTCGACAATAGACTACCTTCCATAATGACAAGGCTACCATCCATTGGAGTAACAAAAACATCGACAAGAGACTACGTTCCATAATGACAAGGCTACCATCGATTGGAGTAACAAAATTATTGACAAAAGACTACCATCCATAATGATAATGATACAATCCATTGGAGTAACAAAAATCTCGACAACAAACTACCTTCTATAACGACAAGGCTACCATCCTATGGAGTAACAAAAATGTCGACAACAAACTACCTTCCATAATGACTAGGCTACCACCCATTGGAGTAACAAAGATATCGAGAACGGACTAACTTCCATAATGATGATGCTACCATCCATTGGAGTAACAAAAATATCGACAACTGACTACCTTCCATAATGACAAGGCTACCATCCATTTGAGTAACAAAAATATCTACAATAGACTATGTTCCATAATTCCAATGCTACCATCCATTGTAGTACCCAAAATCTCGACAATAGACTACCTTCCATAATGACAAGGCTACCATCCATTGTAGTAACAAAAATCTCGATAATAGACTACCTTCAATAATTACAAGGCTACCATCCATTGGAGTAACAAAAATGTCGAAAACAGACTACCTTCCAAAATGACAAGGCTACCATCCATTAGAGTAACAAAAATCTCAACAACAAACAACTTTTCTATAATGACAAGGCTACCATCCATTGAAGTAACAAAAATCTCGACAATAGACTACCTTCCATAATGACAAGGCTACCATCCATTGGAGTAACAAAAATATGAACAACAGACTACCTTCCATAGTGACAAGGCTACCATCCAATGGAGTGACGGAAATCACAATGACAGACTACCTTCCATAATGATAAGGCTACAATCCATTGGAGTAACAAAAATATCGACAATAGACTACCTTCCAAAATGACAAGGCTATAATCCATTGGAATAACAAAAATCTCGACAACAAACTACCTTCCATAATGACAAGGCTACCATCCATTGAAGTAACAAAAACATCGACAACAGACTATGTTCCATAATGACAAGGCTACAATCCATTGGAGTAACAAAATTCTCGATAACATACTACCTTCAATAATGACAAGGATATCATCCATTGAAGTAACAAAAATCTCGGCAACAAACTACCTTCTATAATGACAAGGCTACCATCTATTGGAATAACAAAAATCTCGAGAACAGACTACCTTCCATAATGACAAGGCTACCATCCAATGGAATGACAAAAATCTCGACAACATTCTACCTTTCATAATGATAAGTCTACCATCCATTGGAGTAACAAAAATCTCGACAATAGACAACTTCCATAATGACAAGGATACCATCTATTGGAATAACAAAAATCTCGAGAACAGACTACCTTTCATAATGACAAGGCTACCATCAATTAGAGTAACAAAAATCTCGACAACTGACTACCTATTATAGTGACAAGGATACCATCCATTGGAGTAACAAAAATATTAACAACAGATTACCTTCCATAATGACAAGGCTACCATCCACTGGAATAACAAAAATCTCGACAACAGACTACATTCCATAATGACAAGGCGACCATCCATTAGAGTAAAAAAATTATCGACAACACACAACCATCCATAATAATAATGATACAATCCATTGGAGTAACAAAAAACACGACAACAAACTACCTTCTATAATGACAAGGCTACCATCCATTGGAGTAACAAAAAGCTCGACAACAAACTACCTTCCATAATTACTAGGCTACCATCCATTGGAGTAACAAAGATATCAAGAACGAACTACCTTCCATAATGATAATGCTACCATCCATTGGAGTAACAAAAATCTCGACAACCGACTACCTTCCATAATAACAAGGCTACCATCCATTTGAGTAACAAAAATATCTACAATATACTATGTTCCATAGTTACAAGGCTACCATCCATTGTAGTAACCAAAATCTCGACAACAGACTACCTTCCATAATGACAAGGCTACCATCCATTGTAGTAACAAAAGTCTTGACAATAGACTACCTTCCATAATGACAAGGCTGCCATCCATTGGAGTAACAAAAATCTTGAAAATAGACTACCTTCCAAAATGACAAGGCTACCATCCATTAGAGTAACAAAAATCTTAACAACAGACAACCTTCCATAATGACAAGGCTACCATCCATTGGAGTAACAAAAATATGAACAACAGACTACCTTCCATAGTGACAAGGCTACCATCCATCGGAGCGACATAAATCACAATGACAGACTACCTTCCATAATGACAAGGCTAGCATCCATTGGAGTAACAAAAATCTCGACAACAAACTACCTTCCATAATGACTAGGCTACCATCCATTGGAGTAACAAAGATATCAAGAACGAACTACCTTCCATAATGATAATGCTACCATCCATTGGAGTAACAAAAATCTCGACAACCGACTACCTTCCATAATAACAAGGCTACCATCCATTTGAGTAACAAAAATATCTACAATATACTATGTTCCATAGTTACAAGGCTACCATCCATTGTAGTAACCAAAATCTCGACAACAGACTACCTTCCATAATGACAAGGCTACCATCCATTGTAGTAACAAAAGTCTTGACAATAGACTACCTTCCATAATGACAAGGCTGCCATCCATTGGAGTAACAAAAATCTTGAAAATAGACTACCTTCCAAAATGACAAGGCTACCATCCATTAGAGTAACAAAAATCTTAACAACAAACAACCTTCCACAATGACAAGGCTACCATCCATTGGAGTAACAAAAATATGAACAACAGACTACCTTCCATAGTGACAAGGCTACCATCCATCGGAGCGACATAAATCACAATGACAGACTACCTTCCATAATGACAAGGCTAGCATCCATTGGAGTAACAAAAATCTCGACAATAAACTACCTTCCATAATGACTAGGCTACCATCCATTGGAGTAACAAAGATATTGAGAACGAACTACCTTCCATAATGATAATGCTACCATCCATTGGAGTAACAAAAATCTCGACAACCGACCACCTTCCATAATGACAAGGCTACCATCCATTTGAGTAACAAAAATATCTACAATAGACTATGTTCCATAATTACAAGGCTACCATCCATTGTAGTAACCAAAATCTCGACAACAGACTACCTTCCATAATGTCAAGGCTACCATCCATTGTAGTAACAAAAATCTCGACAACAGACTACCTTCCATAAGGATAAGGCTAGCATCCATTCGAGTAACAAAATTATCGATAACAAAATACCTTCCATAATGACACGGCCACCAACCATTGAAGTAATAAAAATCTCAAGAACAGACAACCTTCCATAATGACAAGGATAGCATCCATTAGAGTAACAAAAATATTGACAACAGACTACCTTCCATAATGACAAAGCTACAATCCATTGGAATAACAAAAGTCTCGAAAACATACTTCCTTCCATAATGACAAGGCTACCATCCATTGGAGTAACAAAAACATCGACAAGAGACTACGTTCCATAATGACAAGGCTACCATCCATTGGAGTAACAAAAATATCGACAATCGACTACCTTCCATAATGACAAGGCTACCATCCATTTGAGTAACAAAAATATCTACAATAGACTATGTTCCATAATTTCAAGGCTACCATCCATTGTAGTACCCAAAATCTCGACAATAGACTACCTTCCATAATGACAAGGCTACCATCCATTGGAGTAACAAAAACATCGACAAGAGACTACGTTCCATAATGACAAGGCTACCATCGATTGGAAAAACAAAATTATTGACAAAAGACTACCATCCATAATGATAATGATACAATCCATTGGAGTAACAAAAATCTCGACAACAAACTAGCTTCTATAACGACAAGGCTACCATCCTATGGAGTAACAAAAATGTCGACAACAAACTACCTTCCATAATGACTAGGCTACCACCCATTGGAGTAACAAAGATATCGAGAACGGACTAACTTCCATAATGATGATGCTACCATCCATTGGAGTAACAAAAATATCGACAACTGACTACCTTCCATAATGACAAGGCTACCATCCATTTGAGTAACAAAAATATCTACAATAGACTATGTTCCATAATTCCAATGCTACCATCCATTGTAGTACCCAAAATCTCGACAATAGACTACCTTCCATAATGACAAGGCTACCATCCATTGTAGTAACAAAAATCTCGATAATAGACTACCTTCAATAATTACAAGGCTACCATCCATTGGAGTAACAAAAATGTCGAAAACAGACTACCTTCCAAAATGACAAGGCTACCATCCATTAGAGTAACAAAAATCTCAACAACAAACAACTTTTCTATAATGACAAGGCTACCATCCATTGAAGTAACAAAAATCTCGACAATAGACTACCTTCCATAATGACAAGGCTACCATCCATTGGAGTAACAAAAATATGAACAACAGACTACCTTCCATAGTGACAAGGCTACCATCCAATGGAGTGACGGAAATCACAACGACAGACTACCTTCCATAATGATAAGGCTACAATCCATTGGAGTAACAAAAATATCGACAATAGACTACCTTCCAAAATGACAAGGCTATAATCCATTGGAATAACAAAAATCTCGACAACAAACTACCTTCCATAATGACAAGGCTACCATCCATTGAAGTAACAAAAACATCGACAACAGACTATGTTCCATAATGACAAGGCTACAATCCATTGGAGTAACAAAATTCTCGATAACATACTACCTTCAATAATGACAAGGATATCATCCATTGAAGTAACAAAAATCTCGGCAACAAACTACCTTCTATAATGACAAGGCTACCATCTATTGGAATAACAAAAATCTCGAGAACAGACTACCTTCCGTAATGACAAGGCTACCATCCAATGGAATGACAAAAATCTCGACAACATTCTACCTTTCATAATGATAAGTCTACCATCCATTGGAGTAACAAAAATCTCGACAATAGACAACTTCCATAATGACAAGGATACCATCTATTGGAATAACAAAAATCTCGAGAACAGACTACCTTTCATAATGACAAGGCTACCATCAATTAGAGTAACAAAAATCTCGACAACTGACTACCTATTATAGTGACAAGGATACCATCCATTGGAGTAACAAAAATATTAACAACAGATTACCTTCCATAATGACAAGGCTACCATCCACTGGAATAACAAAAATCTCGACAACAGACTACATTCCATAATGACAAGGCGACCATCCATTAGAGTAAAAAAATTATCGACAACACACAACCATCCATAATAATAATGATACAATCCATTGGAGTAACAAAAAACACGACAACAAACTACCTTCTATAATGACAAGGCTAGCATCCATTGGAGTAACAAAAAGCTCGACAACAAACTACCTTCCATAATTACTAGGCTACCATCCATTGGAGTAACAAAGATATCAAGAACGAATTACCTTCCATAATGATAATGCTACCATCCATTGGAGTAACAAAAATCTCGACAACCGACTACCTTCCATAATAACAAGGCTACCATCCATTTGAGTAACAAAAATATCTACAATATACTATGTTCCATAGTTACAAGGCTACCATCCATTGTAGTAACCAAAATCTCGACAACAGACTACCTTCCATACTGACAAGGCTACCATCCATTGTAGTAACAAAAGTCTTGACAATAGACTACCTTCCATAATGACAAGGCTGCCATCCATTGGAGTAACAAAAATCTTGAAAATAGACTACCTTCCAAAATGACAAGGCTACCATCCATTAGAGTAACAAAAATCTTAACAACAGACAACCTTCCATAATGACAAGGCTACAATCCATTGGAGTAACAAAAATATGAACAACAGACTACCTTCCATAGTGACAAGGCTACCATCCATCGGAGCGACATAAATCACAATGACAGACTACCTTCCATAATGACAAGGCTAGCATCCATTGGAGTAACAAAAATCTCGACAACAAACTACCTTCCATAATGACTAGGCTACCATCCATTGGAGTAACAAAGATATTGAGAACGAACTACCTTCCATAATGATAATGCTACCATCCATTAGAGTAACAAAAATCTCGACAACCGACTACCTTCCATAATGACAAGGCTACCATCCATTTGAGTAACAAAAATATCTACAATAGACTATGTTCCATAATTACAAGGCTACCATCCATTGTAGTAACCAAAATCTCGACAACAGACTACCTTCCATAATGTCAAGGCTACCATCCATTGTAGTAACAAAAATCTCGACAACAGACTACCTTCCATAAGGATAAGGCTAGCATCCATTCGAGTAACAAAATTATCGATAACAAAATACCTTCCATAATGACACGGCCACCAACCATTGAAGTAATAAAAATCTCAACAACAGACAACCTTCCATAATGACAAGGATAGCATCCATTAGAGTAACAAAAATATTGACAACAGACTACCTTCCATAATGACAAAGCTACAATCCATTGGAATAACAAAAGTCTCGAAAACATACTTCCTTCCATAATGACAAGGCTACCATCCATTGGAGTAACAAAAACATCGACAAGAGACTACGTTCCATAATGACAAGGCTACCATCCATTGGAGTAACAAAAATATCGATAATCCACTACCTTCCATAATGACAAGGCTACCATCCATTTGAGTAACAAAAATATCTACAATAGACTATGTTCCATAATTTCAAGGCTACCATCCATTGTAGTACCCAAAATCTCGACAACAGACTACCTTCCATAATGACAAGGCTACCATCCATTGGAGTGACAAAAACATCGACAAGAGACTACGTTCCTTAATGACAAGGCTACCATCCATTGGAGTAACAAAATTATTGACAAAAGACTACCATCCATAATGATAATGATACAATCCATTTGAGTAACAAAAATCTCGACAACAAACTACCTTCTATAACGACAAGGCTACCATCCTATGGAGTAACAAATATCTCGACAACAAACTACCTTCCATAATGACTAGGCTACCACCAATTGGAGTAACAAAGATATCGAGAATGGACTAACTTCCATAATGATGATGCTACCATCCATTGGAGTAACAAAAATATCGACAACTGACTACCTTCCATAATGACAAGGCTACCATCCATTTGAGTAACAAAAATAACTACAATAGACTACGTTCCATAACTCCAAGGCTACCATCCATTGTAGTAACAAAAATCTCGATAATAGACTACCTTCAATAATTACAAGGCTACCATCCATTAGAGTAACAAAAATCTCAACAACAAACAACTTTTCTATAATGAAAAGGCTACAATCCATTGAAGTAACAAAAATCTCGACAATAGATTACCTTCCATAATGACAAGGCTACCATCCATTGGAGTAACAAAAATATGAACAACAGACTACCATCCATAGTGACAAGGCTACCATCCAATGGAGTGACGGAAATCACAACGACAGACTACCTTCCATAATGATAAGGCTACAATCCATTGGAGTAACAATAATATCGACAACAGACTACCTTCCAAAATGACAAGGCTACCATCCATTTGAATAACAAAAATCTCGACAACAAACTACCTTCCATAATGACAAGGCTACCATCCATTGAAGTAACAAAAACATCGACAACAGACTATGTTCCATAATGACAAGGCTACAATCCATTGGAGTAACAAAATTCTCGATAACATACTACCTTCAATAATGACAAGGATATCATCCATTGAAGTAACAAAAATCTCGGCAACAGACTACCTTCTATAATGACAAGGCTACTATCTATTGGAATAACAAAAATCTCGAGAACAGACTACCTTCCATAATGACAAGGCTACCATCCAATGGAATGACAAAAATCTCGACAACATTCTACCTTTCATAATGATAAGTCTACCATCCATTGGAGTAACAAAAATCTCGACAATAGACAACTTCCATAATGACAAGGATACCATCTATTCGAATAACAAAAATCTCGAGAACATACTACCTTTCATAATGACAAGGCTACCATCCATTAGAGTAACAAAAATCTCGACAACTGACTACCTTCCATAATGACAAGGATACCATCCATTGGAGTAACAAAAACATCGACAAGAGACTACATTCCATAATGACAAGGCTACCATCCATTGGAGTAACAAAATTATCCACAACACACTACCACCCATAATGATTATGATACAATCCATTGGAGTAACTAAAATCTTGACAATAGACTACCTTCTATAACGACAAGGCTACCATCCTATGGAGAAACAAAAATCTCGACAACAAACTACCTTCCATAATGACTAGGATACCACCCATTGGAGTAATAAAGATATCGAGAACGGACAAACTTCCATAATGATAATTCTACCATCCATTGGAGTAACAAAAATATCGACAAATGACTACCTTCCATAATTAAAAGGCTACCATCCATTTTAGTAACAAAAATATATACAATAGATTACGTTCCATAATTACAATGCTTTCATCCATTGGAGTAACAAAAACATCGACAAGAGACTACGTTCCATAATGACAAGGCTACCATCCATTGAAGTAACAAAATTATCGACAACAGACTACCATCCATAATGATAATGATACAATCCATTGGAGTAACAAAAATCTCGACAACAAACTAACTTCTATAATGACAAGGCTACCATCCTATGGAGTAACAAAAATCTCCACAACAAACTACCTTCCATAAAAACTAGGCCACCACCCATTGGAGTAACAAAGATATCGAGAACGAACTAACTTCCATAATGATAATGCTACCATCCATTGGAGTAACAAAAATATTGACAACTGACTACCTTCCTTAATGACAAGGCTACCATCCATTTGAGTAACAAAAATATCTACAATAGACTACGTTCCATAATTACAATGCTACCATCCATTATAGTACCCAAAATCTCGACAACAGACTACCTTCCATAATGACAAGGCTACCATCAATTGTAGTAACAAAAATATCGACAATAGACTACCTTCCATAATGACAAGGCTACCATCCATTGGAGTAACACAAATGTCGAAAACAGACTACCTTACAAAATGACAAGGCTACCATCCATTAGAGTAAGAAAAATCTCAACAACAGAAAACCTTTCTATAATGACAAGGCTACCATCCATCGGAGTAACAAAATTCTCGACAATAGACTACCTTCCATAATGACAAGGCTACCATCCATTAGAGTAACAAAAATATGAACAACAAACTACCTTCCATAGTGACAAGGCTCCATCCAATGGAGTGACAAAAATCACAACGACAGACTACCTTCCATAATGATAAGTCTTCAATCCATTGGAGTAACAAAAATATCGACAACAGACTACCTTCCAAAATGACAAGGCTACCATCCATTAGAATAATAAAAATCTCGACAACAGACTACAATCCATAATGACAAGGCTACAATCCATTGGAGTAACAAAAACATCGACAACTGACTACGATCCATAATGACAAGGATAACATCCATTGGAGTAACAAAATTATCAACAACACACTACCATCCATAATGATAATTATACAATCCATTGGAGTAAAAAAAATCTTGACAACAAACAACCTTCCATAATGACTAGGCTACCATCCATTGGAGTAACAAAGATATCGAGAACGGACTACCTTCCATAATGATAATGCTACCATCCATTGGAGTAACAAAAATCTCGATAACCGACTACCTTCAATAATGACAAGGCTACCATCCATTGGAGTAACAAAAATATCGACAACCGACTACCTTCCATAATGACAAGGCTACCATCCATTTGAGTAACAAAAAAATCTACAATAGACTATGTTCCATAATTACAAGGCTACCATTCATTGTAGTAACCAAAATATCGACAACAGACTACCTTCCATAATGACACGGCTACCATCCATTGTAGTAACAAAAATCTCGAAAACAGACTACCTTCCATAATGACATGGCTACCATCCATTAGAGTAACAAAAATCTCAACAACAAACAACCTTCCATAATGACAAGGCTACCATCCATTGGAGTAACAAAAATATGAACAACAGACTACCTTCCATAGTTACAAGGATACCATCCATTGGAGTGACAGAAATAACAACGACAGACTACCTTCCATAATGACAAGGCTACCATCCATTGGAGTAACAAAATCATTGACAAGAGACTACGTTCCATAATTACAAGGCTACCATCCATTGGACAAACAAAATTATCGACAACAGACTACCTTCCATAATCATAATGATACAATCGATTGGAGTAACAAAAATCTCGACCACAAACTACCTTCTATAACGACAAGGCTACCATCCTATGGAGTAACAAAAATATCGACAATAAACTACCTTCCATAATGACTAGGCTAACACCCATTGGAGTAACAAAGATATCGAGAACGAACTAACTTCCATAATGATAATGCTACCATCGATTTTAGTAACACAAAAATCTACAATAGACTATGTTCCATAATTACAAGGCTACCATCCATTGTATTACCCAAAATCTCGACAACAGACTACCTTCCATAATGACAAGGCTACCATCCATTGGAGTAACAAAAATATGAACAACAAATTACCTTCGATAGTGACAAGGCTACCATCCATTGGAGTGACAAAAATCACAACGACATACTACCTTCCATAATGATAAGGCTACCATCCATTGGAGTAACAAAGATGTCGATAATGGAATACCTTCCATAATGAAAACGCTACCGTCCATTGTAGTACCAAAAATCTCGAAAACATACTACCTTCCAAAATGACAAGGCTACAATCCATTAGAGTAACAGAAATCTCAACAACAGACAACCTTCCATAATGACAAGGCTACCATCCATTGGAGTAAATAAATCTCGACAATAGACTACCTTCCATAATGACAAGGCTACCATCCATTGTAGTAATTAAAATCTCGACAACACACTACCTTCCATAATGACAAGGCTACCGTCCATTGTAGTACCAAAAATCTCGAAAACATACTACCTTCCAAAATGACAAGGCTACCATCCATTAGAGTAACAGAAATCTCAACAACAGACAACCTTCCATAATCACAAGGCTACCATCCATTCGAGTAACAAAAATCTCCACAATAGACTACCTTCCATAATGACATGGCTACCATCCATTGTAGTAACAAAAATATGAACAACAGACTATGTTCCATAGTGATAAGGCTACCATCCATTGGAGCGATAGAAATCACAACGACAGACTACCATCCATAATGACAAGGCTAGCATCCGTTGGAGTCACAAAAATATCGACAACAAACTACCTTCCATAATGACAAGGCTACCATCCATTGAAGTAACAAAAATCTCGTCAACATACTACCTTCAATAATGACAAGGATACCATCCATTTGAGTAACAAAAATATTGACAACAGACTACCTTCCATAATGACAAGGCTACCATCCATTGGAATAACCAAAATTTAGACAACAGACTACCTTCCATAATGACAAGGCTACCATCCATGGAGTAACAAAAACATCGACAACAGACTACGTTCCATAATGACAAGGCTACCATCCATTGGAGTAACAAAATTATCGACATCAGACTACCATCCATAATGATAATGATACAATCCATTGGAGTAACAAAAATCTCGACAACAAACTACCTTCTATAACGACAAGGCTACCATCCATTGGAGTAACAAAAATACGACAACAAACTACCTTCCATAATGACTAGGCTACCATCCATTGGTGTAACAATGATATCGAGAATGGATTACCTTCCATAATGATAATGCTACCATCATTTGGAGTAACAAAAATCTCGACAACCGACTACCTTCCATAATGACAAGGCTACCATCCATTAGAGTAACAAAATTCTCGACAATAGACTACCTTCCATAATGACAAGGCTACCATCCATTGAAGTAATAAAAATATAAACAATAGACTACCTTCCATAGTGACAAGGCTACCATCCATTGGAGTGACAGAAATCACAACGACATACTACCTTCCATAATGACAAGGAATGCATCCACTGGAGTAACAAAGATCTCGACAACAAACTACCTTCCATAATGACAAGGCTACCATCCATTGGAGTAACAAAAATCTCGACAACAGACTACCTTCCATAATGACAAGGATACCATCCATTAAAGTAACAAAAATATTGATAAAAGACTACCTTACATAATGACAAGGCCTCCATCCATTGGAATAACAAAAATCTCGACAACAGACTACGTTCAATAATGAAAAGGCTACCATCCATTGGAGTAACAAAAACATAAACAACAGACTATGTTCCTTAATGACAAGGATATCATCCATTGGAGTAACAAAATTATCGACAACACACTACCATCCATAATGATAATTATACAATCCATTGGAGTAACAAAAATCTCGACAACAAACTACCTTCTATAACGACAAGGCTAGCATTTATTGGAGAAACAAAAATCTCAACAAAAAACTTCCTTCCATAATGACTAGGCTACCATCCATTGGAGTAATAAATATATCGACAACAGACTACCTTCCATAATGACAAGGCTACCATCCATTGGAGTAACAAAAATCTCGACAACCGACTACCTTCCAAAATGACAAGGCTACCATCCATTGAAGTAACAAAAATCTCGACAACCGACTACCTTCCAAAATGACAAGGCTACCATCCATTGAAGTAACAAAAATATTGACAACAAACTACCTTCCATAATGACAAGGCTACCATCCATTGGAATAACAAAAATCTCGACAACAGACTACCTTCCATAATGACAAGGCTATCATCCATTGTAGTAACAAAAACATCGACAACAGACTACTTTCCATAATGACAAGGCTACCATCCATTGGAGTAACAAAAATATTGACAACAGACTACCATCCAGAATGATAATAATACAATCCATTGGAGTAACAAAAATCTCGACAACAAACTACCTTCCATAATGACTAGGCTACCATCCATTTGAGTAACAAAGATATCTAGAACAGACTAACATCCATAATGATAATGCAACCATCCATTGCAGTAACAAAAATCTTGACAACTGACAACCTTCCATAATGACAAGGCTACCATCCATTTGAGTAACAAAAATATCTACAATAGACTATGTTCCATAATTACAAGGCTACCATCCATTGTAGTAGGAAAAATCTCGACAACAGAATACCTTCCATAATGACAAGGCTACCGTCCATTGTAGTAACAAAAATCTCGAAAACATACTACCTTCCAAAATGACAAGGCTACCATCCATTAGAGTAACAGAAATCTCAACAAAAGATAACCTTCCATAATGACAAGGCTACCATCCATTGGAGTAACAAAAATCTCGACAATAGACTACCTTCCATAAAGACAAGGCTACCATCCATTGTAGTAACAAAAATATGAACAACAGACTACCTTCCATAGTGACAAGGCTACCATCCATTGGAGCGATAGAAATCACAACAACATACTACCTTCCATAATGACAAGGTTAGCATCCATTGGAGTCACAAAAATCTCGACAACAAACTACCTTCCATAATGACAAGGCTACCATCCATTGAAGTAACAAAAATCTCGACAACAGACTACCTTCAATAATGACAAGGATACCAACCATTGGAGTAAAAAAAATATTGACAACAGATTACCTTCCATAATGACAAGGCTACCATCCATTGGAATAACAAAAATCTCGATAATAGACTACCTTCCATAATGACAAGGCTACCATCCATGGAGTAACAAAAACATCGACAACAGACTACGTTCTATAATGACAAGGCTACCATCCATTGGAGTAACAAAATTATCGACAACACACTACCATCCATAATGATAATGATACAATCCATTGAAGTAACAAAAATCTCGACAACAGACTACCTTCCATAATGACAAGGATACCATCCATTGTAGTAACAAAAATATTGACAACAGACTACCTTCCATAATGACAAGGCTACCATCCATTGGAGTAACAAAAACATCGACAAGAGACTACGTTCCATAATGACAAGGCTACCATCCACTGGAGTAACAAAAATATCGACAACCGACTACCTTCCATAATGAAAAGGCTACCATCCATTTGAGTAACAAAAATATCTATAATAGACTACGTTCCATAATTACATATCTACCATCCATTATAGTACTCAAAATCTCGACAACTAACTACCTTCCATAATGACAAGGCTACCATCCATTGGAGTAACAAAATCATCGACAAGAGACTACGTTCTATAATTACAAGGCTACCATCCATTGGACAAACAAAATAATCGACAACAAACTACCATCCATAATGATAATGATACAATCCATTGAAGTAACAAAAATCTCGACAACAAACTACCTTCTATAACGATAAGGCTACCATCCTATGGAGTAACAAAAATCTCGACAACAAACTACCTTCCATAATAACTAGGCTACCATCCATATTAGTAACAAAGATATCAAGAATGGATTACCTTCCATAATGATAATGCTACCATCATTTGGAGTAACAAAAATCTCGACAACCGACTACCTTCCATAATGACAAGGCTACGATCCATTGGAGTAACAAATTTTTCGACAATAGACTACCTTCCATAATTACAAGGCTACCATCTATTGGAGTAATAAAAATATGAACAATAGACTACCTTCCATAGTGACAAGGCTACCATCCATTGGAGTGACAGAAATCACAACGACAGACTACCTTCCATAATGACAAGGAATGCATCCACTGGATTAACAAAGATCTCGACAACAAACTACCTTCCATAATGACAAGGCTACCATCCATTGGAGTAACAAAAATCTCGACAATAGACTACCTTCCATAATGACAAGGATACCATCCATTGGAGTAACAAATATATTGACAACAGACTACCTTCCATAATGACAAGGCTTCCATCCATTGGAATAACAAAAATCTCGACAACAGACTACGTTCAATAATGAAAAGGCTACCATCCATTGGAGTAACAAAAACATAAACAACAGACTATGTTCCTTAATGACAAGGATATCATCCATTGGAGTAACAAAATTATCGACAACACACTACCATCCATAATGATAATTATACAATCCATTGGAGTAACAAAAATCTCGACAACAAACTACCTTCTATAACGACAAGGCTAGCATTTATTGGAGTAACAAAAATCTCAACAAAAAACTTCCTTCCATAATGACTAGGCTACCATCCATTGGAGTAATAAATATATCGACAACAGACTACCTTCCATAATGACAAGGCTACCATCCATTGGAGTAACAAAAATCTCGACAACCGACTACCTTCCAAAATGACAAGGCTACCATCCATTGAAGTAACAAAAATCTCGACAACCGACTACCTTCCAAAATGACATAGCTACCATCCATTGAAGTAACAAAAATATTGACAACAGACTACCTTCCATAATGACAAGGCTACCATCCATTGGAATAACAAAAATCTCGACAACAGACTACCTTCTATAATGACAAGGCTATCATCCATTGTAGTAACAAAAACATCGACAACAGACTACTTTCCATAATCACAAGGCTACCATCCATTGGAGTAACAAAAATATTGACAACAGACTACCATCCAGAATGATAATAATACAATCCATTGGAGTAACAAAAATCTCGACAACAAACTACCTTCCATAATGACTAGGCTACCATCCATTTGAGTAACAAAGATATCTAGAACAGACTAACATCCATAATGATAATGCAACCATCCATTGCAGTAACAAAAATCTCGACAACTGACAACCTTCCATAATGACAAGGCTACCATCCATTTGAGTAACAAAAATATCTACAATAGACTATGTTCCATAATTACAAGGCTACCATCCATTGTAGTAGGAAAAATCTCGACAACAGAATACCTTCCATAATGACAAGGCTACCGTCCATTGTAGTAACAAAAATCTCGAAAACATACTACCTTCCAAAATGACAAGGCTACCATCCATTAGAGTAACAGAAATCTCAACAAAAGATAACCTTCCATAATGACAAGGCTACCATCTAATGGAGTAACAAAAATCTCGACAATAGACTACCTTCCATAAAGACAAGGCTACCATCCATTGTAGTAACAAAAATATGAACAACATACTACCTTCCATAGTGACAAGGCTACCATCCATTGGAGCGATAGAAATCACAACAACATACTACCTTCCATAATGACAAGGTTAGCATCCATTGGAGTCACAAAAATCTCGACAACAAACTACCTTCCATAATGACAAGGCTACCATCCATGGAAGTAACAAAAATCTCGACAACAGACTACCTTCAATAATGACAAGGATACCATCCATTGGAGTAAAAAAAATATTGACAACAGATTACCTTCCATAATGACAAGGCTACCATCCATTGGAATAATAAAAATCTCGATAATAGACTACCTTCCATAATGACAAGGCTACCATCCATGGAGTAACAAAAACATCGACAACAGACTACGTTCTATAATGACAAGGCTACCATCCATTGGAGTAACAAAATTATCGACAACACACTACCATCCATAATGATAATGATACAATCCATTGAAGTAACAAAAATTTCGACAACAGACTACCTTCCATAATGACAAGGATACCATCCATTGTAGTAACAAAAATATTGACAACAGACTACCTTCCATAATGACAAGGCTACCATCCATTGGAGTAATAAATATATCGACAACAGACTACCTTCCATAATGACAAGGCTACCATCCATTGGAGTAACAAAAATCTCGACAACCGACTACCTTCCAAAATGACAAGGCTACCATCCATTGAAGTAACAAAAATCTCGACAACCGACTACCTTCCAAAATGACATAGCTACCATCCATTGAAGTAACAAAAATATTGACAACAGACTACCTTCCATAATGACAAGGCTACCATCCATTGGAATAACAAAAATCTCGACAACAGACTACCTTCTATAATGACAAGGCTATCATCCATTGTAGTAACAAAAACATCGACAACAGACTACTTTCCATAATCACAAGGCTACCATCCATTGGAGTAACAAAAATATTGACAACAGACTACCATCCAGAATGATAATAATACAATCCATTGGAGTAACAAAAATCTCGACAACAAACTACCTTCCATAATGACTAGGCTACCATCCATTTGAGTAACAAAGATATCTAGAACAAACTAACATCCATAATGATAATGCAACCATCCATTGCAGTAACAAAAATCTCGACAACTGACAACCTTCTATAATGACAAGGCTACCATCCATTTGAGTAACAAAAATATCTACAATAGACTATGTTCCATAATTACAAGGCTACCATCCATTGTAGTAGGAAAAATCTCGACAACAGAATACCTTCCATAATGACAAGGCTACCGTCCATTGTAGTAACAAAAATCTCGAAAACATACTACCTTCCAAAATGACAAGGCTACCATCCATTAGAGTAACAGAAATCTCAACAAAAGATAACCTTCCATAATGACAAGGCTACCATCTAATGGAGTAACAAAAATCTCGACAATAGACTACCTTCCATAAAGACAAGGCTACCATCCATTGTAGTAACAAAAATATGAACAACATACTACCTTCCATAGTGACAAGGCTACCATCCATTGGAGCGATAGAAATCACAACAACATACTACCTTCCATAATGACAAGGTTAGCATCCATTGGAGTCACAAAAATCTCGACAACAAACTACCTTCCATAATGACAAGGCTACCATCCATGGAAGTAACAAAAATCTCGACAACAGACTACCTTCAATAATGACAAGGATACCATCCATTGGAGTAAAAAAAATATTGACAACAGATTACCTTCCATAATGACAAGGCTACCATCCATTGGAATAATAAAAATCTCGATAATAGACTACCTTCCATAATGACAAGGCTACCATCCATGGAGTAACAAAAACATCGACAACAGACTACGTTCTATAATGACAAGGCTACCATCCATTGGAGTAACAAAATTATCGACAACACACTACCATCCATAATGATAATGATACAATCCATTGAAGTAACAAAAATTTCGACAACAGACTACCTTCCATAATGACAAGGATACCATCCATTGTAGTAACAAAAATATTGACAACAGACTACCTTCCATAATGACAAGGCTACCATCCATTGGAGTAATAAATATATCGACAACAGACTACCTTCCATAATGACAAGGCTACCATCCATTGGAGTAACAAAAATCTCGACAACCGACTACCTTCCAAAATGACAAGGCTACCATCCATTGAAGTAACAAAAATCTCGACAACCGACTACCTTCCAAAATGACATAGCTACCATCCATTGAAGTAACAAAAATATTGACAACAGACTACCTTCCATAATGACAAGGCTACCATCCATTGGAATAACAAAAATCTCGACAACAGACTACCTTCTATAATGACAAGGCTATCATCCATTGTAGTAACAAAAACATCGACAACAGACTACTTTCCATAATCACAAGGCTACCATCCATTGGAGTAACAAAAATATTGACAACAGACTACCATCCAGAATGATAATAATACAATCCATTGGAGTAACAAAAATCTCGACAACAAACTACCTTCCATAATGACTAGGCTACCATCCATTTGAGTAACAAAGATATCTAGAACAAACTAACATCCATAATGATAATGCAACCATCCATTGCAGTAACAAAAATCTCGACAACTGACAACCTTCTATAATGACAAGGCTACCATCCATTTGAGTAACAAAAATATCTACAATAGACTATGTTCCATAATTACAAGGCTACCATCCATTGTAGTAGGAAAAATCTCGACAACAGAATACCTTCCATAATGACAAGGCTACCGTCCATTGTAGTAACAAAAATCTCGAAAACATACTACCTTCCAAAATGACAAGGCTACCATCCATTAGAGTAACAGAAATCTCAACAAAAGATAACCTTCCATAATGACAAGGCTACCATCTAATGGAGTAACAAAAATCTCGACAATAGACTACCTTCCATAAAGACAAGGCTACCATCCATTGTAGTAACAAAAATATGAACAACAGACTACCTTCCATAGTGACAAGGCTACCATCCATTGGAGCGATAGAAATCACAACAACATACTACCTTCCATAATGACAAGGTTAGCATCCATTGGAGTCACAAAAATCTCGACAACAAACTACCTTCCATAATGACAAGGCTACCATCCATGGAAGTAACAAAAATCTCGACAACAGACTACCTTCAATAATGACAAGGATACCATCCATTGGAGTAAAAAAAATATTGACAACAGATTACCTTCCATAATGACAAGGCTACCATCCATTGGAATAATAAAAATCTCGATAATAGACTACCTTCCATAATGACAAGGCTACCATCCATGGAGTAACAAAAACATCGACAACAGACTACGTTCTATAATGACAAGGCTACCATCCATTGGAGTAACAAAATTATCGACAACACACTACCATCCATAATGATAATGATACAATCCATTGAAGTAACAAAAATTTCGACAACAGACTACCTTCCATAATGACAAGGATACCATCCATTGTAGTAACAAAAATATTGACAACAGACTACCTTCCATAATGACAAGGCTACCATCCATTGGAGTAATAAATATATCGACAACAGACTACCTTCCATAATGACAAGGCTACCATCCATTGGAGTAACAAAAATCTCGACAACCGACTACCTTCCAAAATGACAAGGCTACCATCCATTGAAGTAACAAAAATCTCGACAACCGACTACCTTCCAAAATGACATAGCTACCATCCATTGAAGTAACAAAAATATTGACAACAGACTACCTTCCATAATGACAAGGCTACCATCCATTGGAATAACAAAAATCTCGACAACAGACTACCTTCTATAATGACAAGGCTATCATCCATTGTAGTAACAAAAACATCGACAACAGACTACTTTCCATAATCACAAGGCTACCATCCATTGGAGTAACAAAAATATTGACAACAGACTACCATCCAGAATGATAATAATACAATCCATTGGAGTAACAAAAATCTCGACAACAAACTACCTTCCATAATGACTAGGCTACCATCCATTTGAGTAACAAAGATATCTAGAACAGACTAACATCCATAATGATAATGCAACCATCCATTGCAGTAACAAAAATCTCGACAACTGACAACCTTCCATAATGACAAGGCTACCATCCATTTGAGTAACAAAAATATCTACAATAGACTATGTTCCATAATTACAAGGCTACCATCCATTGTAGTAGGAAAAATCTCGACAACAGAATACCTTCCATAATGACAAGGCTACCGTCCATTGTAGTAACAAAAATCTCGAAAACATACTACCTTCCAAAATGACAAGGCTACCATCCATTAGAGTAACAGAAATCTCAACAAAAGATAACCTTCCATAATGACAAGGCTACCATCTAATGGAGTAACAAAAATCTCGACAATAGACTACCTTCCATAAAGACAAGGCTACCATCCATTGTAGTAACAAAAATATGAACAACAGACTACCTTCCATAGTGACAAGGCTACCATCCATTGGAGCGATAGAAATCACAACAACATACTACCTTCCATAACGACAAGGTTAGCATCCATTGGAGTCACAAAAATCTCGACAACAAACTACCTTCCATAATGACAAGGCTACCATCCATGGAAGTAACAAAAATCTCGACAACAGACTACCTTCAATAATGACAAGGATACCATCCATTGGAGTAAAAAAAATATTGACAACAGATTACCTTCCATAATGACAAGGCTACCATCCATTGGAATAATAAAAATCTCGATAATAGACTACCTTCCATAATGACAAGGCTACCATCCATGGAGTAACAAAAACATCGACAACAGACTACGTTCTATAATGACAAGGCTACCATCCATTGGAGTAACAAAATTATCGACAACACACTACCATCCATAATGATAATGATACAATCCATTGAAGTAACAAAAATTTCGACAACAGACTACCTTCCATAATGACAAGGATACCATCCATTGTAGTAACAAAAATATTGACAACAGACTACCTTCCATAATGACAAGGCTACCATCCATTGGAGTAACAAAAACATCGACAAGAGACTACGTTCCATAATGACAAGGCTACCATCCACTGGAGTAACAAAAATATCGACAACCGACTACCTTCCATAATGAAAAGTCTACCATCCATTTGAGTAACAAAAATATCTATAATAGACTACGTTCCATAATTACATGTCTACCATCCATTATAGTACTCAAAATCTCGACAACTAACTACCTTCCATAATGACAAGGCTACCATCCATTGGAGTAACAAAATCATCGACAAGAGACTACGTTCTATAATTACAAGGCTACCATCCATTGGACAAACAAAATAATCGACAACAGACTACCATCCATAATGATAATGATACAATCCATTGGAGTAACAAAAATCTCGACAACAAACTACCTTCTATAACGATAAGGCTACCATCCGATGGAGTAACAAAAATCTCGACAACAAACTACCTTCCATAATAACTAGGCTACCATCCATTGGAGTAACAAAGATATCGAGAATGGATTACCTTCCATAATGATAATGCTACCATCATTTGGAGTAACAAAAATCTCGACAACCGACTACCTTCCATAATGACAAGGCTACGATCCATTGGAGTAACAAATTTTTCGACAATAGACTACCTTCCATAATCACAAGGCTACCATCTATTGGAGTAATAAAAATATGAACAATAGACTACCTTCCATAGTGACAAGGCTACCATCCATTGGAGTGACAGAAATCACAACGACAGACTACCTTCCATAATGACAAGGAATGCATCCACTGGATTAACAAAGATCTCGACAACAAACTACCTTCCATAATGACAAGGCTACCATCCATTGGAGTAACAAAAATCTCGACAATAGACTACCTTCCATAATGACAAGGATACCATCCATTGGAGTAACAAAAATATTGACAACAGACTACCTTCCATAATGACAAGGCTTCCATCCATTGGAATAACAAAAATCTCAACAACAGACTACGTTCCATAATGACAAGGCTACCATCCATTGGAGTAACAAAAAATAAACAACAGACAATGTTCCTTAATGACAAGGATATCATCCATTGGAGTAACAAAATCATCGACAACACACTACCATCCATAATGATAATTATACAATCCATTGGAGTAAAAAAAATCTCGACAACAAACTACCTTCTATAACGACAAGGCTACCATTCATTGGAGTAACAAAAATCTCGACAAAAAACTTCCTTCCATAATGACTAGGCTACCATCCATTGGAGTAACAAATATATCGAGAACGGAATACCTTCCATAATGACAAGGCTACCATCCATTGGAGTAACAAAAATCTCGACAACCGACTACCTTCCAAAATGACAAGGCTACCATCCATTGGAGTAACAAAAATCTCGACAACCCACTACCTTCCAAAATGACAAGGCTACCATCCATTTGAGTAACAAAAATATATACAATAGACTACCTTCCATAATGACAAGGCTACCATCCAATAGAGTAAAAATCTCAACAACGAACTACCTTCCATAAAGACAAGGCTACCATCCATTGGAGAAACAAATCTCAATAACGAACTACCTTCCATAATGACAAGGCTAACATCCATTGGAGTAACAAAATCTTAACAATGAACTACCTTCAATAATGACTGGTCTACCATCCATTAGAGTAACAAAAATCTTAACAACACACAACCTTCCATAATGACAAGACTACCATCCACTGGAGTAACAAAATCTCAACAACGAACTACCTTCCATAATGAAAAGGCTACCATCATTTGGAGTAACCAAATCTCAACAACGAACTACCTTCCATAATGACAAGGCTACCATCAATTGGAGTAACAAAATCTCAACAACAAACTACCATCCATAATGACGAGGCTACCATCCATTGGAGTAACAAAATATCAACAACGAACTACCTTGCATAATGACAAGGCTACCATCTAATGGATTAACAAAATCTCAACAACGAACTAGCTTACATAATGAAAAGGCTACCATCCCTTGGAGTAGCAAAAATATCGGCAATAGACTACCTTCCATAATGACAAGGATACCATCTATTGGAATAACAAAAATCTCTTGAACTAACTACCTTCCATAATGACAAGGATACCATCCATTGGAGTATTAAAACTCTCGAAAATAGACTACCTTCCAAAATGACAAGGCTACCATCCTTTATAGTAACAAAAATCTCAACAACAGACACCCTTCCATAATGACAAGGCTACCATCCATTGGAGTAAAAAAAATCTCGACAATAGACTACCTTTCAAAATGACAAGGCTACCATCCATCGGAGTAATAATATCTCAACAACGAACTAACTTCCATAATGACAAGGCTACAATCCATTGGATTAACAAAATCTCAAGAACGGACTATCTTCCATAATGACAATGATACAATCCATTGGTGTAACAAAATCTCAACAACGAACTACCTTCCATAATGACAAGGCTACCATCCAATGGATTAACAAAATCTCAACAACGAACTAGCTTACATAATGAAAAGGCTACCATCCCTTGGAGTAGCAAAAATCTCGGCAACAGACTACCTTCCATAATGACAAGGATACCATCTATTGGAATAACAAAAATCTCTTGAACTGACTACCTTCCATAATGACAAGGATACCATCCATTGGAGTATTAAAACTCTCGAAAATAGACTACCTTCCAAAATGACAAGGCTACCATCCTTTATAGTAACAAAAAACTCAACAACAGACACCCTTCCATAATGACAAGGCTACCATCCATTGGAGTAAAAAAAATCTCGACAATAGACTAACTTTCAAAATGACAAGGCTACCATCCACCGGAGTAATAATATCTCAACAACGAACTAACTTCCATAATGACAAGGCTACAATCCATTGGATTAACAAAATCTCAAGAACGGACTATCTTCCATAATGACAACGATACAATCCATTAGTGTAACAAAATCTCAACAACGAACTACCTTCCATAATGACAAGGCTACCATCCAATGGATTAACAAAATCTCAACAACGAACTAGCTTACATAATGAAAAGGCTACCATCCCTTGGAGTAGCAAAAATCTCGGCAACAGACTACCTTCCATAATGACAAGGATACCATCTATTGGAATAACAAAAATCTCTTGAACTGGCTACCTTCCATAATGACAAGGCTACCATCCATTGGAGTAACAAAACTCTCGAAAATAGACTACCTTCCAAAATGACAAGGCTACCATCCATTATAGTAACAAAAATCTCAACAACATACAACCTTCCATAATGACAAGGCTACCATCCATTGGAGTAACAAAAATCTCGACAATAGACTACCTTTCAAAATGAAAAGGCTACCATCCATCGGAGTAATAAAATCTCAACAGCGAACTAGCTTCCATAATGACAAGGCTACAATCCATTGGATTAACAAAATCTCAAGAACGGACTATCTTCCATAATGACAAGGCTACCATCCATTGGAGTAACAAAATCTCAACAACGAACTACCTTCCATAATGACAAGGCTACCATCCATAGGAGTAACAAAATATCAACAACGAACTACCTTCCATAATGACAAGGATACCATCCAATGGAGTAACAAAATATCAACAAAGAACTACCTTCCATAATGACAAGCCTATCGTCCATTGGAGTAACAAAATCTCAACAACAAACTACCTTCCAAAATGAAAAGGCTACCATACCTTGGAGTAACAAAATCTCAACAACGAACTACCTTCCATAATGACAAGGATACAATCCATTGGAGTAACAAAATAACAAAAACGAACTACCTTCCATAATGACAAGGCTACCATCCAATAGAGTAAAAAAATCTCAACAATGAACTACATTCCATAATGACAAGGCTACCATCCATTGGAGAAACAAAATCTCAACAACGAACTACCTTCCATAATGACAATGCTACCATCCTTTGGAGTAACAAAATCTTAACAATGAACTACCTTCAATAATGACAGGGCTACCATCCATTGGAGTAACAAAATCTCAAAAATGAACTACCTTCCTTAATGACAATGATACAATCCATTGGAGTAACAAAATCTCAACAATGAACTACCTTCCATAATGAAAAGGCTACCATCATTTGGAGTAACAAAATCTCAACAACGAACTACCTTCCATAATGACAAGCCTACCATCAATTGGAGTAACAAAATCTCAACAACAAACTACCATCCATTAGAGTAACAAAATATCAACAACGAACTACCTTGCATAATGACAAGGCTACCATCCAATGGATTAACAAAATCTCAACAACGAACTACCTTCCATAATGAAAAGGCTACCATCCCTTGGAGTAGCAAAAATCTCGGCAATAGACTACCTTCCATAATGACAAGGATACCATCTATTGGAATAAAAAAATCTCTTGAACTGACTACCTTACATAATGACAAGGCTACCATCCATTGGAGTAACAAAACTCTCGAAAACAGACTACCTTCAAAAATGACAAGGCTACCATCCATTATAGTAACAAAAATCTCAACATACAACCTTCCATAATGACAAGGCTACCATCCATTGGAGTAACAAAAATCTCGACAATAGACTACCTTTCAAAATGACAAGGCTACCATCCATCGGAGTAATAAAATCTCAACAACGAACTAGCTTCCATAATGACAAGGCTACAATCCATTGGATTAACAAAATCACAAGAACAGACTATCTTCCATAATGACAAGGCTACCATCCAATGGAGTAACAAAATCTCAACAACGAACTACCTTCCATAATGACAAGGCTACCATCCATAGGAGTAACAAAATATCAACAACGAACTACCTTCCATAATGACAAGGCTACCATCCAATGGAGTAACAAAATATCAACAAAGAACTACCTTCCATAATGACAAGCCTACCATCCATTGGAGTAACAAAATCTCAACAACAAACTACCTTCCAAAATGACAATGCTACCATACCTTGGAGTAACAAAATCTCAACAACGAGCTACCTTGCATAATGACAAGGATACAATCCATTGGTGTAACAAAATCTCAACAACGAACTACCTTCCATAATGACAAGGCTACCATCCAATGGATTAACAAAATCTCAACAACGAACTAGCTTACATAATGAAAAGGCTACCATCCCTTGGAGTAGCAAAAATCTCGGCAACAGACTACCTTCCATAATGACAAGGATACCATCTATTGGAATAACAAAAATCTCTTGAACTGGCTACCTTCCATAATGACAAGGCTACCATCCATTGGAGTAACAAAACTCTCGAAAACAGACTACCTTCCAAAATGACAAGGCTACCATCCATTATAGTAACAAAAATCTCAACAACATACAACCTTCCATAATGACAAGGCTACCATCCATTGGAGTAACAAAAATCTCGACAATAGACTACCTTTCAAAATGAAAAGGCTACCATCCATCGAAGTAATAAAATCTCAACAGCGAACTAGCTTCCATAATGACAAGGCTACAATCCATTGGATTAACAAAATCTCAAGAACGGACTATCTTCCATAATGACAAGGCTACCATCCATTGGAGTAACAAAATCTCAACAACGAACTACCTTCCATAATGACAAGGCTACCATCCATAGGAGTGACAAAATATCAACAACGAACTACCTTCAATAGTGACAAGGATACCATCCAATGGAGTAACAAAATATCAACAGAGAACTACCTTCCATAATGACAAGCCTATCGTCCATTGGAGTAACAAAATCTCAACAACAAACTACCTTCCAAAATGAAAAGGCTACCATACCTTGGAGTAACAAAATCTCAACAACGAACTACCTTCCATAATGACAAGGATACAATCCATTGGAGTAACAAAATAACAAAAACGAACTACCTTCCATAATGACAAGGCTACCATCCAATAGAGTAAAAAAATCTCAACAATGAACTACATTCCATAATGACAAGGCTACCATCCATTGGAGAAACAAAATCTCAACAACGAACTACCTTCCATAATGACAATGCTACCATCCTTTGGAGTAACAAAATCTTAACAATGAACTACCTTCAATAATGACAGGGCTACCATCCATTGGAGTAACAAAATCTCAAAAACGAACTACCTTCCTTAATGACAATGATACAATCCATTGGAGTAACAAAATCTCAACAATGAACTACCTTCCATAATGAAAAGGCTACCATCATTTGGAGTAACAAAATCTCAACAACGAACTACCTTCCATAATGACAAGCCTACCATCAATTGGAGTAACAAAATCTCAACAACAAACTACCATCCATTAGAGTAACAAAATATCAACAACGAACTACCTTGCATAATGACAAGGCTACCATCCAATGGATTAACAAAATCTCAACAACGAACTACCTTCCATAATGAAAAGGCTACCATCCCTTGGAGTAGCAAAAATCTCGGCAATAGACTACCTTCCATAATGACAAGGATACCATCTATTGGAATAAAAAAATCTCTTGAACTGACTACCTTCCATAATGACAAGGCTACCATCCATTGGAGTAACAAAACTCTCGAAAACAGACTACCTTCAAAAATGACAAGGCTACCATCCATTATAGTAACAAAAATCTCAACAACATACAACCTTCCATAATGACAAGGCTACCATCCATTGGAGTAACAAAAATCTCGACAATAGACTACCTTTCAAAATGACAAGGCTACCATCCATCGGAGTAATAAAATCTCAACAACGAACTAGCTTCCATAATGACAAGGCTACAATCCATTGGATTAACAAAATCACAAGAACAGACTATCTTCCATAATGACAAGGCTACCATCCAATGGAGTAACAAAATCTCAACAACGAACTACCTTCCATAATGACAAGGCTACCATCCATAGGAGTAACAAAATATCAACAACGAACTACCTTCCATAATGACAAGGCTACCATCCAATGGAGTAACAAAATATCAACAAAGAACTACCTTCCATAATGACAAGCCTACCATCCATTGGAGTAACAAAATCTCAACAACAAACTACCTTCCAAAATGACAATGCTACCATACCTTGGAGTAACAAAATCTCAACAACGAGCTACCTTGCATAATGACAAGGATACAATCCATTGGTGTAACAAAATCTCAACAACGAACTACCTTCCATAATGACAAGGCTACCATCCAATGGATTAACAAAATCTCAACAACGAACTAGCTTACATAATGAAAAGGCTACCATCCCTTGGAGTAGCAAAAATCTCGGCAACAGACTACCTTCCATAATGACAAGGATACCATCTATTGGAATAACAAAAATCTCTTGAACTGGCTACCTTCCATAATGACAAGGCTACCATCCATTGGAGTAACAAAACTCTCGAAAACAGACTACCTTCCAAAATGACAAGGCTACCATCCATTATAGTAACAAAAATCTCAACAACATACAACCTTCCATAATGACAAGGCTACCATCCATTGGAGTAACAAAAATCTCGATAATAGACTACCTTTCAAAATGAAAAGGCTATCATCCATCAGAGTAATAAAATCTCAACAGCGAACTAGCTTCCATAATGACAAGGCTACAATCCATTGGATTAACAAAATCTCAAGAACGGACTATCTTCCATAATGACAAGGCTACCATCCATTGGAGTAACAAAATCTCAACAACGAACTACCTTCCATAATGACAAGGCTACCATCCATAGGAGTGACAAAATATCAACAACGAACTACCTTCAATAGTGACAAGGATTCCATCCAATGGAGTAACAAAATATCAACAAAGAACTACCTTCCATAATGACAAGCCTATCGTCCATTGGAGTAACAAAATCTCAACAACAAACTACCTTCCAAAATGAAAAGGCTACCATACCTTGGAGTAACAAAATCTCAACAACGAACTACCTTCCATAATGACAAGGATACAATCCATTGGAGTAACAAAATAACAAAAACGAACTACCTTCCATAATGACAAGGCTACCATCCAATAGAGTAAAAAAATCTCAACAATGAACTACATTCCATAATGACAAGGCTACCATCCATTGGAGAAACAAAATCTCAACAACGAACTACCTTCCATAATGACAATGCTACCATCCTTTGGAGTAACAAAATCTTAACAATGAACTACCTTCAATAATGACAGGGCTACCATCCATTGGAGTAACAAAATCTCAAAAACAAACTACCTTCCTTAATGACAATGATACAATCCATTGGAGTAACAAAATCTCAACAATGAACTACCTTCCATAATGAAAAGGCTACCATCATTTGGAGTAACAAAATCTCAACAACGAACTACCTTCCATAATGACAAGGCTACCATCAATTGGAGTAACAAAATCTCAATAACAAACTACCATCCATTAGAGTAACAAAATATCAACAACGAACTACCTTGCATAATGACAAGGCTACCATCCAATGGATTAACAAAATCTCAACAACGAACTACCTTCCATAATGAAAAGGCTACCATCCCTCGGAGTAGCAAAAATCTCGGCAATAGACTACCTTCCATAATGACAAGGATACCATCTATTGGAATAAAAAAAATCTCTTGAACTGGCTACCTTCCATAATGACAAGGCTACCATCCATTGGAGTAACAAAACTCTCGAAAACAGACTACCTTCCAAAATGACAAGGCTACCATCCATTATAGTAACAAAAATCTCAACAACATACAACCTTCCATAATGACAAGGCTACCATCCATTGGAGTAACAAAAATCTCGACAATAGACTACCTTTCAAAATGAAAAGGCTACCATCCATCGGAGTAATAAAATCTCAACAGCGAACTAGCTTCCATAATGACAAGGCTACAATCCATTGGATTAACAAAATCTCAAGAATGGACTATCTTCCATAATGACAAGGCTACCATCCATTGGAGTAACAAAATCTCAACAACGAACTACCTTCCATAATGACAAGGCTACCATCCATAGGAGTAACAAAATATCAACAACGAACTACCTTCCATAATGACAAGGATACCATCCAATGGAGTAACAAAATATCAACAAAGAACTACCTTCCATAATGACAAGCCTATCGTCCATTGGAGTAACAAAATCTCAACAACAAACTACCTTCCAAAATGAAAAGGCTACCATACCTTGGAGTAACAAAATCTCAACAACGAACTACCTTCCATAATGACAAGGATACAATCCATTGGAGTAACAAAATAACAAAAACGAACTACCTTCCATAATGACAAGGCTACCATCCAATAGAGTAAAAAAATCTCAACAATGAACTACATTCCATAATGACAAGGCTACCATCCATTGGAGAAACAAAATCTCAACAACGAACTACCTTCCATAATGACAATGCTACCATGCTTTGGAGTAACAAAATCTTAACAATGAACTACCTTCAATAATGACAGGGCTACCATCCATTGGAGTAACAAAATCTCAAAAACAAACTACCTTCCTTAATGACATTGATACAATCCATTGGAGTAACAAAATCTCAACAATGAACTACCTTCCATAATGAAAAGGCTACCATCATTTGGAGTAACAAAATCTCAACAATGAACTACCTTCCATAATGACAAGGCAACCATCAATTGGAGTAACAAAATCTCAACAACAAACTACCATCCATTAGAGTAACAAAATATCAA
Organism: Vicia faba; assembly: GCA_948472305.1. Taxonomy (NCBI): domain Eukaryota; kingdom Viridiplantae; phylum Streptophyta; class Magnoliopsida; order Fabales; family Fabaceae; genus Vicia; species Vicia faba. The sequence goes on from OX451738.1 coordinate 758,966,455, forward strand.
CAACGAACTACCTTGCATAATGACAAGGCTACCATCCAATGGATTAACAAAATCTCAACAACGAACTACCTTCCATAATGAAAAGGCTACCATCCCTTGGAGTAGCAAAAATCTCGGCAATAGACTACCTTCCATAATGACAAGGATACCATCTATTGGAATAAAAAAAATCTCTTGAACTGACTACCTTCCATAATGACAAGGCTACCATCCATTGGAGTAACAAAACTCTCGAAAACAGACTACCTTCCAAAATGACAAGGCTACCATCCATTATAGTAACAAAAATCTCAACAACATACAACCTTCCATAATGACAAGGCTACCATCCATTGGAGTAACAAAAATCTCGACAATAGACTACCTTTCAAAATGACAAGGCTACCATCCATCGGAGTAATAAAATCTCAACAACGAACTAGCTTCCATAATGACAAGGCTACAATCCATTGGATTAACAAAATCACAAGAACAGACTATCTTCCATAATGACAAGGCTACCATCCAATGGAGTAACAAAATCTCAACAACGAACTACCTTCCATAATGACAAGGCTACCATCCATAGGAGTAACAAAATATCAACAACGAACTACCTTCCATAATGACAAGGCTACCATCCAATGGAGTAACAAAATATCAACAAAGAACTACCTTCCATAATGACAAGCCTACCATCCATTGGAGAAACAAAATCTCAACAATAAACTACCTTCCAAAATGACAATGCTACCATACCTTGGAGTAACAAAATCTCAACAACGAACTACCTTCCATAATGACAAGGATACAATCCATTGGTGTAACAAAATCTCAACAACGAACTACCTTCCATAATGACAAGGCTACCATCCAATGGATTAACAAAATCTCAACAACGAAGTAGCTTACATAATGAAAAGGCTACCATCCCTTGGAGTAGCAAAAATCTCGGCAACAAACTACCTTCCATAATGACAAGGATACCATCTATTGGAATAACAAAAATCTCTTGAACTGACTACCTTCCATAATGACAAGGATACCATCCAATGGAGTATTAAAACTCTCGAAAATAGACTACGTTCCAAAATGACAAGGCTACCATCCTTTATAGTAACAAAAATCTCAACAACAGACACCCTTCCATAATGACAAGGCTACCATCCATTGGAGTAAAAAAAATCTCGACAATAGACTACCTTTCAAAATGACAAGGCTACCATCCATCGGAGTAATAATATCTCAACAACGAACTAACTTCCATAATGACAAGTCTACAATCCATTGGATTAACAAAATCTCAAGAACGGACTATCTTCCATAATGACAACGATACAATCCATTGGTGTAACAAAATCTCAACAACGAACTACCTTCCATAATGACAAGGCTACCATCCAATGGATTAACAAAATCTCAACAACGAACTAGCTTACATAATGAAAAGGCTACCATCCCTTGGAGTAGCAAAAATCTCGGCAATAGACTACCTTCCATAATGACAAGGATACCATCTATTGGAATAACAAAAATCTCTTGAACTGGCTACCTTCCATAATGACAAGGCTACCATCCATTGGAGTAACAAAACTCTCGAAGACAGACTACCTTCCAAAATGACAAGGCTACCATCCATTATAGTAACAAAAATCTCAACAACATACAACCTTCCATAATGACAAGGCTACCATCCATTGGAGTAACAAAAATCTCGATAATAGACTACCTTTCAAAATGAAAAGGCTATCATCCATCAGAGTAATAAAATCTCAACAGCGAACTAGCTTCCATAATGACAAGGCTACAATCCATTGGATTAACAAAATCTCAAGAACGGACTATCTTCCATAATGACAAGGCTACCATCCATTGGAGTAACAAAATCTCAACAACGAACTACCTTCCATAATGACAAGGCTACCATCCATAGGAGTAACAAAATATCAACAACGAACTACCTTCCATAATGACAAGGATACCATCCAATGGAGTAACAAAATATCAACAAAGAACTACCTTCCATAATGACAAGCCTATCGTCCATTGGTTTAACAAAATCTCAACAACAAACTACCTTCCAAAATGAAAAGGCTACCATACCTTGGAGTAACAAAATCTCAACAACGAACTACCTTCCATAATGACAAGGATACAATCCATTGGAGTAACAAAATAACAAAAACGAACTACCTTCCATAATGACAAGGCTACCATCCAATAGAGTAAAAAAATCTCAACAATGAACTACATTCCATAATGACAAGGCTACCATCCATTGGAGAAACAAAATCTCAACAACGAACTACCTTCCATAATGACAATGCTACCATCCTTTGGAGTAACAAAATCTTAACAATGAACTACCTTCAATAATGACAGGGCTACCATCCATTGGAGTAACAAAATCTCAAAAACGAACTACCTTCCTTAATGACAATGATACAATCCATTGGAGTAACAAAATCTCAACAATGAACTACCTTCCATAATGAAAAGGCTACCATCATCTGGAGTAAAAAAATCTCAACAACGAACTACCTTCCATAATGACAAGCCTACCATCAATTGGAGTAACAAAATCTCAACAACAAACTACCATCCATTAGAGTAACAAAATATCAACAACGAACTACCTTGCATAATGACAAGGCTACCATCCAATGGATTAACAAAATCTCAACAACGAACTACCTTCCATAATGAAAAGGCTACCATCCCTTGGAGTAGCAAAAATCTCGGCAATAGACTACCTTCCATAATGACAAGGATACCATCTATTGGAATAAAAAAAATCTCTTGAACTGACTACCTTCCATAATGACAAGGCTACCATCCATTGGAGTAACAAAACTCTCGAAAACAGACTACCTTCCAAAATGACAAGGCTACCATCCATTATAGTAACAAAAATCTCAACAACATACAACCTTCCATAATGACAAGGCTATCATCCATTGGAGTAACAAAAATCTCGACAATAGACTACCTTTCAAAATGACCAGGCTACCATCCATCGGAGTAATAAAATCTCAACAACGAACTAGCTTCCATAATGACAAGGCTACAATCCATTGGATTAACAAAATCACAATAACAGACTATCTTCCATAATGACAAGGCTACCATCCAATGGAGTAACAAAATCTCAACAACGAACTACCTTCCATAATGACAAGGCTACCATCCATAGGAGTAACAAAATATCAACAATGAACTACCTTCCATAATGACAAGGCTACCATCCAATGGAGTAACAAAATTTCAACAAAGAACTACCTTCCATAATGACAAGCCTACCATCCATTGGAGTAACAAAATCTCAACAATAAACTACCTTCCAAAATGACAATGCTACCATACCTTGGAGTAACAAAATCTCAACAACGAACTACCTTCCATAATGACAAGGATACAATCCATTGGTGTAACAAAATCTCAACAACGAACTACCTTCCATAATGACAAGGCTACCATCCAATGGATTAACAAAATCTCAACAACGAACTAGCTTACATAATGAAAAGGCTACCATCCCTTGGAGTAGCAAAAATCTCGGCAACAGACTACCTTCCATAATGATAAGGATACCATCTATTGGAAGAACAAAAATCTCTTGAACTGACTACCTTCCATAATGACAAGCATACCATCCATTGGAGAATTAAAACTCTCGAAAATAGACTACGTACCAAAATGACAAGGCTACCATCCTTTATAGTAACAAAAATCTCAACAACAGACACCCTTCCATAATGACAAGGCTACCATCCATTGGAGTAAAAAAAATCTCGACAATAGACTACCTTTCAAAATGACAAGGCTACCATCCATCGGAGTAATAATATCTCAACAACGAACTAACTTCCATAATGACAAGGCTACAATCCATTGGATTAACAAAATCTCAAGAACGGACTATCTTCCATAATGACAACGATACAATCCATTGGTGTAACAAAATCTCAACAACGAACTACCTTCCATAATGACAAGGCTACCATCCAATGGATTAACAAAATCTCAACAACGAACTAGCTTACATAATGAAAAGGCTACCATCCCTTGGAGTAGCAAAAATCTCGGCAATAGACTACCTTCAATAATGACAAGGATACCATCTATTGGAATAACAAAAATCTCTTGAACTGGCTACCTTCCATAATGACAAGGCTACCATCCATTGGAGTAACAAAACTCTCGAAAATAGACTACCTTCCAAAATGACAAGGCTACCATCCATTATAGTAACAAAAATCTCAACAACATACAACCTTCCATAATGACAAGGCTACCATCCATTGGAGTAACAAAAATCTCGACAATAGACTACCTTTCAAAATGAAAAGGCTACCATCCATCGGAGTAATAAAATCTCAACAGCGAACTAGCTTCCATAATGACAAGGCTACAATCCATTGGATTAACAAAATCTCAAGAACGAACTATCTTCCATAATGACAAGGCTACCATCCATTGGAGTAACAAAATCTCAACAGTGAACTACCTTCCATAATGACAAGGCTACCATCCATAGGAGTAACAAAATATCAACAACAAACTACCTTCCATAATGACAAGGATACCATGCAATGGAGTAACAAAATATCAACAAAGAACTACCTTCCATAATGACAAGCCTATCGTCCATTGGAGTAACAAAATCTCAACAACAAACTACCTTCCAAAATGAAAAGGCTACCATACCTTGGAGTAACAAAATCTCAACAACGAACTACCTTCCATAATGACAAGGATACAATCCATTGGAGTAACAAAATAACAAAAACGAACTACCTTCCATAATGACAAGGCTACAATCCAATAGAGTAAAAAAATCTCAACAATGAACTACATTCCATAATGACAAGGCTACCATCCATTGGAGAAACAAAATCTCAACAACGAACTACCTTCCATAATGACAATGCTACCATCCTTTGGAGTAACAAAATCTTAACAATGAACTACCTTCAATAATGACAGGGCTACCATCCATTGGAGTACCAAAATCTCAAAAACAAACTACCTTCCTTAATGACAATGATACAATCCATTGGAGTAACAAAATCTCAACAATGAACTACCTTCCATAATGAAAAGGCTGCCATCATTTGGAGTAACAAAATCTCAACAACGAACTACCTTCCATAATGACAAGGCTACCATCAATTGGATTAACAAAATCTCAACAACAAACTACCATCCATTAGAGTAACAAAATATCAACAACGAACTACCTTGCATAATGACAAGGCTACCATCCAATGGATTAACAAAATCTCAACAACGAACTACCTTCCATAATGAAAAGGCTACCATCCCTTGGAGTAGCAAAAATCTCGGCAATAGACTACCTTCCATAATGACAAGGATACCATCTATTGGAATAAAAAAAATCTCTTGAACTGACTACCTTCCATAATGACAAGGCTACCATCCATTGGAGTAACAAAACTCTCGAAAACAGACTACCTTCCAAAATGACAAGGCTAACATCCATTATAGTAACAAAAATCTCAACAACATACAACCTTCCATAATGACAAGGCTAACATCCATTGGAGTAACAAAAATCTCGACAATAGACTACCTTTCAAAATGACAAGGCTACCATCCATCGGAGTAATAAAATCTCAACAACGAACTAGCTTCCATAATGACAAGGCTATAATCCATTGGATTAACAAAATCACAAGAACAGACTATCTTCCATAATGACAAGGCTACCATCCTATGGAGTAACAAAATCTCAACAACGAACTACCTTCCATAATGACAAGGCTACCATCCATAGGAGTAACAAAATATCAACAACGAACTACCTTCCATAATGACAAGGCTACCATCCAATGGAGTAACAAAATATCAACAAAGAACTACCTTCCATAATGACAAGCCTACCATCCATTGGAGTAACAAAATCTCAACAACAAACTACCTTCCAAAATGACAATGCTACCATACCTTGGAGTAACAAAATCTCAACAACGAACTACCTTCCATAATGACAAGGATACAATCCATTGGAGTAACAAAATAACAACAACGAACTACCTTCCATAATGACAAGGCTACCATCCAATAGACTAAAAAAATCTCAACAATGAACTACATTCCATAATGACAAGGCAACAATCCATTGGAGAAACAAAATCTCAACAACGAACTACCTTCCATAATGACAAGGCTACCATCCATTGGAGTAACAAAATCTTAACAATGAACTACCTTCAATAATGACAAGGCTACCATCCATTGGAGTAACAAAATCTCAAAAACAAACTACCTTCCATAATGACAACGATACAATCCATTGGAGTAACAAAATCTCAACAACGAACTACCTTCCATAATGAAAAGGCTACCATCATTTGGAGTAACCAAATCTCAACAACGAACTACCTTCCATAATGACAAGGCTACCATCAATTGGAGTAACAAAATCTCAACAACAAACTACCATCCATTAGAGTAACAAAATATCAACAACGAACTACCTTGCATAATGACAAGGCTACCATCCAATGGATTAACAAAATCTCAACAACGAACTACCTTCCATAATGAAAAGGCTACCATCCCTTGGAGTAGCAAAAATCTCGGCAACAGACTACCTTCCATAATGACAAGGATACCATCTATTGGAATAACAAAAATCTCTTGAACTGACTACCTTCCATAATGACAAGGCTACCATCCATTGGAGTAACAAAACTCTCGAAAACAGACTACCTTTCAAAATGACAAGGCTACCATCCATTATAGTAACAAAAATCTCAACAACACACAACCTTTCATAATGACAAGGCTACCATCCATTGGAGTAACAAAAATCTCGACAATAGACTACCTTTCAAAATGACAAGGCTACCATCCATCGGAGTAATAAAATCTCAACAGTGAACTAGCTTCCATAATGACAAGGCTACAATCCATTGGATTAACAAAATCTCAAGAACAGACTATCTTCCATAATGACAAGGCTACCATCCATTGGAGTAACAAAATCTCAACAACGAACTACCTTCCATAATGAAAAGGCTACCATCCATAGGAGTAACAAAATATCAACAACAAACTACCTTCCATAATGACAAGGCTACCATCCAATGGAGTAACAAAATATCAACAAAGAACTAACTTCCATAATGACAAGCCTACCATCCATTGGAGTAACAAAATCTCAACAACAAACTACCTTCCAAAATGACAATGCTACCATACCTTGGAGTAACAAAATCTCAACAACGAACTACCTTCCATAATGACAAGGATACAATCCATTGGAGTAACAAAATAACAACAACGAACTACCTTCCATAATGACAAGGCTACCATCCAATAGAGTAAAAAAATCTCAACAATGAACTACATTCCATAATGACAAGGCTACAATCCATTGGAGAAACAAAATCTCAACAACGAACTACCTTCCATAATGACAAGGCTACCATCCATTGGAGTAACAAAATCTTAACAATGAACTACCTTCAATAATGACAAGGCTACCATCCATTGGAGTAACAAAATCTCAAAAACAAACTACCTTCCATAATGACAACGATACAATCCATTGGAGTAACAAAATCTCAACAACGAACTACCTTCCATAATGAAAAGGCTACCATCATTTGGAGTAACCAAATCTCAACAACGAACTACCTTCCATAATGACAAGGCTACCATCAATTGGAGTAACAAAATCTCAACAACAAACTACCATCCATTAGAGTAACAAAATATCAACAACGAACTACCTTGCATAATGACAAGGCTACCATCCAATGGATTAACAAAATCTCAACAACGAACTACCTTCCATAATGAAAAAGGCTACCATCCCTTGGAGTAGCAAAAATCTTGGCAACAGACTACCTTCCATGATGACAAGGATACCATCTATTGGAATAACAAAAATCTCTTGAACTGACTACCTTCCATAATTACAAGGCTACCATCCATTGGAGTAACAAAACTCTCGAAAACAGACTACCTTTCAAAATGACAAGGCTACCATCCATTATAGTAACAAAAATCTCAACAACACACAACCTTTCATAATGACAAGGCTACCATCCATTGGAGTAACAAAAATCTCGACAATAGACTACCTTTCAAAATGACAAGGCTACCATCCATCGGAGTAATAAAATCTCAACAGTGAACTAGCTTCCATAATGACAAGGCTACAATCCATTGGATTAACAAAATCTCAAGAACAGACTATCTTCCATAATGACAAGGCTACCATCCATTGGAGTAACAAAATCTCAACAACGAACTACCTTCCATAATGAAAAGGCTAACATCCATAGGAGTAACAAAATATCAACAACAAACTACCTTCCATAATGACAAGGCTACCATCCAATGGAGTAACAAAATATCAACAAAGAACTAACTTCCATAATGACAAGCCTACCATCCATTGGAGTAACAAAATCTCAACAACAAATTACCTTCCAAAATGACAATGCTACCATACCTTGGAGTAACAAAATCTCAACAACGAACTACCTTCCATAATGACAAGGATACAATCCATTGGAGTAACAAAATAACAACAACGAACTACCTTCCATAATGACAAGGCTACCATCCAATAGAGTAAAAAAATCTCAACAATGAACTATATTCCATAATGACAAGGCTACAATCCATTGGAGAAACAAAATCTCAACAACGAACTACCTTCCATAATGACAAGGCTACCATCCATTGGAGTAACAAAATCTTAACAATGAATACCTTCAATAATGACAAGGCTACCATCCATTGGAGTAACAAAATCTCAAAAACAAACTACCTTCCATAATGACAACGATACAATCCATTGGAGTAACAAAATCTCAACAACGAACTACCTTCCATAATGAAAAGGCTACCATCATTTGGAGTAACCAAATCTCAACAACGAACTACCTTCCATAATGACAAGGCTACCATCAATTGGAGTAACAAAATCTCAACAACAAACTACCATCCATTAGAGTAACAAAATATCAACAACGAACTACCTTGCATAATGACAAGGCTACCATCCAATGGATTAACAAAATCTCAACAACGAACTACCTTCCATAATGAAAAAGGCTACCATCCCTTGGAGTAGCAAAAATCTCGGCAACAGACTACCTTCCATGATGACAAGGATACCATCTATTGGAATAACAAAAATCTCTTGAACTGACTACCTTCCATAATTACAAGGCTACCATCCATTGGAGTAACAAAACTCTCGAAAACAGACTACCTTTCAAAATGACAAGGCTACCATCCATTATAGTAACAAAAATCTCAACAACATACAACCTTTCATAATGACAAGGCTACCATCCATTGGAGTAACAAAAATCTCGACAATAGACTACCTTTCAAAATGACAAGGCTACCATCCATCGGAGTAATAAAATCTCAACAGTGAACTAGCTTCCATAATGACAAGGCTATAATCCATTGGATTAACAAAATCACAAGAACAGACTATCTTCCATAATGACAAGGCTACCATCCTATGGGGTAACAAAATCTCAACAACGAACTACCTTCCATAATGACAAGGCTACCATCCATAGGAGTAACAAAATATCAACAACGAACTACCTTCCATAATGACAAGGCTACCATTCAATGGAGTAACAAAATATCAACAAAGAACTACCTTCCATAATGACAAGCCTACCATCCATTGGAGTAACAAAATCTCAACAACAAACTACCTTCCAAAATGACAATGCTACCATACCTTGGAGTAACAAAATCTCAACAACGAACTACCTTCCATAATGACAAGGATACAATCCATTGGAGTAACAAAATAACAACAACGAACTACCTTCCATAATGACAAGGCTACCATCCAATAGAGTAAAAAAATCTCAACAATGAACTACATTCCATAATGACAAGGCTACAATCCATTGGAGAAACAAAATCTCAACAACGAACTACCTTCCATAATGACAAGGCTACCATCCATTGGAGTAACAAAATCTTAACAATGAACTACCTTCAATAATGACAAGGCTACCATCCATTGGAGTAACAAAATCTCAAAAACAAACTACCTTCCATAATGACAACGATACAATCCATTGGAGTAACAAAATCTCAACAACGAACTACCTTCCATAATGAAAAGGCTACCATCATTTGGAGTAACCAAATCTCAACAACGAACTACCTTCCATAATGACAAGGCTACCATCAATTGGAGTAACAAAATCTCAACAACAAACTACCATCCATTAGAGTAACAAAATATCAACAACGAACTACCTTGCATAATGACAAGGCTACCATCCAATGGATTAACAAAATCTCAACAACGAACTACCTTCCATAATGAAAAAGGCTACCATCCCTTGGAGTAGCAAAAATCTTGGCAACAGACTACCTTCCATGATGACAAGGATACCATCTATTGGAATAACAAAAATCTCTTGAACTGACTACCTTCCATAATTACAAGGCTACCATCCATTGGAGTAACAAAACTCTCGAAAACAGACTACCTTTCAAAATGACAAGGCTACCATCCATTATAGTAACAAAAATCTCAACAACACACAACCTTTCATAATGACAAGGCTACCATCCATTGGAGTAACAAAAATCTCGACAATAGACTACCTTTCAAAATGACAAGGCTACCATCCATCGGAGTAATAAAATCTCAACAGTGAACTAGCTTCCATAATGACAAGGCTACAATCCATTGGATTAACAAAATCTCAAGAACAGACTATCTTCCATAATGACAAGGCTACCATCCATTGGAGTAACAAAATCTCAACAACGAACTACCTTCCATAATGAAAAGGCTAACATCCATAGGAGTAACAAAATATCAACAACAAACTACCTTCCATAATGACAAGGCTACCATCCAATGGAGTAACAAAATATCAACAAAGAACTAACTTCCATAATGACAAGCCTACCATCCATTGGAGTAACAAAATCTCAACAACAAATTACCTTCCAAAATGACAATGCTACCATACCTTGGAGTAACAAAATCTCAACAACGAACTACCTTCCATAATGACAAGGATACAATCCATTGGAGTAACAAAATAACAACAACGAACTACCTTCCATAATGACAAGGCTACCATCCAATAGAGTAAAAAAATCTCAACAATGAACTACATTCCATAATGACAAGGCTACAATCCATTGGAGAAACAAAATCTCAACAACGAACTACCTTCCATAATGACAAGGCTACCATCCATTGGAGTAACAAAATCTTAACAATGAACTACCTTCAATAATGACAAGGCTACCATCCATTGGAGTAACAAAATCTCAAAAACAAACTACCTTCCATAATGACAACGATACAATCCATTGGAGTAACAAAATCTCAACAACGAACTACCTTCCATAATGAAAAGGCTACCATCATTTGGAGTAACCAAATCTCAACAACGAACTACCTTCCATAATGACAAGGCTACCATCAATTGGAGTAACAAAATCTCAACAACAAACTACCATCCATTAGAGTAACAAAATATCAACAACGAACTACCTTGCATAATGACAAGGCTACCATCCAATGGATTAACAAAATCTCAACAACGAACTACCTTCCATAATGAAAAAGGCTACCATCCCTTGGAGTAGCAAAAATCTCGGCAACAGACTACCTTCCATGATGACAAGGATACCATCTATTGGAATAACAAAAATCTCTTGAACTGACTACCTTCCATAATTACAAGGCTACCATCCATTGGAGTAACAAAACTCTCGAAAACAGACTACCTTTCAAAATGACAAGGCTACCATCCATTATAGTAACAAAAATCTCAACAACATACAACCTTTCATAATGACAAGGCTACCATCCATTGGAGTAACAAAAATCTCGACAATAGACTACCTTTCAAAATGACAAGGCTACCATCCATCGGAGTAATAAAATCTCAACAGTGAACTAGCTTCCATAATGACAAGGCTATAATCCATTGGATTAACAAAATCACAAGAACAGACTATCTTCCATAATGACAAGGCTACCATCCTATGGGGTAACAAAATCTCAACAACGAACTACCTTCCATAATGACAAGGCTACCATCCATAGGAGTAACAAAATATCAACAACGAACTACCTTCCATAATGACAAGGCTACCATCCAATGGAGTAACAAAATATCAACAAAGAACTACCTTCCATAATGACAAGCCTACCATCCATTGGAGTAACAAAATCTCAACAACAAACTACCTTCCAAAATGACAATGCTACCATACCTTGGAGTAACAAAATCTCAACAACGAACTACCTTCCATAATGACAAGGATACAATCCATTGGAGTAACAAAATAACAACAATGAACTACCTTCCATAATGACAAGGCTACCATCCAATAGAGTAAAAAAATCTCAACAATGAACTACATTCCATAATGACAAGGCTACAATCCATTGGAGAAACAAAATCTCAACAACGAACTACCTTCCATAATGACAAGGCTACCATCCATTGGAGTAACAAAATCTTAACAATGAACTACCTTCAATAATGACAAGGCTACCATCCATTGGAGTAACAAAATCTTAAAAACAAACTACCTTCCATAATGACAACGATACAATCCATTGGAGTAACAAAATCTCAACAACGAACTACCTTCCATAATGAAAAGGCTACCATCATTTGGAGTAACCAAATCTCAACAACGAACTACCTTCCATAATGACAAGGCTACCATCAATTGGAGTAACAAAATCTCAACAACAAACTACCATCCATTAGAGTAACAAAATATCAACAACGAACTACCTTGCATAATGACAAGGCTACCATCCAATGGATTAACAAAATCTCAACAACGAACTACCATCCATAATGAAAAGGCTACCATCCCTTGGAGTAGCAAAAATCTCGGCAACAAACTACCTTCCATAATGACAAGGATACCATCTATTGGAATAACAAAAATCTCTTGAACTGACTACCTTCCATAATGACAAGGCTACCATCCATTGGAGTAACAAAACTCTCGAAAACAGACTACCTTTCAAAATGACAAGGCTACCATCCATTATAGTAACAAAAATCTCAACAACACACAACCTTTCATAATGACAAGGCTACCATCCATTGGAGTAACAAAAATCTCGACAATAGACTACCTTTCAAAATGACAAGGCTACCATCCATCGGAGTAATAAAATCTCAACAGTGAACTAGCTTCCATAATGACAAGGCTACAATCCATTGGATTAACAAAATCTCAAGAACGGACTATCTTCCATAATGACAAGGCTACCATCCATTGGAGTAACAAAATCTCAACAACGAACTACCTTCCATAATGAAAAGGCTACCATCCATAGGAGTAACAAAATATCAACAACAAACTACCTTCCATAATGACAAGGCTACCATCCAATGGAGTAACAAAATATCAACAAAGACCTAACTTCCATAATGACAAGCCTACCATCCATTGGAGTAACAAAATCTCAACAACAAACTACCTTCCAAAATGACAATGCTACCATACCTTGGAGTAACAAAATCTCAACAACGAACTACCTTCCATAATGACAAGGATACAATCCATTGGAGTAACAAAATAACAACAACGAACTACCTTCCATAATGACAAGGCTACCATCCAATAGAGTAAAAAAATCTCAACAATGAACTACATTCCATAATGACAAGGCTACAATCCATTGGAGAAACAAAATCTCAACAACGAACTACCTTCCATAATGACAAGGCTACCATCCATTGGAGTAACAAAATCTTAACAATGAACTACCTTCAATAATGACAAGGCTACCATCCATTGGAGTAACAAAATCTCAAAAACAAACTACCTTCCATAATGACAACGATACAATCCATTGGAGTAACAAAATCTCAACAACGAACTACCTTCCATAATGAAAAGGCTACCATCATTTGGAGTAACCAAATCTCAACAACGAACTACCTTCCATAATGACAAGGCCACCATCAATTGGAGTAACAAAATCTCAACAACAAACTACCATCCATTAGAGTAACAAAATATCAACAACGAACTACCTTGCATAATGACAAGGCTACCATCCAATGGATTAACAAAATCTCAACAACGAACTACCTTCCATAATGAAAAGGCTACCATCCCTTGGAGTAGCAAAAATCTCGGCAACAGGCTACCTTCCATGATGACAAGGATACCATCTATTGGAATAACAAAAATCTCTTGAACGTACTACCTTCCATAATGACAAGGCTACCATCCATTGGAGTAACAAAACTCTCGAAAATAGACTACCTTTCAAAATGACAAGGCTACCATCCATTATAGTAACAAAAATCTCAACAACATACAACCTTTCATAATGACAAGGCTACCATCCATTGGAGTAGCAAAAATCTCGACAATAGACTACCTTTCAAAATGACAAGGCTACCATCCATCGGAGTAATAAAATCTCAACAGTGAACTAGCTTCCATAATGACAAGGCTACAATCCATTGGATTAACAAAATCACAAGAACAAACTATCTTCCATAATGACAAGGCTACCATCCAATGGAGTAACAAAATCTCAACAACGAACTACCTTCCATAATGACAAGGCTACCATCCATAGGAGTAACAAAATATCAACAACGAACTACCTTCCATAATGACAAGGCTACCATCCAATGGAGTAACAAAATATCAACAAAGAACTACCTTCCATAATTACAAGCCTACCATCCATTGGAGTAACAAAATCTCAACAACAAACTACCTTCCAAAATGACAAGGCTACCATACCTTGGAGTAACAAAATCTCAACAACGAACTACCTTCTATAATGACAAGGATACAATCCATTGGAGTAACAAAATAACAACAACGAACTACCTTCCATAATGACAAGGCTACCATCCAATAGAGTAAAAAAATCTCAACAATGAACTACATTCCATAATGACAAGGCTACCATCCATTGGAGAAACAAAATCTCAACAACGAACTACCTTCCATAATGACAAGGCTACCATCCATTGGAGTAACAAAATCTTAACAATGAACTACCTTCAATAATGACAAGGCTACCATCCATTGGAGTAACAAAATCTCAAAAACAAACTACCTTCCATAATGACAACGATACAATCCATTAGAGTAACAAAATCTCAACAACGAACTACCTTCCATAATGAAAAGGCTACCATCATTTGGAGTAACCAAATCTCAACAACGAACTACCTTCCATAATGACAAGGCTACCATAAATTGGAGTAACAAAATCTCAACAACAAACTAGCATCCATTAGAGTAACAAAATATCAACAACGAACTACCTTGCATAATGACAAGGCTACCATCCAATGGATTAACAAAATCTCAACAACGAACTACCTTCCATAATGAAAAGGCTACCATCATTTGGAGTAACCAAATCTCAACAACGAACTGCCTTCCATAATGACAAGGCTACCATAAATTGGAGTAACAAAATCTCAACAACAAACTAGCATCCATTAGAGTAACAAAATATCAACAACGAACTACCTTGCATAATGACAAGGCTACCATCCAATGGATTAACAAAATCTCAACAACGAACTACCTTCCATAATGAAAAGGCTACCATCCCTTGGAGTAGCAAAAATCTCGGCAACAAACTACCTTCCATAATGACAAGGATACCATCTATTGGAATAACAAAAACTCTTGAACTGACTACCTTCCATAATGACAAGGCTACCATCCATTGGAGTAACAAAACTCTCGAAAACAGACTACCTTCCAAAATGACAAGGCTACCATCCATTATAGTAACAAAAATCTCAACAACATACAACCTTCCATAATGACAAGGCTACCATCCATTGGAGTAACAAAAATCTCGACAATAGACTACCTTTCAAAATGACAAGGCTACCATCCATCGGAGTAATAAAATCTCAACAACGAACTAGCTTCCATAATGACAAGGCTACAATCCATTGGATTAACAAAATCTCAAGAACGGACTATCTTCCATAATGACAAGGCTACCATCCAATGGAGTAACAAAATCTCAACAACGAACTACCTTCCATAATGACAAGGCTACCATTCATTGGATTAACAAAATCTCAACAACGAACTACCTTCCATAATGATAAGGCTACCATCCAATGGAGTAACAAAATCTCAACAACGAACTACCTTCCAAAATGACAAGGCTACCATCCATTGGAGTAACAAAATATCAACAACTAACTACCTTCCATAATGACAAGGCTACCATCCATAGGAGTAACAAAATATCAACAACGAACTACCTTCCATAATGACAAGGCTACCATCCAATGGAGTAACAAAATATCAACAAAGAACTACCTTCCATAATGACAAGCCTACCATCCATTGGAGTAACAAAATCTCAACAACAAACTACCTTCCAAAATGACAAGGCTACCATATCTTGGAGTAACAAAATCTCAACAACGAACTACCTTCCATAATGACAAGGATACAATCCATTGGAGTAACAAAATAACAACAACGAACTACCTTCCATAATGACAAGGCTACCATCCAATAGAGTAAAAAAATCTCAACAATGAACTACATTCCATAATGACAAGGCTACCATCCATTGGAGAAACAAAATCTTAACAACGAACTACCTTCCATAATGACAAGGCTACCATCCATTGGAGTAACAAAATCTTAACAATGAACTACCTTCAATAATGACAGGGCTACCATCCATTAGAGTAACAAATCTCAAAAACAAACTACCTTCCATAATGACAACGATACAATCCATTGGAGTAACAAAATCTCAACAACGAACTACCTTCCATAATGAAAAGGCTACCATCATTTGGAGTAACCAAATCTCAACAACGAACTACCTTCCATAATGACAAGGCTACCATCAATTGGAGTAACAAAATCTCAACAACGAACTACCTTCCAAAATGACAAGGCTACCATCCATTGGAGTAACAAAATATCAACAACTAACTACCTTCCATAATGACAAGGCTACCATCCATAGGAGTAACAAAATATCAACAACGAACAACCTTCCATAATGACAAGGCTACCATCCAATGGAGTAACAAAATATCAACAAAGAACTACCTTCCATAATGACAAGCCTACCATCCATTGGAGTAACAAAATCTCAACAACAAACTACCTTCCAAAATGACAAGGCTACCATACCTTGGAGTAACAAAATCTCAACAACGAACTACCTTCCATAATGACAAGGATACAATCCATTGGAGTAACAAAATAACAACAACGAACTACCTTCCATAATGACAAGGCTACCATCCAATAGAGTAAAAAAATCTCAACAATGAACTACATTCCATAATGACAAGGCTACCATCCATTGGAGAAACAAAATCTTAACAACGAACTACCTTCCATAATGACAAGGCTACCATCCATTGGAGTAACAAAATCTTAACAATGAACTACCTTCAATAATGACAGGGCTACCATCCATTGGAGTAACAAATCTCAAAAACAAACTACCTTCCATAATGACAACGATACAATCCATTGGAGTAACAAAATCTCAACAACGAACTACCTTCCATAATGAAAAGGCTACCATCATTTGGAGTAACCAAATCTCAACAACGAACTACCTTCCATAATGACAAGGCTACCATCAATTGGAGTAACAAAATCTCAACAACAAACTACCATCCATTAGAGTAACAAAATATCAACAACGAACTACCTTGCATAATGACAAGGCTACCATCCAATGGATTAACAAAATCTCAACAACGAACTACCTTCCATAATGAAAAGGCTACCATCCCTTGGAGTAGCAAAAATCTCGGCAACAAACTACCTTCCATAATTACAAGGCTACCATCCATTGGAGTAAGAAAACTCTCGAAAACAGACTACCTTCCAAAATGACAAGGCTACTATCCATTATAGTAACAAAAATCTCAACAACATACAACCTTACATAATGACAAGGCTACCATCCATTGGAGTAACAAAAATCTCGACAATAGACTACCTTTCAAAATGAGAAGGCTACCATCCATCGGAGTAATAAAATCTAAACAACGAACTAACTTCCATAATGACAAGGCTACAATCCATTGGATTAACAAAATCTCAAGAACGGACTATCTTCCATAATGACAAGGCTACCATCCAATGGAGTAACAAAATCTCAACAACGAACTACCTTCCAAAATGACAAGGCTACCATCCATAGGAGTAACAAAATATCAACAACGAACTACCTTCCATAATGACAAGGCTACCATCCAATGGAGTAAAAAAATATCAACAAAGAACTACCTTCCATAATGACAAGCCTACCATCCATTAGAGTAACAAAATCTCAACAACAAACTACCTCCCAAAATGACAAGGCTACCATACCTTGGAGTAACAAAATCTCAACAACGAACTACCTTCCATAATGGCAAGGATACAATCCATTGGAGTAACAAAATAAAAACAACGAACTACCTTCCATAATGACAAGGCTACCATACAATAGAGTAAAAAAATCTCAACAATGAACTACATTCCATAATGACAAGGCTACCATCAATTGGAGTAACAAAATCTCAACAACAAACTACCATCCATTAGAGTAACAAAATATCAACAACGAACTACCTTGGATAATTACAAGGCTACCATCCAATGGATTAACAAAATCTCAACAACAAACTACCTTCCATAATAAAAAGGCTACCATCCCTTGGAGTAGCAAAAATCTCGGCAATAGACTACCTTCCATAATGACATGGATACCATCTATTGGAATAACAAAAATCTCTAGAACTGACTACCTTCCATAATGACAAGGCTACCATCCATTAGAGTAACAAAAATCTCAACAACAGACAACCTTCCATAATGACAAGGCTACCATCCATTGGAGTAACAAAAATCTCGACAATAGACTACCTTCCAAAATGACAAGGCTACCATCCATTGGAGTATCAAAATCTCAACAACGAACTACCTTCCATAATGACAAGGCTACCATTCATTGGATTAAAAAAATCTCAACAACGAACTACCTTCTATAATGACAAGGCTACCATCCAATGGAGTAAAAAAATATCAACAACAAACTACCTTCCATAATGACAAGGCTACCATTCATTGGATTAACAAAATCTCAACAACGAACTACCTTCCATAATGATAAGGCTACCATCCAATGGAGTAACAAAGTCTCAACAACGAACTACCTTCCATAATGATAAGGATACCATCCATTGGAGTATCAAAATCTCAACAACGAACTGCCTTCCAAAATGACAAGGCTACCATCCCTTTGAGTAACAAAATCTCAACAACGAACTACCTTCCATAATAACAAAGGATACAATCCATTGGAGTAAAAAAATAACAACAATGAACTACCTTCCATAATGACAAGGCTACCATCCATTAGAGTAACAACGAACTACATTCCATAATGACAAGGCTACCATCCATTGGAGTAACAAAATCTCAACAACAAACTACCTTCCATAATGACAAGGCTACCATCCATTGAAGAAACAAAATCTCAACAACGAACTACCTTCCATAATGACAAGGCTACCATTCATTGGAGTAACAAAATCTTAACAATGAACTACCTTCCATAATGACATGGCTACCATCCATTGGAGTAACAAAATCTCAAAAACAAACTACCTTCCATAATAACAACGATACCATCCATTGGAGTAACAAAATATCAACAACGAACTACCTTCCATAATGAAAAGGCTACCATTATTTGGAGTAACAAAATCTCAACAACGAACTACCTTCCATAATGACAAGGCTACCATCAATTGGAGTAACAAAATCTCAACAACAAACTACCTTCCATAATTACAAGGCTACCACCCATTAGAGTGACAGAAATCACAACGACAAACTACCTTCCATAATGACAAGGTTACCATCCATTAGAGTAACAAAAATCTCGACAACAGACAACCTTCCATAATGACAAGGCTACCATCCATTGGAGTATCAAAAATCTCGACAATAGACTACCTTCCAAAATGACAAGGCTACCATCCATTGGAGTAACAAAACTCAACAACAAACTACCTTTCATAATGACAAGGCTACCATCCATTGGATTAACAAAATCACAAGAACGGACTACCTTCCATAATGACAAGGCTACCATCCAATGGAGTAACAAAATCTCAACAATGAACTACCTTCCATAATGATAAGGCTACCATCCATTGGAGTAACAAAATATTAACAACGAACTACCTTCCATAATGATAAGGCTATAATCCATTGGAGTAACAAAATCTTAACAATGAACTACCTTCCAAAATGACAACGCTACCATCCCTTGGAGTAAGAAAATCTCAACAACGAACTACCTTCCATAATGACAAGGATACAATCCATTGGAGTAACAAAATAACAACAACGAACTACCTTCCATAATGACAAGGCTACCATACATTAGAGTAAGAAAATCTCAACAACGAACTACATTCCATAATGACAAGGCTACCATCCATTGGAGTAACAAAATCTCAACAAAAAACTACCTTCCATAATGACAAGGCTACCATCCAATGGAGTAACAAAATCTCAACAACAAACTACCTTCCGTAATGACAAAGCTACCATCCTTTGGAGAAACAAAATCTCAACAACGAACTACCTTCCATAATGACAAGGCTACCATCCATTGGAGTAACAAAATCTTAACAATGAACTGCCTTCGATAATGACAGGGCTACCATCCATTGGAGTAACAAAATCTCAAAAACAAACTACCTTCCACAATGACAAAGATACAATCCATTTGAGTAACAAAATCTCAAGAACAAACTACCTTCCATAATGAAAAGGCTACCATCATTTGGAGTAACAAAATCTCAACAAGGAAATACCTTCCATAATGACAAGGCTACCATCAATTGGAGTAACAAAATCTCAACAACAAACTACCTTCCATAATGACAAGGCTACCATCCATTGGAGTAACAAAATATCAACAATGAACTACCTTGCATAATGACAAGGCTACCATCCAATGGAGTAACAAAATCTCAACAACGAACTACCTTCCATAATGACAAGCCTATCATCCATTGGAGTAAAAAAATCTCAACAACGAACTACCTTCCAAAATGACAAGGCTACCATCCCTTGGAGTAACAAAATCTCAACAACGAACTACCTTCCATAATGACAAGGCTACCATCCATTGGATTAACAAAATCTCAAGAACGGACCACTTTCCATAATGACAAGGCTACCATCCAATGGAGTAACAAAATCTCAACAACGAAATACCTTCCATAATGACAGGGCTACCATCCATTGGAGTAACAAAATCTCAAAAACAAACTACCTTCCATAATGACAATGATACCATCCATTGGAGTAACAAAATCTCAACAACGAACTACCTTCCATAATGAAAAGGCTACCATTATTTGGAGTAACAAAATCTCAACAACAAACTACCTTCCATAATGACAAGGCTACCATCAATTGGAGTAACAAAATCTCAACAACAAACTACCTTCCATAATTACAAGGCTACCACCCATTGGAGTGACATAAATCACAACGACAAACTACCTTCCATAATGACAAGGTTACCATCCATAGGAGTAACAAAGATCTCGACAACAGACTACCTTCCATAATGACAAGGATACCATCTATTGGAACAACAAAAATCTCGAGAACGGACTACCTTCCATAATGACAAGGCTACCATCCAATGAAGTAACAAAAATATTGACAACAGACTACCTTCCATAATGACAAGGCTACCATCTTTTGGAATAAGAGAAATCTCGACAACAGACTACCTTCCATAATTACAAGGCTACCATCCATTGGAGTAACAAAAATCTCGAAAACAGACTACCTTCCAAAATGACAAGGCTACCATCCATTAGAGTAACAAAAATCTCAACAACAGACAACCTTCCATAATGACAAGGCTACCATCCATTGGAGTATCAAAAATCTCGACAATAGACTACCTTCCAAAATGACAAGGCTACCATCCATTGGAGTAACAAAATCTCAACAACAAACTACCTTTCATAATGACAAGGCTACCATCCATTGGATTAAC
This sequence comes from Vicia faba, assembly GCA_948472305.1. Taxonomy (NCBI): domain Eukaryota; kingdom Viridiplantae; phylum Streptophyta; class Magnoliopsida; order Fabales; family Fabaceae; genus Vicia; species Vicia faba. The sequence goes on from OX451738.1 coordinate 758,988,527, forward strand.
AAAATCACAAGAACGGACTACCTTCCATAATGACAAGGCTACCATCCAATGGAGTAACAAAATCTCAACAATGAACTACCTTCCATAATGATAAGGCTACCATCCATTGGAGTAACAAAATATCAACAACGAACTACCTTCCATAATGATAAGGCTACAATCCATTGGAGTAACAAAATCTTAACAACGAACTACCTTCCAAAATGACAATGCTACCATCCCTTGGAGTAAGAAAATCTCAACAACGAACTACCTTCCATAATGACAAGGATACAATCCATTGGAGTAACAAAATAACAACAACGAACTACCTTCCATAATGACAAGGCTACCATACATTAGAGTAACAAAATCTCAACAACGAACTACATTCCATAATGACAAGGCTACCATCCATTGGAGTAACAAAATCTCAACAAAAAACTACCTTCCATAATGACAAGGCTACCATCCAATGGAGTAACAAAATCTCAACAACAAACTACCTTCCGTAATGACAAGGCTACCATCCTTTGGAGAAACAAAATCTCAACAACGAACTACCTTCCATAATGACAAGGCTACCATCCATTGGAGTAACAAAATCTTAACAATGAACTGCCTTCGATAATGACAGGGCTACCATCCATTGGAGTAACAAAATCTCAAAAACAAACTACCTTCCATAATGACAAGGATACAATCCATTTGAGTAACAAAATCTCAACAACGAACTACCTTCCATAATGACAAGGCTACCATCCATTGGAGTAACAAAATCTTAACAACGAACTACCTTCCAAAATGACAAGGCTACCATCCCTTGGAGTAAGAAAATCTCAACAACAAACTACCTTCCATAATGACAAGGATACAATCCATTGGAGTAACCAAATAACAACAACGAACTACCTTCCATAATGACAAGGCTACCATACATTAGAGTAACAAAATCTCAACAACGAACTACATTCCATAATGACAAGGCTACCATCCATTGGAGTAACAAAATCTCAACAAAAAACTACCTTCCATAATGACAAGGCTACCATCCAATGGAGTAACAAAATCTCAACAACAAACTACCTTCCGTAATGACAAGGCTACCATCCTTTGGAGAAACAAAATCTCAACAACGAACTACCTTCCATAATGACAAGGCTACCATCCTTTGGAGTAACAAAATCTTAACAATGAACTGCCTTCAATAATGACAGGGCTACCATCCATTGGAGTAACAAAATCTCAAAAACAAACTACCTTCCATAATGACAAGGATACAATCCATTTGAGTAACAAAATCTCAACAACAAACTACCTTCCATAATGAAAAGGCTACCATCATTTGGAGTAACAAAATCTCAACAACGAACTACCTTCCATAATGACAAGGCTACCATCAATTGGAGTAACAAAATCTCAACAACAAACTACCTTCCATAATGACAAGGCTACCATCCATTGGAGTAACAAAATATCAACAATGAATTACCTTGCATAATGACAAGGCTACCATCCAATGGAGTAACAAAATCTCAACAACGAACTACATTCCATAATGACAAGGCTACCATCCCTTGGAGTAGCAAAAATCTCGGCAACAGACTACCTTCCATAATGACAAGGATACCATCTATTGGAATAAAAAAAATCTCTTGAACTGACTACTTTCCATAATGACAAGGCTACCATCCATTGGAGTAACAAAAATCACGAAAACATACTACCTTCCAAAATGACAAGGCTACATTCCATTAGAGTAACAAAAATCTCAACAACAGACAACCTTCCATAATGACAAGGCTACCATCCATTGGAGTAACAAAAATCTCGACAATTGACTACCTTTCAAAATGACAAGGCTACCATCCTTTGGAGTAACAAAATCTCAACAACGAACTACCTTCCATAATGACAAGGCTACCATCCATTCGAGTAACAAAATATCAACAACAAACTACCTTCCATAATGACAAGGCTACCATCCAATGGAGTAACAAAATATCAACAAAGAACTACCTTCCATAATGACAAGGCTACCATCCATTGGATAACAAAATCTCAATAACGAACTACCTTCCAAAATGACAAGGTTACCATCCCTTGGAGTAACAAAATCTCAACAACGAACTACTATCAATAATGACAAGGATACAATCCATTGGAGTAACAAAATAACAACAACGAAATACCTTCCATAATGAGAAGGCTACCATCCATTTGAGTAACAAAAATATCTACAATAGACTATGTTCCATAATTACAAGGCTACCATCCATTGTAGTAACCAAAATCTCTACAACAAAGTACCTTCCATAATGACAAGGCTACCATCCATTGTAGTAACAAAAATCTCGACAATAGACTACCTTCCATAATGACAGAGCTACCATCCATTGGAGTAACAAAAATCTCGAAAACATACTACCTTCCAAAATGACAAGGCTACAATTCATTGGAGTAACAGAAATCTCAATGACAAAATACATTCCGTAATGACAAGGCTACCATCCATTGGTGTAACAAAAATCTCGACAACAGACTACCTTCCATAATTACAAGGCTACCATCCATTGGGGTAACCAAAATATCGATAACTGACTACCTTCCACAATGACAAGGCTATCATCCATTGGAGTAACAAAGATATCGACAACAGACTACCTTCAATTATGACAAGGCTACCATCCATTGGAGTAACAAAAATCACTACAAAATACTACCTTCCATAATAACAAGGTTACCATCCATTGGAATAACAAAAATCTCGACAACAAAATCCCTTCCATAATGACAAGGCTACAATCAATTGGATTAACAGATATCTTAACGACATACTACCTTCCATAATGACAAGACTACCATTCATTGGAGTAACAAAAATATCGACAACAAACTACCTTCCATAATGACAAGGCTACATCCATTGGGGTAACAAAAATCTCGACAACAAACTACCTTCCATAATGACAAGGCTACCATCCATTGGAGTAACAAAAATCTTGACAAAAAACTACCTTCCATAATTACAAGGCTTCCATCCATTGGAATAACAAAAATATCGACAAAAAACTACCTTCCATAATGACAAGGTTACAATCCATTGGAATAACAAAAATCTCGACAACAGACTACCTTCCATAATGACAAAGCTACCATCCAATGGAATAAAAAGATTGTCGACAACAGACTACCTTCCATAATGACAAGGCTACCATCCATTAGAGTAACAAAATATCAACAATGAATTACCTTGCATAATGACAAGGCTACCATCCAATGGAGTAACAAAATCTCAACAACGAACTATATTCCATAATGACAAGGCTACCATCCCTTGGAGTAGCAAATATCTCGGCAACAGACTACCTTCCATAATGACAAGGATACCATCTATTGGAATAAAAAAAATATCTTGAACTGACTACTTTCCATAATGACAAGGCTACCATCCATTGGAGTAACAAAAATCACGAAAACAGACTACCTTCCAAAATGACAAGGCTACATTCCATTAGAGTAACAAAAATCTCAACAACAGACAACCTTCCATAATGACAAGGCTACCATCCATTGGAGTAACAAAAATCTCGACAATTGACTACCTTTCAAAATGAAAAGGCTACCATCCTTTGGAGTAACAAAATCTCAACAACGAACTACCTTCCATAATGACAAGGCTACCATCCATTAGAGTAACAAAATATCAACAACGAACTACCTTCCATAATGACAAGGCTACCATCCAATGGAGTAACAAAATATCAACAAAGAACTACCTTCCATAATGACAAGGCTACCATCCATTGGATAACAAAATCTCAATAACGAACTACCTTCCAAAATGACAAGGTTACCATCCCTTGGAGTAACAAAATCTCAACAACGAACTACAATCAATAATGACAAGGATACAATCCATTGGAGTAACAAAATAACAACAACGAAATACCTTCCATAATGAGAAGGCTACCATCCATTTGAGTAACAAAAATATCTACAATAGACTATGTTCCATAATTACAAGGCTACCATCCATTGTAGTAACCAAAATCTCTACAATAAAGTACCTTCCATAATGACAAGGCTACCATCCATTGTAGTAACAAAAATCTCGACAATAGACTACCTTCCATAATGACAGAGCTACCATCCATTGGAGTAACAAAAATCTCGAAAACATACTACCTTCCAAAATGACAAGGCTACAATCCATTGGAGTAACAGAAATCTCAATGACAAAATACATTCCGTAATGACAAGGCTACCATCCATTGGTGTAACAAAAATCTCGACAACAGACTACCTTCCATAATTACAAGGCTACCATCCATTGGGGTAACAAAAATATCGATAACTGACTACCTTCCACAATGACAAGGCTATCATCCATTGGAGTAACAAAGATATCGACAACAGACTACCTTCAATTATGACAAGGCTACCATCCATTGGAGTAACAAAAATCACTACAAAATACTACCTTCCATAATAACAAGGTTACCATCCATTGGAATAACAAAAATCTCGACAACAAAATCCCTTCCATAATGACAAGGCTACAATCAATTGGAGTAACAGATATCTTAACGGCATACTACCTTCCATAATGACAAGACTACCATTCATTGGAGTAACAAAAATATCGACAACAAACTACCTTCCATAATGACAAGGCTACATCCATTGGGGTAACAAAAATCTCGACAACAAACTACCTTCCATAATGACAAGGCTACCATCCATTGGAGTAACAAAAATCTTGACAAAAAACTACCTTCCATAATTACAAGGCTTCCATCCATTGGAATAACAAAAATATCGACAAAAAACTACCTTCCATAATGACAAGGTTACAATCCATTGGAATAACAAAAATCTCGACAACAGACTACCTTCCATAATGACAAAGCTACCATCCAATGGAATAAAAAGATTGTCGACAACAGACTACCTTCCATAATGACAAGGCTACCATCCATTGGAGTAACAAAAATATCGATAATAGACTACCTTCTATAATGACAAGGCTACCTTCCATTGGAGTGACAATAATTACAACGATAGACTACCTTCCATAATGACAAGACTAGCATCCATTGAAGTATCAAAAATCTCGACAACAAACTACCTTCCATAATTACAAGGCTACCATCCAATGAAGTAACAAAAATCTCGACAATAGACTACCTTCCATAATGACAAGGGTACCATCCATTGGATTAACAAAAATCTCGACAACAAACTACCTTCCATAATGTCAAGGCTGCCATACATTGGAATAACAAAAACATCGACAAAAGACTATGTTCCATAATGACAAGGCTACCGTCCATTGGAGTAACAAAATTCTCGACAAAAGACTACCTTCCATAATGACAAGGCTACCATCCACTGGAGTAATAAAAACATCGACAATAGACTATGTTCCATAATGACAACGCTACAATCCATTGGAGTAACAAAAATCTCGACAACAAACTACCTTCCATAATGTAAAGAATACCATCTATTGGAGTAACAAAAATCTCGGCAACAAACTACGTTCCATAATGACAAGGCTACCATCTATTGGAATAACAAAAATCTCGAGAGCAGACTACCCTTCCATAATGTTAAGTGACCATCCAATGGAATGACAAAAATATCGACAACATTCTACCTTCCATAATGATAAGTCTACCATCCATTGGAGTAACAAAAATCTCGAAAATAGACTACCTTCCAAAATGACAAGGCTACCATCCATTATAGTAACAAAAATCTCAACAACAGACAACCTTCCATAATGACAAGGCTACCATCCATTGGAGTAACAAAAATCTCGACAATAGACTACCTTTCAAAATGACAAGGCTACCATCCATTGCAGTAAAAAAATCTCAACAACAAAATACCTTCCATAATGAAGAGCCTAACATCCATTGGATTAACAAAATCTCAAGAACGGACTACCTTCCATAATGACAAGGCTACCATCCAATGGAGTAACAAAATCTCAACAACGAACTACCTTCCATAATGACAAGGCTACCAATCCATTGGAGTAACAAAATCTCAACAACGAACTACATTCCTTAATGAGAAGGCTACCATCCATTTGAGTGACAAAAATCACAACGACAGACTACCTTCCATAGGTTACCATCCATTGGAGTAACAAAGATCTCGACAACAAACTACCTTCCATAATGATAAGGCTACCATCCATTGGAGTAACAAAAATCTCGACAACAGACTACCTTCCATAATGACAAGGCTACCATCCCTTGGAGTAACAAAAATATTGATAATAGACTACCTTCCATAATGACAAGGCTACCATCTATTGGAATAACAGAAATCTCGATAACAGACTACCTTCCATAATTACAAGGCTACCATCTATTGGAGTAACAAAAATCTCGAAAACAGACTACCTTCCATAATGACAAGGCTACCATCCATTAGAGTAACAAAAATCTCAACAACAGACAACCTTCCATAATGACAAGGCTACCATCCATTGGAGTAAGAAAAATATCGACAATAGACTACCTTCGAAAATGACAAGGCTACCATCCATTGGAGTAACAAAACCTCAACAACAAACTACCTTCTATAATGACAAGGCTACCATCCATTGGATTAACAAAATCACAAGAACGGACTACCTTCCATAATGTCAAGGCTACCATCCAATGGAGTAACAAAATCTCAACAACGAACTACCTTCCATAATGATAAGGCTACCATCCATTGGAGTAACAAAATATCAAAAACGAACTACCTTCCATAATGACAAGGCTACCATCCAATGGAGTAATTAAATCTCAACAACGAACTACCTTGCACAATGACAAGGCTACCATCCATTGGAGTAACAAAATCTCAACAACGAACTACCTTCCAAAATGACAAGGCTACCATCCCTTGGAGTAACAAAATCTCAACAACAAACTACCTTCCATAATGACAAGGATACAATCCAATGGAGTAACAAAATAACAACAACGAACTACCTTCTATAATGACAAGGCTACCTTCCATTAGAGTTACAAAATCTCAACTACGAACTACCTTCCATAATGAAAAGGCTACCATTATTTGGAGTAACAAAATCTCAACAACGAACTACCTTCCATAATGACAAGGCTACCATCAATTAGAGTAACAAAATCTCAACTACGAACTACCTTCGATAATTACAAGGCTACCACCCATTGGAGTGACAGAAATCACAATGACAAACTACCTTCCATAATGACAAGGTTACCATCCATAGGAGTAACAAAGATCTCGACAACAGACTACCTTCCATAATGACAAGGATACCATCTATTGGAATAACAAAAATCACGAGAATAAACTACCTTCCATAATGACAAGGCTACCATCCAATGGAGTAACAAAAATATTGACAACAGACTACCTTCCATAATGACAAGGCTACCATCTTTTGGAATAACAGAAATCTCGACAACAGACTACCATCCATAATTACAAGGCTACCATCCATTAGAGTAACAAAAATCTCAACAACAGACAACCTTCCATAATGACAAGGCTACCATCCATTGGAGTAACAAAAATCTTGACAATAGACTACCTTTCAAAATGACAAGGCTACCATCCATTGCAGTAAAAAAATCTCAACAACAAAATACCTTCCATAATGAAGAGCCTAACATCCATTGGATTAACAAAATCTCAAGAACGGACTACCTTCCATAATGACAAGGCTACCATCCAATGGAGTAACAAAATCTCAACAACGAACTACCTTCCATAATGACAAGGCTACCATCCATTGGAGTAACAAAATATCAACAACGAACTACCTTCCATAATGGCAAGGCTACCATCCAATGGAGTAACAAAATCTCAACAACAAACTACCTTCCATAATGACAAGGCTACCATCCAATGGAGTAACAAAATCTCAACGACAAACTACCTTCCAAAATGACAAGGCTACCATCCCTTGGAGTAACAAAATCTCAACGACGAACTACCTTCCATAATGACAAGGATACAATCCATTGGAGTAACAAAAAAACAACAACGAACTACCTTCCATAATAACAAGGCTACCATCCATTAGAGTAACAAAATCTCAACAACGAACTACATTCCTTAATGGGAAGGCTACCATCCATTTGAGTGACAGAAATCACAACGACAGACTACCTTCCATAGGTTACCATCCATTGGAGTAACAAAGATCTCGACAACAAACTACCTTCCATAATGATAAGGCTACCATCCATTGGAGTAACAAAAATCTCGACAACAGACTACCTTCCATAATGACAAGGCTACCATCCCTTGGAGTAACAAAAATATTGATAATAGACTACCTTCCATAATGACAAGGCTACCATCTATTGGAATAACAAAAATCTCGATAACAGACTACCTTCCATAATTACAAGGCTACCATCTATTGGAGTAACAAAAATCTCGAAAACAGACTACCTTCCATAATGACAAGGCTACCATCCATTAGAGTAACAAAAATCTCAACAACAGACAACCTTCCATAAAGACAAGGCTACCATCCATTGGGGTAACAAAAATATCGACAATAGACTACCTTCGAAAATGACAAGGCTACCATCAATTAGAGTAACAAAACCTCAACAACAAACTACCTTCTATAATGACAAGGCTACCATCCATTGGATTAACAAAATCACAAGAACGGACTACCTTCCATAATGACAAGGCTACCATCCAATGGAGTAACAAAATCTCAACAACGAACTACCTTCCATAATGATAAGGCTACCATCCATTGGAGTAACAAAATATCAAAAACGAACTACCTTCCATAATGACAAGGCTACCATCCAATGGAGTAATTAAATCTCAACAACGAACTACCTTGCACAATGACAAGGCTACCATCCATTGGAGTAACAAAATCTCAACAACGAACTACCTTCCAAAATGACAAGGCTACCATCCCTTGGAGTAACAAAATCTCAACAACAAACTACCTTCCATAATGACAAGGATACAATCCATTGGAGTAACAAAATAACAACATCGAACTACCTTCCATAATGACAAGGCTACCTTCCATTAGAGTTACAAAATCTCAACTACGAACTACCTTCCATTAGAGTTACAAAATCTCAACTACGAACTACCTTCCATAATGAAAAGGCTACCATTATTTGGAGTAACAAAATCTCAACAACGAACTACCTTCCATAATGACAAGGCTACCATCAATTAGAGTAACAAAATCTCAACTACGAACTACCTTCCATAATTACAAGGCTACCACCCATTGGAGTGACAGAAATCACAACGACAAACTACCTTCCATAATGACAAGGTTACCATCCATAGGAGTAACAAAGATCTCGACAACAGACTACCTTCCATAATGACAAGGATACCATCTATTGGAATAACAAAAATCTCGAGAATAAACTACCTTCCATAATGACAAGGCTACCATCCAATGGAGTAACAAAAATATTGACAACAGACTACCTTCCATAATGACAAGGCTACCATCTTTTGGAATAACAGAAATCTCGACAACAGACTACCTTCCATAATTACAAGGCTAACATCCATTGGAGTAACAAAAATCTCGAAAACAGACTACATTCCAAAATGACAAGGCTACCATCCATTAGAGTAACAAAAATCTCGACAATAGATTACCTTCCATAATGACAAGGCTACCATCCATTGGAGTATCAAAAATCTCGACAATAGACTACCTTCCGAAATGACAAGGCTACCATCCATTGGAGTAACAAAATCTCAACAACAACCTACCTTCCATAATGACAAGGCTACCATCCATTGGATTAACAAAATCACAAGAACGGACTACCTTCCATAATGACAAGGCTACCATCCAATGGAGTAACAAAATCTCAACAATGAACTACCTTCCATAATGATAAGGCTACCATCCATTGGAGTAACAAAATATCAACAATGAACTACCTTCTGTAATGACAAGGATACCATCCATGGGAGTAACAAAATCTTAACAACGAACTACCTTCCAAAATGACAAGGCTACCATCCCTTGGAGTAACAAAATCTCAACAACGAACTACCTTCCATAATGACAAGGATACAATCAATTGGAGTAACAAAATAACAACAACGAACTACCTTCCATAATGACAAGGCAACCATACATTAGAGAAACAAAATCTCAACAATGAACTACATTCCATAATGACAAGGCTACCATCCATTGGAGTAAAAAAATCTCAACAAAAAACTACCTTCCATAATGACAAGGCTACCATCCCTTGGAGTAACAAAATCTCAACAACGAACTACTATCAATAATGACAAGGATACAATCCATTGGAGTAACAAAATAACAACAACGAACTACCTTCCATAATTACAAGGCTACCATCCATTTTAGTAACCAAAATCTCTACAACAAAGTACCTTCCATAATGACAAGGCTACCATACATTGTAGTTACAAAAATCTCGACAATAGACTACCTTCCATAATGATAGAGCTACCATCCATTGGAGTAACAAAAATCTCGAAAACATACTACCTTCCAAAATGACAAGGCTACCATCCATTAGAGAAACAAAAATCTCAACAACAGACAACCTTCCATAATGAAAAGGCTACCTTCCATTTGAGTAACAAAAATATCGACAATAGACTACCTTTAAAAATGACAAGGCTACCATCCATTGGAGTAACAAAAATATGAACAATAGACTACCTTCCGTAGTGACAAGGCTACCTTCCATTGGAGTGACAATAATTACAACGACAGACTACCTTCCATAATGACAAGGGTACCATCCATTGGACTAACAAAAATCTCGACAACAAACTACCTTCCATAATGACAAGGCTGCCATACATTGGAGTAACCAAAACATCGACAACAGACTATGTTCCATAATGACAAGGCTACCATCTATTAGAGTAACAAAATTCTCGACAAAAGACTACCTTCCATAATGACAAGGCTACCATCCACTGGAGTAATAAAAACATCGACAATAGACTATGTTCCATAATGACAATGCTACAATCCATTGGAGTAAGAAAAATCTCGACAACAAACTACCTTCCATAATAACAAGAATACCATCCATTGTAGTAACAAAAATCTCGGCAACAAACTACGTTCCATAATGACAAGGCTACAATCTATTGGAATAACAAAAGTCTCGAGAACAGACTACCCTTCCATAATGATAAGTGACCATCCAATGGAATGACAAAAATCTCGACAACATTCTACCATCCATAATGATAAGTCTACCATCCATTAGGGTAACAAAAATCTCGAAAATAGACTACCTTCCAAAATGACAAGGCTACAATCCATTAGAGTAACAAAAATCTCAACAACAGACAACCTTCGATAATGAGAAGCCTACCATCCATTGGAGTAACAAAAATCTCGACAATATACTACCTTTAAAAATGACAAGGCTACCATCCATTGCAGTAAAAAAATATCAACAACAAACTACATTCCATAATGACAAGGCTAACATCCATTGGATTAACAAAATCTCAAGAACGGACTACCTTCCATAATGACAAGGCTACCATACAATGGAGTTACAAAATCTCAACAACGAACTACCTTCCATAATGACAAGGCTACCATCCATTGGAGTAACAAAATATCAACAACGAACTACCTTCCATAATGACAAGGCTACCATCCAATGGAGTAACAAAATCTCAACAACAAACTACCTTCCATAATGACAAGGCTACCATCCAATGGAGTAACAAAATCTCAACAACAAACTACCTTCCAAAATGACAAGTCTACCACCCCTTGGAGTAACAAAATCTCAACAACGAACTACCTTCCATAATGACAAGGATACAATCCATTAGAGTAACAAAATAACAACAACGAACTACCTTCCATAATAACAAGGCTACCATCCATTAGAGTAACAAAATCTCAACAACGAACTACATTCCTTAATGAGAAGGCTACCATCCATTTGAGTGACAGAAATCACAACGACAGACTACCTTCCATAGGTTACCATCCATTGGAGTAACAAAGATCTCGACAACAAACTACCTTCCATAATGATAAGGCTACCATCCATTGGAGTAACAAAAATCTCGACAACAGACTACCTTCCATAATGACAAGGCTACCATCCCTTGGAGTAACAAAAATATTGACAATAGACTACCCTCCATAATGACAAGGCTACCATCTATTAGAATAACAGAAATCTCGACAACAGACTACCTTCCATAATTACAAGGCTACCATCCATTGGAGTAACAAAAATCTCGAAAACAGACTACCTTCCATAATGACAAGGCTACCATCCATTAGAGTAACAAAAATCTCAACAACAGACAACCTTCCATAATGACAAGGCTACCATCCATTGGAGTTACAAAATCTCAACAACGAACTACCTTCCATAATGACAAGGCTACCATCCAATGGAGTAACAAAATCTCAACAACAAACTACCTTCCATAATGACAAGGCTACCATCCATTGGAGAAACAAAATCTTAACAACGAACTACCTTCCATAATAACAAGGCTACCATCCATTGGAGTAACAAAATCTTAACAATGAACTACCTTCAATAATGACAGGTCTACCATCCATTGGAGTAACAAAATCTCAAAAACAAACTACCTTCCATAATGACAACGATACAATCCATTGGACTAACAAAATCTCAACAAAAAACTACCTTCCATAATGAAAAGGCTACCATCATTTGGAGTAACAAAATCTCAACAACGAACTACCTTCCATAATGAAAAGGCTACCCTCAATTGGAGTAACAAAATCTCAACAACAAACTACCTTCCATAATTAAAAGGCTACCATCCATTGGAGTAACAAAATATCAACAATGAACTACCTTGCATAATGACAAGGCTAGCATCCAATGGAGTAACAAAATCTCAACAACGAACTACCTTCCATAATGACAAGGCTACCATCCCTTGGAGTAGAAAAAATCTGGGCAACAAACTACCTTCCATAATGACAAGGATACCATCTATTGGAATAACAAAAATCTCTTGAACTGACTACCTTCCATAATGACAAGGCTACCATACATTGGAGTAACAAAAATCTCGAAAACAGACTACCTTCCAAAATGACAAGGCTACCATCCATTAGAGTAACAAAAATCTCAACAACAGACAACCTTCCATTATGACAAGGCTACCATCCATTGGAGTAACAAAAATCTCGACAATAGACTACCTTTCAAAATGACAAGGCTACCATCCATTGGAGTAACAAAATCTCAACAAAAAACTACCTTCCATATTGACAAGGCTAACATCCATTGGATTAACAAAATCTCAAGAATGGACTACCTTCCATAATGACAAGGCTACCATCCAATGGAGTAACAAAATCTCAACAACGAACTACCTTCCATAATGACAAGGCTACCATCCATTGGAGTAACAAAATCTCAACAACGAACTACCTTCCAAAATGACAAGGCTACCATTACTTGAAGTAAGAAAATCTCAACAACGAACTATTATCCATAATGAAAAGGATACAATCCATTGGAGTAACAAAATAACAACAACAAACTACCTTCCATAATGAGAAGGTTACCATCCATTTGAGTAACAAAAATATCTACAATAGACTATGTTCCATAATGACAAGGCTACCATCCAATGGAGTAACAAAATCTCAACAGCAAACTACCTTCCATAATGACAAGGCTACCATCCATTGGAGAAACAAAATCTTAACAACGAACTACCTTCCATAATAACAAGGCTACCATCCATTGGAGTAACAAAATCTTAACAATGAACTACCTTCAATAATGACAGGTCTACCATCCATTGGAGTAACAAAATCTCAAAAACAAACTACCTTCCATAATGACAACGATACAATCCATTGGACTAACAAAATCTCAACAAAAAACTACCTTCCATAATGAAAAGGCTACCATCATTTGGAGTAACAAAATCTCAACAACGAACTACCTTCCATAATGAAAAGGCTACCCTCAATTGGAGTAACAAAATCTCAACAACAAACTACCTTCCATAATTAAAAGGCTACCATCCATTGGAGTAACAAAATATCAACAATGAACTACCTTGCATAATGACAAGGCTAGCATCCAATGGAGTAACAAAATCTCAACAACGAACTACCTTCCATAATGACAAGGCTACCATCCCTTGGAGTAGAAAAAATCTGGGCAACAAACTACCTTCCATAATGACAAGGATACCATCTATTGGAATAACAAAAATCTCTTGAACTGACTACCTTCCATAATGACAAGGCTACCATACATTGGAGTAACAAAAATCTCGAAAACAGACTACCTTCCAAAATGACAAGGCTACCATCCATTAGAGTAACAAAAATCTCAACAACAGACAACCTTCCATTATGACAAGGCTACCATCCATTGGAGTAACAAAAATCTCGACAATAGACTACCTTTCAAAATGACAAGGCTACCATCCATTGGAGTAACAAAATCTCAACAAAAAACTACCTTCCATATTGACAAGGCTAACATCCAATGGATTATCAAAATCTCAAGAATGGACTACCTTCCATAATGACAAGGCTACCATCCAATGGAGTAACAAAATCTCAACAACGAACTACCTTCCATAATGACAAGGCTACCATCCATTGGAGTAACAAAATCTCAACAACGAACTACCTTCCAAAATGACAAGGCTACCATTACTTGGAGTAACAAAATCTCAACAACGAACTATTATCCATAATGAAAAGGATACAATCCATTGGAGTAACAAAATAACAACAACAAACTACCTTCCATAATGAGAAGGTTACCATCCATTTGAGTAACAAAAATATCTACAATAGACTATGTTCCATAATTACAAGGCTACCATCCATTGTAGTAACCAAAATATCTACAACAAAGTACCTTCCATAATGACAAGGCTACCATCCATTGTAGTAAAAAAAATTTCGACAATAGACTACCTTTCATAATGACAGAGCTACCATCCATTGGAGTAACAAAAATCTCGAAAACATGCTACCTTCCAAAAGGACAAGGCTACCATCCATTAGAGTAACAAAAATCTCAACAACAGACAACCTTCCATAATGAAAAGGCTACCATCCATTGGAGTAACAAAAATCTCGACAATAGACTACCTTCCATAATGATAAGGCTATCATCCATTGGAGTAACAAAAATATGAATAATAGACTACCTTCCGTAGTGACAAGGCTACCTTCTATTGGAGTGACAATAATTACAACGACAGACTACCTTCCATAATGACAAGGCTATCATTGATTGGAGTAACAAAAATTTTGGCAACAAACTTCCTTCCATAATTACAAGGCTACCATCCAATGAAGTAACAAAAATCTCGACAATAGACTACCTTCCATAATGAAAAGGCTACCATCCATTGGAATAAAAAAAATATCGACAACAAACTACCTTCCATAATGATTAGGCTGCCATATATTGGAGTAACAAAAACATCGACAACAAACTATGTTCCATAATGACAAGGCTACCATCCATTGGAGTAACAAAATTCTCGACAAAAGACTACCTTCTATAATGACAAGGCTACCATCCACTGGAGTAATAAAAACATCGACAATAGACTATGTTCCATAATGACAATGCTACAATCCATTGGAGTAACAAAATTCTCGACAACAAACTACCTTCTATAATGACACGAATACCATCCATTTGAGTAACAAAAATCTCGACAACAAACTACGTTCCATAAGGACAAGGCTACCATCTATTGGAATAACAAAAATCTCGAGAACAAACTACCCTTCCATAATGACAAGTGTACCATCCAATTGAATGACAAAAATCTCGACAACATTCTACCTTCCATAATGATAAGTCTACCATCCATTGGAGAAACAAAAATCTCAACAACAAACTACCTTCCATAATGACAAGGATACCATCTATTGGAATAACAAAAATCTCGAGAACATACTACCTTCCATAATGACAAGGCTACCATCCAATGGAATAACAAAAATCTAGACAAGAAACTACCTTCCATAATGACAAGGCTACAATCCATTGGAGTGACAGAAATTACAACGACAGACTACATACCATAATGACAAGGCTACCATCCATTGGAGTAACAAAGATCTCGACAACAAACTACCTTCCATAATGACAAGGCTACCATCCATTAGAGTAACAAAAATCTTGACAATAGACTACCTTCCCTAATGACAAGGATACCATCCATTGGAGTAACAAAAATATTGACAACAGACTAACATCCATAATGACAAGGTTACCATCCATTAGAAAAACAAAAATCTCGACAACAGACTACCTTCCATAATAACAAGGCTACCATCCATTGGAGTAACAAAAACATCGACAACAGACTATGTTCCATAATGACAAGGCTACCATCCATTGGAGTAACAAAATTATCGACAATAGACTACCATCCATAATGATAATGATACAATCCATTGGAGTAACAAAAAACTCGACAACAGACTACCTTCTATAACGACAAGGCTACCATCCATTGGAGTAACAAAAATATCGACAACAAACTACCTTCCATAATGACTAGGCTATCATCCATTGGAGTAACAAAGATATCAAGAACGGACTACCTTCCAAAATGATAATCCTACCATCCATTGGAGTAACAAAAATCTCGATAACCGACTACCTTCCATAATGACAAGGCTACCATCCAATGGAATAACAAAAATCTCGATAACAAACTACCTTCCATAATGACAAGGCTACAATCCATTGGAGTGACAGAAATTACAACGACAGACTTCATTCCATAACGACAAGGTTACCATCCATTGGAGTAACAAAGATCTCGAAAACAAACTACCTTCCATAATGACAAGGCTACCATCCATTAGAGTAACAAAAATCTCGACAACAGACTACCTTCCATAATGACAAGGATACCATCCATTGGAGTAACAAAAATATTGACAACAGACTAACTTCCATAATGACAAGGCTACCATCCATTGGAAAAACAAAAATCTCGACAACATACTACCTTCCATAATGACAAGGCTACCATCCATTGGAGTAACAAAATTATCGACAACAGAATACCATCCATAATGATAATGATACAATCCATTGGAGTAACAAAAATCTCGACAACAAACTACCTTCTATAATGACAAGGCTACCATCCATTGGAGTAACAAAAATATCGAAAACAAACAACCTTCCATAATGATTAGGCTACCATCCATTAGAGTGACAAAGATATCGAGAACGGACTACCTTCCAAAATGATAATGCTACCATCCATTGGAGTAACAAAATATCAAAAACGAACTACCTTCCATAATGACAAGGCTACCATCCAATGGAGTAATAAAATCTCAACAACGAACTACCTTGCACAATGACAAGGCTACCATCCATTGGAGTAACAAAATCTCAACAATGAACTACCTTCCGAAATGACAAGGCTACCATCCCTTGGAGTAACAAAATCTCAACAACGAACTACCTTCCATAACGACAAGGATACAATCCATTGGAGTAACAAAATAACAACAACGAACTACCTTCCATAATGACAAGGCTACCATCCATTAGAGTTACAAAATCTCAACAACGAACTACATTCCATAATGACAAGGCTACCATCCATTGGAGTAACAAAATCTCAACAACAAACTACCTTCCATAATGACAAGGCTACCATCCAATGGAGTAACAAAATCTCAACAACAAACTACCTTCCCTAATGACAAGGTTACCATCCATTGGAGAAACAAAATCTCAATAATGAACTACCTTCCATAATGACAAGGCTACCATCCATTGGAGTAACAAAATATTAACAATGAACTACCTTCAATAATGACAGGTCTACCATCCATTGGAGTAACAAAATATCAAAAACAAACTACCTTCCATAATGACAACGATACAATCCATTGGACTAACAAAATCTCAACAAAAAACTACCTTCCATAATGAAAAGGCTACCATCATTTGGAGTAACAAAATCTCAACAACGAACTACCTTCCATAATGACAAGGCTACCATCAATTGGAGTAACAAAATCTCAACAACAAACTACCTTCCATAATTTCAAGGCTACCATCAATTGGAGTAACAAAATATCAACAACGAACTACCTTGCATAATGACAAGGCTAGCATCCAATGGAGTAACAAAATCTCAACAACGAACTACCTTCCATAATGACAAGGCTACCATCCCTTGGAGTAGAAAAAATCTAGGCAATAGTCTACCTTCCATAATGACAAGGATACCATCTATTGGAATAAAAAAAATCTCTTGAACTGACTACCTTCCATAATGACAAGGCTACCATCCATTGGAGTAACAAAAATCTCGACAATAGACTACCTTTCAAAATGACAAGGCTACCATCCATTGGAGTAACAAAATCTCATCAAAAAACTACCTTCCATAATGACAAGGCTAACATCCATTGGATTAACAAAATCTCAAGAACGGACTACCTTCCATAATGACAAGGCTACCATCCAATGGAGAAACAAAAACATTGACAACAGACTAGGTTCCATAATGACAAGGCTACCTAGCACTGGAGTAACAAAATTATCGACAACAGACTACCATCCATAATGATAATGATACAATCCATTGGAGTAACAAAAATCTCGATAACAAACTACCTTCTATAACGACAAGGCTACCATCCATTGGAATAACAAAAATCTCGACAACAAACAACCTTCCATAATGACAAGGCTACAATCCATTGGAGTAACAAAAATCTCGACAATAGACTACCTTCCATAATGACAAGGCTACCTTCCATTGGAGTAACAAAAATATGAAAAACAGACTACCTTCCATAGTGACAAGGCTACTATCCATTGGAGTGACAGAAATCACAACAACAGACTACCTTCCATAATGACAAGGCTAGCATCCATTGGAGTAACAAAAATATCGACAACAAAGTACCTTCCATAATTACAAGGCTACCATCCATTAGAGTAATAAAAATCTCGACAACATACTACCTTCCATAACGACAAGGCTACCATCCATTAGAGTAATAAAAATCTCGACAACATACTACCTTCCATAATGACAAGGCTACCATCCATTGGAGTAACAAAGATCTCGACAACAGACTACCTTCCATATTGACAAGGCTACCATCCATTGGAGTAACAAAAACATCGACAACAGACTACGTTCCATAATGACAAGGCTACCTACCATTGGAGTAACAAAATTATCGACAACAGACTACCATCCATAATGATAATGATACAATCCATTGGAGTAACAAAAATCCCGATAACAAACTATCTTCTATAACGACAAGGCTACCATCCAATGGAATAACAAAAATCTCGACAACAAACTACCTTCCATAATGACAAGGCTACCATTCGTTGGAGTGACAGAAATCACAACGACAGACTACCTTCCATAATGACAAGGTTACCATCCATTGGAGTAACAAAGATCTCGACAACAGACTACCTTCCATAATAACAAGGCTACCATCCATTGGAGTAACAAAAACATTTACAACAGACTACGTTCCATAATGACAAGGCTACCTACCATTGGAGTAACAAAATTATCGACAACAGACTACCATCCATAATGATAATGATACAATCCATTGGAGTCACAAAAATCTCGATAACAAACTACCTTCTATAACCACAAGGCTAGCATCCATTGGAGTAACAAAAATCTCGACAACAAACTACCTTCCATAATGACAAGGCTACCATCCATTGGAGTAACAAAAATCTCGACAATAGACTACCTTCCATAATGACAAGGCTACCTTCCATTGGAGTAACAAAAATATGAAGAACAGACTACCTTCCATAGTGACAAGGCTACTGTCCATTGGAGTGACAGAAATCACAACAACAGACTACCTTCCATAAAGACAAGGCTACCATCCATTGGAGTAATAAAAATCTCGACAACAGACTACCTTCCATATTGACAAGGCTACCATCCATTGGAGTAACAAAGATCTCGACAACAGACTACCATCCATAATGATAATGATACAATCCATTGGAGTAACAAAAATCTCGATAACAAACTATCTTCTATAACGACAAGGCTACCATCCAATGGAATAACAAAAATCTCGACAACAAACTACCTTCCATAATGACAAGACTACCATTCGTTGGAGTGACAGAAATCACAACGACAGACTACCTTCCATAATGACAAGGTTACCATCTATTGGAGTAACAAAGATCTCGACAACAGACTACCTTCCATAATTACAAGGCTACCATCCATTGGAGTAACAAAAACATTGACAACAGACTATGTTCCATAATGACAAGGCTACCTACCATTGGAGTAATAAAATTATCGACAACAGACTACCATCCATAATGATAATGATACAATCCATTGGAGTCACAAAAATCTCGATAACAAAATACCTTCTATAACCACAAGGCTACCGTCCATTAGAGTAACAAAAATCTCGACAACAAACTACCTTCCATAATGACAAGGCTACCATCCATTGGAGTAACAAAATTAACGACAACAGACTATGTTCCATAATGACAAGGCTACAATCCATTTGAGTAACAAAATTCTTGACAACAGACTAACTTCCATAATGACAAGGATACCATCCCTTGGAGTAACAAAAATCTCGGCAACGGACTACCTTCCATAATGATAAGGCTACCATCTATTGGAATAACAAAAATCTCGAGAACAGACTACCTTCCATAATGACAAGGCTACCATCCAATGGAATGACAAAAATCTCGAAAACTTTCTACTTTCCATAATGATAAGTCTACCATCCATTGGAGTAACAAAAATCTCGACAATGGACTACCTTCCATAATGACAAGGATACCATCTATTGGAATAACAAAAATCTCGAGATCAAACTTCCTTCCATAATGACAAGGCTACCATCCAATGGAATAACAAAAATCTCGACCACAAACTACCTTCCATAATGACAAGGATACCATCCATTGGAGTGACAGAAATCACAATGACATACTAACTTCCATAATGACAAGGTTACCATCCATTGGAGTAACAAAGATCTCGCCGACAGACTACCTTCCATAATGACAAGGCTACCATCCATTGGAGTAACAAAAACATCGACAACAGACTAGGTTCCATAATGACAAGGCTACCTACGATTGGAGTAACAAAATTATCGACAACAGACTACCATCCATAATGATAATGATACAATCCATTGGAGTAACAAAAATCTCGATAACAAACTATCTTCTATAACGACAAGGCTACCATCCAATGGAATAACAAAAATCTCGACAACAAACTACCTTCCATAATGACAAGACTACCATTCGTTGGAGTGACAGAAATCACAACGACAGACTACCTTCCATAATGACAAGGTTACCATCTATTGGAGTAACAAAGATCTCGACAACAGACTACCTTCCATAATTACAAGGCTACCATCCATTGGAGTAACAAAAACATTGACAACAGACTATGTTCCATAATGACAAGGCTACCTACCATTGGAGTAATAAAATTATCGACAACAGACTACCATCCATAATGATAATGATACAATCCATTGGAGTCACAAAAATCTCGATAACAAAATACCTTCTATAACCACAAGGCTACCGTCCATTAGAGTAACAAAAATCTCGACAACAAACTACCTTCCATAATGACAAGGCTACCATCCATTGGAGTAACAAAATTAACGACAACAGACTATGTTCCATAATGACAAGGCTACAATCCATTTGAGTAACAAAATTCTTGACAACAGACTAACTTCCATAATGACAAGGATACCATCCCTTGGAGTAACAAAAATCTCGGCAACGGACTACCTTCCATAATGATAAGGCTACCATCTATTGGAATAACAAAAATCTCGAGAACAGACTACCTTCCATAATGACAAGGCTACCATCCAATGGAATGACAAAAATCTCGAAAACTTTCTACTTTCCATAATGATAAGTCTACCATCCATTGGAGTAACAAAAATCTCGACAATGGACTACCTTCCATAATGACAAGGATACCATCTATTGGAATAACAAAAATCTCGAGATCAAACTTCCTTCCATAATGACAAGGCTACCATCCAATGGAATAACAAAAATCTCGACCACAAACTACCTTCCATAATGACAAGGATACCATCCATTGGAGTGACAGAAATCACAATGACATACTAACTTCCATAATGACAAGGTTACCATCCATTGGAGTAACAAAGATCTCGCCGACAGACTACCTTCCATAATGACAAGGCTACCATCCATTGGAGTAACAAAAACATCGACAACAGACTAGGTTCCATAATGACAAGGCTACCTACGATTGGAGTAACAAAATTATCGACAACAGACTACCATCCATAATGATAATGATACAATCCATTGGAGTAACAAAAATCTCGATAACAAACTACCTTCTATAACGAAAAGGCTACCATCCAATGGAATAATAAAAATCTCGACAACAAACTACCTTCCATAATGACAAGGCTACCATTCGTTGGAGTGACAGAAATCACAACGACGGACTACCTTCCATAATGACAAGGTTACCATCCATTGGAGTAACAAAGATCTCGACAACAGACTACATTCCATAATGACAAGGCTACCATCCATTGAAGTAACAAAAACATTGACAACAGACTAGGTTCCATAATGACAAGGCTACCTAGCATTGGAGTAACAAAATTATCGACAACAGACTACCATCCATAATGATAATGATACAGTCCATTGGAGTAACAAAAATCTCGATAACAAACTACCTTCTATAACGACAAGGCTACCATCCATTGGAATAACAAAAATCTCGACAACAGACAACCTTCCATAATGACAAGGCTGCAATCCATTGGAGTAACAAAAATCTCGACAATAGACTACCTTCCATAATGACAAGGCTACCTTCCATTGGAGTAACAAAAATATGAAAAACAGACTACCTTCCATAGTGACAAGGCTACTATCCATTGGAGTGACAGAAATCACAAGAACAGACTACCTTCCATAATGACAAGGCTAGCATCCATTGGAGTAACAAAAATCTCGACAACAAACTACCTTCCATAATCACAAGGCTACCATCCATTAGAGTAATAAAAATCTCGACAACATACTACCTTCCATAATGACAAGGCTACCATCCATTGGAGTAACAAAGATCTCGACTACAAACTACCTTCCATATTGACAAGGCTACCATCCATTGGAGTAACAAAAACATCGACAACAGACTACGTTCCATAATGACAAGGCTACCTACCATTGGAGTAACAAAATTATCGACAAAAGACTACCATCCATAATGATAATGATACAATCCATTGGAGTAACAAAAATCTTGATAACAAACTATCTTCTATAACGACAAGGCTACCATCCAATGGAATAACAAAAATCTCGACAACAAACTACCTTCCATAATTACAAGGCTACCATTCGTTGGAGTGACAGAAATCACAACGACAGACTACCTTCCATAATGACAAGGTTACCATCCATTGGAGTAACAAAGATCTCGACAACAGACTACCTTCCATAATGACAAGGCTACCATCCATTGGAGTAACAAAAACATTGACAACAGACTATGTTGCATAATGACAAGGCTACCTACAATTGGAGTAACAAAATTATCGACAACAGACTACCATCCATAATGATAATGATACAATCCATTGGAGTCACAAAAATCTCGATAACAAACTACCTTCTATAACCATAAGGCTACCATCCATTAGAGTAACAAAAATCTCGACAACAAACTACCTTCCATAATGACAAGGCTACCATCCATTGGAGTAACAAAATTATCCACAACAGACTATGTTCCATAATGACAAGGCTACAATCCATTTGAGTAACAAAATTCTTGACAACAGACTAACTTCCATATGAAAAGGATACCATCCCTTGGAGTAACAAAAATCTCGGCAACGGACTACCTTCCATAATGACAAGGCTACCATCTATTTGAATAACAAAAATCTAGAGAACAGACTACCTTCCATAATGACAAGGCTAGCATCCATTGGAGTAACAAAAATCTCGAAAACTTTCTACTTTCCATAATGATTAATCTAGAATCCATTGGAGTAACAAAAATATCGACAACAGACTACCTTCCATAATGACAAGGATACCATCTATTGGAATAACAAAAATCTCGAGAACAAACTTCCTTCCATAATGACAAGGCTACCATCCAATGGAATAACAAAAATCTCGACCATAAACTACCTTCCATAATGACAAGGATACCATCCACTGGAGTGACAGAAATCACAACGACAGACTAACTTCCATAATGACAAGGTTACCATCCAATGGAGTAACAAAGATATCGCCAACAGACTACCTTCCATAATGACAAGGCTACCATCCATTGGAGTAACAAAAACATCGACAACAGACTAGGTTCCATAATGACAAGGCTACCTACCATAGGAGTAACAAAATTATCGACAACAGACTACCATCCATAATGATAATGATACAATCCATTGGAGTCACAAAAATCTCGATAACAAACTACCTTCTATAACCACAAGGCTACCATCCATTAGAGTAACAAAAATCTCGACAACAGACTACCTTCCATAATCACAAGGATACCATCCATTGGAGTAACAAAAATCTCGGAAACGGCCTACCTTCCATAACGACAAGGCTACCATCTATTGGAATAACAAAAATCTCGAGAACAAACTACCTTCCATAATGACAAGGCTACCATACAACGGAATGACAAAAATCTCGAAAAATTTCTACCATCCATTAGAGTAACAAAAATCTCGACAACAGACTACCTTCCATAATGACAAGGTTACCATCCATTGGAATCACAAAAATATAGACAACAAACTACCTTCCATAATGACAAGGCTACCATCCATTCGAGTAACAAAAATCTTGATGACAGACTACCTTCCATAATGACAAGGCTACCATCCATTGGAGTAACAATTATCTCGAAAACAGACTACCTTCCATAATGACAAGGCTACCATCCATTGGAGTAACAAAAATCTTGATAACATACTACATTCCATAAGGACAAGTCTACCATCCAATGGAATAACAAAAATCTTGACAACAGACTACCTTTCATAATGAGAAGGCTACCATCCATTGGAGTAACAAAAATATGAACAACAGACTGCCTTCCATAATGACAAGGCTACCATCCATTGTACTAACATAAATCTCAATGACAGACTACGTTCCATAATGACAAGGCTACCATCCATTGGAGTAACAAAAATCTCGACAATAGACTACATTCAATAATGACTAGGCTAACATCCATTGGAGTAACAAAAATCTCGACAACAGACTACGTTCCATAATGATAAGGCTACCATCCATTGGAGTAACAAAAATATCGACAATAGACTATGTTCCATAATGACAAAGCTACCATCCATTGGAGTAACAAAAATATCGACAATAGACTATGTTCCATAATGACAAAGCTACCATCCATTGGAGTAACAAAAATCTCGACAACAGACTACCTTCCATAATGATAAGGCTAACATCCATTGGAGTAACAAAAATCTCGACAACAAACTACCTTCCATAATGACCAGGCTATTATCCATTGAGAAAAATTGATATCGACAACAGACTACCTTCCATAATGATAATGCTACCATCCATTGGAGTAAAAACAATCTTGACAACAGACTACCTTCCATAATGACAAGGCTACCATCCATTGGAGTAACAAAAATCTCGACAACAGACTACCTTCCATAATGACCAAGCTATCATCCTTTGAGTAAAATTGATATCGACAATAGACTACCTTCCATAATGACAAGTCTACCATCCATTGGAGTAAAAAAAATCTCGACAACAGACAACCTTCCATAATGACAAGGTTACCATCCAATGGAATGACAAAAATCTCGACAACAAACTACCTTCCATAATGACAAGGTTACCATCCATTGGAGTAACAAAAATCTCGACAACAGACTACGTTCCATAATGATAAGGCTACCATCCATTGGAGTAACAAAAATCTCGACAACAGACTACGTTCCATAATGATAAGGCTACCATCCATTGGAGTAACAAAATATATCGACAATAGACTATGTTCCATAATGACAAAGCTATCATCCATTGGAGTAACAAAAATCACGACAACACACTTCCTTCCATAATAACAAGGCTACCATCCATTGGAGAAACAAAAATCTCGACAACAGACTACCTTCCATAATGATAAGGCTACCATCTATTGGAGTAACAAAAATCTCGACAACAGACTACCATCCATAATGACCAGGCTATCATCCATTGAGTAAAATTCATATCGACAACAGACTACCTTCCATAATGACAAAGCTACCATCCATTGGAGTAAAAACAATCTTGACAACAGACTACCTTCCATAATGACAAGTCTACCATCCATTGGAGTAAAAAAAATCTCGACAACAGACAACCTTCCATAACCACAAGATTACCATCCAATGGAATGACAAAAATCTCGACAACAAACTACCTTCCATAATGACAAGGTTACCATCCATTGGAATGACAAAATTATAGACAATAAACTAACTTTCATAATTACAAGGCTACTATCCTTTAGAATAACAAAAATCTGAAAAACATACTACCTTCCATAATGACAAGGCTACCATCCATTCGAGTAACAAAAATCAAAATGACAGACTACCTTCCATAATGATAAGGCTACCATCCATTGGAGTAACAATTATCTCGACAACAGACTACCTTCCATAATGACAAGGCTACCATCCATTGGAGTAACAAAAATATCGACAATGGACTATGTTCCATAATGACAAAGCTACCATCCATTAGAGTAACAAAAATCTCGACAACAGACTACCTTCCATAATGATAAGGCTAACATCCATTGGAGTAACAAAAATCTCGACAAAAAACTACCTTCCATAATGACCAGGCTATCATCCATTGAGTAAAATTGATATCGACAATAGACTACCTTCCATAATGATAACACTACCATCCATTGGAGTAAAAACAATCTTGACAACAGACTACCTTCCATAATGACAAGGCTACCATCCATTGGAGTAACAAAAATCTCGACAACAGACTACCTTCCATAATGACCAAGCTATCATCCATTGAGTAAAATTGATATCGACAACAGACTACCTTCCATAATGACAAGTCTACCATCCATTGGAGTAAAAAAAATCTCGACAACAGACTACCTTCCATAATGACAAGTCTACCATCCATTAGAGTTGAAAAAAATCTCGACAACAGACAACCTTCCATAATGACAAGGCTACCATCCAATGGAATGACAAAAATCTCGACAACAAACTACCTTCCATAATGACAAGGTTACCATCCATTGGAGTAACAAAAATCTCGACAACAGACTACATTCCATAATGATAAGGCTACCATCCATTAGAGTAACAAAAATCTCGACAACAGACTACGTTCCATAATGATAAGGCTACCATCCATTGGAGTAACAAAAATCTTGATGACAGACTACCTTCCATAATGACAAGGCTACCATCCATTGGAGTAACAATTATCTCGACAACAGACTACCTTCCATAATGACAAGGCTACCATCCATTGGAGTAACAAAAATCTTGATAACATACTACATTCCATAAGGACAAGTCTACCATCCAATGGAATAACAAAAATCTTGACAACAGACTACCTTTCATAATGAGAAGGCTACCATCCAATGGAGTAACAAAAATATGAACAACATACTGCCTTCCATAATGACAAGGCTACCATCCATTGTACTAACATAAATCTCAATGACAGACTACGTTCCATAATGATAAGGCTACCATCCATTGGAGTAAGAAAAATATCGACAATAGACTATGTTCCATAATGACAAAGCTACCATCCATTGGAGTAACAAAAATATCGACAATAGACTATGTTCCATAATGAGAAAGCTACCATCCATTGGAGTAACAAAAATCTCGACAACAGACTACCTTCCATAATGACAAGGCTACCATCCATTGGAGTAACAAAAATATCGACAATAGACTATGTTCCATAATGACAAAGCTACCATCCATTGGAGTAACAAAAATCTCGACAACAGACTACCTTCCATAATGATAAGGCTAACATCCATTGGAGTAACAAAAATCTCGACAACAAACTACCTTCCATAATGACCAGGCTATCATCCATTGAGTAAAATTGATATCGACAACAGACTACCTTCCATAATGATAACGCTACCATCCATTGGAGTAAAAACAATCTTGACAACAGACTACCTTCCATAATGACAAGGCTACCATCCATTGGAGTAACAAAAATCTCGACAACAGACTACCTTCCATAATGACCAAGCTATCATCCATTGAGTAAAATTGATATCGACAACAGACTACCTTCCATAATGACAAGTCTACCATCCATTGGAGTAAAAAAAATCTCGACAACAGACAACCTTCCATAATGACAAGGTTACCATCCAATGGAATGACAAAAATCTCGACAACAAACAACCTTCCATAATGACAAGGTTACCATCCATTGGAGTAAAAAAAATCTCGACAACAGACTACGTTCCATAATGATAAGGCTACCAACCATTGGAGTAACAAAAATCTCGACAACAGACAACCTTCCATAATGACAAGGTTACCATCCAATGGAATGACAAAAATCTCGACAACAAACAACCTTCCATAATGACAAGGTTACCATCCATTGGAGTAAAAAAAATCTCGACAACAGACTACGTTCCATAATGATAAGGCTACCAACCATTGGAGTAACAAAAATCTCGACAAAAGACTTCCTTCCATAATAACAAGGCTACCATCCATTGGAGAAACAAAAATCTCGACAACAGACTACCTTCCATAATGATAAGGCTACCATCTATTGGAGTATCAAAAATCTCGACAACAGACTACCATCCATAATGACCAGGCTATCATCCATTGAGTAAAATTCATATCGACAACAGACTACCTTCCATAATGATAAAGCTACCATCCATTGGAGTAAAAACAATCTTGACAACAGACTACCTTCCATAATGAGAAGTCTACCATCCATTGGAGTAAAAAAAATCTCGACAACAGACAACCTTCCATAACCACAAGATTACCATCCAATGGAATGACTAAAATCTCGACAACAAACTACCTTCCATAATGACAAGGTTACCATCCATTGGAATGACAAAAATATAGACAATAAACTACCTTCCATAATGACAAGGCTACTATCCTTTAGAGTAACAAAAATATGAAAAACATACTACCTTCCATAATGACAAGGCTACCATCCATTCGAGTAACAAAAATCATAATGACAGACTACCTTCCATAATGACAAGGCTACCATCCATTGGAGTAACAATTATCTCGACAACAGACTACCTTCCATAATGACAAGGCTACCATCCATTGGAGTAACAAAAATATCGACAATGGACTATGTTCCATAATGACAAAGCTACCATCCATTGGAGTAACAAAAATCTCGACAACAGACTACCTTTCATAATGATAAGGCTAACATCCATTGGAGTAACAAAAATCTCGACAACAAACTACCTTCCATAATGACCAGGCTATCATCGACAACAGACTACCTTCCATAATGATAACACTACCATCCATTGGAGTAAACACAATCTTGACAACAGACTACCTTCCATAATGACAAGGCTACCATCCATTGGAGTAACAAAAATCTCGACAACAGACTACCTTCCATAATGACCAAGCTATCATCCATTGAGTAAAATTGATATCGACAACAGACTACCTTCCATAATGACAAGTCTACCATCCATTGGAGTAAAAAAAATCTCGACAACAGACTACCTACCATAATGACAAGTCTACTATCCATTAGAGTAAAAAAAATCTCGACAACAGACAACCTTCCATAATGACAAGGTTACCATCCAATGTAATGACAAAAATCTCGACAACAAACTACCTTCCATAATGACAAGGTTACCATCCATTGGAGTAACAAAAATTTCGACAACAGACTACGTTCCATAATGATAAGGCTACCATCCATTGGAGTAACAAAAATCTCGACAACAGACTACGTTCCATAATGATAAGGCTACCATCCATTGGAGTAACAAAAATCTTGATGACAGACTACCTTCCATAATGACAAGGCTACCAACCATTGGAGTAACAAAAATCTCGACAAAAAACTACCTTCCATAATGACCAGGCTATCATCCATTGAGTAAAATTGATATCGACAATAGACTACCTTCCATAATGATAACACTACCATCCATTGGAGTAAAAACAATCTTGACAACAGACTACCTTCCATAATGACAAGGCTACCATCCATTGGAGTAACAAAAATCTCGACAACAGACTACCTTCCATAATGACCAAGCTATCATCCATTGAGTAAAATTGATATCGACAATAGACTACCTTCCATAATGACAAGTCTACCATCCATTGGAGTAAAAAAAATCTCGACAACAGACTACCTTCCATAATGACAAGTCTACCATCCATTAGAGTAAAAAAAATCTCGACAACAGACAACCTTCCATAATGACAAGGTTACCATCCAATGGATTGACAAAAATCTCGACAACAAACTACCTTCCATAATGACAAGGTTACCATCCATTGGAGTAACAAAAATCTCGACAACAGACTACATTCCATAATGATAAGGCTACCATCCATTGGAGTAACAAAAATCTCGACAACAGACTACGTTCCATAATGATAAGGCTACCATCCATTGGAGTAACAAAAATCTTGATGACAGACTACCTTCCATAATGACAAGGCTACCATCCATTGGAGTAACAATTATCTCGACAACAGACTACCTTCCATAATGACAAGGCTACAATCCATCGGAGTAACAAAAATCTTGATAACATACTACATTCCATAAGGACAAGTCTACCATCCAATGGAATAACAAAAATCTTGACAACAGACTACCTTTCATAATGAGAAGGCTACCATCCATTGGAGTAACAAAAATATGAACAACAGACTGCCTTCCATAATGACAAGGCTACCATCCATTGTACTAACATAAATCTCAATGACAGACTACGTTACATAATGACAAGGCTACCATCCATTGGAGTAACAAAAATCTCGACAACAGACTACGTTCCATAATGATAAGGCTACCATCCATTGGAGTAAGAAAAATATCGACAATAGACTATGTTCCATAATGACAAAGCTACCATCCACTGGAGTAACAAAAATATCGATAATAGACTTTGTTCCATAATGAGAAAGCTACCATCCATTGGAGTAACAAAAATCTCGACAACAGACTACCTTCCATAATGACAAGGCTACCATCCATTGGAGTAACTAAAATATCGACAATAGACTATGTTCCATAATGACAAAGCTACAATCCATTGGAGTAACAAAAATCTCGACAACAGACTACCTTCCATAATGATAAGGCTAACATCCATTGGAGTAACAAAAATCTCGACAACAAACTACCTTCCATAATGACCAGGCTATCATCCATTGAGTAAAATTGATATCGACAACAGACTACCTTCCATAATGATAACGCTACCATCCATTGGAGTAAAAACAATCTTGACAACATACTACCTTCCATAATGACAAGGCTACCATCCATTGGAGTAACAAAAATCTCGACAACAGACTACCTTCCATAATGACCAAGCTATCATCCATTGAGTAAAATTGATATCGACAACAGACTACCTTCCATAATGACAAGTCTACCATCCATTGGAGTAAAAAAAATCTCGACAACAGACAACCTTCCATAATGACAAGGTTACCATCCAATGGAATGACAAAAATCTCGACAACAAACTACCTTCCATAATGACAAGGTTACCATCCATTGGAGTAACAAAAATCTCGACAACAGACTACGTTCCATAATGATAAGGCTACCATCCATTGGAGTAACAAAAAACTCGACACAGACTACGTTCCATAATGATAAGGCTATCATCCATTGGAGTAACAAAATATATCGACAATAGACTATGTTCCATAATGACAAAGCTATCATCCATTGGAGTAACAAAAATCTCGACAAAAGACTTCCTTCCATAATAACAAGGCTACCATCCATTGGAGAAACAAAAATCTCGACAACAGACTACCTTCCATAATGATAAGGCTACCATCTATTGGAGTAACAAAAATCTCGACAACAGACTACCATCCATAATGACCAGGCTATCATCCATTGAGTAAAATTCATATCGACAACAGACTACCTTCCATAATGACAAAGCTACCATCCATTGGAGTAAAAACAATCTTGACAACAGACTACCTTCCATAATGAGAAGTCTACCATCCATTGGAGTAAAAAAAATCTCGACAACAGACAACCTTCCATAACCACAAGATTACCATCCAATGGAATGACAAAAATCTCGACAACAAACTACCTTCCATAATGACAAGGTTACCATCCATTGGAATGACAAAAATATAGACAATAAACTACCTTCCATAATGACAAGGCTACTATCCTTTAGAGTAACAAAAATATGAAAAACATACTACCTTCCATAATGACAAGGCTACCATCCATTCGAGTAACAAAAATCATAATGACAGACTACCTTCCATAATGACAAGGCTACCATCCATTGGAGTAACAATTATCTCGACAACAGACTACCTTCCATAATGACAAGGCTACCATCCATTGGAGTATCAAAAATATCGACAATGGACTATGTTCCATAATGACAAAGCTACCATCCATTGGAGTAACAAAAATCTCGACAACAGACTACCTTTCATAATGATAAGGCTAACATCCATTGGAGTAACAAAAATCTCGACAACAAACTACCTTCCATAATGACCAGGCTATCATCGACAACAGACTACCTTCCATAATGATAACACTACCATCCATTGGAGTAAAAACAATCTTGACAACAGACTACCTTCCATAATGACAAGGCTACCATCCATTGGAGTAACAAAAATCTCGACAACAGACTACCTTCCATAATGACCAAGCTATCATCCATTGAGTAAAATTGATATCGACAACAGACTACCTTCCATAATGACAAGTCTACCATCCATTGGAGTAAAAAAAATCTCGACAACAGACTACCTACCATAATGACAAGTCTACTATCCATTAGAGTAAAAAAAATCTCGACAACAGACAACCTTCCATAATGACAAGGTTACCATCCAATGTAATGACAAAAATCTCGACAACAAACTACCTTCCATAATGACAAGGTTACCATCCATTGGAGTAACAAAAATCTCGACAACAGACTACATTCCATAATGATAAGGCTACCATCCATTGGAGTAACAAAAATCTTGATGACAGACTACCTTCCATAATGACAAGGCTACCAACCATTGGAGTAACAAAAATCTCGACAAAAAACTACCTTCCATAATGACCAGGCTATCATCCATTGAGTAAAATTGATATCGACAATAGACTACCTTCCATAATGATAACACTACCATCCATTGAGGTAAAAACAATCTTGACAACAGACTACCTTCCATAATGACAAGGCTACCATCCATTGGAGTAACAAAAATCTCGACAACAGACTACCTTCCATAATGACCAAGCTATCATCCATTGAGTAAAATTGATATCGACAATAGACTACCTTCCATAATGACAAGTCTACCATCCATTGGAGTAAAAAAAATCTCGACAACAGACTACCTTCCATAATGACAAGTCTACCATCCATTAGAGTAAAAAAAATCTCGACAACAGACAACCTTCCATAATGACAAGGTTACCATCCAATGGAATGACAAAAATCTCGACAACAAACTACCTTCCATAATGACAAGGTTACCAACCATTGGAGTAACAAAAATCTCGACAACAGACTACATTCCATAATGATAAGGCTACCATCCATTGGAGTAACAAAAATCTCGACAACAGACTACGTTCCATAATGATAAGGCTACCATCCATTGGAGTAACAAAAATCTTGATGACAGACTACCTTCCATAATGACAAGGCTACCATCCATTGGAGTAACAATTATCTCGACAACAGACTACCTTCCATAATGACAAGGCTACCATCCATCGGAGTAACAAAAATCTTGATAACATACTACATTCCATAAGGACAAGTCTACCATCCAATGGAATAACAAAAATCCTGACAACAGACTACCTTTCATAATGAGAAGGCTACCATCCATTGGAGTAACAAAAATATGAACAACAGACTGCCTTCCATAATGACAAGGCTACCATCCATTGTACTAACATAAATCTCAATGACAGACTAAGTTACATAATGACAAGGCTACCATCCATTGGAGTAACAAAAATCTCGACAATAGACTACATTCAATAATGACTAGGCTAACATCCATTGGAGTAACAAAAATCTCGACAACAGACTACGTTCCATAATGATAAGGCTACCATCCATTGGAGTAAGAAAAATATCGACAATAGACTATGTTCCATAATGACAAAGCTACCATCCATTGGAGTAACAAAAATATCGATAATAGACTTTGTTCCATAATGAGAAAGCTACCATCCATTGGAGTAAAAAAAATCTCGACATCAGACTACCTTCCATAATGACAAGGCTACCATCCATTGGAGTAACTAAAATATCGACAATAGACTATGTTCCATAATGACAAAGCTACCATCCATTGGAGTAACAAAAATCTCGACAACAGACTACCTTCCATAATGATAAGGCTAACATCCATTGGAGTAACAAAAATCTCGACAACAAACTACCTTCCATAATGACCAGGCTATCATCCATTGAGTAAAATTGATATCGACAACAGACTACCTTCCATAATGATAACGCTACCATCCATTGGAGTAAAAATAATCTTGACAACATACTACCTTCCATAATGACAAGGCTACCATCCATTGGAGTAACAAAAATCTCGACAACAGACTACCTTCCATAATGACCAAGCTATCATCCATTGAGTAAAATTGATATCGACAACAGACTACCTTCCATAATGACAAGTCTACCATCCATTGGAGTAAAAAAAATCTCGACAACAGACAACCTTCCATAATGACAAGGTTACCATCCAATGGAATGACAAAAATCTCGACAACAAACTACCTTCCATAATGACAAGGTTACCATCCATTGGAGTAACAAAAATCTCGACAACAGACTACGTTCCATAATGATAAGGCTACCATCCATTGGAGTAACAAAAATCTCGACACAGACTAGGTTCCATAATGATAAGGCTATCATCCATTGGAGTAACAAAATATATCGACAATAGACTATGTTCCATAATGACAAAGCTATCATCCATTGGAGTAACAAAAATCTCGACAAAAGACTTCCTTCCATAATAACAAGGCTACCATCCATTGGAGAAACAAAAATCTCGACAACAGACTACCTTCCATAATGACAAGGCTACCATCCATTGGAGTAACAAAAATCTCGACAATAGACTACATTCAATAATGACTAGGCTAACATCCATTGGAGTAACAAAAATCTCGACAACAGACTACGTTCCATAATGATAAGGCTACCATCCATTGGAGTAAGAAAAATATCCACAATAGACTATGTTCCATAATGACAAAGCTACCATCCATTGGAGTAACAAAAATATCGACAATAGACTATGTTCCATAATGAGAAAGCTACCATCCATTGGAGTAACAAAAATCTCGACTACAGACTACCTTCCATAATGACAAGGCTACCATCCATTGGAGTAACAAAAATATCGACAATAGACTATGTTCCATAATGACAAAGCTACCATCCATTGGAGTAACAAAAATCTCGACAACAAACTACCTTCCATAATGATAAGGCTAACATCCATTGGAGTAACAAAAATCTCGACAACAAACTACCTTCCATAATGACCAGGCTATCATCCATTGAGTAAAATTGATATCGACAATGAACTACCTTCCATAATGATAACGCTACCATCCATTGGAGTAAAAACAATCTTGACAACAGACTACCTTCCATAATGACAAGGCTACCATCCATTGGAGTAACAAAAATCTCGACAACAGACTACCTTCCATAATGACCAAGCTATCATCCATTGAGTAAAATTGATATCGACAACAGACTACCTTCCATAATGACAAGTCTACCATCCATTGGAGTAAAAAAAATCTCGACAACAGACAACCTTCCATAATGACAAGGTTACCATCCAATGGAATGACAAAAATCTCGACAACAAACAACTTCCATAATGACAAGGTTACCATCCATTGGAGTAACAAAAATCTCGACAACAGACTACGTTCCATAATGATAAGGCTACCATCCATTGGAGTAACAAAAATCTCGACAATAGACTACGTTCCATAATGATAAGGCTACCATCCATTGGAGTAACAAACTATATCGACAATAGACTATGTTCCATAATGACAAAGCTACCATCCATTGGAGTAACAAAAATCTCGACAAAAGACTTCCTTCCATAATAACAAGGCTACCATCCATTGGAGAAACAAAAATCTCGACAACAGACTACCTTCCATAATGATAAGGCTACCATCTATTGGAGTAACAAAAATCTCGACAACAGACTACCATCCATAATGACCAAGCTATCATCCATTGAGTAAAATTCATATCGACAACAGACTACCTTCCATAATGACAAAGCTACCATCCATTGGAGTAAAAACAATCTTGACAACAGACTACCTTCCATAATGAGAAGTCTACCATCCATTGGAGTAAAAAAAATCTCGACAACAGACAACCTTCCATAACCACAAGATTACCATCCAATGGAATGACAAAAATCTCGACAACAAACTACCTTCCATAATGACAAGGTTACCATCCATTGGAATGACAAAAATATAGACAATAAACTACCTTCCATAATGACAAGGCTACTATCCTTTAGAGTAACAAAAATCTGAAAAACATACTACCTTCCATAATGACAAGGCTACCATCCATTCGAGTAACAAAAATCATAATGACAGACTACCTTCCATAATGACAAGGCTACCATCCATTGGAGTAACAATTATCTCGACAACAGACTACCTTCCATAATGACAAGGCTACCATCCATTGGAGTAACAAAAATATCGATAATGGACTATGTTCCATAATGACAAAGCTACCATCCATTGGAGTAACAAAAATCTCGACAACAGACTACCTTTCATAATCATAAGGCTAACATCCATTGGAGTAACAAAAATCTCGACAACAAACTACCTTCAATAATGACCAGGCTATCATCGACAACAGACTACCTTCCATAATGATAACACTACCATCCATTGGAGTAAAAACAATCTTGACAACAGACTACCTTCCATAATGACAAGGCTACCATCCATTGGAGTAACAAAAATCTCGACAACAGACTACCTTCCATAATGACCAAGCTATCATCCATTGAGTAAAATTGATATCGACAACAGACTACCTTCCATAATGACAAGTCTACCATCCATTGGAGTAAAATAAATCTCGACAACAGACTACCTACCATAATGACAAGTCTACTATCCATTAGAGTAAAAAAAATCTCGACAACAGACAACCTTCCATAATGACAAGGTTACCATCCAATGTAATGACAAAAATCTCGACAACAAACTACCTTCCATAATGACAAGGTTACCATCCATTGGAGTAACAAAAATCTCGACAACAGACTACGTTCCATAATGATAAGGCTACCATCCATTGGAGTAACAAAAATATGAACAATAGATTATGTTCCATAATGACAAAGCTACCATCCATTGGAGTAACAAAAATCTCGACAACAGACTTCCTTCCATAATAA
This sequence comes from Vicia faba, assembly GCA_948472305.1. Taxonomy (NCBI): domain Eukaryota; kingdom Viridiplantae; phylum Streptophyta; class Magnoliopsida; order Fabales; family Fabaceae; genus Vicia; species Vicia faba. Next base: position 759,026,379 of record OX451738.1, read on the forward strand.
CAAGGCTACCATCCATTGGAGTAACAAAAATCTCGACAACAGACTACCTTCCATAATGATAAGGCTACCATCCATTGGAGTAACAAAAATCTCGACAACAGACTACCATCCATAATGACCAGGCTATCATCCATTGAGTAAAATTGATATCGACAACAGACTACCTTCCATAATGACAACGCTACCATCCATTGGAGTAAAAACAATCTTGACAACAGACTACCTTCCATAATGACAAGGCTACCATCCATTGGAGTAAAAAAAATCTCGACAACAGACAACCTTCCATAACCACAAGATTACCATCCAATGGAATGACAAAAATCTCGACAACAAACTACCTTCCATAATGACAAGGTTACCATCCATTGGAATGACAAAAATATAGACAATAAACTACCTTCCATAATGACAAGGCTACTATCCTTTAGAGTAACAAAAATCTGAAAAACATACTACCTTCCATAATGACAAGGCTACCATCCATTCGAGTAACAAAAATCATAATGACAGACTACCTTCCATAATGACAAGGCTACCATCCATTGGAGTAACAATTATCTCGACAACAGACTACCTTCCATAATGACAAGGCTACCATCCATTGGAGTAACAAAAATCTCGATAATGGACTATGTTCCATAATGACAAAGCTACCATCCATTGGAGTAACAAAAATCTCGACAACAGACTACCTTTCATAATCATAAGGCTAACATCCATTGGAGTAACAAAAATCTCGACAACAAACTACCTTCAATAATGACCAGGCTATCATCGACAACAGACTACCTTCCATAATGATAACACTACCATCCATTGGAGTAAAAACAATCTTGACAACAGACTACCTTCCATAATGACAAGGCTACCATCCATTGGAGTAACAAAAATCTCGACAACAGACTACCTTCCATAATGACCAAGCTATCATCCATTGAGTAAAATTGATATCGACATTAGACTACCTTCCATAATGACAAGTCTACCATCCATTGGAGTAAAAAAAATCTCGACAACAGACTACCTACCATAATGACAAGTCTACTATCCATTAGAGTAAAAAAAATCTCGACAACAGACAACCTTCCATAATGACAAGGTTACCATCCAATGTAATGACAAAAATCTCGACAACAAACTACCTTCCATAATGACAAGGTTACCATCCATTGGAGTAACAAAAATCTCGACAACAGACTACGTTCCATAATGATAAGGCTACCATCCATTGGAGTAACAAAAATATGAACAATAGATTATGTTCCATAATGACAAAGCTACCATCCATTGGAGTAACAAAAATCTCGACAACAGACTTCCTTCCATAATAACAAGGCTACCATCCATTGGAGTAACAAAAATCTCGACAACAGACTACCTTCCATAATGATAAGGCTACCATCCATTGGAGTAACAAAAATCTCGACAACAGACTACCATCCATAATGACCAGGCTATCATCCATTGAGTAAAATTGATATCGACAACAGACTACCTTCCATAATGACAACGCTACCATCCATTGGAGTAAAAACAATCTTTACAACAGTCTACCTTCCATAATGACAAGGCTACCATCCATTGGAGTAAAAAAAATCTCGACAACAGACAACCTTCTATAACCACAAGATTACCATCCAATGGAATGACAAAAATCTCGACAACAAACTACCTTCCATAATGACAAGGTTACCATCCATTGGAATGACAAAAATATAGACATTAAACTACCTTCCATAATGACAAGGCTACTATCCTTTAGAGTAACAAAAATCTGAAAAACATACTACCTTCCATAATGATAAGGCTACCATCCATTCGAGTAACAAAAATCATAATGACAGACTACCTTCCATAATGACAAGGCTACCATCCATTGGAGTAACAATTATCTCGACAACAGACTACCTTCCATAATGACAAGGCTACCATCCATTGGAGTAACAAAAATCTCGAAAATAGACTACCTTCCATAATGACAAGGTTACCATCCATTAGAATAACAAAGATATCAACAACAAACTACCTTCAATAATGACAAGGCTACCATCCAATGGAGTAATAAAAATCTCGACAACAGACAAACATGCATAATGACAATGTTACCATCCATTGGAATAACAAAAATATCGATAACATACTACATTCCATAAGGACAAGGCTACCATCTAATGGAATATCAAAAATCTCGACAAAAGACTACCTTTCATAATGACAAGTCTACCATCCATTGGAGTAACAAAAATCTGAACAACAGACTGCCTTCTATAATGATAAGGCTACCATCCATTGGACTAACATAAATCTCAATGACAGACTACGTTCCATAATGACAAGGCTACCATCCATTGGAGTAACAAAAATCTCGACTACAGACTACATTCCATAATGACTAGGCTACCATCCATTGGAGTAACAAAAATCTCGATAACAGACTACGTTCCATAATGATAAGTCTACCATCCATTAGAGTAACAAAAATCTCGACAACCCACTACCTTCCATAATGACAAGGCTACCATCCATTGGAGTAACAAAAATATCGACAATAGACTATGTTCCATAATGACAAAGCTAACATTCATTGGAGTAACAAAAATCTCGACAACAGACTACCTTCCATAATGACAAGGCTACCATCCATTGGAGTAACAAAAATCTCGATAACAGAATACATTCCATAATGACAAGGCTACCATCTATTAGAGTAACAAAAATCTCGACAAAAGAATACCTTCCATTAAGACAAGGCTACCATCCATTTGAGTAACAAAAATATCGACAACAAACTACCTTCCATAATGACATGGCTACCATCCATTGGAGTAACAAAAATCTCTACAATAGACTACCTTCCATAATGACAAGGCTACCATCCATTGAGTAACAAATATATTGAAATTAGACTACCTTCCATAATAACAAGGCTATCATCAATTGGAATAAAAAAATCACGACAGCAAACTACCTTCCAAAATGACAAGGTTACAATCCATTTGAATAACAAAAATCTCGACAACAGACTACCTTCCATAATGACAAGGCTACCATCCATTGGAGAAACAAAAATCTCGACGATAGACTACCTTCCATAATGACAAGGTTACCATCCATTGGAATAACAAAGATATCGACACCAGACTACCTTCCATAGTGACAAGGCTACCATCCATTGGAGTAAAAAAATATCGACAATAGACTACCTTCCATAATGACAAGGCTACCATCCATTGGAGTAATAAAAATCTCGGCAACAAACAACCTTCCATAATGACAAGGTTAACATCCATAGGAATAACAAAAATCTTGATATCATACTACATTCCATAAGGACAAGGCTACCATCCAATGGAATAACAAAAATCTCGACAACAAACTACCTTTCAAAATGACAAGGCTACCATCCATTGGAGTAACAAAAATCTGAACAACAGACTGCCTTCCATAATGACAAGGCTATCATCCATTGTACTAAGATAAATATCAATGACAGACTACATTCCATAATGACAAGGCTACCATCCATTGGAGTAACAAAAATCTCGACAACAGACTATGTTCCATAATGATAAGGCTACCATACATTGGAGTAACAAAAATATCGACAATAGACTATGTTCCATAATGACAAAGCTACCATCCATTGGAGTAACAAAAATATCGACAACATACTACCTTCCATAATGACAAGGCTACCATCCATTGGAGTAACAAAAATATCGACAATAGACTATGTTCCATAATGACAAAGCTACCATCCATTGGAGTAACAAAAATCTCGACAACAAACTACCTTCCATAATGATAAGGCTACAATCCATTGGAGTAACAAAAATATCGACAATAGAATATGTTCCATAATGACAAAGCTACCATCCATTGGAGTAACAAAAATCTCGACAACACACTACATTCCATAATGACTAGGCTACCATCCATTGGAGTAACAAAAATCTCGACAACAGACTATGTTCCATAATGATAAGGATACCATCCATTGGAGTAACAAAAATATCGACAACAGACTATGTTCCATAATGACAAAGCTATCATCCGTTGGAGTAACAAAAATCTCGACAACAGACTACTTTCCATAATGATAAGGCTACCATCCATTGGAGGAACAAAAATCTCGACAACAAACTACCTTCCATAATGACCAGGCTATCATCCATTTAGTAAAATTGATATCGACAACATACTACCTTCCATAATGATAACGCTACCATCCATTGGAGTAAAAACAATCTTGACAACATACTACCTTCCATAATGACAAGGCTACCATCCATTGGAGTAACAAAAATATCGACAATAGACTATGTTCCATAATGACAAAGCTACCATCCATTAGAGTAACAAAAATCTCGACAACAGAATACCTTCCATAATGACAAGGTTACCATCCATTGGAATGACAAAAATATAGACAACAAACTACCTTCCATAATGACAAGGCTACCGTCCATTCGAGTAACAAAAATCTTAATGACATACTACCTTCCATAATGACAAGGCTACTATCCATTGGAGTAACAATTATCTCGACAACAGACTACCTTCCATAATGACAAGGCTACCATCCATTGGAGTAACAAAAATCTCAAAAATAGACTACCTTCCATAATGACAAGGTTACCATCCATTGGAGTAACAAAGATATCGACAACAAACTACCTTCCATAATGACAAGGCTACCATCCATTGAAGTAAAAAAATATAAACAATAGACTACCTTCCATAATGACAAGGCTACCATCCATTGGAGTAATAAAAATCTCGACAACAGATAACCTTCCATAATGACAAGGTTACCATCCATTGGAATAACAAAAATCTTGATAACATACTACATTCCATAAGGACAAGTCTACCATCCAATGGAATAACAAAAATCTTGACAACAGACTACCTCTCATAATGAGAAGGCTACCATCCATTGGAGTAACAAAAATATGAACAACAGACTGACTTCCATAATGACAAGGCTACCATCCATTGTACTAACATAAATCTCAATGACAGACTACGTTCCATAATGACAAGGCTACCATCCATTGGAGTAACGAAAATCTCGACAACACACTACATTCAATAATGACTAGGCTACCATCCATTGGATTGACAAAAATCTCGACAACAGACTACGTTCCATAATGATAAGGCTACCATCCATTGGAGTAACAAAAATATCGACAATAGACTATGTTCCATAATGATAAAGCTACCATCCATTGGAGTAACAAAAATCTCGACAACAGACTACCTTCCATAATGACAAGGCTACAATCCATTGGAGTAACAAAAATATCGATAATAGACTATGTTCCATAATGAAAAAGATACCATCCATTGGAGTAACAAAAATCTCGACAACAGACTACCTTCTATAATGATAAGGCTACCATCCATTGGAGTAACAAAAATCTCGACAACAGACTACCTTCCATAATGACCAGGCTATCATCCTTAGAGTAAAATTGATATCAATAACAGACTACCTTCCATAATGACAACGCTACCATCCATTGGAGTAAAAACAATCTTGACAACAGACTACCTTCCATAATGACAAGTCTACCATCCATTGGAGTAAAAAAAATCTCGACAACAGACAACCTTCCATAACCACAAGTTTACCATCCAATGGAATGACAAAAATCTCGACAACAAACTACCTTCCATAATTACAAGGTTACCATCCATTGGAATGACAAAAATATAGACAACAAACTACCTTCCATAATGACAAGGCTACCATCATTTAGAGTAACAAAAATCTGAAAAATAGACTACCTTCCATAATGACAAGGCTACCATCCATTCGAGTAAGAAAAATCTTAATGACAGACTACCTTCCATAATGACAAGGCTACCATCCATTGGAGTAACAATTATCTCGACAACAGACTACCTTCCATAATGACAAGGCTACCATCCATTGGAGTAACAAAAATCTCGAAAATAGACTACCTTCACTAATGACAAGGTTACCATCCATTAGAATAACAAAGATATCGACAACATACTACATTCCATAATGACAAGGCTACCATCCATTGAAGTAAAAAAATATAAACAATAGACTACCTTCCATAATGACAAGGCTACCATCCATTGGAGTAATAAAAATCTCGACAACAGATAACCTTCCATAATGACAAGGTTACCATCCATTGGAATAACAAAAATCTTGATAACATACTACATTCCATAAGGACAAGTCTACCATCCAATGGAATAACAAAAATCTTGACAATAGACTACCTTTCATAATGAGAAGGCTACCATCCATTAGAGTAACAAAAATATGAACAACAGACTGACTTCCATAATGACAAGGCTACCATCCATTGTACTAACATAAATCTCAATGACAGACTACGTTCCATAATGACAAGGCTACCATCCATTGGAGTAACAAAAATCTCGACAACAGACTACATTCAATAATGACTAGGCTAACATCCATTGGAGTAACAAAAATCTCGACAACAGACTATGTTCCATAATGATAAGGCTACCATCCATTGGAGTAACAAAAATATCGACAATAAACTATGTTCCATAATGACAAAGCTACCATCCATTGGAGTAACAAAAATATCGACAACAGACTACCTTCCATAATGACAAGGATACCATCCATGGGAGTAACAAAAATATCGACAATAGACTATGTTCCATAATGATAAAGCTACCATACATTGGAGTAACAAAAATCTCGACAACAGACTACCTTCCATAATGATAAGGCTACCATCCATTGGAGTAACAAATATCTCGACAACGGACTACCTTCCATAATGACCAGACTATCATCAATTGAGTAAAATTGATATCGACAACAAACTACCTTCCATAATGACCACGCTACCATCCGTTGGAGTAAAAACAATCTTGACAACAGACTACCTTCCATAATGACAAGGCTACCATCCATTGGAGTAACAAAAATCTCGACAACAGACAACATTCAATAATGACTAGGCTAACATCCATTGGAGTAACAAAAATCTCGACAACAGACTATGTTCCATAATGATAAGGCTACCATCCATTTGAGTAACAAAAATATCGACAATAGACTATGTTCCATAGTGACAAAGCTACCATCCATTGGAGTAACAAAAATCTCGACAATAGACTACCTTCCATAATAACAAGGCTACCATCCATTGGAGTAACAAAAATATCGACAATAGACTATGTTCCATAATGATAAAGCTACAATCCATTGGAGTAAAAAAAATCTCGACAACAGACTACCTTCCATAATGACAAGGCTACCATCCATTGGAGTAACAATTATCTCGACAATAGACTACCTTCCATAATGACAAGGCTACCATCCATTGGAGTTACAAAAATCTCGAAAATAGACTACCTTCCATAATGACAAGGTTACCATCCATTAGAATAACAAAGATATCGACAACATACTAACTTCCATAATGTCAAGGCTATCATCCATTGAAGTAAAAAAATATAAACAATAGACTACCTTCCATAATGACAAGGCTACCATCCATTGGAGTAATAAAAATCTCGACAACAGATAACCTTCCATAATGACAAGGTTACCTTTCATTGGAATAACAAAAATCTGGATAACATACTACATTCCATAAGGACAAGTCTACCATCCAATGGAATAACAAAAATCTTGACAACAGACTACCTTTCATAATGAGAAGGCTACCATCCATTGGAGTAACAAAAATATGAACAACAGACTGACTTCCATAATGACAAGGCTACCATCCATTGTACTAACATAAATCTCAATGACAGACTATGTTCCATAATGACAAGGCTACCATCCATTGGAGTAACAAAAATCTCGACAACAGACTACATTCAATAATGACTAGGCTAACATCCATTGGAGTAAAAAAAATCTCGACAACAGACTATGTTCCATAATGATAAGGCTACCATCCATTGGAGTAACAAAAATATCGACAATAGACTATGTTCCATAGTTACAAAGCTACCATCCATTGGAGTAACAAAAATCTCGACAACAGACTACCTTCCATAATGATAAGGCTACCATCCATTGGAGTAACAAAAATCTCGACAACAGACTACCTTCCATAATGACCAGGCTATCATCCATTGAGTAAAATTGATATCGACAACAAACTACCTTCCATAATGACAATGCTACCATCCATTGGATTAAAAACAATCTTGACAACAGACTACCTTCCATAATGACAAGTCTACCATCCATTGGAGTAAAAAAATCTCGACAACAGACAACCTTCCATAACCACAAGTTTACCATCCAATGGAATGACAAAAATCTCGACAACAAACTACCTTCCATAATGACAAGGTTACCATCCATTGGAATGACAAAAATATAGACAACAAACTACCTTCCATAATGACAAGGCTACCATCATTTAGAGTAACAAAAATCTTAAAAATAGACTACCTTCCATAATGACAAGGCTACCATCCATTCGAGTAACAAAAATCTTAATGACAGACTACCTTCCATAATGACAAGGCTACCATCCATTGGAGTAACAATTATCTCAACAACAGACTACCTTCCATAATGACAAGGCTACCATCCATTGGAGTAACGAAAATCTCGAAAATAGACTACCTTCCATAGTGACAAGGTTACCATCCATTAGAATAACAAAGATATCGACAACATACTAACTTCCATAATGACATGGCTACCATCCATTGAAGTAAAAAAATATAAACAATAGACTACCTTCCATAATGACAAGGCTACCATCCATTGGAATAATAAAAATCTCGACAACAAATAACCTTCCATAATGACAAGGCTACCATCCATTGGAGTAACAAAAATGTCGACAATAGACTATGTTCCATAATGATAAAGCTAACATCCATTGGAGTAACATAAATCTCGACAACAGACTACCTTCCATAATGATAAGGCTACCATCCATTGGAGTAACAAAAATCTCGACAACAGAGTACCTTCCATAATGACAAGGATATCATCCATTGGAGTAATAAAAATCTCGACAACAGACAAACTTGCATAATGACAATGTTACCATCCATTGGAATAACAAAAATATCGATAACATACTACATTCCATAAGGACAAGGCTACCATCTAATGGAATAACAAAAATCTCGACAACAGACTACCTTTCATAATGACAAGTCTACCAACCATTGGACTAACAGAAATCTCAATGACAGACTACATTCCATAATGACAAGGTTACCATTCATTGGAGTAATAAAAATCTAGACAACAGTCTACATTCCATAATGACTAGGCTACCATCCATTGGAGTAACAAAAATCTCGATAACAGACTATGTTCCATAATGATAAGTCTACCATCCATTAGAGTAACAAAAATCTCGACAACCCACTACCTTCCATAATGACAAGGCTACCATCCATTGGAGTAACAAAAATATCGACAATAGACTATGTTCCATAATGACAAAGCTAACATTCATTGGAGTAACAAAAATCTCGACAACATACTACCTTCCATAATGAAAAGACTACCATCCATTGGAGTAACAAAAATCTCGATAACAGACTACATTCCATAATGACAAGGCTACCATCTATTAGAGTAACAAAAATCTCGACAAAAGAATACCTTCCATAATGACAAGGCTACCATCCATTTGAGTAACAAAAAATCGACAACAAACTACCTTCCATAATGACAAGGCTACCATCCATTGGAGTAACAAAAATCTCTACAATAGACTACCTTCCAAAATGACAAGGCTACCATCCATTGAGTAACAAATATATTGAAATTAGACTACCTTCCATAATAACAAGGTTATCATCAATTGGAATAAAAAAATCACGACGGCAGACTACCTTCCAAAATGACAAGGTTACTATCCATTTGAATAACAAAAATCTCGACAATAGACTACCTTCCATAATGACAAGGTTACCATCCATTGGAATAACAAAGATATCGACACCAGACTACCTTCCATAGTGACAAGGCTACCATCCATTGGAGTAAAAAAATATCGACAATAGACTACCTTCCATAATGACAAGGCTACCATCCATTGGAGTAATAAAAATCTCGGCAACAGACAACCTTCCATAATGACAAGGTTACAATCCATTGTAATAACAAAAATCTCGACAACATGCTACATTCCATAAGGACAAGGCTACAATCCATTGGAGTAACAAAAATATGAACAACAGATTGCCTTCCATGGTGACAAGGCTACCATCCATTGGAGTAACAGAAATCTCAATGACAGACTACGTTCTATAATGACAAGGCTACCATCCATTGGAGTAACAAAAATCTCGACATCTTACTACCTTCCATAAAGAGAAGGCTACCATCCATTGGAGTAACATAACTATCGACAACAAACAACCCTCCATAAAGACAAGCTACCATCCATTGGAGTAACAAAAATCTCGACAACAGACTACCTTCATTAATGACAAGGATACCATCCATTGAGTAACAAAGATATCGATAAAAGACTACCTTCCATAATGACAAGGATATCATCCTCTGGAGTAAAAAACATCTCGACAACAGACTACCTTCCATAATGACAAGGCTACCATCCATTGGAGTAACCAAAATCTCGACAATAGACTACCTTCCATAATGACAAGGCTACCATCCATTAAGTAACAAAGATATCGACAACAAACTACCTTCCATAATGACAAGGCAATCATTCATTGGAGTAAAAAAATCTAGACAATAGTCTACCTTCCATAGTGACAAGGTTACCATCCATTTGAATAAAAAAAATGTCGACAACAGACTACCTTCCATAATGACGAGGCTACCATCCATTAAAGTAAAAAAAATCTCGACAACAGAATACCTTCCATTAAGACAAGGTTACCATCCATTGGAATAACAAAGATATCAACACCAGCCTACCTTCCATAGTGACAAGGCTACCATCCATTGGAGTAAAAATCTATCGACAATAGACTACCTTCCATAATGACAAGGCTACCATCCATTGGAGTAATAAAAATCTCGGCAACAGACAACCTTCCATAATGACAAGGTTATAATCCATTGTAATAACAAAAATCTCGACAACATACTACATTCCATAAGGACAAGGCTACCATCCAATGGAATCACAAAAATCTCGACAATAGACTAACTTTCATAATGACAAGGCAACAATCCATTGGAGTAACAAAAATCTGAACAACAGACTTCCTTCCATAATGACAAGGCTACCATCCATTGGAGTAACAGAAATCTCAATGACAGACTACGTTCTATAATGACAAGGCTACCATCCATTGGAGTAACAAAAATCTCAACAACAGACTACGTTCCATAATAACAAGGCTACTATCCATTTGAATAACAAAAATCTCGACAACAGACTACATTCCATAATAACTAGGCTACCTTCCATTGGAGTAACAAAAATATCGACAATAGACTACGTTCCATAATGATAAGGCTACCATCCATTAGAGTAACAAAAATCTCGACAACACACTACCTTCCATAATTGCAAGGCTACCATCCATTGGTTTAACAAAATTATCAACAATAGACTATGTTCCATAATGACAAAGCTACCATCCATTGGAGTAACAAAAATCTCGACAACAGACTACCTTACATAATGACATGGCTACCATCCATTGGAGTAACAAAAATCTCGACAACAGACTACCTTCCATAATGACCAGGCTACCATCCATTGAGTAAAATTGATATCGACAATAGACTACCTTACATAATGACAACGCTACCATCCATTGGAGTAAAAAAAATCTTGACAATAGACTACCTTCCATAATGACAAGTCTACCATCCATTGGAGTAAAAAAAATCTCGACAATAGACAACCTTCCATAACCACAAGGTTACCATCCAATGGAATGACAAAAATCTCGACAACAAAATACATTACATAATGACAAGGCTACCATCCATTGGAGTAACAAAAATCTGAAAAATAGACTACCTTCTGTAATGACTAGGCTAGCATCCATTGGAGTAACAATTATCTCGACAACAGACTACCTTCGATAATGACAAGGCTACCATCCATTGGAGTAACAAAAATCTCGACAATAGACTACCTTCCATAAAGACAAGGCTACCATCCATTGAGTAACAAATATATTGAAATTAGACTACCTTCGATAATAACAAGGCTATCATCAATTGAAATAAAAAAAATCACGACAGAAGACTACCTTCCAAAATGACAAGGTTACTATCCATTCGAATAACAAAAATCTCGACAACAGACTACCTTCCATAATGAAAAGGCTACCATCCATTTGAGAAACAAAAATCTCGAAAATAGAATACCTTCCATAATGACAAGGCTACCATCCATTGGAGTAATAAAAATCTCGACAACAGACAACCTTCCATAATGACAAGGTTACAATCCATTGTAATAACAAAAATCTCGACAACATGCTACATTCCATAAGGACAAGGCTACCATCCAATGGAATAACAAAAATCTCGACAACAGACTAACTTTCATAATGACAAGGCTACAATCCATTGGAGTAACAAAAATCTGAACAACAGATTGCCTTCCATAGTGACAAGTCTACCATCCATTGGAGTAACATAAATCTCAATGACAGACTACATTCTATAATGACAAGGCTACCATCCATTGGAGTAACAAAAATCTCAACAACAGACTACCTTCCATAATAACAAGGCTATCATCAATTAGAATTAAAAAAATCACGACAGAAGACTACCTTCTAAAATGACAAGGTTACTATCCATTTGAATAAAAAAATCTCGACAACAGACTACCTTCCATAATGACAATGCTACCATCCATTGGAGAAACAAAAATCTCGACAATAGACTACCTTCCATAATGACAAGGTTACCATCCATTAGAATAACAAAGATATCGACACCAGCCTACCTTCCATAGTGACAAGGCTACCATCCATTGGAGTAAAATAATATCGATAATAGACTACCTTCCATAATGACAAGGCTACCATCCATTGGAGTAATAAAAATCTCGGCAACAGACAACCTTCCATAATGACAAGGTTACAATCCATTGTAACAACAAAAATCTCGAAAACATGCTACATTCCATAAGGACAAGGCTACCATCCAATGGAATAACAAAAATCTCGACAACAGACTAACTTTCATAATGACAAGGCTATAATCCATTGGAGTAACAAAAATCTGAACAACAGATTGCCTTCCTTAGTGACAAGGCTACCATCCATTGGAGTAACAAAAATATGAACAAAAGAGTACCTTCCATTGTGACAAGGCTACCATCAATTTTAGTGACAGAAATCACAATGACAGACTACCTTCCATAATGACAAGGCTACCATCCATTGGAGTAACAAAAATATCGACAACAGACCACCTTCCATAATGGCAAGGCTACCATCCATTGCAGTAACAAAAATCATGACAATAGACTACCTTCCATAATGACAAGGCTACCATTCATTGTAGTAACAAAAATATCGACAACAGACTACCTTCAATAATGACAAGGCTATCATCCATTAGAGTAAAAAAAATCTCGACAACAAACTACCCTCCATAATGACAAGGATACCATCCATTGGAGTAATAAAAACATCGACAACAAACTACGTTCCATAATGACTTGGCTACAATCCATTGAAATAACAAAACTCTCTACAACAGACTACCATCCATAACGACAATGTTACCATCCATTGGAGTAACAAAAATCTCGACAAAAGACTACCTTTCATAATGACTAGGCTAACATCCATTGGAGTAACAAAAATCTCGAAAACAGTCTGCCTTCCATAATGACAAGGCTACCATCCATTAGAGTAACAAAAATCTCGACAATAGACAACCTTCCATAATGACAAGGCTACCATCCATTGGAATAACAAAAATCTCGACAATAGATTACCTTCCATAATGACAAGGCTACCATCCATTGGAGTAACAAAAATATGAACAACAGACTACCTTCCAAAGTGACAAGGCTACCATCCATTGGAGTGACAGAAATCACGACAATTGATAACCTTCCATAATGACAAGGCTACCATCCATTGGAGTAACAAAAATCTCGACAACAGACTACCTTCCATAATGACAAGGCAACCATCCATTGGAGTAACAAAAACATCGACAACAAAATACTTTCCATAAGGACAAGGCTAGAATCCATTGGATTAACAAAAATCTAGACAACAGACTACCATCCATAAAGACAAGGATACCATCCATTGGAGTAGTAAACATCTCGATAACAGACTACTTTCCATAATGACAAGCCTACCATCTATTGGAGTAAACAAAATCTCGAAAATAGACAACCTTCCATAATGACAAGGTTACCATCCATTGGAGTAACAAAAATCTCGAAAATAGACAACCTTCCATAATGATAATGATACCATCCATTGGAGTAAAAAAAATCTCGACAATAGACTATCGTCCATAATGAAAAGGCTACCATCCATTGGAGTAAGAAAAATATAAACAATAGACTACCTTACATAATGACAAGGCTAACATCCATTGGAGTGACAGAAATCACAACGATAGACTACCTTCCATAATGACAAGGCTAGCATCCATTGGAGTAACAAAAATATCTATAACAAACTACCTTCCATAATGACAAGGCTACCATCCACTGAAGTAACAAAAATTTCGACAACAAACTACCTTCCATAATGAAAAGGCTACCATCCATTGGTGTAACAAAAATATCGACAACAGACTACCTTCTATATTGACAAGGCTACCATCCATTGGAATAAAAAAAATCTTGACAACAAACTACCTTCCATAATAACAATGATACCATCCATTGGGGTAACAAAAACATTGACAACAAACTACGTTCCATAATGACAAGGCTACAATCCATTTGAATAACAAAAATCTCGACAATAGACTATCATCCATAATGACAAGGCTAGCATCCATTGGAGTAACAAAAATCTCGACAACAGACTACCTCCCATAATGACAAGGATACCATCCATTGGAGTAACAAAAATCTCGAAAACAAACTACCTTCCATAATGACAAGGCTATCATCCATTAGAGTAACAAAAATCTCGACAATAGACAACCTTCCATAATGACAAGGCCACCATCCATTGGAGTAACAAAAATCTAGACAGTAGACTACCTTCCATAATGACAAGGCTACCAACCATTGGAGTAACAAAAATATGAACATCAGACTACCTTCCATGGTGACAAGGCTTCCATCCATTGTAGTGATAGGAATCACAACGACAGACTACCTTCCATAATGAAAAGGCTAGCATCCATTGGAATAACAAAAATCTAGACAACAGACTACCTTCCATAATGACAAGGCATCCATCCATTGGAGTAACAAAAACATCTACAACCGAATATGTTCCATAAGGACAAGGCTAGAATCCATTGGATTAACAAAAATCTCGACAACAAACTACCATCCATAATGACAAGGATACCATGCATTGGAATAGCACAAATCTCGACAACAGACTACTTTCCATAATGACAAGCCTACCATCTACTGGAGTAAACAAAATCTCGAAATAGACAACCTTCCATAATGACAAGGCTACC
This sequence comes from Vicia faba, assembly GCA_948472305.1. NCBI lineage: Eukaryota > Viridiplantae > Streptophyta > Magnoliopsida > Fabales > Fabaceae > Vicia > Vicia faba. The sequence continues at coordinate 759,041,974 of OX451738.1, forward strand.
ATCCATTGGTGTAACAAAAATCTCTACAATAGACAACCTTCCATAATGATAATGATACCATCCATTGGATTAAAAAAATATCGACAATAGACCACCTTCCATAATGACAAGGCTACCATCCATTGGAGTAACAAAAATATGAACAATAGACTACCTTCCATAGGGACAAGGCTACCATCCATTGGAGTAATAAAAATATGAACAACAAACTACCTTCCATTGTAACAAGGCCACCATCCATTGGAGTGACATAAATCACAACGACATACTACTTTCCATAATGACAAGGCTAGCATCCATTGGAGTAACAAAAATATCGACAACATACTACCTTCCATAATGGCAAGGCTACCATCCATTGTAGTAACAAAAATCTTGACAATAGACCAGCTTCCATAATGACAAGGCTACCATACATTGGAGTAACAAAAATATCGAAAACAGACTACCTTCCAAAATGACAAGGCTATCATCCATTAGAGTAAAAAAAATCTCTACCATAAACTACCTTCCATAATGACAAGGCTACCATCCATTAGAGTAATAAAAACATCGACAACAGACTACGTTCCATAATGACAAGGCTACAATCCATTGGAATAACAAAAATCTCGACAACAGACTACCATCCATAATGACAATGTTACCATCCATTGAAGTTACAAAAATCTCGACAAAAGACTACCTTTCATAATGACAAGGCTACCATCCATTGGAGTATCAAAAATCTTAAAAACAGGCTGCCTTCCATAATGACAAGGCTACCATCCATTAGAGTAACAAAAATCTCGACAATAGATAACCTTCCATAATGACAAGGCTACCATCCATTGGAGTAACAAAAATCTCGACAATAGATTACCTTCCATAATGACAAGGCTACCATCCATTTGAGTAACAAAAATATGAACAACATACTACCTTCCATAGTTACAAGGCTACCATCCATTGGAGTGACAGAAATCACAATGACAGACTACCTTCCATAATGACAAGGCAAGCATCCATTGGAGTAACAATAATCTCGACAACAGACTACCTTCCATAATGACAAGGCTACCATCCATTGGAGTAAGAAAAACAACGACAACATACTACGTTCCATAATGACAAGGGTACCATCCATTGGAGTAACAAAAATATCGACAACAGACTACCTTCCATAATGATAAGGCTACCATCCAATGGAATAAATAGAATAACAAAAATATTGAAAACAAACTACCTTCCATAATGACAAAGATACCATCCATTGGGGTAAAAAAAACATCGACAACAGACTACAATCCATAATGACAAGGCTACAATCCATTGGAATAACAAAAATCTCGACAATAGACTAACATCCATAATGACAACGCTAGCATCCATTGGAGTAACAAAAATCTCGACAACAGACTACCTCCCATAATGACAAGGATACCATCCATTGGAGTAACAAAAATCTCGAAAACAAACTACCTTCCATAATGACAAGGCTATCATCCATTAGAGAAACAAAAATTTCGACAATAGACAACCTTCCATAATGACAAGGCTACCAACCATTGGAGTAACAAAAATATGAACAACAAACTACCTTCCATAATGACAAGGCTAGCATCCATTGGAATAACAAAAATCTAGACAACAGACTACCTTCCATAATGACAAGGCATCCATCCATTGGAGTAACAAAAACATCGACAACAGAATACGTTCCATAAGGACAAGGCTAGAATCCATTAGATTAACAAAAATCTCGACAACAGACTACCATCCATAATGACAAGGATACCATCCATTGGAGTAGCAAAAATCTCGACAACAAACTACCTTCCATAATGACAAGCCTACCATCTATTGGAGTAAACAAAATCTCGAAAATACACAACCTTCCATAATTATAAGGCTACCATCCATTGGAGTAACAAAAATCTCAACAATAGACAACCTTCCATAATGATAATGATACCATCCATTGGATTAAAAAAATATCGACAATAGACTACCTTCCATAATGACAACGCTACCATCCATTGGAGTAACAAAAATATGAATAACAGACTACCTTCCATAGGGACAAGGCTACCATCCATTGGAGTAACAAATACAAGAACAACAGACTACCTTCCATAGTGACAAGGCTACCATCCATTGGAGTGACAGAAATCACAACGTCAGACTACCTTCCATAATGACAAGGCTAGCATCCATTGGAGTAACAAAAATATCGACAACAGAATGCCTTCCATAATGGCAAGTCTACCATCCATTGCAGTAACAAAAATCTTGACAATAGACTACCTTCAATAATGACAAGGCTACCATTCATTGGAGTAACAAAAATATTGACAACATACTACCTTCCAAAATGACAAGGCTATCATCCATTAGAGTAAAAAAAAATCTCGACAACAAACTACCTTCCATAATGACAATGCTACCATCCATTGGAGTAATAAAAACATCGACAACAAACTATGTTCCATAATGACAAGGCTACAATCCATTGGAATAACAAAAATCTCGACAACAGACTACCATCCATAATAACAACGTTACCATCCATTGAAGTTACAAAAATCTCGACAAAAGACTACCTTTCATAATGACAAGGCTTCCATCCAGTGGAGTATCAAAAATCTTGAAAATAGACTACCTTCCATAATGACAAGGCTACCATCCATTAGAGTAACAAAAATCTCGACAATAGACAACCTTTCATAATGACAAGGCTACCATCCATTGGAGTAACAAAAATCTCGACAATAGATTACCTTCCCTAATGAAGAGGCTACCATCCATTGGAGTAACAAAAATATGAACAACTGACTACCTTCCATAGGGACAAGGCTACCATCCATTGGAGTAACAAATATATGAACAACAGACTACCTTCCATAGTGACAAGGCTACCATCCGTTGGAGTGACCGAAATCACAACGTCAGACTACCTTCCATAATGACAAGGCTAACATCCATTGGAGTAACAAAAATATCGACAACAGAATGCCTTCCATAATGGCAAGTCTACCATCCATTGCAGTAACAAAAATCTTGACAATAGACTACCTTCCATAATGACAAGGCTACCATTCATTGGAGTAACAAAAATATTGACAACAAACTACCTTCCAAAATGACAAGGCTATCATCCATTAGAGTAAAAAAAATCTCGACAAGAAACTACCTTCCATAATGACAAGGCTACCATCCATTGGAGTAATAAAAACATCGACAACAAACTATGTTCCATAATGACAAGGCTAAAATCCATTGGAATAACAAAAATCTTGACAACAGACTACCATCCATAATGACAACGTTACCATCCTTTGAAGTTACAAAAATCTCGACAAAAGACTACCTTTCATAAAGACAAGGCTACCATCCAATGGAGTATCAAAAATCTTGAAAATAGACTGCCTTCCATAATGACAAGGCTACCATCCATTAGAGTAACAAAAATCTCGACAATAGACAACCTTTCATAATGACAAGGCTACCATCCATTGGAGTAACAAAAATATGAACAATAGACTACCTTCCATAGGGACAAGGCTACCATCCATTGGAGTAATAAAAATATGAACAACAAACTACCTTCCATTGTAACAAGGCCACCATCCATTGGAGTGACATAAATCACAACGACATACTACTTTCCATAATGACAAGGCTAGCATCCATTGGAGTAACAAAAATATCGACAACATACTACCTTCCATAATGGCAAGGCTACCATCCATTGTAGTAACAAAAATCTTGACAATAGACCAGCTTCCATAATGACAAGGCTACCATACATTGGAGTAACAAAAATATCGAAAACAGACTACCTTCCAAAATGACAAGGCTATCATCCATTAGAGTAAAAAAAATCTCTACCATAAACTACCTTCCATAATGACAAGGCTACCATCCATTAGAGTAATAAAAACATCGACAACAGACTACGTTCCATAATGACAAGGCTACAATCCATTGGAATAACAAAAATCTCGACAACAGACTACCATCCATAATGACAATGTTACCATCCATTGAAGTTACAAAAATCTCGACAAAAGACTACCTTTCATAATGACAAGGCTACCATCCATTGGAGTATCAAAAATCTTAAAAACAGGCTGCCTTCCATAATGACAAGGCTACCATCCATTAGAGTAACAAAAATCTCGACAATAGATAACCTTCCATAATGACAAGGCAAGCATCCATTGGAGTAACAATAATCTCGACAACAGACTACCTTCCATAATGACAAGGCTACCATCCATTTGAGTAACAAAAATATGAACAACAGACTACCTTCCATAGTTACAAGGCTACCATCCATTGGAGTAACAAAAATATCGACAACAGACTACCTTCCATAATGATAAGGCTACCATCCAATGGAATAAATAGAATAACAAAAATATTGAAAACAAACTACCTTCCATAATGACAAAGATACCATCCATTGGGGTAAAAAAAACATCGACAACAGACTACAATCCATAATGACAAGGCTACAATCCATTGGAATAACAAAAATCTCGACAATAGACTAACATCCATAATGACAACGCTAGCATCCATTGGAGTAACAAAAATCTCGACAACAGACTACCTCCCATAATGACAAGGATACCATCCATTGGAGTAACAAAAATCTCGAAAACAAACTACCTTCCATAATGACAAGGCTATCATCCATTAGAGAAACAAAAATTTCGACAATAGACAACCTTCCATAATGACAAGGCTACCAACCATTGGAGTAACAAAAATATGAACAACAAACTACCTTCCATAATGACAAGGCTAGCATCCATTGGAATAACAAAAATCTAGACAACAGACTACCTTCCATAATGACAAGGCATCCATCCATTGGAGTAACAAAAACATCGACAACAGAATACGTTCCATAAGGACAAGGCTAGAATCCATTAGATTAACAAAAATCTCGACAACAGACTACCATCCATAATGACAAGGATACCATCCATTGGAGTAGCAAAAATCTCGACAACAAACTACCTTCCATAATGACAAGCCTACCATCTATTGGAGTAAACAAAATCTCGAAAATACACAACCTTCCATAATTATAAGGCTACCATCCATTGGAGTAACAAAAATCTCAACAATAGACAACCTTCCATAATGATAATGATACCATCCATTGGATTAAAAAAATATCGACAATAGACTACCTTCCATAATGACAACGCTACCATCCATTGGAGTAACAAAAATATGAATAACAGACTACCTTCCATAGGGACAAGGCTACCATCCATTGGAGTAACAAATACAAGAACAACAGACTACCTTCCATAGTGACAAGGCTACCATCCATTGGAGTGACAGAAATCACAACGTCAGACTACCTTCCATAATGACAAGGCTAGCATCCATTGGAGTAACAAAAATATCGACAACAGAATGCCTTCCATAATGGCAAGTCTACCATCCATTGCAGTAACAAAAATCTTGACAATAGACTACCTTCAATAATGACAAGGCTACCATTCATTGGAGTAACAAAAATATTGACAACATACTACCTTCCAAAATGACAAGGCTATCATCCATTAGAGTAAAAAAAAATCTCGACAACAAACTACCTTCCATAATGACAATGCTACCATCCATTGGAGTAATAAAAACATCGACAACAAACTATGTTCCATAATGACAAGGCTACAATCCATTGGAATAACAAAAATCTCGACAACAGACTACCATCCATAATAACAACGTTACCATCCATTGAAGTTACAAAAATCTCGACAAAAGACTACCTTTCATAATGACAAGGCTTCCATCCAGTGGAGTATCAAAAATCTTGAAAATAGACTACCTTCCATAATGACAAGGCTACCATCCATTAGAGTAACAAAAATCTCGACAATAGACAACCTTTCATAATGACAAGGCTACCATCCATTGGAGTAACAAAAATCTCGACAATAGATTACCTTCCCTAATGAAGAGGCTACCATCCATTGGAGTAACAAAAATATGAACAACTGACTACCTTCCATAGGGACAAGGCTACCATCCATTGGAGTAACAAATATATGAACAACAGACTACCTTCCATAGTGACAAGGCTACCATCCGTTGGAGTGACCGAAATCACAACGTCAGACTACCTTCCATAATGACAAGGCTAACATCCATTGGAGTAACAAAAATATCGACAACAGAATGCCTTCCATAATGGCAAGTCTACCATCCATTGCAGTAACAAAAATCTTGACAATAGACTACCTTCCATAATGACAAGGCTACCATTCATTGGAGTAACAAAAATATTGACAACAAACTACCTTCCAAAATGACAAGGCTATCATCCATTAGAGTAAAAAAAATCTCGACAAGAAACTACCTTCCATAATGACAAGGCTACCATCCATTGGAGTAATAAAAACATCGACAACAAACTATGTTCCATAATGACAAGGCTAAAATCCATTGGAATAACAAAAATCTTGACAACAGACTACCATCCATAATGACAACGTTACCATCCTTTGAAGTTACAAAAATCTCGACAAAAGACTACCTTTCATAAAGACAAGGCTACCATCCAATGGAGTATCAAAAATCTTGAAAATAGACTGCCTTCCATAATGACAAGGCTACCATCCATTAGAGTAACAAAAATCTCGACAATAGACAACCTTTCATAATGACAAGGCTACCATCCATTGGAGTAACAAAAATCTCGACAATAGATTACCTTCCCTAATGACAAGGCTACCATCCATTTGAGTAACAAAAATATGAACAACAGACTACCTTCCATAGTGACAAGGCTACCATCCATTGGAGTGACAGAAATCACAACGACAGACTACCTTCCATAATGACAAGGGTACCATCCATTGGAGTAACAAAAATATCGACAACAGACTACCTTCCATAATGATAAGGCTACCATCCAATGGAATAAATAGAATAACAAAAATATTGAAAACAAACTACCTTCCATAATGACAAAGATACCATCCATTGGGGTAAAAAAAAACATTGACAACAGACTACAATCCATAATGACAAGGCTACAATCCATTGGAATAACAAAAATCTCGACAATAGACTAACATCCATAATGACAAGGCTAGCATCCATTGGAGTAACAAAAATCTGGACAACAGACTACCTCTCATAATGACAAGGATACCATCCATTGGAGTAACAAAAATCTCAAAAACAAACTACCTTCCATAATGACAAGGCTATCATCCATTAGAGTAACAAAAATTTCGACAATAGACAACCTTCCATAATGACAAGGCTACCAACCATTGGAGTAACAAAAATATGAACAACAAACTACCTTCCATAATGACAAGGCTAGCATCCATTGGAATAACAAAAATCTAGACAACAGACTACCTTCCATAATGACAAGGCATCCATCCATTGGAGTAACAAAAACATCGACAACAGAATACGTTCCATAAGGACAAGGCTAGAATCCATTAGATTAACAAAAATCTCGAAAACAGACTACCATCCATAATGACAAGGATACCATCCATTGGAGTAGCAAAAATCTCGACAACAAACTACCTTCCATAATGACAAGCCTACCATCTATTGGAGTAAACAAAATCTCGAAAATACACAACCTTCCATAATGATAAGGCTACCATCCATTGGAGTAACAAAAATCTCGACAATAGACAACCTTCCATAATGATAATGATACCATCCATTGGATTAAAAAAATATCGACAATAGACTACCTTCCATAATGACAAGGCTACCATCCATTGGAGTAACAAAAATATGAACAACAGACTACCTTCCATAAGGACAAGGCTACCATCCATTGGAGTAACAAATATAAGAACAACAAACAACCTTCCATAGTGACAAGGCTACCATCCATTGGAGTGACAGAAATCACAACGTCAGACTACCTTCCATAATGACAAGGCTAGCATCCATTGGAGTAACAAAAATATCGACAACAGAATGCCTTCCATAATGGCAAGTCTACCATCCATTGCAGTAACAAAAATCTTGACAATAGACTACCTTCAATAATGACAAGGCTACCATTCATTGGAGTAACAAAAATATTGACAACATACTACCTTCCAAAATGACAAGGCTATCATCCATTAGAGTAAAAAAAAATCTCGACAACAAACTACCTTCCATAATGACAAGGCTACCATCCATTGGAGTAATAAAAACATCGACAACAAACTATGTTCCATAATGACAAGGCTACAATCCATTAGAATAATAAAAATCTCGACAACAGACTACCATCCATAATGACAATGTTACCATCCATTGAAGTTACAAAAATCTCGACAAAAGACTACCTTTCATAATGACATGGCTACCATCCATTGGAGTATCAAAAATCTTGAAAACAGGCTGCCTTCCATAATGACAAGGCTACCATCCATTAGAGTAACAAAAATCTCGACAATAGACAACCTTTCATAATGACAAGGCTACCATCCATTGGAGTAACAAAAATCTCGACAATAGATTACCTTCCCTAATGAAAAGGCTACCATCCATTGGAGTAACAAAAATATGAACAACTGACTAGCTTCCATAGGGACAAGGCTACCATCCATTGGAGTAACAAATATATGAACAACAGACTACCTTCCATAGTGACATGGCTACCATCAATTGGAGTGACAGAAATCACAACATCAGACTACCTTCCATAATGACAAGGCTAGCATCCATTGGAGTAACAAAAATATCGACAACAGGCTACCTTCCATAATGGCAAGGCTACCATCCATTGTAGTAACAAAAATCTTGACAATAGACTACCTTCCATAATGACAAGGCTACAATTCATTGGAGTAACAAAAATATCGACAACAGACTACCTTCCAAAATGACAAGGCTATCATCCATTAGAGTAAAAAAAATCTCGACAACAAACTACCTTCCATAATGAAAAGGCTACCATCCATTGGAAAAATAAAAACATCGACAACAAACTATGTTCCATAATGACAAGGCTACAATCCATTGGAATAATAAAAATCTCGACAACAGACTACCATCCATAATGACAACGTTACCATCCATTGAAGTTACAAAAATCTCGACAAAAGACTACCTTTCATAATGACATGGCTACCATCCATTGGAGTATCAAAAATCTTGAAAACAGGCTGCCTTCCATAATGACAAGGCTACCATCCATTAGAGTAACAAAAATCTCGACAATAGACAACCTTCCATAATGACAAGGCTACCATCCATTGGAGTAACAAAAATCTCGACAATAGATTACCTTCCATAATGACAAGGCTACCATCCATTTGAGAAACAAAAATATGAACAACAGACTACCTTCCATAGTGACAAGGCTACCATCCATTGGTGTGACAGAAATCACAACGACAGACTACCTTCCATAATGACAAGGCAAGCATCCATTGGAGTAACAATAATCTCGACAACAGACTACCTTCCATAATGACAAGGCTACCATCCATTGGAGTAAGAAAAACATCGACAACAGACTACCTTCCATAATGATAACGCTACCATCCAATGGAATAACAAAAATATCGACAACAGACTACCTTCCATAATGACAAGGCTACCATCCAATGGAATAACAAAAATCTTGACAACAAACTACCTTCCATAATGAAAACGATACCATCCATTGGGGTAACAAAAACATCAACAACAGACTACGTTCCATAATGACAAGGCTACAATCCATTGGAATAACAAAAATCTCGACAATAGACTACAATCCATAATGACAAGGCTAGCATCCATTGGAGTAACAAAAACATTGACAACATACTACGTTCCATAATGACAAGGGTACACTCCATTGGAGTAACAAAAATATCGACAATAGACTACCTTCCATAATGATAAGGCTACCATCCAATGGAATAACAAAAATATTGACAACAAACTACCTTCCATAATGACAAAGATACCATCCATTGGGGTAAAAAAAACATCGACAACAGACTAAATTCCATATTGACAAGGCTACAATCCATTGGAATAACAAAAATATCGACAATAGACTAACATCCATAATGACAAGGCTAGCATCCATTGGAGTAACAAAAATCTCGACAACAGACTACCTCCCATAATGACAAGGATACCATCCATTGGAGTAACAAAAATCTCGAAAACAAACTACCTTCCATAATGACAAGGCTATCATCCATTAGAGTAACAAAAATTTCGACAATAGACAACCTTCCATAATGACAAGGCTACCAACCATTGGAGTAACAAAAATATGAACAACAAACTACCTTCCATAGTGACAAGGCTACCATCCATTGGAGTGATAGGAATCACAACGATAGACTACCTTCCATAATGACAAGGCTAGCATCCATTGGAATAACAAAAATCTAGACAACAGACTACCTTCCATAATGACAAGGCATCCATCCATTGGAGTTACAAATACATCGACAACAGAATACGTTCCATAAGGACAAGGCTAGAATCCATTAGATTAACAAAAATCTCGACAACAGACTACCATCCATAATGACAAGGATACCATCCATTGGAGTAGCAAAAATCTCGACAACAAACTACCTTCCATAATGACAAGCCTACCATCTATTGGAGTAAACAAAATCTCGAAAATACACAACCTTCCATAATGATAAGGCTACCATCCATTGGAGTAACAAAAATCTCGACAATAGACAACCTTCCATAATGATAATGATACCATCCATTGGATTTAAAAAATATCGACAATAGACTACCTTCCATAATGACAAGGCTACCATCCATTGGAGTAACAAAAATATGAACAACAGACTACCTTCCATAGGGACAAGGCTACCATCCATTGGAGTAACAAATATATGAACAACAGACTACCTTCCATAGTGACAAGGCTACCATCCATTGGAGTGACAGAAATCACAACGTCAGACTACCTTCCATAATGACAAGGCTAGCATCCATTGGAGTAACAAAAATATCGACAACAGAATGCCTTCCATAATGGCAAGTCTACCATCCATTGCAGTAACAAAAATCTTGACAATAGACTACCTTCAATAATGACAAGGCTACCATTCATTGGAGTAAAAAAAATATTGACAACATACTACCTTCCAAAATGACAAGGCTATCATCCATTAGAGTAAAAAAAATCTCGACAACAAACTACCTTCCATAATGACAAGGCTACCATCCATTGGAGTATTAAAAACATCGACAACAAACTATGTTCCATAATGACAAGGCTACAATCCATTGGAATAACAAAAATCTCGACAACAGACTACCATCCATAATGACAACGTTACCATCCATTGAAGTTACAAAAATCTCGACAAAAGACTACCTTTCATAATGACAAGGCTACCATCCAGTGGAGTATCAAAAATCTTGAAAATAGACTGCCTTCCATAATGAAAAGGCTACCATCCATTAGAGTAACAAAAATCTCGACAATAGACAACCTTTCATAATGACAAGGCTACCATCCATTGGAGTAACAAAAATCTCGACAATAGATTACCTTCCCTAATGAAAAGGCTACCATCCATTGGAGTAACAAAAATATGAACAACTGACTACCTTCCATAGGGACAAGGCTACCATCCATTGGAGTAACAAATATATGAACAACAAACTACCTTCCATAGTGACAAGGCTACCATCCATTGGAGTGACAGAAATCACAACGTCAGACTACCTTCCATAATGACAAGGCTAGCATCCATTGGAGTAACAAAAATATCGACAACAGAATGCCTTCCATAATGGCAAGTCTACCATCCATTGCAGTAACAAAAATCTTGACAATAGACTACCTTCCATAATGACAAGGCTACCATTCATTGGAGTAACAAAAATATTGACAACAGACTACCTTCCAAAATGACAAGGCTATCATCCATTAGAGTAAAAAAAATCTCGACAACAAACTACCTTCCATAATGACAAGGCTACCATCCATTGGAGTAATAAAAACATCGACAACAAACTATGTTCCATAATGACAAGGCTACAATCCATTGGAATAACAAAAATCTCGACAACAGACTACCATCCATAATGACAACGTTACCATTCATTGAAGTTACAAAAATCTCGACAAAAGACTACCTTTCATAATGACAAGGCTACCATCCAGTGGAGTATCAAAAATCTTGAAAATAGACTGCCTTCCATAATGACAAGGCTACCATCCATTAGAGTAACAAAAATCTCGACAATAGACAACCTTTCATAATGACAAGGCTACCATCCATTGGAGTAACAAAAATCTCGACAATAGATTACCTTCCCTAATGACAAGGCTACCATCCATTTGAGTAACAAAAATATGAACAACAGACTACCTTCCATAGTGACAAGGCTACCATCCATTGGAGTGACAGAAATCACAACGACAGACTACCTTCCATAATGACAAGGCAAGCATCCATTGGAGTAACAATAATCTCGACAACATACTACCTTCCATAATGACAAGGCTAACATCCATTGGAATAACAAAAATCTCGACAACAGACTACCTTCCATAATGACAAGGGTACCATCCATTGTAGTAAAAAAAATATCGACAACAGACTACCTTCCATAATGATAAGGCTACCATCCAATGGAATTACAAAAATATTGACAACAAACTACCTTCCATAATGACAAAGATACCATCCATTGGGGTAAAAAAAACATCGACAACAGACTACATTCCATAATGACAAGGCTACAATCCATTAGAATAACAAAAATCTCGACAATAGACTAACATCCATAATGACAAGGCTAGCATCCATTGGAGTAACAAAAATCTCGACAACAGACTACCTCCCATAATGACAAGGATACCATCCATTGGAGTAACAAAAATCTCGAAAACAAACTACCTTCCATAATGACAAGGCTATCATCCATTAGAGTAAAAAAAATTTCGACAATAGACAACCTTCCATAATGACTAGGCTACCAACCATTGGAGTAACAAAAATATGAACAACAAACTACCTTCCATAATGACAAGGCTAGCATCCATTGGAATAACAAAAATCTAGACAACAGACTACCTTCCATAATGACAAGGCATCCATCCATTGGAGTAACAAAAACATCGACAACAGAATACGTTCCATAAGGACAAGGCTAGAATCCATTAGATTAAAAAAAATCTCGACAACAGACTACCATCCATAATGAGAAGGATACCATCCATTGGAGTAGCAAAAATCTCGACAACAAACTACCTTCCATAATGACAAGCCTACCATCTATTGGAGTAAACAAAATCTCGAAAATACACAACCTTCCATAATGATAAGCCTACCGTCCATTGGAGTAACAAAAATCTCGACAATAGACAACCTTCCATAATGATAATGATACCATCCATTGGATTAAAAAAATATCGACAATAGACTACCTTCCATAATGACAAGGCTACCATCCATTGGAGTAACAAAAATATGAACAATAGACTACCTTCCATAGGGACAAGGCTACCATCCATTGGAGTAATAAAAATATGAACAACAGACTACCTTCCATTGTGACAAGGCTACCATCCATTGGAGTGACAGAAATCACAACGACAGACTACCTTCCATAATGACAAGGCTAGCATCCATTGTAGTAACAAAAATCTTGACAATAGACTACCTTCCATAATGACAAGGCTACAATTCATTGGAGTAACAAAAATATCGACAACAGACTACCTTCCAAAATGACGAGGCTATCATCCATTAGAGTAAAAAAAATCTCGACAACAAACTACCTTCCATAATGACAAGGCTACCATCCATTGGAGTAATAAAAACATCGACAACAAACTATGTTCCATAATGACAAGGCTACAATCCATTGGAATAATAAAAATCTCGACAACAGACTACCATCCATAATGACAATGTTACCATCCATTGAAGTTACAAAAATCTCGACAAAAGACTACCTTTCATAATGACAAGGCTACCATCCATTGGAGTATCAAAAATCTTGAAAACAGGCTGCCTTCCATAATGACAAGGCTACCATCCATTAGAGTAACAAAAATCTCGACAATAGACAACCTTCCATAATGACAAGGCTACCATCCATTGAAGTAACAAAAATCTCGACAATAGATTACCTTCCATAATGACAAGGCTACCATCCATTTGAGTAACAAAAATATGAACAACAGACTACCTTCCATAGTGACAAGGCTACCATCCATTGGAGTGACAGAAATCACAACGACAGACTACCTTCCATAATGACAAGGCAAGCATCCATTGGAGTAACAATAATCTCGACAACAGACTACCTTCCATAATGACAAGGCTACCATCCATTGGAGTAAGAAAAACATCGATAACAGACTACCTTCCATAATGATAACGCTACCATACAATGGAATAACAAAAATATCGACAACAGACTACCTTCCATAATGACAAGGCTACCATCCAATGGAATAACAAAAATCTTGACAACAAACTACCTTCCATAATGAAAACGATACCATCCATTAGGGTAACAAAAACGTCGACAACAGACAACGTTCCATAATGACAAGGCTACAATCCATTGGAATAACAAAAATCTCGACAATAGACTACCATCCATAATGACAAGGCTAGCATCCATTGGAGTAACAAAAACATCGACAACATACTACGTTCCATAATGACAAGGGTACACTCCATTGGAGTAACAAAAATATCGACAACAGACTACCTTCCATAATGATAAGGCTACCATCCAATGGAATAACAAAAATATTGACAACAAACTACCTTCCATAATGACAAAGATACCATCCATTGGGGTAAAAAAAACATCGACAACAGACTAAATTCCAGAATGACAAGGCTACAATCCATTGGAATAACAAAAATATCGACAATAGACTAACATCCATAATGACAAGGCTAGCATCCATTGGAGTAACAAAAATCTCGACAACAGACTACCTCCCATAATGACAAGGATACCATCCATTGGAGTAACAAAAATCTCGAAAACAAACTAACTTCCATAATTACAAGGCTATCATCCATTTGAGTAACAAAAATTTCGACAATAGACAACCTTCCATAATGACAAGGCTACCAACCATTGGAGTAACAAAAATATGAACAACAAACTACCTTCCATAGTGACAAGGCTACCATCCATTGGAGTGATAGGAATCACAATGATAGACTACCTTCCATAATGACAAGGCTAGCATCCATTGGAATAACAAAAATCTAGACAACAGACTACCTTCCATAATGACAAGGCATCCATCCATTGGAGTAACAAAAACATCGACAACAGAATGCGTTCCATAAGGACAAGGCTAGATTCCATTAGATTAAAAAAAATCTCGACAACAGACTACCTTCCATAATGATAAGGCTACCATCCAATGGAATAACAAAAATATTGACAACAAACTACCTTCCATAATGACAAAGATACCATCCATTGGGGTAAAAAAAACATCGACAACGGACTAAATTCCATAATGACAAGGCTACAATCCATTTGAATAACAAAAATATCGACAATAGACTAACATCCATAATGACAAGGCTAGCATCCATTGGAGTAACAAAAATCTCGACAACAGACTACCTCCCATAATGACAAGGACACCATCCATTGGAGTAACAAAAATCTCGAAAACAAACTACCTTCCATAATGACAAGGCTATCATCCATTAGAGTAACAAAAATTTCAACAATAGACAACCTTCCATAATGACAAGGCTACCAACCATTGGAGTAACAAAAATATGAACAACAAACTACCTTCCATAGTGACAAGGCTACTATCCATTGGAGTGATAGGAATCACAACGATAGACTACCTTCCATAATGACAAGGCTAGCATCCATTGGAATAACAAAAATCTAGACAACAAACTACCTTCCATAATGACAAGGCATCCATCCATTGGAGTTACAAAAACATCGACAATAGAATACGTTCCATAAGGACAAGGCTAGAATCCATTAGATTAACAAAAATCTCGACAACAGACTACCATCCATAATGACAAGGATACCATCCATTGGAGTAGCAAAAATCTCGACAACAAACTACCTTCCATAATGACAAGCCTACCATCTATTGGAGTAAACAAAATCTCGAAAATACACAAACTTCCATAATGATAAGGCTACCATCCATTGGAGTAACAAAAATCACGACAATAGACAACCTTCCATAATGATAATGATACCATCCATTGGATTAAAAAAATATCGACAATAGAATACCTTCCATAATGACAAGGCTACCATCCATTGGAGTAACAAAAATATGAACAACAGACTACCTTCCATAGGGACAAGGCTACCATCCATTGGTATAACAAATATATGAACAACAGACTACCTTCCATAGTGACAAGGCTAACATCCATTTGAGTGACAGAAATCACAACGACAGACTACCTTCCATAATGACAAGGCTAGCATCCATTGGAGTAACAAAAATATCGCCAACAGAATACCTTCCATAATGGCAAGGCTACCATCCATTGCAGTAACAAAAATCATGACAATAGACTACCTTCCATAATGACAAGGCTACCATTCATTGGAGTAACAAAAATATCGACAACAGACTACCATCGATAATGACAAGGCTATCATCCATTAGAGTAAAACAAATCTCGACAACAAACTACCTTCCATAATGACAAGGCTACCATCCATTGGAGTAATAAAAACATCGACAACAAACTAAGTTCCATAATGACAAAGCTACAATCCATTGGAATAACAAAAATCTCGACAACGGACTACCATCCATAATGACAACGTTACCATCCATTGAAGTTACAAAAATCTCCACAAAAGACTACCTTTCATAATGACAAGGCTACCATCCATTGGAGTATCAAAAATCATGAAAACAGGCTGCCTTCCATAATGACAAGGCTACTATCCATTAGAGTAACAAAAATCTCGACAATAGACAACCTTCCATAATGACAAGGCTACCATCCATTGGAGTAACAAAAATCTCGACAATAGATTACCTTCCATAATGACAAGGCTACCATCCATTTGAGTAACAAAAATATGAACAACAGACTACCTTCCATAGTGACAAGGCTACCATCCATTGGAGTGACAGAAATCACAACGACAGACTACCTTCCATAATGACAAGGCAAGCATCCATTGGAGTAACAATAATCTCGACAACAGACTACCTTCCATAATGACAAGGCTACCATCCATTGGAGTAAGAAAAACATCGACAACAGACTACCTTCCATAATGATAACGCTACCATCCAATGGAATAACAAAAATATCGACAACAGACTACCTTCCATAATGACAAGGCTACCATCCAATGGAATAACAAAAATCTTGACAACAAACTACCTTCCATAATGAAAACGATACCATCCATTGGGGTAACAAAAACATCGACAACAGACTACGTTCCATAATGACAAGGCTACAATCCATTGGAATGACAAAAATCTCGACAGTAGACTACCATCCATAATGACAAGGCTAGCATCCATTGGAGTAACAAAAACATCGACAACATACTACGTTCCATAATGACAAGGGTACACTCCATTGGAGTAACAAAAATATCGACAACAGACTACCTTCCATAATGATAAGGCTACCATCCAATGGAATAACAAAAATATTGACAACAAACTACCTTCCATAATGACAAAGATACCATCCATTGGGGTAAAAAAAACATCGACAACAGACTAAATTCCATAATGACAAGGCTACAATCCATTGGAATAACAAAAATATCGATAATAGACTAACATCCATAATGACAAGGCTAGCATCCATTGGAGTAACAAAAATCTCGACAACAGACTTCCTCCCATAATGACAAGGATACCATCCATTGGAGTAACAAAAATCTCGAAAACAAACTAACTTCCATAATTACAAGGCTATCATCCATTTGAGTAACAAAAATTTCGACAATAGACAACCTTCCATAATGACAAGGCTACCAACCATTGGAGTAACAAAAATATGAACAACAAACTACCTTCCATAGTGACAAGGCTACCATCCATTGGAGTGATAGGAATCACAATGATAGACTACCTTCCATAATGACAAGGCTAGCATCCATTGGAATAACAAAAATCTAGACAACAGACTACCTTCCATAATGACAAGGCATCCATCCATTGGAGTAACAAAAACATCGACAACAGAATGCGTTCCATAAGGACAAGGCTAGAATCCATTAGATTAACAAAAATCTCGACAACAGACTACCTTCCATAATGATAAGGCTACCATCCAATGGAATAACAAAAATATTGACAACAAACTACCTTCCATAATGACAAAGATACCATCCATTAGGGTAAAAAAAACATCGACAACAGACTAAATTCCATAATGACAAGGCTACAATCCATTGGAATAACAAAAATATCGACAATAGACTAACATCCATAATGACAAGGCTAGCATCCATTGGAGTAACAAAAATCTCGACAACAGACTACCTCCCATAATGACAAGGATACCATCCATTGGAGTAACAAAAATCTCGAAAACAAACTACCTTCCATAATGACAAGGCTATCATCAATTAGAGTAACAAAAATTTCGACAATAGACAACCTTCCATAATGACAAGGCTACCAACCATTGGAGTAACAAAAATATGAACAACAAACTACCTTCCATAGTGACAAGGCTACCATCCATTGGAGTGATAGGAATCACAACGATATACTACCTTCCATAATGACAAGGCTAGCATCCATTGGAATAACAAAAATCTAGACAACAGACTACCTTCCATAATGACAAGGCATCCATCCATTGGAGTTACAAAAACATCGACAACAGAATACGTTCCATAAGGACAAGGCTAGAATCCATTAGATTAACAAAAATCTCGACAACAGACTACCATCCATAATGACAAGGATACCATCCATTGGAGTAGCAAAAATCTCGACAACTAACTACCTTCCATAATGACAAGCCTACCATCTATTGGAGTAAACAAAATCTCGAAAATACACAACCTTCCATAATGATAAGGCTACCATCCATTGGAGTAACAAAAATCTCGACAATAGACAACCTTCCATAATGATAATGATACCATCCATTGGATTAAAAAAATATCGACAATAGACTACCTTCCATAATGACAAGGCTACCATCCATTGGAGTAATAAAAATATGAACAACAGACTACCTTCCATAGGGACAAGGCTACCATCCATTGGAGTAACAAATATATGAACAACAGACTACCTTCCATAGTGACAAGGCTACCATCAATTGGAGTGACAGAAATCACAACATCAGACTACCTTCCATAATGACAAGGCTAGCATCCATTGGAGTAACAAAAATATCGACAACAGAATGCCTTCCATAATGGCAAGTCTACCATCCATTGCAGTAACAAAAATCTTGACAATAGACTACCTTCAATAATGACAAGGCTACCATTCATTGGAGTAACAAAAATATTGACAACATACTACCTTCCAAAATGACAAGGCTATCATCCATTAGAGTAAAAAAAATCTCGACAACAAACTACCTTCCATAATGACAAGGCTACCATCCATTGGAGTAATAAAAACATCGACAACAAACTATGTTCCATAATGACAAGGCTACAATCCATTGGAATAACAAAAATCTCGACAACAGACTACCATCCATAATGACAACGTTACCATCCATTGAAGTTACAAAAATCTCGACAAAAGACTACCTTTCATAATGACAAGGCTACCATCCAGTGGAGTATCAAAAATCTTGAAAATAGACTGCCTTCCATAATGACAAGGCTACCATCCATTAGAGTAAAAAAATCTCGACAATAGACAACCTTTCATAATGACAAGGCTACCATCCATTGGAGTAACAAAAATCTCGACAATAGATTACCTTCTCTAATGAAAAGGCTACCATCCATTGGAGTAACAAAAATATGAACAACTGACTACCTTCCATAGGGACAAGGCTACCATCCATTGGAGTAACAAATATATGAACAACAGACTACCTTCCATAGTGACAAGGCTACCATCCATTGGAGTGACAGAAATCACAACGTCAGACTACCTTCCATAATGACAAGGCTAGCATCCATTGGAGTTACAAAAATATCGACAACAGAATGCCTTCCATAATGGCAAGTCTACCATCCATTGCAGTAACAAAAATCTTGACAATAGACTACCTTCCATAATGACAAGGCTACCATTCATTGGAGTAACAAAAATATTGACAACAGACTACCTTCAAAAATGACAAGGCTATCATCCATTAGAGTAAAAAAAATCTCGACAACAAACTACCTTCCATAATGACAAGGCTACCATCCATTGGAGTAATAAAAACATCGACAACAAACTATGTTCCATAATGCCAAGGCTACAATCCATTGGAATAACAAAAATCTCGACAACAGACTACCATCCATAATGACAACGTTACCATCCATAGAAGTTACAAAAATCTCGACAAAAGACTACCTTTCATAATGACAAGGCTACCATCCAAAGGAGTATCAAAAATCTTGAAAATAGACTGCCTTCCATAATGACAAGGCTACCATCCATTAGAGTAACAAAAATCTCGACAATAGACAACCTTTCATAATGACAAGGCTACCATCCATTGGAGTAACAAAAATCTCGACAATAGATTACCTTCCCTAATGACAAGGCTACCATCCATTTGAGTAACAAAAATATGAACAACAGACTACCTTTCATAGTGACAAGGCTACCATCCATTGGAGTGACAGAAATCACAACGACAGACTACCTTCCATAATGATAAGGCAAGCATCCATTGGAGTAACAATAATCTCGACAACAGACTACCTTCCATAATGACAAGGCTAACATCCATTGGAATAATAAAAATCTCGACAATAGACTACCATCCATAATGACAAGGCTAGCATCCATTGGAGTAACAAAAACATCGACAACATACTACGTTCCATAATGACAAGGGTACACTCCATTGGAGTAACAAAAATATCGACAACAGACTACCTTCCATAATGATAAGGCTACCATCCAATGGAATAACAAAAATATTGACAACAAACTACCTTCCATAATGACAAAGATACCATCCATTGGGGTAAAAAAAACATCGACAACAGACTAAATTCCAGAATGACAAGGCTACAATCCATTGGAATAACAAAAATATCGACAATAGACTAACATCCATAATGACAAGGCTAGCATCCATTGGAGTAACAAAAATCTCGACAACAGACTACCTCCCATAATGACAAGGATACCATCCATTGGAGTAACAAAAATCTCGAAAACAAACTAACTTCCATAATTACAAGGCTATCATCCATTTGAGTAACAAAAATTTCGACAATAGACAACCTTCCATAATGACAAGGCTACCAACCATTGGAGTAACAAAAATATGAACAACAAACTACCTTCCATAGTGACAAGGCTACCATCCATTGGAGTGATAGGAATCACAATGATAGACTACCTTCCATAATGACAAGGCTAGCATCCATTGGAATAACAAAAATCTAGACAACAGACTACCTTCCATAATGACAAGGCATCCATCCATTGGAGTAACAAAAACATCGACAACAGAATGCGTTCCATAAGGACAAGGCTAGATTCCATTAGATTAACTAAAATCTCGACAACAGACTACCTTCCATAATGATAAGGCTACCATCCAATGGAATAACAAAAATATTGACAACAAACTACCTTCCATAATGACAAAGATACCATCAATTGTGGTAAAAAAACATCGACAACAGACTAAATTCCATAATGACAAGGCTACAATCCATTGGAATAACAAAAATATCGACAATAGACTAACATCCATAATGACAAGGCTAGCATCCATTGGAGTAACAAAAATCTCGACAACAGACTACCTCCCATAATGACAAGGATACCATCCATTGGAGTAACAAAAATCTCGAAAACAAACTACCTTCCATAATGACAAGGCTATCATCCATTAGAGTAACAAAAATTTCAACAATAGACAACCTTCCATAATGACAAGGCTACCAACCATTGGAGTAACAAAAATATGAACAACAAACTACCTTCCATAGTGACAAGGCTACTATCCATTGGAGTGATAGGAATCACAACGATAGACTACCTTCCATAATGACAAGGCTAGCATCCATTGGAATAACAAAAATCTAGACAACAAACTACCTTCCATAATGACAAGGC
The DNA here is from genome assembly GCA_948472305.1 of Vicia faba. Classification (NCBI taxonomy): domain Eukaryota; kingdom Viridiplantae; phylum Streptophyta; class Magnoliopsida; order Fabales; family Fabaceae; genus Vicia; species Vicia faba. The sequence continues at coordinate 759,064,175 of OX451738.1, forward strand.
ATCCATCCATTGGAGTTACAAAAACATCGACAATAGAATACGTTCCATAAGGACAAGGCTAGAATCCATTAGATTAACAAAAATCTCGACAACAGACTACCATCCATAATGACAAGGATACCATCCATTGGAGTAGCAAAAATCTCGACAACAAACTACCTTCCATAATGACAAGCCTACCATCTATTGGAGTAAACAAAATCTCGAAAATACACAACCTTCCATAATGATAAGGCTACCATCCATTGGAGTAACAAAAATCACGACAATAGACAACCTTCCATAATGATATTGATACCATCCATTGGATTAAAAAAATATCGACAATAGAATACCTTCCATAATGACAAGGCTACCATCCATTGGAGTAACAAAAATATGAACAACAGACTACCTTCCATAGGGACAAGGCTACCATCCATTGGTATAACAAATATATGAACAACAGACTACCTTCCATAGTGACAAGGCTAACATCCATTTGAGTGACAGAAATCACAACGACAGACTACCTTCCATAATGACAAGGCTAGCATCCATTGGAGTAACAAAAATATCGCCAACAAAATACCTTCCATAATGGCAAGGCTACCATCCATTGCAGTAACAAAAATCATGACAATAGACTACCTTCCATAATGACAAGGCTACCATTCATTGGAGTAACAAAAATATCGACAACAGACTACCATCGATAATGACAAGGCTATCATCCATTAGAGTAAAACAAATCTCGACAACAAACTACCTTCCATAATGACAAGGCTACCATCCATTGGAGTAATAAAAACATCGACAACAAACTAAGTTCCATAATGACAAAGCTACAATCCATTGGAATAACAAAAATCTCGACAACGGACTACCATCCATAATGACAACGTTACCATCCATTGAAGTTACAAAAATCTCCACAAAAGACTACCTTTCATAATGACAAGGCTACCATCCATTGGAGTATCAAAAATCATGAAAACAGGCTGCCTTCCATAATGACAAGGCTACTATCCATTAGAGTAACAAAAATCTCGACAATAGACAACCTTCCATAATGACAAGGCTACCATCCATTGGAGTAACAAAAATCTCGACAATAGATTACCTTCCATAATGACAAGGCTACCATCCATTTGAGTAACAAAAATATGAACAACAGACTACCTTCCATAGTGACAAGGCTACCATCCATTGGAGTGACAGAAATCACAACGACAGACTACCTTCCATAATGACAAGGCAAGCATCCATTGGAGTAACAATAATCTCGACAACAGACTACCTTCCATAATGACAAGGCTACCATCCATTGGAGTAAGAAAAACATCGACAACAGACTACCTTCCATAATGATAACGCTACCATCCAATGGAATAACAAAAATATCGACAACAGACTACCTTCCATAATGACAAGGCTACCATCCAATGGAATAACAAAAATCTTGACAACAAACTACCTTCCATAATGAAAACGATACCATCCATTGGGGTAACAAAAACATCGACAACAGACTACGTTCCATAATGACAAGGCTACAATCCATTGGAATGACAAAAATCTCGACAGTAGACTACCATCCATAATGACAAGGCTAGCATCCATTGGAGTAACAAAAACATCGACAACATACTACGTTCCATAATGACAAGGGTACACTCCATTGGAGTAACAAAAATATCGACAACAGACTACCTTCCATAATGATAAGGCTACCATCCAATGGAATAACAAAAATATTGACAACAAACTACCTTCCATAATGACAAAGATACCATCCATTGGGGTAAAAAAAAACATCGACAACAAACTAAATTCCATAATGACAAGGCTACAATCCATTGGAATAACAAAAATATCGACAATAGACTAACATCCATAATGACAAGGCTAGCATCCATTGGAGTAACAAAAATCTCGACAACAGACTTCCTCCCATAATGACAAGGATACCATCCATTGGAGTAACAAAAATCTCGAAAACAAACTAACTTCCATAATTACAAGGCTATCATCCATTTGAGTAACAAAAATTTCGACAATAGACAACCTTCCATAATGACAAGGCTACCAACCATTGGAGTAACAAAAATATGAACAACAAACTACCTTCCATAGTGACAAGGCTACCATCCATTGGAGTGATAGGAATCACAATGATAGACTACCTTCCATAATGACAAGGCTAGCATCCATTGGAATAACAAAAATCTAGACAACAGACTACCTTCCATAATGACAAGGCATCCATCCATTGGAGTAACAAAAACATCGACAACAGAATGCGTTCCATAAGGACAAGGCTAGAATCCATTAGATTAACAAAAATCTCGACAACAGACTACCTTCCATAATGATAAGGCTACCATCCAATGGAATAACAAAAATATTGACAACAAACTACCTTCCATAATGACAAAGATACCATCCATTAGGGTAAAAAAAACATCGACAACAGACTAAATTCCATAATGACAAGGCTACAATCCATTGGAATAACAAAAATATCGATAATAGACTAACATCCATAATGACAAGGCTAGCATCCATTGGAGTAACAAAAATCTCGACAATAGACTACCTCCCATAATGACAAGGATACCATCCATTGGAGTAACAAAAATCTCGAAAACAAACTACCTTCCATAATGACAAGGCTATCATCCATTAGAGTAACAAAAATTTCGACAATAGACAACCTTCCATAATGACAAGGCTACCAACCATTGGAGTAACAAAAATATGAACAACAAACTACCTTCCATAGTGACAAGGCTACCATCCATTGGAGTGATAGGAATCACAACGATATACTACCTTCCATAATGACAAGGCTAGCATCCATTGGAATAACAAAAATCTAGACAACAGACTACCTTCCATAATGACAAGGCATCCATCCATTGGAGTTACAAAAACATCGACAACAGAATACGTTCCATAAGGACAAGGCTAGAATCCATTAGATTAACAAAAATCTCGACAACAGACTACCATCCATAATGACAAGGATACCATCCATTGGAGTAGCAAAAATCTCGACAACAAACTACCTTCCATAATGACAAGCCTACCATCTATTGGAGTAAACAAAATCTCGAAAATACACAACCTTCCATAATGATAAGGCTACCATCCATTGGAGTAACAAAAATCTCGACAATAGACAACCTTCCATAATGATAATGATACCATCCATTGGATTAAAAAAATATCGACAATAGACTACCTTCCATAATGACAAGGCTACCATCCATTGGAGTAATAAAAATATGAACAACAGACTACCTTCCATAGGGACAAGGCTACCATCCATTGGAGTAACAAATATATGAACAACAGACTACCTTCCATAGTGACAAGGCTACCATCAATTGGAGTGACAGAAATCACAACGTCAGACTACCTTCCATAATGACAAGGCTAGCATCCATTGGAGTAACAAAAATATCGACAACAGAATGCCTTCCATAATGGCAAGTCTACCATCCATTGCAGTAACAAAAATCTTGACAATAGACTACCTTCAATAATGACAAGGCTACCATTCATTGGAGTAACAAAAATATTGACAACATACTACCTTCCAAAATGACAAGGCTATCATCCATTAGAGTAAAAAAAATCTCGACAACAAACTACCTTCCATAATGACAAGGCTACCATCCATTGGAGTAATAAAAACATCGACAACAAACTATGTTCCATAATGCCAAGGCTACAATCCATTGGAATAACAAAAATCTCGACAACAGACTACCATCCATAATGACAACGTTACCATCCATAGAAGTTACAAAAATCTCGACAAAAGACTACCTTTCATAATGACAAGGCTACCATCCAAAGGAGTATCAAAAATCTTGAAAATAGACTGCCTTCCATAATGACAAGGCTACCATCCATTAGAGTAACAAAAATCTCGACAATAGACAACCTTTCATAATGACAAGGCTACCATCCATTGGAGTAACAAAAATCTCGACAATAGATTACCTTCCCTAATGACAAGGCTACCATCCATTTGAGTAACAAAAATATGAACAACAGACTACCTTTCATAGTGACAAGGCTACCATCCATTGGAGTGACAGAAATCACAACGACAGACTACCTTCCATAATGATAAGGCAAGCATCCATTGGAGTAACAATAATCTCGACAACAGACTACCTTCCATAATGACAAGGCTAACATCCATTGGAATAATAAAAATCTCGACAATAGACTACCATCCATAATGACAAGGCTAGCATCCATTGGAGTAACAAAAACATCGACAACATACTACGTTCCATAATGACAAGGGTACACTCCATTGGAGTAACAAAAATATCGACAACAGACTACCTTCCATAATGATAAGGCTACCATCCAATGGAATAACAAAAATATTGACAACAAACTACCTTCCATAATGACAAAGATACCATCCATTGGGGTAAAAAAAACATCGACAACAGACTAAATTCCAGAATGACAAGGCTACAATCCATTGGAATAACAAAAATATCGACAATAGACTAACATCCATAATGACAAGGCTAGCATCCATTGGAGTAACAAAAATCTCGACAACAGACTACCTCCCATAATGACAAGGATACCATCCATTGGAGTAACAAAAATCTCGAAAACAAACTAACTTCCATAATTACAAGGCTATCATCCATTTGAGTAACAAAAATTTCGACAATAGACAACCTTCCATAATGACAAGGCTACCAACCATTGGAGTAACAAAAATATGAACAACAAACTACCTTCCATAGTGACAAGGCTACCATCCATTGGAGTGATAGGAATCACAATGATAGACTACCTTCCATAATGACAAGGCTAGCATCCATTGGAATAACAAAAATCTAGACAACAGACTACCTTCCATAATGACAAGGCATCCATCCATTGGAGTAACAAAAACATCGACAACAGAATGCGTTCCATAAGGACAAGGCTAGATTCCATTAGATTAACTAAAATCTCGACAACAGACTACCTTCCATAATGATAAGGCTACCATCCAATGGAATAACAAAAATATTGACAACAAACTACCTTCCATAATGACAAAGATACCATCAATTGTGGTAAAAAAACATCGACAACAGACTAAATTCCATAATGACAAGGCTACAATCCATTGGAATAACAAAAATATCGACAATAGACTAACATCCATAATGACAAGGCTAGCATCCATTGGAGTAACAAAAATCTCGACAACAGACTACCTCCCATAATGACAAGGATACCATCCATTGGAGTAACAAAAATCTCGAAAACAAACTACCTTCCATAATGACAAGGCTATCATCCATTAGAGTAACAAAAATTTCAACAATAGACAACCTTCCATAATGACAAGGCTACCAACCATTGGAGTAACAAAAATATGAACAACAAACTACCTTCCATAGTGACAAGGCTACTATCCATTGGAGTGATAGGAATCACAACGATAGACTACCTTCCATAATGACAAGGCTAGCATCCATTGGAATAACAAAAATCTAGACAACAAACTACCTTCCATAATGACAAGGCATCCATCCATTGGAGTTACAAAAACATCGACAATAGAATACGTTCCATAAGGACAAGGCTAGAATCCATTAGATTAACAAAAATCTCGACAACAGACTACCATCCATAATGACAAGGATACCATCCATTGGAGTAGCAAAAATCTCGACAACAAACTACCTTCCATAATGACAAGCCTACCATCTATTGGAGTAAACAAAATCTCGAAAATACACAACCTTCCATAATGATAAGGCTACCATCCATTGGAGTAACAAAAATCACGACAATAGACAACCTTCCATAATGATATTGATACCATCCATTGGATTAAAAAAATATCGACAATAGAATACCTTCCATAATGACAAGGCTACCATCCATTGGAGTAACAAAAATATGAACAACAGACTACCTTCCATAGGGACAAGGCTACCATCCATTGGTATAACAAATATATGAACAACAGACTACCTTCCATAGTGACAAGGCTAACATCCATTTGAGTGACAGAAATCACAACGACAGACTACCTTCCATAATGACAAGGCTAGCATCCATTGGAGTAACAAAAATATCGCCAACAAAATACCTTCCATAATGGCAAGGCTACCATCCATTGCAGTAACAAAAATCATGACAATAGACTACCTTCCATAATGACAAGGCTACCATTCATTGGAGTAACAAAAATATCGACAACAGACTACCATCGATAATGACAAGGCTATCATCCATTAGAGTAAAACAAATCTCGACAACAAACTACCTTCCATAATGACAAGGCTACCATCCATTGGAGTAATAAAAACATCGACAACAAACTAAGTTCCATAATGACAAAGCTACAATCCATTGGAATAACAAAAATCTCGACAACGGACTACCATCCATAATGACAACGTTACCATCCATTGAAGTTACAAAAATCTCCACAAAAGACTACCTTTCATAATGACAAGGCTACCATCCATTGGAGTATCAAAAATCATGAAAACAGGCTGCCTTCCATAATGACAAGGCTACTATCCATTAGAGTAACAAAAATCTCGACAATAGACAACCTTCCATAATGACAAGGCTACCATCCATTGGAGTAACAAAAATCTCGACAATAGATTACCTTCCATAATGACAAGGCTACCATCCATTTGAGTAACAAAAATATGAACAACAGACTACCTTCCATAGTGACAAGGCTACCATCCATTGGAGTGACAGAAATCACAACGACAGACTACCTTCCATAATGACAAGGCAAGCATCCATTGGAGTAACAATAATCTCGACAACAGACTACCTTCCATAATGACAAGGCTACCATCCATTGGAGTAAGAAAAACATCGACAACAGACTACCTTCCATAATGATAACGCTACCATCCAATGGAATAACAAAAATATCGACAACAGACTACCTTCCATAATGACAAGGCTACCATCCAATGGAATAACAAAAATCTTGACAACAAACTACCTTCCATAATGAAAACGATACCATCCATTGGGGTAACAAAAACATCGACAACAGACTACGTTCCATAATGACAAGGCTACAATCCATTGGAATGACAAAAATCTCGACAGTAGACTACCATCCATAATGACAAGGCTAGCATCCATTGGAGTAACAAAAACATCGACAACATACTACGTTCCATAATGACAAGGGTACACTCCATTGGAGTAACAAAAATATCGACAACAGACTACCTTCCATAATGATAAGGCTACCATCCAATGGAATAACAAAAATATTGACAACAAACTACCTTCCATAATGACAAAGATACCATCCATTGGGGTAAAAAAAACATCGACAACAAACTAAATTCCATAATGACAAGGCTACAATCCATTGGAATAACAAAAATATCGACAATAGACTAACATCCATAATGACAAGGCTAGCATCCATTGGAGTAACAAAAATCTCGACAACAGACTTCCTCCCATAATGACAAGGATACCATCCATTGGAGTAACAAAAATCTCGAAAACAAACTAACTTCCATAATTACAAGGCTATCATCCATTTGAGTAACAAAAATTTCGACAATAGACAACCTTCCATAATGACAAGGCTACCAACCATTGGAGTAACAAAAATATGAACAACAAACTACCTTCCATAGTGACAAGGCTACCATCCATTGGAGTGATAGGAATCACAATGATAGACTACCTTCCATAATGACAAGGCTAGCATCCATTGGAATAACAAAAATCTAGACAACAGACTACCTTCCATAATGACAAGGCATCCATCCATTGGAGTAACAAAAACATCGACAACAGAATGCGTTCCATAAGGACAAGGCTAGAATCCATTAGATTAACAAAAATCTCGACAACAGACTACCTTCCATAATGATAAGGCTACCATCCAATGGAATAACAAAAATATTGACAACAAACTACCTTCCATAATGACAAAGATACCATCCATTAGGGTAAAAAAAACATCGACAACAGACTAAATTCCATAATGACAAGGCTACAATCCATTGGAATAACAAAAATATCGATAATAGACTAACATCCATAATGACAAGGCTAGCATCCATTGGAGTAACAAAAATCTCGACAATAGACTACCTCCCATAATGACAAGGATACCATCCATTGGAGTAACAAAAATCTCGAAAACAAACTACCTTCCATAATGACAAGGCTATCATCCATTAGAGTAACAAAAATTTCGACAATAGACAACCTTCCATAATGACAAGGCTACCAACCATTGGAGTAACAAAAATATGAACAACAAACTACCTTCCATAGTGACAAGGCTACCATCCATTGGAGTGATAGGAATCACAACGATATACTACCTTCCATAATGACAAGGCTAGCATCCATTGGAATAACAAAAATCTAGACAACAGACTACCTTCCATAATGACAAGGCATCCATCCATTGGAGTTACAAAAACATCGACAACAGAATACGTTCCATAAGGACAAGGCTAGAATCCATTAGATTAACAAAAATCTCGACAACAGACTACCATCCATAATGACAAGGATACCATCCATTGGAGTAGCAAAAATCTCGACAACAAACTACCTTCCATAATGACAAGCCTACCATCTATTGGAGTAAACAAAATCTCGAAAATACACAACCTTCCATAATGATAAGGCTACCATCCATTGGAGTAACAAAAATCTCGACAATAGACAACCTTCCATAATGATAATGATACCATCCATTGGATTAAAAAAATATCGACAATAGACTACCTTCCATAATGACAAGGCTACCATCCATTGGAGTAATAAAAATATGAACAACAGACTACCTTCCATAGGGACAAGGCTACCATCCATTGGAGTAACAAATATATGAACAACAGACTACCTTCCATAGTGACAAGGCTACCATCAATTGGAGTGACAGAAATCACAACGTCAGACTACCTTCCATAATGACAAGGCTACCATTCATTGGAGTAACAAAAATATTGACAACATACTACCTTCCAAAATGACAAGGCTATCATCCATTAGAGTAAAAAAAATCTCGACAACAAACTACCTTCCATAATGACAAGGCTACCATCCATTGGAGTAATAAAAACATCGACAACAAACTATGTTCCATAATGACAAGGCTACAATCCATTGGAATAACAAAAATCTCGACAACAGACTACCATCCATAATGACAACGTTACCATCCATTGAAGTTACAAAAATCTCGACAAAAGACTACCTTTCATAATGACAAGGCTACCATCCAGTGGAGTATCAAAAATCTTGAAAATAGACTGCCTTCCATAATGACAAGGCTACCATCCATTAGAGTAAAAAAATCTCGACAATAGACAACCTTTCATAATGACAAGGCTACCATCCATTGGACTAACAAAAATCTCGACAATAGATTACCTTCTCTAATGAAAAGGCTACCATCCATTGGAGTAACAAAAATATGAACAACTGACTACCTTCCATAGGGACAAGGCTACCATCCATTGGAGTAACAAATATATGAACAACAGACTACCTTCCATAGTGACAAGGCTACCATCCATTGGAGTGACAGAAATCACAACGTCAGACTACCTTCCATAATGACAAGGCTAGCATCCATTGGAGTTACAAAAATATCGACAACAGAATGCCTTCCATAATGGAAAGTCTACCATCCATTGCAGTAACAAAAATCTTGACAATAGACTACCTTCCATAATGATAAGGCTACCATTCATTGGAGTAACAAAAATATTGACAACAGACTACCTTCCAAAATGACAAGGCTATCATCCATTAGAGTAAAAAAAATCTCGACAACAAACTACCTTCCATAATGACAAGGCTACCATCCATTGGAGTAATAAAAACATCGACAACAAACTATGTTCCATAATGACAAGGCTACAATCCATTGGAATAACAAAAATCTCGACAACAGACTACCATCCATAATGACAACGTTACCATCCATTGAAGTTACAAAAATCTCGACAAAAGACTACCTTTCATAATGACAAGGCTACCATCCAAAGGAGTATCAAAAATCTTGAAAATAGACTGCCTTCCATAATGACAAGGCTACCATCCATTAGAGTAACAAAAATCTCGACAATAGACAACCTTTCATAATGACAAGGCTACCATCCATTGGAGTAACAAAAATCTCGACAATAGATTACCTTCCCTAATGACAAGGCTACCATCCATTTGAGTAACAAAAATATGAACAACAGACTACCTTTCATAGTGACAAGGCTACCATCCATTGGAGTGACAGAAATCACAACGACAGACTACCTTCCATAATGATAAGGCAAGCATCCATTGGAGTAACAATAATCTCGACAACAGACTACCTTCCATAATGACAAGGCTAACATCCATTGGAATAACAAAAATCTCGACAACAGACTACCTTCCATAATTACAAGGGTACCATCCATTGGAGTAACAAAAATATCGACAACAGACTACCTTCCATAATGATAAGGCTACCATCCAATGGAATTACAAAAATATTGACAACAAACTACCTTCCATAATGACAAAGATACCATCCATTGGGGTAAAAAAAACATCGACAACAGACTACATTCCATAATGACAAGGCTACAATCCATTGGAATAACAAAAATCTCGACAATAGACTAACATCCATAATGACAAGGCTTGCATCCATTGGAGTAACAAAAATCTCGACAACAGACTACCTCCCATAATGACAAGGATACCATCCATTGGAGTAACAAAAATCTCGAAAACAAACTACCTTCCATAATGACAAGGCTATCATCCATTGGAGTAACAAAAATATGAACAACAAACTACCTTCCATAATGACAAGGCTAGCATCCACTGGAATAACAAAAATCTAGACAACAGACTACCTTCCATAATGACAAGGCATCCATCCATTGGAGTAACAAAAACATCGACAACAGAATACGTTCCATAAGGACAAGGCTAGAATCCATTAGATTAACAAAAATCTCGACAACAGACTACCACCCATAATGAGAAGGATACCATCCATTGGAGTAGCAAAAATCTCGACAACAAACTACCTTCCATAATGACAAGCCTACCATCTATTGGAGTAAACAAAATCTCGAAAATACACAACCTTCAATAATGATAAGCCTACCATACATTGGAGTAACAAAAATCTCGACAATAGACAACCTTCCATAATGATAATGATACCATCCATTGGATTAAAAAAATATCGACAATAGACTACCTTCCATAATGACAAGGCTACCATCCATTGGAGTAACAAAAATATGAACAACACACTACCTTCCATAGGGACAAGGCTACCATCCATTGGAGTAATAAAAATATGAACAACAGACTACCTTCCATTGTGACAAGGCTACCATCCATTGGAGTGACAGAAATCACAATGACAGACTTCCTTCCATAATGACAAGGCTAGCATCCATTGGAGTAACAAAAATATCGACAACAGACTACCTTCCATAATGGCAAGGCTACCATCCATTATAGTAACAAAAATCTTGACAATAGACTAACTTCCATAATGACAAGGCTACAATTCATTGGAGTAACAAAAATATCGACAATAGACTACCTTCCAAAATGACAAGGCTATCATCCATTAGAGTAAAAAAAATCTCGACAACAAACTACCTTCCATAATGACAAGGCTACCATCCATTGGAGTAATAAAAACATCGACAACAAACTATGTTCCATAATGATAAGGCTACAATCCATTGGAATAATAAAAATCTCGTCAACAGACTACCATCCATAATGACAACGTTACCATCCATTGAAGTTACAAAAATCATGACAAAAGACTACCTTTCATAATGAAAGGATACCATCCATTGGAGTATCAAAAATCTTGAAAATAGGCTGCCTTCCATAATGACAAGGCTACCATCCATTAGAGTAACAAAAATCTCGACAATAGACAACCTTCCATAATGACAAGGCTACCATCCATTGGAGTAACAAAAATCTCGACAATAGATTACCTTCCATAATGACAAGGCTACCATCCATTTGAGTAACAAAAATATGAACACTAGACTACCTTCCATAGTGACAAGGCTTCCATCCATTGGAGTGACAGAAATCACAACGACAGACTACCTTCCATAATGACAAGGCAAGCATCCATTGGAGAAACAATAATCTCGACAACAGACTACCTTCCATAATGACAAGGCTACCATCCATTGGAGTAAGAAAAACATCGACAACAGACTACCTTCCATAATTATAACGCTACCATCCAATGGAATAACAAAAATATCGACAACAGACTACCTTCCATAATGACAAGGCTACCATCCAATGGAATAACAAAAATCTTGACAACAAACTACCTTCCATAATGAAAACGATACCATCCATTGGGGTAACAAAAACATCGACAACAGACTACGTTCCATAATGACAAGGCTACAATCCATTGGAATAACAAAAATCTCGACAATAGACTACCATCCATAATGACAAGGCTAGCATCCATTGGAGTAACAAAAACATCGACAACATACTACGTTCCATAATGACAAGGGTACACTCCATTGGAGTAACAAAAATCTCGACAACAGACTACCTCCCATAATGACAAGGATACCATCCAATGGAATAACAAAAATATTGACAACAAACTACCTTCCATAATGACAAGGCTATCATCCACTAGAGTAACAAAAATTTCGACAATAGACAACCTTCCATAATAACAAGGCTACCAACCATTGGAGTAACAAAAATATGAACAACAAACTACCTTCCATAGTGACAAGGCTACCATCCATTTGAGTGATAGGAATCACAACGATAGACTACCTTCCATAATGACAAGGCTAGCATCCATTGGAATAACAAAAATCTAGACAACAAACTACCTTCCATAATGACAAGGCATCCATCCATTGGAGTTACAAAAACATCGACAACAGAATACGTTCCATAAGGACAAGGCTAGAATCCATTAGATTAACAAAAATCTCGACAACAGACTACCATCCATAATGACAAGGATACCATCCATTGGAGTAGCAAAAATCTCGACAACAAACTACCTTCCATAATGACAAGCCTACCATCTATTGGAGTAAACAAAATCTCGAAAATACACAACCTTCCATAATGATAAGGCTACCATCTATTGGAGTAACAAAAATCACGACAATAGACTACCTTCCATAATGACAAAGATACCATCCATTGGGGTAAACAAAACATCGACAACAGACTACCTTCCATAATGACAAGGCTAGCATCAATTGGAATAACAAAAATATGAACAACAGACTACCTTCCATAGGGACAAGGCTACCATCCATTGGAGTAACAAATATATGAACAACAGACTACCTTCCATAGTGACAAGGCTACCATCCATTGGGGTGACAGAAATCACAACGACAGACTACCTTCCATAATGACAAGGCTAGCATCCATTGGAGTAACAAAAATATCGCCAACAGAATACCTTCCATAATGGCAAGGCTACCATCCATTGCAGTAACAAAAATCATGACAATAGACTGCCTTCCATAATGACAAGGCTACCATTCATTGGAGTAACAAAAATATCGACAACAGACTACCATCGATAATGACAAGGCTATCATCCATTAGAGTAAAAAAAATCTCGACAACAAACTACCTTCCATAATGACAAGGCTACCATCCATTGGAGTAATAAAAACATCGACAACAAACTAAGTTCCATAATGACAAGGCTACAATCCATTGGAATAACAAAAATCTCGACAACGGACTACCATCCATAATGACAACGTTACTGTAGGTGTTTAGGTATTGGCTTGCATTTTTGGTAAATTCCAAGTGTATGTGTGAATGTCATGACTGATGTCATAACATTCTAGTTCAGGTTGTACTAACTCTTTAGGTACATATGCAGAAAAATATTGTAACTCAAATACTGATGTTTATAAGTGTGTATCTGAGCATGTTTGCAAAATGATCACATTTAGCTAATCAGTAGACAGGTTTTCTCAGATGTCATAATAGATGTTATGACATCCTGTTCTGAACTAGCAGGATTACAGGATTGGATAAGTCTGAGTTTTTTCAGGAAATAACTCAGTCCTTCTTAAACAGAATCCTGCGTTATCTGAGGAGTAACCTCGCTCAATCCTAACCTGATCAACAAAGTACTGTGACCTGGTCATTAGGTCAAAAAGAATCAACCCTAGGTTTTTGGAAACCCTAACTGAAGTTGCAGCTGCTATATATTCAACAGAGCTGCGGTTTTTGAAGTTATCCCTGCTGATTGATTAGAAGATCAAGTTTGTAATCTGTATAGATTTGTTTGTTGTACTCCAAGCAATTATCATTGTGATAAGTGTCTTGGAATAGGTTTCAATTGTAAGGGTTGTGTAGCACTCAAAGCTTTGAAGCAAGAGTGTTTGAATGTTACTTGACTAAAGCTGTGAAGCAGAGTCAAGATAGTTGTGTACATTACTCAAAGCTGTGAAGCACGAGTGATTGTGTTACTTGATTAAAAAGCTGTGAAGCTTAATCAAGTGTGTGTTTTGAAGAGTGTCTTCAACAATTCTCAAGTCAAATTTGTTTATGTATCACTGCTGTGATTGAGGGGGAGTGAGTAGGAACTCAGGTTTAAGTTGTACTTAGATTAGAATTGCATTGGGTAGGTCTTAAGTGAAGGAGATAAACTGGTTGGTTTATTCCTGAATTAACATCTCTTATAGTGGATTCTCTCCCTGGCTTGGTAGCCCCCAGAGTAGGTGTTGTTGCACACTGAACTGGGTAAACAATTGACTGTGTTATTTACTGCTTTTGTATTTGCTGTCATATAGTAAGTCAGATACGGTGTCATAACATTGGACGTGACATTGAGTATCTGTAGCCAGAATTTTCAATTGGCATCAGAGCAGGCACCCTGCCTGTATTACTGGGTGAGATCTAGGGATATCACTTTCTGGCACTATGGACAAAGAAGGAGTTTTTGGAAACAGACCACCCATTCTGGATGGAACTAATTATGACTACTGGAAACCTCGTATGATTGCCTTCCTAAAATCTCTGGACAAAAAGGCTTGGAGAGCTGCTGACAAAGGATGGATTCATCCCACCATATCTGAGGAAGATGGGACAATCAGTCTGAAGCCTGAGGAAGATTGGAGTAAAGAAGAAGATGAGCTAGCCCTGGGAAATTCCAAAGCTCTAAATGCCTTGTTCAATGGAATTGACAGAAATATTTTCAGATTAGTTCATCAATATGAACTGGCCAAGGAAGTTTGGGACACTCTCAAAACTACTCATGAGGGAACTTCCAAAGTAAAAATGTCAAGGCTTCAGATGTTGACCACTAAGTTTGAGAATCTAAAAATGATGGAAGATGAAACCATTCATGAGTTTCACATGAACATCTTGGAGATTGCCAACACCTCAGGAGCACTGGGAGAAAAAATGTCAGAAGAAAAACTGGTGAGGAAGATTCTCAGATCCTTGCCTAAAAGATTTGCAATGAAGGTGACTGCCATAGAGGAAGCCCAGGACATTAGCAAGTTGAAAGTAGATGAACTTATTGGGTCTCTTCAGACTTTTGAGATGGGAATCACTAATGATGATGTCAAAAAGAACAAGAGCATAGCACTTATGTCCAACACTGATGTTGAAGAAAACATTTCAGAAGCTATAGCCATGCTAGGAAGACAATTCAACAAACTCATCAAAAGAATAGATCCAAAGTCAAGGTCTAATGTTCATAACATTTCCTCTGACATTGACAGTTCCAGCAAAAGACCAAGGTCAGATGGGAAGGGAGTTCAAGGCAGAGGAATTCAATGCCATGGTTGTGAAGGATATGGGCATATTCGAGTTGAATGTCCTACCTTTCTTAAGAAACAAAAAGGAATGACAGTTACTTGGTCCGACTGTGATTCAGAAAGTAATTCTGAAGAAGAGACTGCCAAACGAGTTACTGCTTTAACTGGTGTTTGTACCTCTGAAAGTGATGAAGAGGTGACTTTTGAAGAACTGGCTGAAACATACAAGGAATTGTGTATCAGAAGTACTGAAGTCTGTGTGCAGAATAAGAAACAATCAAAACTCATCATAAAGATGGAGGCTGAAAAACGAGAAAACCTTGAAACTATAAGTCTTCTAGAAGGAGAAGTTCAACTGCTGAACTCACAACTGGATCAAATGACAAAATCTGTCAAGATGTTGACAAATGGAACTGACAAATTGGAAGAGATCCTACAGATTGGACAAAATGTGGGAAATAAATCTGGTCTAGGATTTATGAAAGCAACGAAATCTGGTTCTGGTAAGCAAATGTCAAAACAGATGTCTCAACACAACTCTCGACATCAGGAACAGAAACATATGAGGAAAAGGTACCAAAGATGGAAATGTTATCATTGTGATAGATATGGCCACATAAAGCGTTTCTGCTTCAGATTACATGGATACCCTAATCAGAATTCAGGTGTCAAACCTAAGTCTAAAAAGGTACCACATGCTCCTCAATGGAAGAAAAAGGCTACTGCACTGATAGCTCACACTTCCCTGAGGGTCTCTGCAAAAGAAGACTGGTATTTTGACAGTGGATGTTCCAGACATATGACTGGAATCAAGAACCTCCTCAATAATGTTAAGCCTCACACCACCAGTTTTGTGACCTTTGGAGATGGGGCTAAAGGTGAAATCAAAGGAGTTGGTGATTTGAACTGCCCTGGAGTTCCAAGTCTAAATGAAGTACTGCTGGTGAAAGGACTGACCGCTAATCTCATTAGTATCAGTCAACTGTGTGATCTAGGATTCAAGGTCAATTTCTCAAAATCTGAATGCCTTGTAATCAATGACAAACAAGAGATAGTAATGAAAGGAGTCAGATCCAAAGACAACTGTTACTTATGGGAGGCTGAGAACACTAATTTCTCATCTGTTTGTTGCATTGCAAAAGAAGAAAAAGAGGTGAAACTGTGGCACCAAAAACTTGGCCATCTTCACCTAAGAGGAATGAAGAGGATCATCTCCTTGGAGGCAGTCAGAGGGATTCCAAAATTGCTAATTGATGAAGGAAGAGTTTGCGGTGAATGTCAGGTGGGCAAGCAGACAAGGATGTCACATCCAAAGTCAAGACATCTGACCACCACTAAGGTTCTAGAACTCCTCCATATGGATCTGATGGGACCAATGCAAGTAAAAAGCCTTGGTGGTAAAAGATATGCCTATGTGGTTGTGGATGATTTTTCCAGATTCACCTAGATTAATTTCATTAGAGAAAAATCAGATGCATTTGAAGTCTTTAGAGAACTGTGCAAAAGAATTCAGAGAGAGAAGGAAGTATGTATTGTCAGAATCAGAAGTGATCATGGCAAGGAATTTGAAAACAGCAGGTTTGATGACTTCTGTGCTTCAGAAGGAATCAGTCATGAGTTTTCTTCTCCCATAACACCTCAGCAAAATGGAGTTGTGGAAAGAAAAAACAGGACCATACAAGAATCTGCCAGAGCAATGTTACATGCCAAAAAACTTCCTATGTATTTCTGGGCTGAAGCTATGAATACAGCTTGTTATGTTCATAACAGGGTCACCTTGAGAAAGGGAACCTCATCCACCATATATGAACTCTGGAAAGGAAGAAAACCAACTGTGAAGTACTTCCATGTGTTTGGCAGCAAATGCTATATCCTGTCTGATCGGGAACAGAGAAGAAAACTGGATTCCAAAAGTGATGAAGGCATATTTCTAGGATACTCCTCAAACAGCAGAGCTTATAGAGTATTCAACTCCAGAACCAAAACCATGATGGAATCAATAAATGTCATAATTGATGACTATCATGAAGAAACAGATGTTCCTTGTACTGTTGAGACATTCTTTGAGACTTCAACCCAACAGGATGATCTACCCAACTCCACCACAACAGAATCAGAATCAAAGGAAGCTAGCAAGACTCCTTCCATCAAAATTCAGAAGGATCATCCAAAAGAGCTCATCATAGGAGATCCTAATAGTGGAGTCATCACAAGATCAAGAGAAATCATCTCAAATTCTTGTTTTGTGTCCAAAATAGAACCAAGAAATGTCAAGGAAGCCTTGACTGATGAATATTGGATTGGTGCAATGCAAGATGAACTGAACCAATTCAAGCAGCATGAAGTTTGGGAACTGGTTCCTAGACCTGAAGGAACTAACATCATTGGGACAAAATGGATATTCAAGAACAAGTCAGATGCTGAAGGAGTTGTCACCAGAAATAAGGCGAGACTTGTTGCTCAAGGATACACCCAAGTTGAAGGGGTTGACTTTGATGAAACCTTTGCACCTGTAGCCAGGTTGGAATCAATCAGACTCTTGTTGTCAATTGCTTGTCTTCTGAAGTTCAAGTTATTTCAGATGGATGTGAAAAGTGCCTTTCTAAATGGGTACTTAAATGAGGAAGCTTATGTGGAACAACCTAAAGGTTTTGTGGATCCAACCCATCCTGATCATGTCTACAAATTGAGAAAAGCTCTATATGGGCTGAAACAAGCTCCTAGAGCATGGTATGACAGGTTAACAAAGTTTCTCTCAGACAAAGGCTACAGAAAAGGAGGCTTGGACAAAACTCTATTTGTCAAAACTGAAGGAGGGAAGTTGATGGTTGCCCAAATATATGTTGATGATATAGTGTTTGGCGGAATGTCAGAACATATGGTTAAACACTTTGCTGACCAGATGCAGGCTGAATTTGAAATGAGTCTCATGGGAGAACTAACTTATTTTCTTGGACTACAAGTCTCACAGATGGAGGACTCAATCTTCTTATCTCAAAGCAAGTATGCTAAGAATATTGTAAAGAAGTTTGGTATGGAAAATGCAAGTCACAAAAGGACTCCTGCTCCTACTCATCTAAAGCTCTCCAAAGATTCAAGTGGGGTTAAGGTGGATCAAAGTCTGTACAGAAGCATGATAGGAAGCCTGTTGTACTTAACTGCCAGCAGACCTGATATTGCCTTTGCAGTTGGAGTTTGTGCTAGATACCAAGCTGATCCCAAAGTCAGTCATATCAATCAAGTGAAGAGAATTTTGAAGTATGTAAGTGGTACTTACAACTATGGATTGTTGTATACTCATGGCTGTGAACCGACTCTGACTGGCTACTGTGATGCTGATTGGGCTGGTAGTGCTGATGATAGAAAAAGCACCTCTGGAGGATGTTTCTTTTTGGGAAGTAATCTGGTTTCCTGGTTCAGCAAGAAACAGAATTGTGTGTCTCTTTCCACCGCTGAAGCTGAATATATTGCAGCTGGCAGTAGCTGCTCTCAAATGTTATGGATGAAACAGATGCTCACTGAGTATAACGTCACACAAGATGTTATGACATTATACTGTGACAATCTGAGTACAATCAACATATCCAAGAATCCCATTCAGCATAGCAGGACCAAACATATTGACATACGACATCACTTTATTAGAGACCTTGTAGAAGAAAAGACCATCAAATTGGAACATGTTGCCACTGAGCTACAGCTGGCTGACATTTTTACCAAGGCTTTGGATGCAAATCAATTTGAAAACTTAAGGGGTAAGCTGGGTATTTGCCAACATGAGGAATTGTAGCAATTAATTTTGCTTAAAACAAAGACCAAAGGACTTATGCCTGTTCTGATTGGTTTAAAATTGTATTTTCTCATTTCCTACAACTGTTTTAAGAAGTTGAATAGGCACTCCTTTGCTTTGTTCCTCTCTCGTCTTCTCATCAATCAGGAATTTCTTCTCATTTGCTGTTTGTCCTTCAAAACTGACAAAATGTATCAAACGCCATCATCATCCAATACGACCATATCAACCTCTTCATCTGATCAAGATTCTGGGCCAATCTCTTCCTGTCTGGACTCTGATGTTCTGGAGATCTGTTCTCATAGAATTAACTCCACCAAGGCCAAAGAGGTGAGAACAAGACATACAGGTAATCCATCTCATCCTTCCTCTTCAATACCCCCTGAAATTGCAAATAGGGAAGGGACAGCCTATGTTAATCAAGCAATAGCAAAAATTGTTTCCCGAATTCTGAACAAAAACCACTCAGTTCCTGGCATTTCTGTTCCTCTGAACCAAGAAAACTCAAATGCTTAAACAAATCCAAATGTCTCTAAGAATGTTAAGACATCAAACAAAGAGAGAAATGCTGACATTACTCACAAGAAAAGAAAGAAGCCTGAATCCTCTGAGTCTGATGACAGTACTTGAAGGATGATTGCTGCTTGATGGTGTTGCTGGTGGAGTTTGGAAGTATGTTCTGCTGTTGTCTGCTGCTGATCTCATTATTTTGTCTTGGATAACTGTATTACTTTATAAACATGTAATCTTTGGCCCATTTGTGGCTAAAGTGGGGGAGAATATTTGGTACTGCTTAATTAGTACTTAACACTATATTTTTCTGCTGTCGTCATTTATTTCTGCTGCTATCTATCTATCTCTAATTGTTTAGGGACTTTAGCCAAAAATCTGCCAAAGGGGGAGTTTGTAGGTGTTTAGGTATTGGCTTGCATTTTTGGTAAATTCCAAGTGTATGTGTGAATGTCATGACTGATGTCATAACATTCTAGTTCAGGTTGTACTAACTCTTTAGGTACATATGCAGAAAAATATTGTAACTCAAATACTGATGTTTATAAGTGTGTATCTGAGCATGTTTGCAAAATGATCACATTTAGCTAATCAGTAGACAGGTTTTCTCAGATGTCATAACAGATGTTATGACATCCTGTTCTGAACTAGCAGGATTACAGGATTGGATAAGTCTGAGTTTTTTCAGGAAATAACTCAGTCCTTCTTAAACAGAATCCTGCGTTTTCTGAGGAGTAACCTCGCTCAATCCTAACCTGATCAACAAAGTACTGTGACCTGGTCATTAGGTCAAAAAGAATCAACCCTAGGTTTTTGGAAACCCTAACTGAAGTTGCAGCTGCTATATATTCAACAGAGCTGCGGTTTTTGAAGTTATCCCTGCTGATTGATTAGAAGATCAAGTTTGTAATCTGTATAGATTTGTTTGTTGTACTCCAAGCAATTATCATTGTGATAAGTGTCTTGGAATAGGTTTCAATTGTAAGGGTTGTGTAGCACTCAAAGCTTTGAAGCAAGAGTGTTTGAATGTTACTTGACTAAAGCTGTGAAGCAGAGTCAAGATAGTTGTGTACATTACTCAAAGCTGTGAAGCACGAGTGATTGTGTTACTTGATTAAAAAGCTGTGAAGCTTAATCAAGTGTGTGTTTTGAAGAGTGTCTTCAACAATTCTCAAGTCAAATTTGTTTATGTATCACTGCTGTGATTGAGGGGGAGTGAGTAGGAACTCAAGTTTAAGTTGTACTTAGATTAGAATTGCATTGGGTAGGTCTTAAGTGAAGGAGATAAACTGGTTGGTTTATTCCTGAATTAACATCTCTTATAGTGGATTCTCTCCCTGGCTTGGTAGCCCCCAGAGTAGGTGTTGTTGCACACTGAACT
This sequence comes from Vicia faba, assembly GCA_948472305.1. Taxonomy (NCBI): domain Eukaryota; kingdom Viridiplantae; phylum Streptophyta; class Magnoliopsida; order Fabales; family Fabaceae; genus Vicia; species Vicia faba. Next base: position 759,085,668 of record OX451738.1, read on the forward strand.
GGGTAAACAATTGACTGTGTTATTTACTGCTTTTGTATTTGCTGTCATATAGTAAGTCAGATACGGTGTCATAACATTGGACGTGACATTGAGTATCTGTAGCCAGAATTTTCAGTTACCATCCATTGAAGTTACAAAAATCTCCACAAAAGACTACCTTTCATAATGATAAGGCTACCATCCATTGGAGTATCAAAAATCATGAAAACAGGCTGCCTTCCATAATGACAAGGCTACCATCCATTAGAGTAACAAAAATCTCGACAATAGACAACCTTCCATAATGACAAGGCTACCATCCATTGGAGTAACAAAAATCTCGACAATAGATTACCTTCCATAATGACAAGGCTACCATCCATTTGAGTAACAAAAATATGAACAACAGACTACCTTCCATACTGACAAGGCTACCATCCATTGGAGTGACAGAAATCACAACGACAGACTACCTTCCATAATGACAAGGCAAGCATCCATTGGAGTAACAATAATCTCGACAACAGACTACCTTCCATAACGACAAGGCTACCATCCATTGGAGTAACAAAACATCGACAACATACTATGTTCCATAATGACAAGGGTACCATCCATTGGAGTAACAAAAATATCGACAACAAACTACCTTCCATAATGATAAGGCTACCATCCAATGGAATAACAAAAATATGGACAACAAACTACCTTCCATAATGACAAAGATACCATCCATTGGGGTAAAAAAAACATCGACAACAGACTACATTCCATAATGACAAGGCTACCATCCATTGGAGTAACAAAAATATGAACAACAGACTACCTTCCATAGGGACAAGGCTACCATCCATTGGAGTAACAAATATATGAACAACAGACTACCTTCCATAGTGACAAGGCTACCATCCATTGGAGTGACAGAAATCACAACGACAGACTACCTTCCATAATGACAAGGCTAGCATCCATTGGAGTAACAAAAATATCGCCAACAGAATACCTTCCATAATGGCAAGGCTACCATCCATTGTAGTAACAAAAATCATGACAATAGACTACCTTCCATAATGACAAGGCTACCATTCATTGGAGTAACAAAAATATCGACAACAGACTACCATCGATAATGACAAGGCTATCATCCATTAGAGTAAAAAAAATCCCGACAACAAACTACCTTCCATAATGACAAGGCTACCATCCATTGGAGTAATAAAAACATCGACAACAAACTAAGTTCCATAATGACAAGGCTACAATCCATTGGAATAACAAAAATCTCGACAACGGACTACCATCCATAATGACAACGTTACCATCGATTGAAGTTACAAAAATCTCCACAAAACACTACCTTTCATAATGACAAGGCTACCATCCATTGGAGTATCAAAAATCATGAAAACAGGCTGCTTTCCATAATGACAAGGCTACCATCCATTAGAGAACAAAAATCTCGACAATAGACAACCTTCCATAATGACAAGGCTACCATCCATTGGAGTAACAAAAATCTCGACAATAGATTACCTTCCATAATGACAAGGCTACCATCCATTTGAGTAACAAAAATATGAACAACAAACTACCTTCCATAGTGACAAGGTTACCATCCATTGGAGTGACAGAAATCACAACGACAGACTACCATCCATAATGACAAGGCAAGCATCCATTGGAGTAACAATAATCTCGACAACAGACTACCTTCCATAATGACTAGGCTAACATCCATTGGAATAACAAAAATCTCGACAACAGACTACCTTCCATAATGACAAGGCTACCATCCATTGGAGTAACAAAAATATCGACAACTTACTACCTTCCATAATGACAAGGCTACCATCCAATGGAATAACAAAAATCTTGACAACAAACTACCTTCCATAATGAAAACGATACCATCCATTGGGGTAACAAAAACATCGACAACAGACTACGTTCCATAATGACAAGGCTACAATCCATTGGAATAACAAAAATCTCAACAATAGACTACCATCCATAATGACAAGGCTAGCATCCATTGGAGTAACAAAAATCTCGACAACAGACTACCTCCCATAATGACAAGGATACCATCCATTGGAGTAACAAAAATCTCGAAAACAAACTACCTTCCATAATGACAAGGCTATCATCCATTAGAGTAACGAAAATCTCGACAATAGACAACCTTCCATAATGACAAGGCTACCATCCATTGGAGTAACAGAAATCTCGACAATAGACTACCTTCCATAATGACAAGGCTACCAACCATTGGAGTAACAAAAATATGAACAACAGACTACCTTCCATAGTGACAAGGCTACCATCCATTGGAGTTATAGGAATCACAACGACATACTACCATCCATAATGACAAGGCTAGCATCCATTGGAATAACAAAAATCTAGACAACACACTACCTTCCATAATAACAAGGCATCCATCCATTGGAGTAACAATAACATCGACAACAGAATACGTTCCATAAGGACAAGGCTAGAATCCATTGGATTAACAAAAATCTCGACAACAGACTACCATCCATAATGATAAGGATACCATCCATTGGAGTAGCAAAAATCTCAACAACAGACTACCTTCCATAATGACAAGCCTACCATCTATTGGAGTAAACAAAATCTCGAAAATAGACAACCTTCCATATTGACAAGGCTACCATCCATTGGAGTAACAAAAATCTCGACAATAGACAACCTTCCATAATGATAATGATACCATCCATTGGATTAAAAAAATATCGACAATAGACTACCTTCCATAATGACAAGGCTACTATCCATTGGAGTAACAAAAATATGAACACAGACTACCTTCCATAGTGACAAGGCTACCATCCATTGGAGTAACAAAAATATGAACAACAGACTACCTTCCATAGTGACAAGGCTACCATCCATTGGAGTAACAAAAATATGAACAACAGACTACCTTCCATAGTGACAAGGCTACCATCCATTGGAGTGACAAAAATCACAACGACAGACTACCTTCAATAATGACAAGGCTAGCATCCATTGGAGTAACAAAAATATCGACAACAGAATGCCTTCCATAATGGCAAGGCTACCATCCATTGCAGTAACAAAAATCTTGACCATTGACTACCTTCCATAATGACAAGGCTATCATCCATTAGAGTAACAAAAATCTCGGCAATAGATAACCTTCCATAATGACAAGGTTACCATCCATTGGATTAACAAAAATCTTGACAACAGACTACCTTCCATAATGACAAGGCTACCAACCATTGGAGTAACAAAAATATGAACAACAGACTACCTTCCATAGTGACAAGGCTACCTTCCATTGGAGTGATAGGAATCACAACGACATACTACCTTCCATAATGACAAGGCTAGCATCCATTGGAATAATAAAAATCTAGACAACAGACTACCTTCCATAATAACAAGGCTACCATCCATTGGAGTAACAAAATTCTCGACAATAGACTACCATCCATAAGGACAATGCTAGAATCCATTGGATTAACAAAAATATCGACAACAGACTACCATCCATAATGACAAGGATACCATCCATTGGATTAGCAAAAATCTCGACAACAGACTACCTTCCATAATGACAAGCCTACCATCTATTGGAGTAAACAATATCTCAAAAATAGACAACCTTCCATAATGACATGGCTACCATCCATTGGAGTAACAAAAAATATCGACAATAGACAACCTTCCATAATGATAATTATACCATCCATTAGATTAAAAAAATATCGACAATAGACTACCTTCCATAATGACAAGGCTACCATCCATTGGAGTAACAAAAATATGAACAACAAACTACCTTCCATAGTGACAAGGCTACCATCCATTGGAGTAACAAAAATATGAACAATAGACTACCTTCCATAGTGACAAGGCTACCATCCATTGGAGTAACATAAATCACAACGACAGACTACCTTCCATAATGACAAGGCTAGCATCCATTGGAGTAACAAAAATATCGACAACAGAATACCTTTCATAATGGCAAGGCTACCATCCATTGCAGTAACAAAAATCTTGACAATAGACTACCTTGCATAATGACAAGGCTACCATTCATTGGAGTAACAAAAATATCGACAACAGACTACCTTCCATAATGACAAGGCTATCATCCATTAGAGTAAAAAAAATCTCGACAACAAACTACCTTTTATAATGACAAGGGTACCATCCATTGGAGTAATAAAAACATCGACAACAAACTATGTTCCATAATGACAAGGCTACAATCCATTTGAATAACAAAAATCTCGACAACAGACTACCATCCATAATGACAACGTTACCATCCATTGGAGTAACAAAAATCTCGACAAAAGACTACCTTTCATAATGACAAGGCTAACATCCATTGGAGTAACAAAAATCTTGAAAACAGACTGCCTTCCATAATGACAAGGCTACCATCAATTAGAGTAACAAAAATCTCGACAATATATAACCTTCCATAATGACAAGGCTACCATCCATTGGAGTAAAAAAAATCTCGACAATAGATTACCTTCCATAATGACAAGGATACCATCCAATGGAGTAAAAAAAATATGAACAACAGACTACCTTCCATAGTGACAAGGCTACCATCCATTGGAGTGACATAAATCACAACGACAGACTACCTTCCATAATGACAAGGCAAGCATCCATTGGAGTAACAATAATTTCGACAACAAACTACCTTCCATAATGACAAGGCTAACATCCATTGGAATAACAAAAATCTCAACAACAGACTACCTTCCATAATGACAAGGCTACCATCCATTGGAGTAACAAAAACATCGACAACAGAATACGTTCCATAATGACAAGGCTACAATCCATTGAAATAACAAAAATCTCGACAACAGACTACCTTCCATAATGAGAAGGCTACCATCCACTGGAGTAACAAAATTCTTGATAACAGAAAGCCTTCCATAATGATAATGCTACCATCCATTGGAGTAACAAAAATCTCGACAATAGACTACCTTCCATAATGACAAGGATACCATCCATTGGAGTAACAAAAATATAAACAACAGCCTACCTTCCATGGTGACAAGGCTACCATCCATTGGAGTGACAGAAATCACAACGACAGACTACCTTCCATAATGACAAGGCTAGCATCCATTGGAGTAAAAAAAATCTAAACAACTGACTACTCTCAATAATGACAAGGCTACCATCCATTGGAATAACAAAAATCTCGACAACGGAGTACCTTCCATAATGACAAGGCTACCATCCATTGGAATAACAAAAACATCGACAACAGAATACGTTCCATAATGACAAGGCTACAATCCATTGGAATAACAAAAATCTCGACAACATACTACCTTCCATAATGACAAGGCTAGCATCCATTGGAGTAACAAAAATCTTGATAACAGACAGCCTTCCATAATGATAATGCTACCATCCATTGGAGTAACAAATATCTCGACAATAGACCACCTTCCATAATGACAAGGCTAGCATCCATTAGAGTAACAAAAATATAAACAACAGACTACCTTCCATGGTGACAAGGCTACCATCCATTGGAGTGAAAGAAATCACAACGACTGACTACCTTCAATAATGACAAGGCTAGCATCCATTGGAGTAAAAAAAATATAAACAACTGACTACCTTCCATAATGACAAGGCTACCATCCATTGGAATAACAAAAATCTCGACAACAGACTACCTTCCATAATGACAAGGCTACCATCCATTGATGGAACAAAAACATCGACAACATACAATGTTCCATATTGATAAGGCTACCATCCATTGGAGTAACAAAATTCTCAACAATAGACTACCATTCATAATGACAATGACACCATCCATTGGAGTAACAAAAATCTCGACAACAGACTACCTTCCATAATAATAAGGCTACAATCCATTGGAGTAACAAAGATATCGACAACAAACTACCTTCCATAATGACAAAGCTAACATCCATTGGAATAACAAAAATCTCAACAACAGACTACCTTCCATAATGACAAGGCTACCATCCATTGGAGTAACAAAAACATCGACAACAGAATACGTTCCATAATGACAAGGCTACAATCCATTGAAATAACAAAAATCTCGACAACAGACTACCTTCCATAATGAGAAGGCTACCATCCATTGGAGTAATAAAAATCTTGATAACAGAAAGCCTTCCATAATGATAATGCTACCATCCATTGGAGTAACAAAAATATAAACAACAGCCTACCTTCCATGGTGACAAGGCTACCATCCATTGGAGTGACAGAAATCACAACGACAGACTACCTTCCATAATGACAAGGCTATCATCCATTGGAGTAAAAAAAATCTAAACAACTGACTACCTTCCATAATGACAAGGCTACCATCCAATGGAATAACAAAAATCTCGACAACGGCGTACCTTCCATAATGACAAGGCTACCATCCATTGGAGTAACAAAAACATCGACAACAGAATACGTTCCATAATGACAAGGCTACAATCCATTGGAATAACAAAAATCTCGACAACAGACTACCTTCCATAATGACAAGGCTACCAACCATTGGAGTAACAAAAATATGAACAACAGACTACCTTCCATAGTGACAAGGCTACCTTCCATTGGAGTGATAGGAATCACAACAACAGACTACCTTCCATAATGACAAGGCTAGCATCCATTGGAATAATAAAAATCTAGACAACAGACTACATTCCATAATAACAAGGCTACCATCCATTGGAGTAACAAAATTCTCGACAATAGACTACCATCCATAAGGACAATGCTAGAATCCATTGGATTAACAAAAATATCGACAACAGACTACCATCCATAATGACAAGGATACCATCCATTGGATTAGCAAAAATCTCGACAACAGACTACCTTCCATAATGACAAGCCTACCATCTATTGGAGTAAACAAAATCTCGAAAATAGACAACCTTCTATAATGACAAGGCTACCATCCATTGGAGTAACAAAAAATATCGACAATAGACAACCTTCCATAATGATAATGATACCATCCATTGGATTAAAAAAATATCGACAATAGACTACCTTCCACAATGACAAGGCTACCATCCATTGGAGTAACAAAAATATGAACAACAAACTACCTTCCATAGTGACAAGGCTACCATCCATTGGAGTAAAAAAAATATGAACAACAGACTACCTTCCATAGTGACAAGGCTACCATCCATTGGAGTAACATAAATCACAACGACAGACTACCTTCCATAATGACAAGGCTAGCATCCATTGGAGTAACAAAAATATCGACAACAGAATACCTTTCATAATGGCAAGGCTACCATCCATTGCAGTAACAAAAATCTTGACAATAGACTACCTTCCATAATGACAAGGATACCATTCATTGGAGTAACAAAAATATCAACAACAGACTACCTTCCATAATGACAAGGCTATCATCCATTAGAGTAAAAAAAATCTCGACAACAAACTACCTTCCATAATGACAAGGGTACCTTCCATTGGAGTAATAAAAACATCGACAACAAACTATGTTCCATAATGACAAGGCTACAATCCATTGGAATAACAAAAATCTCGACAACAGACTACCATCCATAATGACAACATTACCATCCATTGGAGTAACAAAATACTCGACAAAAGACTACCTTTCATAATGACAAGGCTAACATCCATTGGAGTAACAAAAATCTTGAAAACAGACTGCCTTCCATAATGACAAGGCTACCATCCATTAGAGTAAGAAAAATCTCGACAATATAAAACCTTCCATAAAGACAAGGCTACCATCCATTGGAGTAACAAAAATCTCGACAATAGATTACCTTCCATAATGACAAGGATACCATCCAATGGAGTAAAAAAAATATGAACAACAGACTACCTTCCATAGTGACAAGGCTACCATCCATTGGAGTGACATAAATAACAACGACAGACTACCTTCCATAATGACAAGGCAAGCATCCATTGGAGTAACAATAATCTCGACAACAAACTACCTTCCATAATGACAAGGCTAACATCCATTGGAATAACAAAAATCTCAACAACAGACTACCTTCCATAATGACAAGGCTACCATCCATTGGAGTAACAAAAACATCGACAACAGAATACGTTCCATAATGACAAGGCTACAATCCATTGAAATAACAAAAATCTCGACAATAGACTACCTTCCATAATAAGAAGGCTACCATCCAATGGAGTAACAAAATTCTTGATCACAGAAAGCCTTCCATAATGATAATGCTACCATCCATTGGAGTAACAAAAATCTCGACAATAGACTACCTTCCATAATGACAAGGATACCATCCATTGGAGTAACAAAAATATAAACAACAGCCTACCTTCCATGGTGACAAGGCTACCATCCATTGGAGTGACAGAAATCACAACGACAGACTACCTTCCATAATGACAAGGCTAGCATCCATTGGAGTAAAAAAAATCTAAACAACTGACTACTCTCCTTAATGACAAGGCTACCATCCATTGGAATAACAAAAATCTCGACAACGGAGTACCTTCCATAATGACAAGGCTACCATCCATTGGAATAACAAAAACATCGACAACAGAATACGTTCCATAATGACAAGGCTACAATCCATTGGAATAACAAAAATCTCGACAACAGACTACCTTCCATAATGACAAGGCTAACATCCATTGGAGTAACAAAAATCTTGATAACAGACAGCCTTCCATAATGACAAGGCTAGCATCCATTGGAGTAACAAAAATATAAACAACAGACTACCTTCCATGGTGACAAGGCTACCATCCATTGGAGTGAAAGAAATCACAACGACTGACTACCTTCCATGGTGACAAGGCTACCATCCATTGGAGTGAAAGAAATCACAACGACTGACTACCTTCCATAATGACAAGGCTACCATCCATTGGAATAACAAAAATCTCGACAACAGACTACCTTCCATAATGACAAGGCTACCATCCATTGATGTAAAAAAAACATCGACAACATACAATGTTCCATATTGATAAGGCTACCATCCATTGGAGTAACAAAATTCTCGACAATAGACTACCATTCATAATGACAATGACACCATCCATTGGAGTAACAAAAATCTCGACAACAGACTACCTTCCATAATGATAAGGCTACAATCCATTGGAGTAACAAAGATATCGACAACAAACTACCTTCCATAATGACAAGGCTAACATCCATTGGAATAACAAAAATCTCAACAACTGACTACCTTCCATAATGACAAGGCTACCATCCATTGGAATAACAAAAATCTCGACAACAGAATACGTTCCATAATGACAAGGCTACCATCAATTGATGTAACAAAAACATCGACAACATACAATGTTCCATATTGATAAGGCTACCATCCATTGGAGTAACAAAATTCTCGAAAACAGACTACCTTCCATAATGACAAGGCTACAATCCATTGGAGTAACAAAGATATCGACAACATACTACCTTCCATAATGAGAAGGCTACCATTCATTGGAGTAACACAAATATCTACAATAGACTACCTTCCATAATGACAAGGCTACCATCCATTGGAGTAACAGAAATATGAACAACAGACTACCTTCCATAGTGACAAGGCTAGCATCCATTGGAGTAACAAAAATATCGACAACATACTACCTTCCATAATGACAAGCCTACCATCTATTGGAGTAACAAAAATCTCGAAAATAGACAACCTTCCATAATGACAAGGCTACCATCCATTGGAGTAACAAAAATCTCGACCATAGACAACCTTCCATAATGATAGTGATACCATCCATTGGAGTAAAAAAATCTCGATAATAAACTACCTTCCATAATGACAAGGCTACCATCCATTGGAGTAACAAAAATATGAACAACAGACTACCTTCCATAGTGACAAGGCTACCATCCATTGGAGTAACAAAAATCTCGACAACAGACTACCTTCAATAATGACAAGGCTACCATCCATTAGAGTAAGAAAAATCTCGAAAACAGACTACATTCTAGAATGACAAGGCTACCATCCATTAGAGTAACAAAAATCTCGACAACAAACAACCTTCCATAATGACAAGGCTACCATCCATTATAGTAACAAAATTTTCGACAATAGACAACCTTCCATAATGACAACGCTACCATCCATTGGAGTAATAAAAATATGAATAACAGACTACCTTCCATATTGACAGCGCTACCATCCATTAGAGTGACATAAATCCCAACGACAAACTACCTTCCATAATGACAAGGCTACCATCCATTGGAATAACAAAAATCTCGACAACAGACTACCTTCCATAATGACAAGGCTACCATCCATTGGAGTAACAAAAACATCAACAACAGACTACGTTGCATAATGACAAGGCTACCATCCATCGGAGTAACAAAAATATCGACAACAGACTAACTTCCATAATGACAAGGCTACCATCCATTGAATTAACAAAAATCTCGACAACAGACTATCTTCCATAATAATAAGGCTACAATCCATTGGAGTAACAAAGATATCGACAACAAACTACCTTCCATAATGACAAGGCTAACATCCATTGGAATAACAAAAATCTCAACAACAGACTACCTTCCATAATGACAAGGCTACCATCCATTGGAGTAACAAAAACATCGACAACAGAATACGTTCCATAATGACAAGGCTACAATCCATTGAAATAACAAAAATCTCGACAACAGACTACCTTCCATAATGAGAAGGCTACCATCCATTGGAGTAATAAAAATCTTGATAACAGAAAGCCTTCCATAATGATAATGCTACCATCCATTGGAGTAACAAAAATATAAACAACAGCCTACCTTCCATGGTGACAAGGCTACCATCCATTGGAGTGACAGAAATCACAACGACAGACTACCTTCCATAATGACAAGGCTATCATCCATTGGAGTAAAAAAAATCTAAACAACTGACTACCTTCCATAATGACAAGGCTACCATCCAATGGAATAACAAAAATCTCGACAACGGCGTACCTTCCATAATGACAAGGCTACCATCCATTGGAGTAACAAAAACATCGACAACAGAATACGTTCCATAATGACAAGGCTACAATCCATTGGAATAACAAAAATCTCGACAACAGACTACCTTCCATAATGACAAGGCTACCAACCATTGGAGTAACAAAAATATGAACAACAGACTACCTTCCATAGTGACAAGGCTACCTTCCATTGGAGTGATAGGAATCACAACAACAGACTACCTTCCATAATGACAAGGCTAGCATCCATTGGAATAATAAAAATCTAGACAACATACTACATTCCATAATAACAAGGCTACCATCCATTGGAGTAACAAAATTCTCGACAATAGACTACCATCCATAAGGACAATGCTAGAATCCATTGGATTAACAAAAATATCGACAACAGACTACCATCCATAATGACAAGGATACCATCCATTGGATTAGCAAAAATCTCGACAACAGACTACCTTCCATAATGACAAGCCTACCATCTATTGGAGTAAACAAAATCTCGAAAATAGACAACCTTCTATAATGACAAGGCTACCATCCATTGGAGTAACAAAAAATATCGACAATAGACAACCTTCCATAATGATAATGATACCATCCATTGGATTAAAAAAATATCGACAATAGACTACCTTCCACAATGACAAGGCTACCATCCATTGGAGTAACAAAAATATGAACAACAAACTACCTTCCATAGTGACAAGGCTACCATCCATTGGAGTAAAAAAAATATGAACAACAGACTACCTTCCATAGTGACAAGGCTACCATCCATTGCAGTAACATAAATCACAACGACAGACTACCTTCCATAATGACAAGGCTAGCATCCATTGGAGTAACAAAAATATCGACAACAGAATACCTTTCATAATGGCAAGGCTACCATCCATTGCAGTAACAAAAATCTTGACAATAGACTACCTTCCATAATGACAAGGATACCATTCATTGGAGTAACAAAAATATCAACAACAGACTACCTTCCATAATGACAAGGCTATCATCCATTAGAGTAAAAAAAATCTCGACAACAAACTACCTTCCATAATGACAAGGGTACCTTCCATTGGAGTAATAAAAACATCGACAACAAACTATGTTCCATAATGACAAGGCTACAATCCATTGGAATAACAAAAATCTCGACAACAGACTACCATCCATAATGACAACATTACCATCCATTGGAGTAACAAAATACTCGACAAAAGACTACCTTTCATAATGACAAGGCTAACATCCATTGGAGTAACAAAAATCTTGAAAACAGACTGCCTTCCATAATGACAAGGCTACCATCCATTAGAGTAAGAAAAATCTCGACAATATAAAACCTTCCATAAAGACAAGGCTACCATCCATTGGAGTAACAAAAATCTCGACAATAGATTACCTTCCATAATGACAAGGATACCATCCAATGGAGTAAAAAAAATATGAACAACAGACTACCTTCCATAGTGACAAGGCTACCATCCATTGGAGTGACATAAATAACAACGACAGACTACCTTCCATAATGACAAGGCAAGCATCCATTGGAGTAACAATAATCTCGACAACAAACTACCTTCCATAATGACAAGGCTAACATCCATTGGAATAACAAAAATCTCAACAACAGACTACCTTCCATAATGACAAGGCTACCATCCATTGGAGTAACAAAAACATCGACAACAGAATACGTTCCATAATGACAAGGCTACAATCCATTGAAATAACAAAAATCTCGACAATAGACTACCTTCCATAATAAGAAGGCTACCATCCAATGGAGTAACAAAATTCTTGATCACAGAAAGCCTTCCATAATGATAATGCTACCATCCATTGGAGTAACAAAAATCTCGACAATAGACTACCTTCCATAATGACAAGGATACCATCCATTGGAGTAACAAAAATATAAACAACAGCCTACCTTCCATGGTGACAAGGCTACCATCCATTGGAGTGACAGAAATCACAACGACAGACTACCTTCCATAATGACAAGGCTAGCATCCATTGGAGTAAAAAAAATCTAAACAACTGACTACTCTCCTTAATGACAAGGCTACCATCCATTGGAATAACAAAAATCTCGACAACGGAGTACCTTCCATAATGACAAGGCTACCATCCATTGGAATAACAAAAACATCGACAACAGAATACGTTCCATAATGACAAGGCTACAATCCATTGGAATAACAAAAATCTCGACAACAGACTACCTTCCATAATGACAAGGCTAACATCCATTGGAGTAACAAAAATCTTGATAACAGACAGCCTTCCATAATGACAAGGCTAGCATCCATTGGAGTAACAAAAATATAAAAAACAGACTACCTTCCATGGTGACAAGGCTACCATCCATTGGAGTGAAAGAAATCACAACGACTGACTACCTTCCATGGTGACAAGGCTACCATCCATTGGAGTGAAAGAAATCACAACGACTGACTACCTTCCATAATGACAAGGCTACCATCCATTGGAATAACAAAAATCTCGACAACAGACTACCTTCCATAATGACAAGGCTACCATCCATTGATGTAAAAAAAACATCGACAACATACAATGTTCCATATTGATAAGGCTACCATCCATTGGAGTAACAAAATTCTCGACAATAGACTACCATTCATAATGACAATGACACCATCCATTGGAGTAACAAAAATCTCGACAACAGACTACCTTCCATAATGATAAGGCTACAATCCATTGGAGTAACAAAGATATCGACAACAAACTACCTTCCATAATGACAAGGCTAACATCCATTGGAATAACAAAAATCTCAACAACTGACTACCTTCCATAATGACAAGGCTACCATCCATTGGAATAACAAAAATCTCGACAACAGAATACGTTCCATAATGACAAGGCTACCATCAATTGATGTAACAAAAACATCGACAACATACAATGTTCCATATTGATAAGGCTACCATCCATTGGAGTAACAAAATTCTCGAAAACAGACTACCTTCCATAATGACAAGGCTACAATCCATTGGAGTAACAAAGATATCGACAACATACTACCTTCCATAATGAGAAGGCTACCATTCATTGGAGTAACACAAATATCTACAATAGACTACCTTCCATAATGACAAGGCTACCATCCATTGGAGTAACAGAAATATGAACAACAGACTACCTTCCATAGTGACAAGGCTAGCATCCATTGGAGTAACAAAAATATCGACAACATACTACCTTCCATAATGACAAGCCTACCATCTATTGGAGTAACAAAAATCTCGAAAATAGACAACCTTCCATAATGACAAGGCTACCATCCATTGGAGTAACAAAAATCTCGACCATAGACAACCTTCCATAATGATAGTGATACCATCCATTGGAGTAAAAAAATCTCGATAATAAACTACCTTCCATAATGACAAGGCTACCATCCATTGGAGTAACAAAAATATGAACAACAGACTACCTTCCATAGTGACAAGGCTACCATCCATTGGAGTAACAAAAATCTCGACAACAGACTACCTTCAATAATGACAAGGCTACCATCCATTAGAGTAACAAAAATCTCGAAAACAGACTACATTCCAGAATGACAAGGCTACCATCCATTAGAGTAACAAAAATCTCGACAACAAACAACCTTCCATAATGACAAGGCTACCATCCATTATAGTAACAAAATTTTCGACAATAGACAACCTTCCATAATGACAACGCTACCATCCATTGGAGTAATAAAAATATGAATAACAGACTACCTTCCATATTGACAGCGCTACCCTCCATTAGAGTGACATAAATCACAACGACAGACTACCTTCCATAATGACAAGGCTACCATCCATTGGAATAACAAAAATCTCGACAACAGACTACCTTCCATAATGACAAGGCTACCATCCATTGGAGTAACAAAAACATCAACAACATACTACGTTGCATAATGACAAGGCTACCATCCATCGGAGTAACAAAAATATCGACAACAGACTACCTTCCATAATGACAAGGCTACCATCCATTGAATTAACAAAAATCTCGACAACAGACTATCTTCCATAATGACAAGGCTACCATCCATTGGAGTAACAAAAATATCGACAACAGACTACCTTCCATAATGACAAGGCAACCATCCATTGGAATAACAAAAATCTCGACAACAAACTATCTTCCATAATGACAAGGCTACCATCCATTGGAGTAACAAAAATATGAACAACAGACTACCTTCCATAGTGACAAGGCAACCATCCATTGGAATAACAAAAATATCGAAAACATACAACCTCCCATAATGACAAGGATACAATCCATTGGAATAACAAAAATCTCGACAACAAACTATCTTCCATAATGACAAGGCTACCATCCATTGGAGTAACAAAAATATGAACAACAGGCTACCTTCCATAGTGACAAGGCAACCATCCATTGGAATAACAAAAATCTCGACAACAAACTATCTTCCATAATGACAAGGCTACCATCCATTGGAGTAACAAAAATATGAACAATAGACTACCTTCCATAGTGACAAGGCAACCATCCATTGGAATAACAAAAATATCGAAAACATACAACCTCCCATAATGACAAGGCTACAATCCATTGGAGTAACAAAGCTCTCGACAATAGACTACCATCCATAATGACAACGATACATTCCATTGGAGTACCAAAAATCTCGACAACAGACTACCTTCAATTATGACAAGGCTACAATCCATTGGAGTAACAAAAATCTCGAAAACGGACTACCTTCCAGAATGACAAGGCTACCATCCGTTAGAGTAACAAAAATCTCGACAACAAACAACCTTCCATAATGACTAGGCTACCATCCATTAGAGTAACAAAAATTTCGACAACAGACAACCTTCCATAATGACAACGCTACCATCCATTGGAGTAACAAAAATATGAACAACAGACTACCTTCCATAGTGACAACGCTACCATCCATTAGAGTGACATAAATTACAATGAAAGACTACCTTCCATAATGACAAGGCTACCATCCATTGGAATAACAAAAATATCGAAAACTGAAAACCTCCCATAATGACAAGGCTACCATCCATAGGAGTAACAAAAATCTCGACAACAAACTACCTTCTATAACGACAAGGCTACCATCCATTGGAGTAACAAAAATATCGACAACAGACTACCTTCCATAATGACATGGCTACAATCCATTGGAGTAACAAAAATCTTGAAAACAGACTACCTTCCATAATGACAAGGCTACCATCCATTAGAGTAACAAAAATCTCGACAACAGACAACCTTCCATAATGACTAGGCAACCATCCATTGGAGTAACAAAAATCTCGACAATAGACTACCTTCCACAATGACAAGGCTACCATCCATTGGAGTAACAAAAATATGAACACCAGACTACCTTCCATAGTGACAAGGCTACCATTCATTGGAGTGACATAAATCACAATGACATACTACCTTCCATAGTGACAAGGCTAGCATCCATTGAAGTAACAAAAATCTCGACAACAAACTACCTTCCATAATGACAAGGCTACCATCCATGAATTAACAAAAATCTCGACAACAAACTACCTTCCATAATGACAAGGCTACCATCCTTTGGAGTAACCAAAATATCGACAACAGACTAACTTCCATAATGACAAGGCTACCATCCATTGGAATAACAAAAATCTCGACAACAAACTACCTTCCATAATGACAATGCTACCATCCATTGGAGTAACAAAAATATGAACAACGGACTACCTTCCATAGTGACAAGGTAACCATCCATTGGAATAACAAAAATATCGAAAACAGACAACCTTCCATAGTGACAAGGCTACCATCCATTGGAGTAACAAAAATATGAACAACAGACTACGTTCCATAATGACAAGGCCACCATCCATTGGAGTAACAAAATTATCGACAATAGACTACCATCCATAATGATAATGATACAATCCACTGGAGTAACAAAAATCTCGACAACAAGCTACCTTCTATAACGACAAGGCTACCATCCATTGGAGTTACAAAAATCTCGACAACAAACTACCTTCCATAATGACTAGGCTACCATCCATTAGAGTAACAAAGATATCGAGAACGGACTACCTTCCATAATGATAATGCTACCATCCATTGGAGTAACAAAAATCTCGAAAACCGACTACCTTCCATAATGACAAGGCTACCATCCATTTGAGTAACAAAAATATCTACAATAGACTACGTTCAATAATTACAAGGCTACCATCCATTGTAGTACCCAAATTCTCGACAACAGACTACCGTCCATAATGACAAGGCTACCATCCATTGTAGTAACAAAAATCTCGAAAACAGACTACCTTCCAAAATGACGAGGCTTCCATCCATTAGAGAAACAAAAATCTCAACAACAGACAACCTTCTATAATGATAAGGCTACCATCCATTGGAGTAACAAAAATCTCGACAATAGACTACCTTCCATAATGACAAGGCTACCATCCATTAGAGTAACAAAAATATGAACAACAGACTACCTTCCATAGTGACAAGGCTACCATCCATTGGAGTGACAGAAATCACAACGACAGACTACCTTCCATAGTGACAAGGCTACCATCCATTAGAGTAACAAAAATATTGACAACAGACTACCTTCCATAATGACAAGGCTACCATCCATTGGAATAACAAAAATCTCGACAACAGACTACCTTCCATAATGACAAGGCTACCATCCATTGGAGTAACAAAAACATCGACAACAGACTACATTCCATAATGACAATGCTACCATCCATTGGAGTAACAAAAATCTCGACAACAAACTACCTTCTATAACGACAAGGCTACCATCCATTGGAGTAACAAAAATCTCGACAACAAACTACCTTCTATAATGACTAGGTTACCATCCATTGGAGTAACAAAGATATCGAGAACGGACTACCTTCCATAATGATAATGCTACCATCCATTGGAGTAACAAAAATCTCGACAACCGACTACCTTCCATAAAGACAAGGCTACCATCCATTTGAGTAATAAAAATATCTACAATAGACTATGTTCCATAATTACAAGGCTACCATCCATTGTAGTAACAGAAAAATTGACAACAGACTACCTTCCATAATAACAAGGCTACCATCCATTGGAGTAACAAAAATCTCGAAAACAGACTACCTACAAAAATGACAAGGCTACCATCCATTAGAGTAACAAAAATCTCAACAACAGACAACCTTCCATAATGACAAGGCTACCATCCATTGGAGTAACAAAAATCTCGACAATAGACAACCTTCCATAATGATAAGGCTACAATCCATTGGAGTAACAAAAATATGAACAACAGATTACCTTCCATAGTGACAAGGCTACCATCCAATGGAATGACAAAAATCTCAACAACATTCTACCTTCCGTAATGAGAAGTATACCATCCATTGTAGTAACCAAAATCTCGGCAACAGACTACCTTCAATAATGACAAGGCTACCATCCATTGGAGTAACAAAAATCTCGACAACAGACTACCTTCCATAATGATTTGGATACTATTTATTGGAATAACTAAAATCTCGAGAACAGACTACCTTCTATAATGACAAGGCTACCATCCATTGTAGTAACAAAAATCTTGACAATAGACTACCTTCCCTAATTACAAGGCTACCATCCATTGGAGTAACAAAAATCTCGAAAACAGATTACCTTCCATAATAACAAGGCTACCATCCATTAGAGTAACAAAAATCTCGAAAACAGACAACCTTCCATAAGACAAGGCTACCATCCATTGGAGTAACAAAAATCTCGACAACAGATTACCTTCCATAATGACAAGGATACCATCCATTGGAGTAACAAAAATATTGACAACAGACTACCTTCCATAATGACAAGGCTACCATCCATTGGAATAACAAAAATCTCGACAACAGACTACCTTCCATAATGACAAGGCTACCATCCATTGGAGTAACAAAAACATCGACAACAGACTACATTCCATAATGACAAGGCTACCATCCATTGGAGTAACAAAATTATCGATAATAGACTACCATCCATAATGATAATGACACAATCCATTGGAGTAACAAAAATCTCGACAACAAACTACCTTCTATAACGACAAGGCTACCATCCATTGGAGTAACAAAAATCTCGACAACAAACTACCTTCTATAATGACTAGGCTACCATCCATTGGAGTAACAAAAATATCGAGAACGGACTACCTTCCATAATGATAATGCTACCATCCATTGGAGTAACAAAAATCTCGACAACCGACTACCTTCCATAATAACAAGGCTACCATCCATTTGAGTAACAAAAATATCTACAATAGACTATGTTCCATAATTACAAGGCTACCATCCATTGTAGTAAAAAAAATCTTGACAATAGACTACCTTCCATAATGACAAGGCTATCATCCACTGTAGTAACAAAAATCTCGACAACAGACTACCTTCCATAATAACAAGGCTACCATCCATTGGAGTAACAAAAATCTCGAAAACAGACTACCTTCCAAAATGACAAGGCTACCATCCATTAGAGTAACAAAAATCTCAACAACAAACAACCTTCCATAATGACAAGGCTACCATCCATTGGAGTAACAAAAATCTCGACAATAGACAACCTTCCATAATGACAAGGCTACAATCCATTTGAGTAACAAAAATATGAACAACAGATTACCTTCCATAGTGACAAGGCTACCATCCATTGGAGTCACAGAAATCACAACGGCTGACTACCTTCCATAATGACAAGGCTACCATCCATTGGAATAACAAAAATCTCAACAACATACTACCTTCTATAATGACAAGGCTACCATCCAATGGAATGACAAAAATCTCAACAACATTCTACCTTCCATAATGAGAAGTCTACCATCCATTGGAGTAACAAAATACTCGACAATAGACTACCTTCCATAATGACAAGGATGCCATTTATTGGAATAACAAAAATCTCGAGAACAGACTACCTTCCATAATGACAAGGCTACCATCCATTGAAGTAACAAAAATATCGACAACATTCTACCTTCCATAGTGACAAGGCAACCATCCATTGGAGTGATAGAAATCACAATGACAGACTACCTTCCATAATGAGAAGGCTACCATCCATTGGAGTGACAAAAATCACAAGGACAGACTACCTTCCATAATGAAAAGGATAACATCCATTGGAGTAACAAAAATCTCGACAACAAACTACCATCCATAATGACAAGGCTACCATCCATTGAAGTAAAAAAAATCCCGACGACAGACTACCTTCCATAATGACAAGGCTACCATCCTTTGGAGTAACCAAAATATCGACAACAGACTAACTTCCATAATGACAAGGCTACCATCCATTGGAGTAACAAAAATCTCGACAATAGACTACCTTCAACAATGACTATGCTACAATCCATTGGAGTAACAAAAATCTCGAAAACAGACTACCTTCCAGAATGACAAGGCTACCATCCATTAGAGTAACAAAAATCTCGACAACAGACAACCTTCCATAATGACTAGGCTACCATCCATTAGAGTAACAAATATTTCAACAACAGACAACCTTTCATAATGACAACGCTACCATCCATTGGAGTAACAAAAATATGAACAACAGACTACCTTCCATAGTGACAACGCTACCATCCATTAGAGTGACATAAATCACAACGAAAGACTACCTTCCATAATGACAAGGCTACCATCCATTGGAATAACAAAAATCTTGAAAATAAACTACCTTCCATAATGACAAGGCTACCATCCATTGGAGTAACAAAAATCTCGACAACAGACAACCTTCCATAATGACTAGGCTACCATCCATTGGAGTAACAAAAATCTTGATAATAGACTACCTTCCGTAATGACAAGGCTACCATCCATTGGAGTAACAAAAATATGAACACTAGACTACCTTCCATAGTGACAAGGCTACTATTCATTGGAGTGACATAAATCACAACGATAGACTACCTTCCATAGTGACAAGGCTAGCATCCATTGGAGTAACAAAAATCTCGACAACAAACTACCTTCCATAATGACAAGGCTACCATCCATTGAATTAACAAAAATCTCGACAACATACTACCTTCCATAATGACAAGGCTACCATCCATTGGAATAACAAAAATCTGGACAACAAACTACCTTCCATAATGACAATGCTACCATCCATTGGAGTAACAAAAATATGAACAATAGACTACCTTCCATAGTGACAAGGCTACCATCCATTGGAATAACAAAAATATCGACAACAAACAACCTTCCATAATGACAAGGCTACGATACATTGAAGTAACAAAAATCTCGACAACAGACTACCTTCCATAATGACAAGGCTACCATCCATTGGATTAACAATAATATCAACAACAAACTACCTTCCATAATGACAAGGCTACCATCCATTAGAATAACAAAAATCTCGAAAACAAACTACCTTCCATAATAACAAGGCTACCATCCATTGGAGTAACAAAAACATCGAAAACAGACTACGTTCCATAATGACAAGGCTACAATCCATTGGAATAACCAAAATCTCGACAACAGACTACCTTCCATAATGACAAGGCTACTATCCATTGGAGTAACAAAAATCTCGATAACAAACTACCTTCCATAATGACAAGGCTACCATCCATTGGAATAACAAAAATCTCGACAACAAACTACCTTCCATAATGACAAGGCTACCATCCATTGGAGTAACAAAAACATCGAAAACAGACTACATTCCATAATGACAAGGCTATAATCCATTGGAATAACCAAAATCTCGACAATAGAGTACATTCCATAATGACAAGGCTACCATCCATTGGAGTAACAAAAACATCGAAAATAGACTACGTTCCATGATGACAAGGCTACAATCCATTGGAATAACCAAAATCTCGACAACAGACTACCTTCCAAAATGACAAGGCTACCATCCATTGGAATAACAAAAATCTCGACAGCAAACTACCTTCCATAATGACAAGGCTACCATCCATTGGAGTAACAAAAATATGAACAACATACAACCTTCCATCATGACAACGCTACCATCCATTGGAGTAATAAAAATATGAACAATAGACTACCTTCCATAGTGACAAGGCTAGCATCCATTGGAGTAACAAAAATCTAGACAACAAACTACCTTCCATAATGACAAGGCTACCATCCATTGAATTAACAAACATCTCGACAACAGGCTACCTTCCATAATGACAAGGCTACCATCCTTTGGAGTAACAAAAATATCGACAACAGACTAACTTCCATAATGACAAGGCTACCATCCATTGGAAAAACAAAAATCTCGACAACAAACTACCTTCCTTAATGACAATGCTACCATCCATTGGAGTAACAAAAATATGAACAAGAGACTACCTTCCATAGTGACAAGGCTACCATCCATTGGAATAACAAAAATATCGACAACAGACAACCTTCCATAATAACAAGGCTACCATACATTGAAGTAACAAAAATCTCGACAACAGACTACCTTCCATAATGACAAGGCTACCATCCATTGGAGTAACAATAATATCAACAACAGACTACCTTCCATAATGACAAGGCTACCATCCTTTGGAGTAACAATAATATCGACAACAGACTAACTTCCATAATGACAAGGCTACCATCCACTGGAATAACAAAAATCTCGACAACAAACTACCTTCCATAATCACAAGGCTACCATCCACTGGAGTAACAAAAATATGAACAACAAACAACCTTCCATAATGACAACGCTACAATCCATTGGAGTAACAAAAATATGAACAACAGACTACCTTCCATAGTGACAAGTCTAGCATCCATTGGAATAACAAAAATCTCGACAACAAACTACATTCCATAATGACAAGGCTACCATCCATTGGAGTAACAAAAACATCGAAAACAGACTACGTTCCATAATGACAAGGCTACAATCCATTGGAATAACCAAAATCTCGACAACAGACTACCTTCCATAATGACAAGGCTACCATCCATTGGAATAACAAAAATCTCGACAACAAACTACCTTCCATAGTGACAAGGCTACCATCCATTGGAGTAACAAAAATATGAACAACAGACAACCTTCCATAATGACAACGCTACCATCCATTGGCGTAACAAAAATATGAACAACAAACTACCTTCCATAGTTATAAGGCTAGCATCCATTGGAGTAACAAAAATCTCGACAATAAACTACCTTCCATAATGACAATGCTACCATCCATTGGAGTAACAAAAATATGAACAACATACTACCTTCCATAGTGACAAGGCTACCATCAATTGGAATAACAAAAATATCGACAACAGACAACCTTCCATAATTACAAGGCTACCATACATTGAAGTAACAAAAATCTCGACAACAGACTACCTTCCATAATGACA
Organism: Vicia faba; assembly: GCA_948472305.1. Taxonomy (NCBI): domain Eukaryota; kingdom Viridiplantae; phylum Streptophyta; class Magnoliopsida; order Fabales; family Fabaceae; genus Vicia; species Vicia faba. Next base: position 759,109,136 of record OX451738.1, read on the forward strand.
AGGCTACCATCCATTGGATTAACAATAATATAAACAACAGACTACCTTCCATAATGACAAGGCTACTATCCTTTGGAGTAACAAAAATATCGACAACAGACTAACTTCCATAATGACAAGGCTACCATCCATTGGAATAACAAAAATCTCGACAACAAACTACCTTCAATAATGACAAGGCTACCATCCATTGGAGTAACAAAAATATGAACAACAGACAACCTTCCATAATGCCAACGCTACCATCCATTAGAGTAACAAAAATATGAACAACAGACTACCTTCCATAGTGACAAGGCTAGCATCCATTGGAATAACAAAAATATCGACAACAAACTACCTTCCATAATGACAAGGCTACCATCCATTGGAGTAACAAAAACATCAAAAACAGACTACGTTCCATAATGACAAGGCTACAATCCATTGGAATAACCAAAATCTCGACAACAGACTACATTTCATAATGACAAGGATACCATCCATTGGAGTAACAAAAACATCGAAAATAGACTATGTTCCATGATGACAAGGCTACAATCCATTGGAATAACCAAAATCTCGACAACAGACTACCTTGCATAATGACAAGGCTACCATCCATTGGAATAACAAAAATCTTGACAACAAACTACCTTCCATAATGACAAGGCTACCATCCATTGGAGTAACAAAAATATGAACAACATACAACCTTCCATAATGACAACGCTACCATCCATTGGAGTAACAAAAATATGAACAACAGACTACCTTCCATAGTGACAAGGCTAGCATCCATTTGAGTAACAAAAATCTCGACAACAAACTACCTCCCATAATGACAAGGCTACCATCCATTGAATAACAAACATCTCGACAACAGACTACCTTCCATAATGACAAGGCTACCATCCTTTGGAGTAACAAAAGTATCGACAACAGACTAACTTCCATAATGACAAGGCTACCATCCATTGGAAAAACAAAAATCTCGACAACAAACTACCTTCCATAATGACAATGCTACCATCCATTGGAGTAACAAAAATATGAACAACAGACTACCTTCCATAGTGACAAGGCTACCATCCATTGGAATAACAAAAATATCGACAACAGACTACCTTCCATAATGACAAGGCTACCATCCATTGGAATAACAAAAATCTCGACAACAAACTACCTTCCATAATGACAAGGCTACCATCCATTGGAGTAACAAAAACATCGAAAACAGACTACATTCCATAATGACAAGGCTATAATCCATTGGAATAACCGAAATCTCGAGAACAGAGTACATTCCATAATGACAAGGCTACCATCCATTGGAGTAACAAAAACATCGAAAATAGACTACGTTCCATGATGACAAGGCTACAATCCATTGGAATAACTAAAATCTCGACAACAGACTACCTTCCATAATGACAAGGCTACCATCCATTGGAATAACAAAAATCTCGACAACAAACTACCTTCCATAATGACAAGGCTACCATCCATTGGAGTAACAAAAATATGAACAACATACAACCTTCCATAATGACAACGCTACCATCCATTGGAGTAACAAAAATATGAACAATAGACTACCTTCCATAGTGACAAGGCTAGAATCCATTGGAGTAACAAAAATATAGACAACAAACTACCTTCCATAATGACAAGGCTACCATCCATTGAATTAACAAACATCTCGACAACAGGCTACCTTCCATAATGACAAGGCTACCATCCTTTGGAGTAACAAAAATATCGACAACAGACTAACTTCCATAATGACAAGGCTACCATCCATTGGAAAAACAAAAATCTCGACAACAAACTACCTTCCATAATGACAATGCCACCATCCATTGGAGTAACAAAAATATGAACAACAGACTACCTTCCATAGTGACAAGGCTACCATCCATTGGAATAACAAAAATATCGACAACAGACTACCTTCCATAATGACAAGGCTACCATCCATTGGGATAACAAAAATCTCGACAACAAACTACCTTCCATAATGACAAGGCTACCATCCATTGGAGTAACAAAAACATTCAAAACAGACTACATTCCATAATGACAAGGCTATAATCCATTAGAATAACCAAAATCTCGAGAACAGAGTACATTCCATAATGACAAGGCTACCATCCATTGGAGTAACAAAAACATCGAAAATAGACTACGTTCCATGATGACAAGGCTACAATCCATTGGAATAACTAAAATCTCGACAACAGACTACCTTCCATAATGACAAGGCTACCATCCATTGGAATAACAAAAATCTCGACAACAAACTACCTTCCATAATGACAAGGCTACCATCCATTGGAGTAACAAAAATATGAACAACATACAACCTTCCATAATGACAACGCTACCATCCATTGGAGTAACAAAAATATGAACAATAGACTACCTTCCATAGTGACAAGGCTAGAATCCATTGGAGTAACAAAAATCTAGACAACAAACTACCTTCCATAATGACAAGGCTACCATCCATTGAATTAACAAACATCTCGACAACAGGCTACCTTCCATAATGACAAGGCTACCATCCTTTGGAGTAACAAAAATATCGACAACAGACTAACTTCCATAATGACAAGGCTACCATCCATTGGAAAAACAAAAATCTCGACAACAAACTACCTTCCATAATGACAATGCCACCATCCATTGGAGTAACAAAAATATGAACAACAGACTACCTTCCATAGTGACAAGGCTACCATCCATTGGAATAACAACAATATCGACAACAGACTACCTTCCATAATAACAAGGCTACCATACATTGAAGTAACAAAAATCTCGACAACAGACTACCTTCCATAATGACAAGGCTACCATCCATTGGAGTAACAAAAACATTCAAAACAGACTACCTTCCATAATGACAAGGCTATAATCCATTAGAATAACCAAAACTCGAGAACAGAGTACATTCCATAATGACAAGGCTACCATCCATTGGAGTAACAAAAACATCGAAAATAGACTACGTTCCATGATGACAAGGCTACAATCCATTGGAATAACTAAAATCTCGACAACAGACTACCTTCCATAATGACAAGGCTACCATCCATTGGAATAACAAAAATCTCGACAACAAACTACCTTCCATAATGACAAGGCTACCATCCATTGGAGTAACAAAAATATGAACAACATACAACCTTCCATAATGACAACGCTACCATCCATTCGAGTAACAAAAATATGAACAATAGACTACCTTCCATAGTGACAAGGCTAGCATCCATTGGAGTAACAAAAATCTAGACAACAAACTACCTTCCATAATGACAAGGCTATCATCCATTGAATTAACAAACATCTCGACAACAGGCTACCTTCCATAATGACAAGGCTACCATCCTTTGGAGTAACAAAAATATCAACAACAGACTAACTTCCATAATGACAAGGCTACCATTCATTGGAAAAACAAAAATCTCGACAACAAACTACCTTCTATAATGACAATGCTACCATCCATTGGAGTAACAAAAATATGAACAACAGACTACCTTCCATAGTGACAAGGCTACCATCCATTGGAATAACAAAAATATCGACAACGGACTACATTCCATAATGACAAGGCTACCATCCATTGGAGTAACAATAATATCAACAACAGACTACCTTCCATAACGACAAGGCTACCATCCTTTGGAGTAACAAAAATATCGACAACAAACTAACTTCCATAATGACAAGGCTACCATCCACTGGAATAACAAAAATCTCGACAACAAACTACCTTCCATAATGACAAGGCTACCATCCACTGGAGTAACAAAAATATGAACAACAAACAACCTTCCATAATGACAACGCTACCATCCATTGGAGTAACAAAAATATGATCAATAGACTACCTTCCAGAGTGACAAGTCTAGCATCCATTGGAATAACAAAAATCTCGACAACAAACTACATTCCATAATGACAAGGCTACCATCCATTGGAGTAACAAAAACATCGAAAACAGACTACGTTCCATAATGACAAGGCTACAATCCATTGGAATAACCAAAATCTTGACAACAGACCTTCCATAATGACAAGGCTACCATCCATTGGAGTAACAAAAACATCGAAAACAGACTACGTTCCATAATGACAAGGCTACAATCCACTGGAATAAACAAAATCCCGACAACAGACTACCTTCCATAATGACAAGGCTACCATCCATTGGAATAACAAAAATCTCGACAACAAACTACCTTCCATAATGACAAGGCTACCATCCATTGGAGTAACAAAAAAATGAACAACAGACAACCTTCCATAATGACAACGCTACCATCCATTGGAGTAACAAAATTATGAACAACAGACTACCTTCCATAGTTATAAGGCTAGCATCCATTGGAGTAACAAAAATCTCGACAATAAACTACCTTCCATAATGACAATGCTACCATCCATTGGAGTAACAAAAATATGAACAACATTATACCTTCCTTAGTGACAAGGCTACCATCAATTGGAATAACAAAAATATCGACAACAGACAACCTTCCATAATTACAAGGCTACCATACATTGAAGTAACAAAAATTTCGACAACAAACTACCTTCCATAATGACAAGGCTACCATCCATTGGATTAACAATAATATAAACAACAGACTACCTTCCATAATGACAAGGCTACCATCCTTTGGAGTAACAAAAATATCGACAACAGACTAACTTCCATAATGACAAGGCTACCATCCATTGGAATAACAAAAATCTCGACAACAAACTACCTTTAATAATGACAAGGCTACCATCCAATGGAGTAACAAAAATATGAACAACAGACAACTTTCCATAATGACAACGCTACCATCCATTAGAGTATCAAAAATATGAACAACAGACTACCTTCCATAGTGACAAGGCTACCATCCATTGGAATAACAAATATATCGACAACAGACTACCTTCCATAATGACAAGGCTACCATCCATTGGAATAACAAAAATCTCGACAACAAACTACCTTCCATAATGACAAGGCTACCATCCATTGGAGTAACAAAAACATCGAAAACAGACTACATTCCATAATGACAAGGCTATAATCCATTGGAATAACCGAAATCTCGAGAACAGAGTACATTCCATAATGACAAGGCTACCATCCATTGGAGTAACAAAAACATCGAAAATAGACTACGTTCCATGATGACAAGGATACAATCCATTGGAATAACTAAAATCTCGACAACAGACTACCTTCCATAATGACAAGGCTACCATCCATTGGAATAACAAAAATCTCGACAACAAACTACCTTCCATAATGACAAGGCTACCATCCTTTGGAGTAACAAAAATATGAACAACATACAACCTTCCATAATGACAACGCTACCATCCATTGGAGTAACAAAAATATGAACAACAGACTACCTTCCATAGTGACAAGGCTAGCATCCATTGGAGTAACAAAAATCAAGACAAAATACTACCTTCCATAATGACAAGGCTACCATCCATTGAATTAACAAACATCTCGACAACAGGCTACCTTCCATAATGACAAGGCTACCATCCTTTGGAGTAACAAAAATATCGACAACAGACTAACTTCCATAATGACAAGGCTACCATCCATTGGAAAAACAAAAATCTCGACAACAAACTACCTTCAATAATGACAATGCTACCATCCATTGGAGTAACAAAAATATGAACAAGAGACTACCTTCCATAGTGACAAGGCAACCATCCATTGGAATAACAAAAATATCGACAACAGACTACCTTCCATAATGACAAGGCTACCATCCATTGGAATAACAAAAATCTCGACAACAAACTACCTTCCATAATGACAAGGCTACCATCTATTGGAGTAACAAAACCATCGAAAACAGACTACATTCCATAATGACAAGGCTATAATCCATTAGAATAACCAAAATCTCGAGAACAGAGTACATTCCATAATGACAAGGCTACCATCCATTGGAGTAACAAAAACATCGAAAATAGACTACGTTCCTTGATGACAAGGCTACAATCCATTGGAATAACTAAAATCTCGACAACAGACTACCTTCCATAATGACAAGGCTACCATCCATTGGAATAACAAAAATCTCGACAACAAACTACCTTCCATAATGACAAGGCTACCATCCATTGGAGTAACAAAAATATGAACAACATACAACCTTCCATAATGACAACGCTACCATCCATTCGAGTAACAAAAATATGAACAATAGACTACCTTCCATAGTGACAAGGCTAGCATCCATTGGAGTAACAAAAATCTATACAACAAACTACCTTCCATAATGACAAGGCTATCATCCATTGAATTAACAAACATCTCGACAACAGGCTACCTTCCATAATGACAAGGCTACCATCCTTTGGAGTAACAAAAATATCAACAACAGACTAACTTCCATAATGACAAGGCAACCATCCATTGGAAAAACAAAAATCTCGACAACAAACTACCTTCCATAATGACAATGCTACCATCCATTGGAGTAACAAAAATATGAACAACAGACTACCTTCCATAGTGACAAGGCTACCATCCATTGGAATAACAAAAATATCGACAACAGACAACCTTCCATAATAACAAGGCTACCATACATTGAAGTAATAAAAATCTCGACAACAGACTACATTCCATAATGACAAGGCTACCATCCATTGGAGTAACAATAATATCAACAACAGACTACCTTCCATAATGACAAGGCTACCATCCTTTGGAGTAACAAAAATATCGACAACAGACTAACTTCCATAATGACAAGGCTACCATCCACTGGAATAACAAAAATCTCGACAACAAACTACCTTCCATAATGACAAGGCTACCATCCACTGGAGTAACAAAAATATGAACAACAAACAACCTTCCATAATGACAACGCTACCATCCATTGGAGTAACAAAAATATGACCAATAGACTACCTTCCATAGTGACAAGTCTAGCATCCATTGGAATAACAAAAATCTCGACAACAAACTACATTCCATAATGACAAGGCTACCATCCATTGGAGTAACAAAAACATCGAAAACAGACTACGTTCCATAATGACAAGGCTACAATCCATTGGAATAACCAAAATCTTGACAACAGACCTTCCATACTGACAAGGCTACCATCCATTGGAGTAACAAAAACATCGAAAACAGACTACGTTCCATAATGACAAGGCTACAATCCATTGGAATAAACAAAATCCCGACAACAGACTACCTTCCATAATGACAAGGCTACCATCCATTGGAATAACAAAAATCTCGACAACAAACTTCCTTCCATAATGACAAGGCTACCATCCATTGGAGTAACAAAAATATGAACAGCAGACAACCTTCCATAATGACAACGCTACCATCCATTGGAGTAACAAAATTATGAACAACAGACTACCTTCCATAGTTATAAGGCTAGCATCCATTGGAGTAACAAAAATCTCGACAATAAACTACCTTCCATAATGACAATGCTACCATCCATTGGAGTAACAAAAATATGAACAACATTATACCTTCCTTAGTGACAAGGCTACCATCAATTGGAATAACAAAAATATCGACAACAGACAACCTTCCATAATTACAAGGCTACCATACATTGAAGTAACAAAAATTTCGACAACAAACTACCTTCCATAATGACAAGGCTACCATCCATTGGATTAACAATAATATAAACAACAGACTACCTTCCATAATGACAAGGCTACCATCCTTTGGAGTAACAAAAATATCGACAACAGACTAACTTCCATAATGACAAGGCTACCATCCATTGGAATAACAAAAATCTCGACAACAAACTACCTTCAATAATGACAAGGCTACCATCCAATGGAGTAACAAAAATATGAACAACAGACAACCTTCCATAATGACAACGCTACCATCCATTAGAGTAACAAAAATATGAACAACAGACTACCTTCCATAGTGACAAGGCTAGCATCCATTGGAATAACAAAAATCTCGACAACAAACTACCTTCCATAATTACAAGGCTACCATCCATTGGAGTAACAAAAACATCGAAAACAGACTACGTTCCATAATGACAAGGCTACAATCCATTGGAATAACCAAAATCTCGACAACAGACTACATTCCGTAATGACAAGGCTACCATCCATTGGAGTAACGAAAATATCGACAACAGATTACCTTCCATAATGACAAGGCTACCATCCATTGGAATAACAAAAATCTCGAAAACATACTACCTTCCATAATAACATGGCTAGAATCCATTGGAGTAACAAAAATGTCGACAACAAACTACATTCCATAATGACAAGGCTACCATAAATTGGAGTAACAAAAATCTTGATAACAGACTACCTTCCATAATGACAAGGTGACCATCCATTGGAGTAACAAAAATATCGACAACAGACTATCTTTCATAATGACAAGGCTACCATCCATTGGAGTAACAAAAACATCGAAAACAGACTACGTTCCATAATGACAAGGCTACAATCCATTGGAATAACCAAAATCTTGACAACAGACCTTCCATAATGACAAGGCTACCATCCATTGGAGTAACAAAAACATCGAAAACAGACTACGTTCCATAATGACAAGGCTACAATCCATTGGAATAAACAAAATCCCGAAAACAGACTACCTTCCATAATGACAAGGCTACCATCCATTGGAATAACAAAAATCTCGACAACAAACTACCTTCCATAATGACAAGGCTACCATCCATTGGAGTAACAAAAATATGAACAGCAGACAACCTTCCATAATGACAACGCTACCATCCATTGGAGTAACAAAATTATGAACAACAGACTACCTTCCATAGTTATAAGGCTAGCATCCATTGGAGTAACAAAAATCTCGACAATAAACTACCTTCCATAATGACAATGCTACCATCCATTGGAGTAACAAAAATATGAACAACATTATACCTTCCTTAGTGACAAGGCTACCATCAATTGGAATAACAAAAATATCGACAACAGACAACCTTCCATAATTACAAGGCTACCATACATTGAAGTAACAAAAATTTCGACAACAAACTACCTTCCATAATGACAAGGCTACCATCCATTGGATTAACAATAATATAAACAACAGACTACCTTCCATAATGACAAGGCTACCATCCATTGGAGTAACAAAAATATGACCAATAGACTACCTTCCATAGTGACAAGTCTAGCATCCATTGGAATAACAAAAATCTCGACAACAAACTACATTCCATAATGACAAGGCTACCATCCATTGGAGTAACAAAAACATCGAAAACAGACTACGTTCCATAATGACAAGGCTACAATCCATTGGAATAACCAAAATCTTGACAACAGACCTTCCATACTGACAAGGCTACCATCCATTGGAGTAACAAAAACATCGAAAACAGACTACGTTCCATAATGACAAGGCTACAATCCATTGGAATAAACAAAATCCCGACAACAGACTACCTTCCATAATGACAAGGCTACCATCCATTGGAATAACAAAAATCTCGACAACAAACTACCTTCCATAATGACAAGGCTACCATCCATTGGAGTAACAAAAATATGAACAGCAGACAACCTTCCATAATGACAACGCTACCATCCATTGGAGTAACAAAATTATGAACAACAGACTACCTTCCATAGTTATAAGGCTAGCATCCATTGGAGTAACAAAAATCTCGACAATAAACTACCTTCCATAATGACAATGCTACCATCCATTGGAGTAACAAAAATATGAACAACATTATACCTTCCTTAGTGACAAGGCTACCATCAATTGGAATAACAAAAATATCGACAACAGACAACCTTCCATAATTACAAGGCTACCATACATTGAAGTAACAAAAATTTCGACAACAAACTACCTTCCATAATGACAAGGCTACCATCCATTGGATTAACAATAATATAAACAACAGACTACCTTCCATAATGACAAGGCTACCATCCTTTGGAGTAACAAAAATATCGACAACAGACTAACTTCCATAATGACAAGGCTACCATCCATTGGAATAACAAAAATCTCGACAATAAACTACCTTCAATAATGACAAGGCTACCATCCATTGGAGTAACAAAAATATGAACAACAGACAACCTTCCATAACGACAACGCTACCATCCATTAGAGTAACAAAAATATGAACAACAGACTACCTTCCATAGTGACAAGGCTAGCATCCATTGGAATAACAAAAATCTCGACGACAAACTACCTTCCATAATTACAAGGCTACCATCCATTGGAGTAACAAAAACATCCAAAACAGACTATGTTCCATATTGACAAGGCTACAATCCATTGGAATAACCAAAATCTCGACAACAGACTACATTCCGTAATGACAAGGCTACCATCCATTGGAGTAACGAAAATATCGACAACAGATTACCTTCCATAATGACAAGGCTACCATCCATTGGAATAACAAAAATCTCGAAAACATACTACCTTCCATAATAACATGGCTAGAATCCATTGGAGTAACAAAAATCTCGACAACAAACTACATTCCATAATGACAAGGCTACCATAAATTGGAGTAACCAAAATCTCGATAACAGACTACCTTCCATAATGACAAGGTGACCATCCATTGGAGTAACAAAAATATCGACAACAAACTATCTTTCATAATGACAAGGCTACCATCCATTGGAGTAACAAAAATATCGAAAATAGACTACCTTCCATAATGATAAGGCTACCATCCATTAGAATAACAAAAATCTCGAAAACAGACTACCTTCCATAATAACAAGGCTACCATCCATTGGAGTAACAAAAAAATTGACAACAGACTATGTTCCATAATGAAAAGGCTACCATCAATTGGAGTAACAACAATATCGACAACAAACTATCTTCCATAATGACAAGGCTACCATGCATTGGTGTAGCAAAAATCTCGAAAACAAACTACCTTCCATAATGACAAGGCTACAGTCCATTAGAGTAACAACAATCTCGACAACAGACAACCTTCCGTAATGACAAGGCTACCATCCATTGGAGTAACAAAAATATCGACAACAGACTACCTTCCATAATGACAAGGCTACCATCCATTGGAATAACAAAAATCTCGAAAACATACTACCTTCCATAATAACAAGGTTAGAATCCATTGGAGTAACAAAAATCTCGACAACAAACTACCTTCCATAATGACAAGGCTACCATACATTGGAGTAACAAAAATCTCGACAACAAACTACCTTTCATAATGACAAGGCGACCATCCATTGCAGTAAAAAAAATATAGACAACAGACTACCTTCCATAATGACAAGGCTACCATCCCTTAAGTAACAAAAATATCGACAACAGACTACCTTCCATAATTACAAGGCTACCATCCATTGGAATAACAAAAATCTCCAAAACAGACTACCATCCATAATAACAAGGCTACCATCCATTGGAATAACAAAAACCTCAAAAACATACTACCTTCCATAATAACAAGGCTAGAATCCATTAGAGTAACAAAAATATCGACAACAGACTACCTTCCATAATGACAAGGCTACTATCCATTGGAATAACAAAAATCTCTAAAACATACTACCTTCCATAATAACAAGGCTAGAATCCATTGGAGTAACAAAAATCTCGACAACAAACTACCTTCCATAATGACAAGGCTACCATACATTGGAGTAACAAAAATCTCGACAACAGACTACCTTCCATAATGACAAGGCGACCATCCATTGGAGTAAAAAAAATATCGACCATAGACTAGCTTTCATAATGACAAGGCTACCATCCATTGGAGTAACAAAAATATCGACAACAGACTACCTTCCATAATGACAAGGCTACCATCCATTGGAATAACAAAAATCTCGAAAACAGACTACCTTCCATAATAACAAGGCTACCATCCATTAAAGTAACAAAAATCTCGACAACAGACAACCTTCCATAATGACAAGGCTACCATCCATTGGAGTAACAAAAACATTGACAACAGACTACGTTCCATAATGAAAAGGATACCATCCATTGGAGTAACAAAAATATCGACAACAGACTACCTTCCATAATGACAAGGCTACCATCCATTGGAGTAACAAAAATCTCGAAAACAGACTACCTTCCAAAATGTCAAGGCTACCGTCCATTAGAGTAACAACAATCTCGACAACAGACAACCTTCCGTAATGACAAGGCTGCCATCCATTGGAGTAACAAAAATATTTCCAACAGACTACCTTCCATAATGACAAGGCTACCATCCATTGGAATAACAAAAATCTCGAAAACATACTACCTTCCATAATAACAAGGCTAGAATCCATTGGAGTAACAAAAATATCGACAACAAACTACCTTCCATAATGATAAGGCTACCATACATTGGAGTAACAAAAATCTCGACAACAGACTACCTTCCACAATGACAAGGCGACCATAAATTGGAGTAACAAAAATCTCGATAACAGACTACCTTCCATAATGACAAGGTGACCATCCATTGGAGTAACAAAAATATCGACAACAGACTATCTTTCATAATGACAAGGCTACCATCCATTGGAGTAACAAAAACATCGAAAACAGACTACGTTCCATAATGACAAGGCTACAATCCATTGGAATAACCAAAATCTTGACAACAGACCTTCCATAATGACAAGGCTACCATCCATTGGAGTAACAAAAACATCGAAAATAGACTACGTTCCATAATGACAAAGCTACAATCCATTGGAATAAACAAAATCCCGACAACAGACTACCTTCCATAATGACAAGGCTACCATCCATTAGAATAACAAAAATCTCGACAACAAACTACCTTCCATAATGACAAGGCTACCATCCATTGGAGTAACAAAAATATGAACAGCAGACAACCTTCCATAATGACAACGCTACCATCCATTGGAGTAACAAAATTATGAACAACAGACTACCTTCCATAGTTATAAGGCTAGCATCCATTGGAGTAACAAAAATCTCGACAATAAACTACCTTCCATAATGACAATGCTACCATCCATTGGAGTAACAAAAATATGAACAACATTATACCTTCCTTAGTGACAAGGCTACCATCAATTGGAATAACAAAAATATCGACAACAGACAACCTTCCATAATTACAAGGCTACCATACATTGAAGTAACAAAAATTTCGACAACAAACTACCTTCCATAATGACAAGGCTACCATCCATTGGATTAACAATAATATAAACAACAGACTACCTTCCATAATGACAAGGCTACCATCCTTTGGAGTAACAAAAATATCGACAACAGACTAACTTCCATAATGACAAGGCTACCATCCATTGGAATAACAAAAATCTCGACAGCAAACTACCTTCAATAATGACAAGGCTACCATCCATTGGAGTAACAAAAATATGAACAACAGACAACCTTCCATAATGACAACGCTACCATCCATTAGAGTAACAAAAATATGAACAACAGACTACCTTCCATAGTGACAAGGCTAGCATCCATTGGAATAACAAAAATCTCGACAACAAACTACCTTCCATAATTACAAGGCTACCATCCATTGGAGTAACAAAAACAGCGAAAACAGACTACGTTCCATAATGACAAGGCTACAATCCATTGGAATAACCAAAATCTCGACAACAGACTACATTCCGTAATGACAAGGCTACCATCCATTGGAGTAACGAAAATATCGACAACAGATTACCTTCCATAATGACAAGGCTACCATCCATTGGAATAACAAAAATCTCGAAAACATACTACCTTCCATAATAACATGGCTAGAATCCATTGGAGTAACAAAAATCTCGACAACAAACTACATTCCATAATGACAAGGCTACCATAAATTGGAGTAACCAAAATCTCGATAACAGACTACCTTCCATAATGACAAGGTGACCATCCATTGTAGTAACAAAAATATCGACAACAGACTATCTATCATAATGACAAGGCTACCATCCATTGGAGTAACAAAAATATCGAAAATAGACTACCTTCCATAATGATAAGGCTACCATCCATTAGAATAACAAAAATCTCGAAAACAGACTACCTTCCATAATAACAAGGCTACCATCCATTGGAGTAACAAAAAAATTGACAACAGACTATGTTCCATAATGAAAAGGCTACCATCAATTGGTGTAGCAAAAATCTCGAAAACAAACTACCTTCCATAATGACAAGGCTACAGTCCATTAGACTAACAACAATCTCGACAACAGACAACCTTCCGTAATGACAAGGCTTCCATCCATTGGAGTAACAAAAATATCGACAACAGACTACCTTCCATAATGACAAGGCTACCATCCATTGGAATAACAAAAATCTCGAAAACATACTACCTTCCATAATAACAAGGTTAGAATCCATTGGAGTAACAAAAATCTCGACAACAAACTACCTTCCATAATGACAAGGCTACCATACATTGGAGTAACAAAAATCTCGACAACAAACTACCTTTCATAATGACAAGGCGACCATCCATTGCAGTAAAAAAAATATAGACAACAGACTACCTTCCATAATGACAAGGCTACCATCCCTTAAGTAACAAAAATATCGACAACAGACTACCTTCCATAATTACAAGGCTACCATCCATTGGAATAACAAAAATCTCCAAAACAGACTACCATCCATAATAACAAGGCTACCATCCATTGGAATAACAAAAACCTCAAAAACATACTACCTTCCATAATAACAAGGCTAGAATCCATTGGAGTAACAAAAATATCGACAACAGACTACCTTCCATAATGACAAGGCTACTATCCATTGGAATAACAAAAATCTCTAAAACATACTACCTTCCATAATAACAAGGCTAGAATCCATTGGAGTAACAAAAATCTCGACAACAAACTACCTTCCATAATGACAAGGCTACCATACATTGGAGTAACAAAAATCTCGACAACAGACTACCTTCCATAATGACAAGGCGACCATCGATTGGAGTAAAAAAAATATCGACCATAGACTACCTTTCATAATGACAAGGCTACCATCCATTGGAGTAACAAAAATATCGACAACAGACTACCTTCCATAATGACAAGGCTACCATCCATTGGAATAACAAAAATCTCAAAAACAGACTACCTTCCATAATAACAAGGCTACCATTCATTAAAGTAACAAAAATCTCGACAACAGACAACCTTCCATAATGACAAGGCTACCATCCATTGGAGTAACAAAAACATTGACAACAGACTACGTTCCATAATGAAAAGGCTACCATCCATTGGAGTAACAAAAATATCGACAACAGACTACCTTCCATAATGACAAGGCTACCATCCATTGGAGTAACAAAAATCTCGAAAACAGACTACCTTCCAAAATTACAAGGCTACCGTCCATTAGAGTAACAACAATCTCGACAACAGACAACCTTCCGTAATGACAAGGCTGCCATCCATTGGAGTAACAAAAATATTGACAACAGACTACCTTCCATAATGACAAGGCTACCATCCATTGGAATAACAAAAATCTCGAAAACATACTACCTTCCATAATAACAAGGCTAGAATCCATTGGAGTAACAAAAATATCGACAACAAACTACCTTCCATAATGACAAGGCTACCATACATTGGAGTAACAAAAATCTCGACAACAGACTACCTTCCATAATGACAAGGCGACCATCCATTGGAGTAAACAAAATATCGACCATAGACTACCTTCCATAATGACAAGGCTACCATACATTGGAGTAACAAAAATATCGACAACAGACTACCTTCCATAATGACAAGGCTACCATCCATTGGATTAACAAAAATCTCGAAAACAGACTACCTTCCATAATAACAAGGCTACCATCAATTAGAGTAACAAAAATATCTACAACAGACAACCTTCCATAATGACAAGGCTACCATCCATTGGAGTAACAAAAACATTGACAACAGACTACGTTCCATAATGAAAAGGCTACCATCCATTGGAGTGACAAAAATATCTACAATAGACTACCTTCCATAATTACAAGGCTACCATCCATTGGAATAACAAAAATCTCGAAAACAGACTACCATCCATAATAACAAGGCTACCATCCATTGGAATAACAAAAACCTCAAAAACATACTACCTTCCATAATAACAAGGCTAGAATCCATTGGAGTAACAAAAATGTCGACAACAGACTACCTTCCATAATGACAAGGCTACCATCCATTGGAATAACAAAAATCTCGAAAACATACTACCTTCCATAATAACAAGGCTAGAATCCATTGGAGTAACAAAAATCTCGACAACAAACTACCTTTCATAATGACAAGGCTACCATACATTGGAGTAACAAAAATCTCGACAACAGACTACCTTCCATAATGACAAGGCGACCATCCATTGGAGTAAAAAAAATATCGACCATAGACTACCTTCCATAATGACAAGGCTACCATCCATTGGAGTAACAAAAATATCGACAACAGACTACCTTCCATAATGACAAGGCTACCATCCATTGGAATAACAAAAATCTTGAAAATAGACTACCTTCCATAATAACAAGGCTACCATCCATTAATGTAACAGAAATCTCGACAACAGACAACCTTCCATAATGACAAGGCTACCATCCATTGGAGTAACAAAAACATTGACAACAGACTACGTTCCATAATGAAAAGGCTACCATCCATTGGAGTAACAAAAATCTCGACAACCGACTACCTTCCATAATGACAAGGCTACCGTCCATTGGAGTAACAAAAATCTCGACAACAGACAACCTTCCATAATGACAAGGCTACCATCCATTGGAGTAAAAAAAATATCGACAACAGACTACCTTCCATAATGACAAGGCTACCATCCATTGGAATAACAAAAATCTCGAAAACAGACTACCTTCCATAATAACAAGGCTACCGTCCATTAGAGTAACAAAAATCTCGAAAACAGACAACCATCCATAATGACAAGGCTACCATCCATTGGAGTAACAAAAACATTGACAACAGACTATGATCCATAATGACAAGGCTACCATCCATTGGAGTAACAAAAATATCGACAACAGACTACCTTCCATAATGACAAGCCTACCATCCATTGGAGTACCAAAAATCTCGAAAACAGACTACCTTCCATAATGACAAGGCTACCGTCCATTAGAGTAACAAAAATCTCGACAACATACAACATTCCGTAATGACAAGGCTGCCATCCATTGGAGTAACAAAAATATCGACAACAGATTACCTTCCATAATGACAAGGCTACCATCCATTGGAATAAGAAAAATCTCGAAAACAAACTACCTTCCATAATAACATGGCTAGAATCCATTGGAGTAACAAAAATCTCGACAACAAACTACATTCCGTAATGACAAGGCTACCATAAATTGGAGTAACAAAAATCTCGATAACAGACTACCTTTCATAATGACAAGGTGACCATCCATTGGAGTAACAAAAATATCGACAACGGACTACCTTTCATAATGACAAGGCTACCATCCATTGGAGTAACAAAAATATCGAAAATAGACTACCTTCCATAATGATAAGGCTACCATCCATTAGAATAACAAAAATCTCGAAAACAGACTACCTTCCATAATAACAAGGCTACCATCCATTAGAGTAACAAAAATCTCGACAAAAGACAACCTTCCATAATGACAAGGCTACCATCCATTGGAGTAACAAAAACATTGACAACAGACTATGTTCCATAATGAAAAGGCTACCATCAATTGGAGTAACAAAAATATCGACAACAAACTATCTTCCATAATGACAAGGCTACCATGCATTGGTGTAACAAAAATCTCGAAAATAAACTACCTTCCATAATGACAAGGCTACCGTCCATTAGAGTAACAACAATCTCGACAACAGACAACCTTCCGTAATGACAAGGCTACCATCCATTGGAGTAACAAAAATATCGACAACAGACTACCTTCCATAATGACAAGGCTACCATCCATTGGAATAACAAAAAGCTCGAAAACATACTACCTTCCATAATAACAAGGTTAGAATCCATTGGAGTAACAAAAATCTCGACAACAATCTACCTTCCATAATGACAAGGCTACCATACATTGGAGTAACAAAAATATCGACAACAAACTACCTTCCATAATGACAAGGTGACCATCCATTGGAGTAAAAAAAATATCGAAAACAGACTACCTTCCATAATGACAAGGCTACCATCCATTGGAGTAACAAAAATATCGACAACAGACTACCTTCCATAATGACAAGGCTACCATCCATTGGAGTAACAAAAACATTGACAACAGACTACGTTCCATAATGAAAAGGCTACCATCCATTGGAGTAACAAAAATATCGACAACCGACTACCTTCCATAATGACAAGGCTACCATCCATTGGAATAACAAAAATCTCGAAAACAGACTACCTTCCATAATAACAACGCTACCGTCCATTAGAGTAACAAAAATCTCGACAACAGACAACCTTCCATAATGACAAGGCTACCATCCATTGGAGTAACAAAAACATTGACAACAGACTATGTTCCATAATGACAAGGCTACCATCCATTGGAGTAACAAAAATATTGACAACAGACTACCTTCCATAATGACAAGGCTACCATCCATTGGAGTACCAAAAATCTCGAAAACAGACTACCTTCCATAATGACAAGGCTACCGTCCATTAGAGTAACAAAAATCTCGACAACATACAACATTCCGTAATGACAAGGCTGTCATCCATTGGAGTAACAAAAATATCGACAACAGATTACCTTCCATAATGACAAGGCTACCATCCATTGGAATAACAAAAATCTCGAAAACATACTACCTTCCATAATAACATGGCTAGAATCCATTAGAGTAACAAAAATATCGACAACAAACTACATTCCGAAATGACAAGGCTACCATAAATTGGAGTAACAAAAATCTCGATAACAGACTACCTTCCATAATGACAAGGTGACCATCCATTGGAGTAACAAAAATATCGACAACAGACTACCTTTCATAA
Source organism: Vicia faba (assembly GCA_948472305.1). Classification (NCBI taxonomy): domain Eukaryota; kingdom Viridiplantae; phylum Streptophyta; class Magnoliopsida; order Fabales; family Fabaceae; genus Vicia; species Vicia faba. The sequence goes on from OX451738.1 coordinate 759,128,169, forward strand.
TGACAAGGCTACCATCCATTGGAGTAACAAAAATATCGAAAATAGACTACCTTCCATAATGATAAGGCTACCATCCATTAGAATAACAAAAATCTCGAAAATAGACTACCTTCCATAATAACAAGGCTACCATCCATTAGAGTAACAAAAATCTCGACAACAGACAACCTTCCATAATGACAAGGCTACCATCCATTGGAGTAACAAAAACATTGACAACAGACTATGTTCCATAATGAAAAGGCTACCATCAATTGGAGTAACAAAAATATCGACAACAAACTATCTTCCATAATGACAAGGCTATCATGCATTGGTGTAAAAAAAATCTAGAAAATAAACTACCATCCATAATGACAAGGCTATCGTCCATTAGAGTAACAACAATCTCGAAAACACACAACCTTCCGTAATGACAAGGCTACCATCCATTGGAGTAACAAAAATATCGACAACAGACTACCTTCCATAATGACAAGGCTACCATCCATTGGAATAACAAAAATCTCGAAAACATACTACCTTCCATAATAACAAGGTTAGAATCCATTGGAGTAACAAAAATCTCGACAACAATCTACCTTCCATAATGACAAGGCTACCATACATTGGAGTAACAAAAATCTCGACAACAAACTACCTTCCATAATGACAAGGTGACCATCCATTGGAGTAAAAAAAATATCGAAAACAGACTACCTTCCATAATGACAAGGCTACCATCCATTGGAGTAACAAAAACATCGACAACAGACTACCTTCCATAATTACAAGGCTACCATCCATTGGAATAACAAAAATCTCCAAAACAGACTACCATCCATAATAACAAGGCTACCATCCATTGGAATAACAAAAACCTCAAAAACATACTACCTTCCATAATAACAAGGGTAGAATCCATTGGAGTAACAAAAATATCGACAACAGACTACCTTCCATAATGACAAGGCTACCATCCATTGGAATAACAAAAATCTCGAAAACATACTACCTTCCATAATAAAAAGGCTAGAATCCATTGGAGTAACAAAAATCTCGACAACAAACTACCTTCCATAATGACAAGGCTACCATCCATTGGAATAACAAAAATCTCGAAAATAGACTATCTTCCATAATAACAAGGCTACCATCCATTAAAGTAACAAAAATCTCGACAACAGACTACCTTCCATAATGACAAGGCTACCATCCATTGGAGTAACAAAAACATTGACAATAGACTACGTTCCATAATGAAAAGGCTACCATCCATTGGAGTAACAAAAATATCGACAACCGACTACCTTCCATAATGACAAGGCTACCATCCATTGGAATAACAAAAATCTCGAAAACAGACTACCTTCCATAATAACAAGGCTACCGTCCATTAGAGTAACAAAAATCTCGACAACAGACAACCTTTCATAATGACAAGGCTACCATCCATTGGTGTAACAAAAACATTGACAACAGACTATGTTCCATAATGACAAGGCTACCATCCATTGGAGTAACAAAAATATCGACAACAGACTACCTTCCATAATGACAAGGCTACCATCCATTGGAGTACCAAAAATCTCGAAAACAGACTACCTTCCATAATGACAAGGCTACCGTCCATTAGAGTAACAAAAATCTCGACAACATACAACATTCCGTAATGACAAGGCTGCCATCCATTGGAGTAACAAAAATATCGACAACAGATTACCTTCCATAATGACAAGGCTACCATCCATTGGAATAACAAAAATCTCGAAAACATACTACCTTCCATAATAACATGGCTAGAATCCATTAGAGTAACAAAAATATCGACAACAAACTACATTCCGAAATGACAAGGCTACCATAAATTGGAGTAACAAAAATCTCGATAACAGACTACCTTCCATAATGACAAGGTGACCATCCATTGGAGTAACAAAAATATCGACAACAGACTACCTTTCATAATGACAAGGCTACCATCCATTGGAGTAACAAAAATATCGAAAATAGACTACCTTCCATAATGATAAGGCTACCATCCATTAGAATAACAAAAATCTCGAAAATAGACTACCTTCCATAATAACAAGGCTACCATCCATTAGAGTAACAAAAATCTCGACAACAGACAACCTTCCATAATGACAAGGCTACCATCCATTGGAGTAACAAAAACATTGACAACAGACTATGTTCCATAATGAAAAGGCTACCATCAATTGGAGTAACAAAAATATCGACAACAAACTATCTTCCATAATGACAAGGCTATCATGCATTGGTGTAAAAAAAATCTAGAAAATAAACTACCATCCATAATGACAAGGCTATCGTCCATTAGAGTAACAACAATCTCGAAAACACACAACCTTCCGTAATGACAAGGCTACCATCCATTGGAGTAACAAAAATATCGACAACAGACTACCTTCCATAATGACAAGGCTACCATCCATTGGAATAACAAAAATCTCGAAAACATACTACCTTCCATAATAACAAGGTTAGAATCCATTGGAGTAACAAAAATCTCGACAACAATCTACCTTCCATAATGACAAGGCTACCATACATTGGAGTAACAAAAATCTCGACAACAAACTACCTTCCATAATGACAAGGTGACCATCCATTGGAGTAAAAAAAATATCGAAAACAGACTACCTTCCATAATGACAAGGCTACCATCCATTGGAGTAACAAAAACATCGACAACAGACTACCTTCCATAATTACAAGGCTACCATCCATTGGAATAACAAAAATCTCCAAAACAGACTACCATCCATAATAACAAGGCTACCATCCATTGGAATAACAAAAACCTCAAAAACATACTACCTTCCATAATAACAAGGGTAGAATCCATTGGAGTAACAAAAATATCGACAACAGACTACCTTCCATAATGACAAGGCTACCATCCATTGGAATAACAAAAATCTCGAAAACATACTACCTTCCATAATAAAAAGGCTAGAATCCATTGGAGTAACAAAAATCTCGACAACAAACTACCTTCCATAATGACAAGGCTACCATCCATTGGAATAACAAAAATCTCGAAAATAGACTATCTTCCATAATAACAAGGCTACCATCCATTAAAGTAACAAAAATCTCGACAACAGACTACCTTCCATAATGACAAGGCTACCATCCATTGGAGTAACAAAAACATTGACAATAGACTACGTTCCATAATGAAAAGGCTACCATCCATTGGAGTAACAAAAATATCGACAACCGACTACCTTCCATAATGACAAGGCTACCATCCATTGGAATAACAAAAATCTCGAAAACAGACTACCTTCCATAATAACAAGGCTACCGTCCATTAGAGTAACAAAAATCTCGACAACAGACAACCTTTCATAATGACAAGGCTACCATCCATTGGTGTAACAAAAACATTGACAACAGACTATGTTCCATAATGACAAGGCTACCATCCATTGGAGTAACAAAAATATCGACAACAGACTACCTTCCATAATGACAAGGCTACCATCCATTGGAGTACCAAAAATCTCGAAAACAGACTACCTTCCATAATGACAAGGCTACCGTCCATTAGAGTAACAAAAATCTCGACAACATACAACATTCCGTAATGACAAGGCTGCCATCCATTGGAGTAACAAAAATATCGACAACAGATTACCTTCCATAATGACAAGGCTACCAACCATTGGAATAACAAAAATCTCGAAAACATACTACCTTCCATAATAACATGGCTAGAATCCATTGGAGTAACAAAAATATCGACAACAAACTACATTCCGTAATGACAAGGCTACCATAAATTGGAGTAACAAAAATCTCGATAACAGACTACCTTCCATAATGACAAGATGACCATCCATTGGAGTAACAAAAATATCGACAACAGACTACCTTTCATAATGACAAGGCTACCATCCATTGGAGTAACAAAAATATCGAAAATAGACTACCTTCCATAATGATAAGGCTACCATCCATTAGAATAACAAAAATCTCGAAAACAGACTACCTTCCATAATAACAAGGCTACCATCCATTAGAGTAACAAAAATCTCGACAACCGAAAACCTTCCATAATGACAAGGCTACCATCCCTTGGAGTAACAAAAACATTGACAACAGACTATGTTCCATAATGAAAAGGCTACCATCAATTGGAGTAACAAAAATATCGACAACAAACTATCTTCCATAATGACAAGGCTACCATCCATTGGAGTAACAAAAATCTCCAAAACAGACTACCTTCCAAAATGACAAGGCTACCGTCCATTAGAGTAACAACAATCTCGACAACAGACAACCTTCCGTAATGACAAGGCTGCCATCCATTGGAGTAACAAAAATATTGACAACAGACTACCTTCCATAATGACAAGGCTACCATCCATTGGAATAACAAAAATCTCGAAAACATACTACCTTCCATAATAACAAGGCTAGAATACATTGGAGTAACAAAAATATCGACAACAAACTACCTTCCATAATGACATGGCTACCATACATTGGAGTAACAAAAATCTCGACAACAGACTACCTTCCATAATGACAAGGCGACCATCCATTGGAGTAAACAAAATATCGACCATAGACTACCTTCCATAATGACAAGGCTACCATCCATTGGAGTAATAAAAATATCGACAACAAACTACCTTCCATAATGACAAGGCTACCATCCATTGGATTAACAAAAATCTCGAAAACAGACTACCATCCATAATAACAAGGCTACCATCCATTAGAGTAACAAAAATATCTACAACAGACAACCTTCCATAATGACAAGGCTACCATCCATTGGAGTAACAAAAACATTGACAACAGACTACGTTCCATAATGAAAAGGCTACCATCCATTGGAGTGACAAAAATATCTACAACAGACTACCTTCCATAATTACAAGGCTACCATCCATTGGAATAACAAAAATCTCGAAAACAGACTACCATCCATAATAACAAGGCTACTATCCATTGGAATAACAAAAACCTCAAAAACATACTACCTTCCATAATAACAAGGCTAGAATCCATTGGAGTAACAAAAATATCGACAACAGACTACCTTCCATAATGACAAGGCTACCATCCATTGGAATAACAAAAATCTCGAAAACATACTACCTTCCATAATAACAAGGCTAGAATCCATTGGAGTAACAAAAATCTCGACAACAAACTACCTTTCATAATGACAAGGCTACCATACATTGGAGTAACAAAAATCTCGACAACAGACTATCTTCCATAATGAAAAGGCGACCATCCATTGGAGTAAAAAAAATATCGACCATAGACTACCTTCCATAATGACAAGGCTACCATCCATTGGAGTAACAAAAATATCGACAACAGACTACCTTCCATAATGACAAGGCTACCATCCATTGGAATAACAAAAATCTTGAAAATAGACTACCTTCCATAATAACAAGGCTACCATCCATTAATGTAACAGAAATCTCGACAACAGACAACCTTCCATAATGACAAGGCTACCATCCATTGGAGTAACAAAAACATTGACAACAGACTACGTTCCATAATGAAAAGGCTACCATCCATTGGAGTAACAAAAATCTCGACAACCGACTACCTTCCATAATGACAAGGCTACCATCCATTGGAGTAACAAAAATCTCAAAAACAGACTACCTTCAATAATGACAAGGCTACCATCCATTGGAGTAACAAAAATCTCGACAACAGACAACCTTCCATAATGACAAGGCTACCATCCATTGGAGTAAAAAAAATATCGACAACAGACTATCTTCCATAATGACAAGGCTACCATCCATTGGAATAACAAAAATCTCGAAAACAGACTACCTTCCATAATAACAAGGCTACCGTCCATTAGAGTAACAAAAATCTCGAAAACAGACAACCATCCATAATGACAAGGCTACCATCCATTGGAGTAACAAAAACATTGACAACAGACTATGTTCCATAATGACAAGGCTACCATCCATTGGAGTAACAAAAATATCGACAACAGACTACCTTCCATAATGACAAGGCTACCATCCATTGGAGTACCAAAAATCTCGAAAACAGACTACCTTCCATAATGACAAGGCTACCGTCCATTAGAGTAACAAAAATCTCGACAACATACAACATTCCGTAATGACAAGGCTGCCATCCATTGGAGTAACAAAAATATCGACAACAGATTACCTTCCATAATGACAAGGCTACCATCCATTGGAATAACAAAAATCTCGAAAACATACTACCTTCCATAATAACATGGCTAGAATCCATTGGAGTAACAAAAATATCGACAACAAACTACATTCCGTAATGACAAGGCTACCATAAATTGGAGTAACAAAAATCTCGATAACAGACTACCTTCCATAATGACAAGATGACCATCCATTGGAGTAACAAAAATATCGACAACAGACTACCTTTCATAATGACAAGGCTACCATCCATTGGAGTAACAAAAATATCGAAAATAGACTACCTTCCATAATGATAAGGCTACCATCCATTAGAATAACAAAAATCTCGAAAACAGACTACCTTCCATAATAACAAGGCTACCATCCATTAGAGTAACAAAAATCTCGACAACAGACAACCTTCCATAATGACAAGGGTTCCATCCATTGGAGTAACAAAAACATTGACAACAGACTATGTTCCATAATGAAAAGGCTACCATCAATTGGAGTAACAAAAATATCGACAACAAACTATCTTCCATAATGACAAGGCTACCATGCATCGGTGTAACAAAAATCTCGAAAATAAACTACCTTCCATAATGACAAGGCTACCGTCCATTAGAGTAACAACAATCTCGACAACAGACAACCTTCCGAAATGACAAGGCTACCATCCATTGGAGTAACAAAAATATCGACAACAGACTACCTTCCATAATGACAAGGCTACCATCCATTGGAATAACAAAAATCTCGAAAACATACTACCTTCCATAATAACAAGGTTAGAATCCATTGGAGTAACAAAAATCTCGACAACAATCTACCTTCCATAATGACAAGGCTACCATACATTGGAGTAACAAAAATATCGACAACAAACTACCTTCCATAATGACAAGGTGACCATCCATTGGAGTAAAAAAAATATCGAAAACAGACTACCTTCCATAATGACAAGGCTACCATCCATTGGAGTAACAAAAATATCGACAACAGACTACCTTCCATAATTACAAGGCTACCATCCATTGGAATAACAAAAATCTCCAAAACAAACTACCATGCATAATAACAAGGCTACCATCCATTGGAATAACAAAAACCTCAAAAACATACTACCTTCCATAATAACAAGGGCAGAATCCATTGGAGTAACAAAAATATCGACAACAGACTACCTTCCATAATGACAAGGCTACCATCCATTAGAATAACAAAAATCTCGAAAACATACTACCTTCCATAATAACAAGGCTAGAATCCATTGGAGTAACAAAAATCTCGACAACAAACTACCTTCCATAATGACAAGGCTACCATACATTGGAGTAACAAAAATCTCGACAACAGACTACCTTCTATAATGACAAGGCTACCATCCATTGGAATAACAAAAATCTCGAAAATAGACTATCTTCCATAATAACAAGGCTACCATCCATTAAAGTAACAAAAATCTCGACAACAGACAACCTTCCATAATGACAAGGCTACCATCCATTGGTGTAACAAAAACATTGACAACAGACTACGTTCCATAATGAAAAGGCTACCATCCATTGGAGTAACAAAAATATCGACAACCGACTACCTTCAATAATGACAAGGCTACCATCCATTGGAATAACAAAAATCTCGAAAACAGACTACCTTCCATAATAACAAGGCTACCGTCCATTAGAGTAACAAAAATCTCGACAACTGACAACCTTCCATAATGACAAGGCTACCATCCATTGGAGTAACAAAAACATTGACAACAGACTATGTTCCATAATGACAAGGCTACCATCCATTGGAGTAACAAAAATATCGACAACAGACTACCTTCCATAATGACAAGGCTACCATCCATTGGAGTACCAAAAATCTCGAAAACAGACTACCTTCCATAATGACAAGGCTACCGTCCATTAGAGTAACAAAAATCTCGACAACATACAACATTCCGTAATGACAAGGCTGCCATCCATTGGAGTAACAAAAATATCGACAACAGATTACCTTCCATAATGACAAGGCTACCATCCATTGGAATAACAAAAATCTCGAAAACATACTACTTTCCATAATAACATGGCTAGAATCCATTGGAGTAACAAAAATATCGACAACAAACTACATTCCGTAATGACAAGGCTACCATAAATTGGAGTAACAAAAATCTCGATAACAGACTACCTTCCATAATGACAAGATGACCATCCATTGGAGTAACAAAAATATCGACAACAGACTACCTTTCATAATGACAAGGCTACCATCCATTGGAGTAACAAAAATATCGAAAATAGACTACCTTCCATAATGATAAGGCTACCATCCATTAGAATAACAAAAATCTCGAAAACAGACTACCTTCCATAATAACAAGGCTACCATCCATTAGAGTAACAAAAATCTCGACAACAGACAACCTTCCATAATGACAAGGGTTCCATCCATTGGAGTAACAAAAACATTGACAACAGACTATGTTCCATAATGAAAAGGCTACCATCAATTGGAGTAACAAAAATATCGACAACAAACTATCTTCCATAATGACAAGGCTACCATGCATTGGTGTAACAAAAATCTCGAAAATAAACTACCTTCCATAATGACAAGGCTACCGTCCATTAGAGTAACAACAATCTCGACAACAGACAACCTTCCGTAATGACAAGGCTACCATCCATTGGAGTAACAAAAATATCGACAACAGACTACCTTCCATAATGACAAGGCTACCATCCATTGGAATAACAAAAATCTCGAAAACATACTACCTTCCATAATAACAAGGTTAGAATCCATTGGAGTAACAAAAATCTCGACAACAATCTACCTTCCATAATGACAAGGCTACCATACATTGGAGTAACAAAAATATCGACAACAAACTACCTTCCATAATGACAAGGTGACCATCCATTGGAGTTAAAAAAATATCGAAAACAGACTACCTTCCATAATGACAAGGCTACCATCCATTGGAGTAACAAAAATATCGACAACAGACTACCTTCCATAATTACAAGGCTACCATCCATTGGAATAACAAAAATCTCCAAAACAAACTACCATGCATAATAACAAGGCTACCATCCATTGGAATAACAAAAACCTCAAAAACATACTACCTTCCATAATAACAAGGGCAGAATCCATTGGAGTAACAAAAATATCGACAACAGACTACCTTCCATAATGACAAGGCTACCATCCATTGGAATAACAAAAATCTCGAAAACATACTACCTTCCATAATAACAAGGCTAGAATCCATTGGAGTAACAAAAATCTCGACAACAAACTACCTTCCATAATGACAAGGCTACCATACATTGGAGTAACAAAAATCTCGACAACAGACTACCTTCTATAATGACAAGGCTACCATCCATTGGAATAACAAAAATCTCGAAAACAGACTATCTTCCATAATAACAAGGCTACCATCCATTAAAGTAACAAAAATCTCGACAACAGACAACCTTCCATAATGACAAGGCTACCATCCATTGGAGTAACAAAAACATTGACAACAGACTACGTTCCATAATGAAAAGGCTACCATCCATTGGAGTAACAAAAATATCGACAACCGACTACCTTCAATAATGACAAGGCTACCATCCATTGGAATAACAAAAATCTCGAAAACAGACTACCTTCCATAATAACAAGGCTACCGTCCATTAGAGTAACAAAAATCTCGACAACAGACAACCTTCCATAATGACAAGGCTACCATCCATTGGAGTAACAAAAACATTGACAACAGACTATGTTCCATAATGACAAGGCTACCATCCATTGGAGTAACAAAAATATCGACAACAGACTACCTTCCATAATGACAAGGCTACCATCCATTGGAGTACCAAAAATCTCGAAAACAGACTACCTTCCATAATGACAAGGCTACCGTCCATTAGAGTAACAAAAATCTCGACAACATACAACATTCCGTAATGACAAGGCTGCCATCCATTGGAGTAACAAAAATATCGACAACAGATTACCTTCCATAATGACAAGGCTACCATCCATTGGAATAACAAAAATCTCGAAAACATACTACCTTCCATAATAACATGGCTAGAATCCATTGGAGTAACAAAAATATCGACAACAAACTACATTCCGTAATGACAAGGCTACCATAAATTGGAGTAACAAAAATCTCGATAACAGACTACCTTCCATAATGACAAGATGACCATCCATTGGAGTAACAAAAATATCGACAACAGACTACCTTTCATAATGACAAGGCTACCATCCATTGGAGTAACAAAAATATCGAAAATAGACTACCTTCCATAATGATAAGGCTACCATCCATTAGAATAACAAAAATCTCGAAAACAGACTACCTTCCATAATAACAAGGCTACCATCCATTAGAGTAACAAAAATCTCGACAACCGACAACATTCCATAATGACAAGGCTACCATCCATTGGAGTAACAAAAACATTGACAACAGACTATGTTCCATAATGAAAAGGCTACCATCAATTGGAGGAACAAAAATATCGACAACAAACTATCTTCCATAATGACAAGGCTACCATGCATTGGTGTAACAAAAATCTCGAAAATAAACTACCTTCCATAATGACAAGGCTACCGTCCATTAGAGTAACAACAATCTCGACAACAGACACCCTTCCGTAATGACAAGGCTAACATCCAATGGGTTAACAAAAATATCGACAACAGACTACCTTCCATAATGACAAGGCTACCATCCATTGGAATAATAAAAATCTCGAAAACATACTACCTTCCATAATAACAAGGTTAGAATCCATTGGAGTAACAAAAATCTCGACAACAAACTACCTTCCATAATGACAAGGCTACCATACATTGGAGTAACAAAAATCTCGACAACAAACTACCTTCCATAATGACAAGGCGACCATCCATTGGAGTAAAAAAAATATCGACATGAGACTACCTTCCATAATGACAAGGCTACCATCCATTGGAGTAACAAAAATATCGACAACAGACTACCTTCCATAATTACAAGGCTACCATCCATTGGAATAACAAAAATCTCCAAAACAGACTACCATCCATAATAACAAGGCTACCATCCATTGGAATAACAAAAACCTCAAAAACATACTACCTTCCATAATAACAAGGCTAGAATCCATTGGAGTAACAAAAATATCGACAACAGACTACCTTCCATAATGACAAGGCTAGCATCCATTGTAATAACAAAAATCTCGAAAACATACTACCTTCCATAATAACAAGGCTAGAATCCATTGGAGTAACAAAAATCTCGACAACAAACTACCTTCCATAATGACAAGGCTACCATACATTGGAGTAACAAAAATCTCGACAACAGACTACCTTCCATAATGACAAGGCGACCATCCATTGGAGTAAAAAAAATATCGACCATAGACTACCTTCCATAATGACAAGGCTACCATCCATTGGAGTAACAAAAATATCGACAACAGACTACCTTCCATAATGACAAGGCTACCATCCATTGGAATATCAAAAATCTCGAAAACAGACTACCTTCCATAATAACAAGGCTACCGTCCATTAGAGTAACAAAAATCTCGAAAACAGACAACCATCCATAATGACAAGGCTACCATCCATTGGAGTAACAAAAACATTGACAACAGACTATGTTCCATAATGACAAGGCTACCATCCATTGGAGTAACAAAAATATCGACAACAGACTACCTTCCATAATGACAAGGCTACCATACATTGGAGTACCAAAAATCTCGAAAACAGACTACCTTCCATAATGACAAGGCTACCGTCCATTAGAGTAACAAAAATCTCGACAACATACAACATTCCGTAATGACAAGGCTGCCATCCATTGGAGTAACAAAAATATCGACAACAGATTACCTTCCATAATGACAAGGCTACCATCCATTGGAATAACAAAAATCTCGAAAACATACTACCTTCCATAATAACATGGCTAGAATCCATTGGAGTAACAAAAATATCGACAACAAACTATATTCCGTAATGACAAGGCTACCATAAATTGGAGTAACAAAAATCTCGATAACAGACTACCTTCCATAATGACAAGATGACCATCCATTGGAGTAACAAAAATATCGACAACAGACTACCTTTCATAATGACAAGGCTACCATCCATTGGAGTAACAAAAATATCGAAAATAGACTACCTTCCATAATGATAAGGCTACCATCCATTAGAATAACAAAAATCTCGAAAATAGACTACCTTCCATAATAACAAGGCTACCATCCATTAGAGTAACAAAAATCTCGACAACAGACAACCTTCCATAATGACAAGGGTTCCATCCATTGGAGTAACAAAAACATTGACAACAGACTATGTTCCATAATGAAAAGGCTACCATCAATTGGAGTAACAAAAATATCGACAACAAACTATCTTCCATAATGACAAGGCTACCATGCATTGGTGTAACTAAAATCTCGAAAATAAACTACCTTCCATAATGACAAGGCTACCGTCCATTAGAGTAACAACAATCTCGACAACAGACAACCTTCCGTAATGACAAGGCTACCATCCATTGGAGTAACAAAAATATCGACAACAGACTACCTTCCATAATGACAAGGCTACCATACATTGGAGTACCAAAAATCTCGAAAACAGACTACCTTCCATAATGACAAGGCTACCGTCCATTAGAGTAACAAAAATCTCGACAACATACAACATTCCGTAATGACAAGGCTGCCATCCATTGGAGTAACAAAAATATCGACAACAGATTACCTTCCATAATGACAAGGCTACCATCCATTGGAATAACAAAAATCTCGAAAACATACTACCTTCCATAATAACATGGCTAGAATCCATTGGAGTAACAAAAATATCGACAACAAACTATATTCCGTAATGACAAGGCTACCATAAATTGGAGTAACAAAAATCTCGATAACAGACTACCTTCCATAATGACAAGATGACCATCCATTGGAGTAACAAAAATATCGACAACAGACTACCTTTCATAATGACAAGGCTACCATCCATTGGAGTAACAAAAATATCGAAAATAGACTACCTTCCATAATGATAAGGCTACCATCCATTAGAATAACAAAAATCTCGAAAATAGACTACCTTCCATAATAACAAGGCTACCATCCATTAGAGTAACAAAAATCTCGACAACAGACAACCTTCCATAATGACAAGGGTTCCATCCATTGGAGTAACAAAAACATTGACAACAGACTATGTTCCATAATGAAAAGGCTACCATCAATTGGAGTAACAAAAATATCGACAACAAACTATCTTCCATAATGACAAGGCTACCATGCATTGGTGTAACTAAAATCTCGAAAATAAACTACCTTCCATAATGACAAGGCTACCGTCCATTAGAGTAACAACAATCTCGACAACAGACAACCTTCCGTAATGACAAGGCTACCATCCATTGGAGTAACAAAAATATCGACAACAGACTACCTTCCATAATGACAAGGCTACCATCCATTGGAATAACAAAAATCTCGAAAACATACTACCTTCCATAATAACAAGGTTAGAATCCATTGGAGTAACAAAAATCTCGACAACAATCTACCTTCCATAATGACAAGGCTACCATACATTGGAGTAACAAAAACATCGACAACAAACTACCTTCCATAATGACAAGGTGACCATCCATTGGAGTAAAAAAAATATCGAAAACAGACTACCTTCCATAATGACAAGGCTACCATCCATTGGAGTAACAAACATATCGACAACAGACTACCTTCCATAATTACAAGGCTACCATCCATTGGAATAACAAAAATCTCCAAAACAAACTACCATCCATAATAACAAGGCTACCATCCATTGGAATAACAAAAACCTCAAAAACATACTACCTTCCATAATAACAAGGGCAGAATCCATTGGAGTAACAAAAATATCGACAACAGACTACCTTCCATAATGACAAGGCTACCATCCATTGGAATAACAAAAATCTCGAAAACATACTACCTTCCATAATAACAAGGCTAGAATCCATTGGAGTAACAAAAATCTCGACAACAAACTACCTTCCATAATGACAAGGCTACCATACATTGGAGTAACAAAAATCTAGACAACAGACTACCTTCTATAATGACAAGGCTACCATCCATTGGAATAACAAAAATCTCGAAAACAGACTATCTTCCATAATAACAAGGCTACCATCCATTAAAGTAACAAAAATCTCGACAACAGACAACCTTCCATAATGACAAGGCTACCATCCATTGGAGTAACAAAAACATTGACAACAGACTACGTTCCATAATGAAAAGGCTACCATCCATTGGAGTAACAAAAATATCGACAACCGACTACCTTCAATAATGACAAGGCTACCATCCATTGGAATAACAAAAATCTCGAAAACAGACTACCTTCCATAATAACAAGGCTACCGTCCATTAGAGTAACAAAAATCTCGACAACAGACAACCTTCCATAATGACAAGGCTACCATCCATTGGAGTAACAAAAACATTGACAACAGACTATGTTCCATAATGACAAGGCTACCATCCATTGGAGTAACAAAAATATCGACAACAGACTACCTTCCATAATGACAAGGCTACCATCCATTGGAGTACCAAAAATCTCGAAAACAGACTACCTTCCATAATGACAAGGCTACCGTCCATTAGAGTAACAAAAATCTCGACAACATACAACATTCCGTAATGACAAGGCTGCCATCCATTGGAGTAACAAAAATATCGACAACAGATTACCTTCCATAATGACAAGGCTACCATCCATTGGAATAACAAAAATCTCGAAAACATACTACCTTCCATAATAACATGGCTAGAATCCATTGGAGTAACAAAAATATCGACAACAAACTACATTCCGTAATGACAAGGCTACCATAAATTGGAGTAACAAAAATCTCGATAACAGACTACCTTCCATAATGACAAGATGACCATCCATTGGAGTAACAAAAATATCGACAACAGACTACCTTTCATAATGACAAGGCTACCATCCATTGGAGTAACAAAAATATCGAAAATAGACTACCTTCCATAATGATAAGGCTACCATCCATTAGAATAACAAAAATCTCGAAAACAGACTACCTTCCATAATAACAAGGCTACCATCCATTAGAGTAACAAAAATCTCGACAACCGACAACATTCCATAATGACAAGGCTACCATCCATTGGAGTAACAAAAACATTGACAAGAGACTATGTTCCATAATGAAAAGGCTACCATCAATTGGAGGAACAAAAATATCGACAACAAACTATCTTCCATAATGACAAGGCTACCATGCATTGGTGTAACAAAAATCTCGAAAATAAACTACCTTCCATAATGACAAGGCTACCGTCCATTAGAGTAACAACAATCTCGACAACAGACACCCTTCCGTAATGACAAGGCTACCATCCATTGGAGTAACAAAAATATCGACAACAGACTACCTTCCATAATGACAAGGCTACCATCCATTGGAATAATAAAAATCTCGAAAACATACTACCTTCCATAATAACAAGGTTAGAATCCATTGGAGTAACAAAAATCTCGACAACAAACTACCTTCCATAATGACAAGGCTACCATACATTGGAGTAACAAAAATCTCGACAACAAACTACCTTCCATAATGACAAGGCGACCATCCATTGGAGTAAAAAAAATATCGACATGAGACTACCTTCCATAATGACAAGGCTACCATCCATTGGAGTAACAAAAATATCGACAACAGACTACCTTCCATAATTACAAGGCTACCATCCATTGGAATAACAAAAATCTCCAAAACAGACTACCATCCATAATAACAAGGCTACCATCCATTGGAATAACAAAAACCTCAAAAACATACTACTTTCCATAATAACAAGGCTAGAATCCATTGGAGTAACAAAAATATCGACAACAGACTACCTTCCATAATGACAAGGCTAGCATCCATTGTAATAACAAAAATCTCGAAAACATACTACCTTCCATAATAACAAGGCTAGAATCCATTGGAGTAACAAAAATCTCGACAACAAACTACCTTCCATAATGACAAGGCTACCATACATTGGAGTAACAAAAATCTCGACAACAGACTACCTTCCATAATGACAAGGCGACCATCCATTGGAGTAAAAAAAATATCGACCATAGACTACCTTCCATAATGACAAGGCTACCATCCATTGGAGTAACAAAAATATCGACAACAGACTACCTTCCATAATGACAAGGCTACCATCCATTGGAATAACAAAAATCTCAAAAACAGACTACCTTCCATAATAACAAGGCTACCATCCATTAAAGTAACAAAAATCTTGACAACAGACAACCTTCCATAATGACAAGGCTACCATCCATTGGAGTAACAAAAACATTGACAACAGACTACGTTCCATAATGAAAAGTCTACCATCCATTGGAGTAACAAAAATATCGACAATAGACTACCTTCCATAATGATAAGGCTACCATCCATTGGAGTAACAAAAATCTCGAAATAGACTACCTTCCATAATGGCAAGGCTACCGTCCATTAGAGTAACAACAATCTCGACAACAGACAACCTTCCGTAATGACAAGGCTGCCATCCATTGGAGTAACAAAAATATTGACAACAGACTACCTTCCATAATGACAAGGCTACCGTCCATTAGAGTAACAACAATCTCGACAATAAACTACCTTCCTAAATGACAAGGCTACCATACATTGGAGTAACAAAAATCTCGACAACAGACTACCTTCCATAATGACAAGGTTACCATCCATTGGAGTAAACAAAATATCAACCATAGACTACCTTCCATAATTACAAGGCTACCATCCATTGGAGTAACAAAAATATCGACAACAGACTACCTTCCATAATGACAAGGCTACCATCCATTGGATTAACAAAAATCTCGAAAACAGACTACCTTCCATAATAACAAGGCTACCATCCATTAGAGTAACAAAAATATCTACAACAGACAACCTTCCATAATGACAAGGCTACCATCCATTGGAGTAACAAAAACATTGACAACAAACTACGTTCCATAATGAAAAGGCTACCATCCATTGGAGTAACAAAAATATCGACAACAGACTACCTTCCATAATTACAAGGCTACCATCCATTGGAATAACAAAAATCTCGAAAACAGACTACCATCCATAATAACAAGGCTACCATCCATTGGAATAACAAAAACCTCAAAAACATACTACCTTCCATAATAACAAGGCTAGAATCCATTGGAGGAACAAAAATATCGACACCAGACTACCTTCCATAATGACAAGGCTTCCATCCATTGGAATAACAAAAATCTCGAAAACATACTACCTTCCATTATAAAAAGGCTAGAATCCATTGGAGTAACAAAAATCTCGACAACAAACTACCTTCCATAATGACAAGGCTACCATACATTGGAGTAAAAAAAATCTCGACAACAGACTACCTTCCATAATGACAAGGCGACCATCCATTGGAGTAAAAAAAATATCGAACATAGACTACCTTCCATAATGACAAGGCTACAATCCATTAGAGTAACAAAAATATCGACAACAGACTACCTTCCATAATGACAAGGCTACCATCCATTGGAATAACAAAAATCTCGAAAACAGACTACCTTCCATAATAACAAGGCTACCATCCATTAAAGTAACAAAAATCTCGACAACAGACAACCTTCCATAATGACAAGGCTACCATCCATTGGAGTAACAAAAACATTGACAACAGACTATGTTCCATAATGAAAACGCTACCTCCATTGGAGTAACAAAGATATCGACAACAAACTACCTTCCATAATGACAAGGCTACCATACATTGGAGTAACAAAAATCTCGACAACAGAATACCTTCCATAATGACAAGGCGACCATCCATTGGCGTAAGAAAAATATCGACCATAGACTACCTTCCATAATGACAAGGCTACCATCCATTGGAGTAACAAAAATATCGACAACAGACTACCTTCCATAATGACAAGGCTACCATCCATTGGAATAACAAAAATCTCGAAAACAGACTACCTTGCATAATAACAAGGCTACCATCCATTAAAGTAACAAAAATCTCGACTACAGACAACCTTCCATAATGACAAGGCTACCATCCATTGGAGTAACAAAAACATTGACAACAGACTACGTTCCATAATGAAAAGGCTACCATCCATTGGAGTAACAAAAATATCGACAACAGACTACCTTCCATAATGACAAGGCTACCATCCATTGGAGTAACAAAATCTCGAAAACAGACTACCTTCCATAATGACAAGGCTACCGTCCATTAGAGTAACAACAATCTCGACAACAGACAACCTTCCGTAATGACAAGGCTACCATCCATTGGAGTAACAAAAATATTGACAACAGACTACCTTCCATAATGACAAGGCTACCATCCATTGGAATAACAAAAATCTCGAAAACATACTACCTTCCATAATAACAAGGCTAGAATCCATTGGAGTAACAAAAATATCGACAACAAACTACCCTCCATAATGACAAGGCTACCATACATTGGAGTAACAAAAATCTCGACAACAGACTACCTTCCATAATGACAAGGCGACCATCCATTGGAGTAAACAAAATATCGACCATAGACTACCTTCCATAATGACAAGGCTACCATCCATTGGAGTAACAAAAACATCGACAACAGACTACCTTCCATAATGACAAGGCTACCATCCATTGGATTAACAAAAATCTCGAAAACAGACTACCTTCCATAATAACAAGGCTACCATCCATTAGAGTAACAAAAATATCTACAACAGACAATCTTCCATAATGACAAGGCTACCATCCATTGGAGTAACAAAAACATTGACAACAAACTACGTTCCATAATGAAAAGGCTACCATCCATTGGAGTAACAAAAATATCGACAACAGACTACCTTCCATAATTACAAGGCTACCATCCATTGGAATAACAAAAATCTCGAAAACAGACTACCATCCATAATAACAAGGCTACCATCCATTGGAATAACAAAAACCTCAAAAACATACTACCTTCCATAATAATAAGGCTAGAATCCATTGGAGTAACAAAAATATCGACAACAGACTACCTTCCATAATGACAAGGCTACCATCCATTGGAGTAACAAAAATATCGACAACAGACTACCTTCCATAATGACAAGGCTACCATCCATTGGAATAACAAAAATCTCGAAAACAGACTACCTTCCATAATAACAAGGCTACCATCCATTAAAGTAACAAAAATCTCGACAACAGACAACCTTCCATAATGACAAGGCTACCATCCATTGGAGTAACAAAAACATTGACAACAGACTATGTTCCATAATGAAAAGGCTACCATCCATTGGAGTAACAAAAATATCGACAACAGACTACCTTCCATAATGATAAGGCTACCATCCATTGGAGTAACAAAAATATCGAAAACAGACTACCTTCCATAATGGCAAGGCTACCGTCCATTAGAGTAACAACAATCTCGACAACAGACAACCTTCCGTAATGACAAGGCTGCCATCCATTGGAGTAACAAAAATATTGACAACAGACTACCTTCCATAATGACAAGGCTACCATCCATTAGAATAACAAAAATCTCGAAAACATACTACCTTCCATAATAACAAGGCTAGAATCCATTGGAGTAACAAAAATCTCGACAACAAACTACCTTCCATAATGACAAGGCTACCATACATTGGAGTAACAAAAATCTCGACAACAGACTACCTTCCATAATGACAAGGCGACCATCCATTGGAGTAAACAAAATATCGACCATAGACTACCTTCCATAATTACAAGGCTACCATCCATTGGAGTAACAAAAATATCGACAACAGACTACCTTCCATAATGACAAGGCTACCATCCATTGGATTAACAAAAATATCGAACACAGACTACCTTCCATAATAACAAGGCTACCATCCATTAGAGTAACAAAAATATCTACAACAGACAACCTTCCATAATGACAAGGCTACCATCCATTGGAGTAACAAAAACATTGACAACAAACTACGTTCCATAATGAAAAGGCTACCATCCATTGGAGTAACAAAAATATCGACAACAGACTACCTTCCATAATTACAAGGCTACCATCCATTGGAATAACAAAAATCTCGAAAACAGACTACCATCCATAATAACAAGGCGACCATCCATTGGCGTAAGAAAAATATCGACCATAGACTACCTTCCATAATGACAAGGCTACCATCCATTGGAGTAACAAAAATATCGACAACAGACTACCTTCCATAATGACAAGGCTACCATCCATTGGAATAACAAAAATCTCGAAAACAGACTACCTTGCATAATAACAAGGCTACCATCCATTAAAGTAACAAAAATCTCGACTACAGACAACCTTCCATAATGACAAGGCTACCATCCATTGGAGTAACAAAAACATTGACAACAGACTACGTTCCATAATGAAAAGGCTACCATCCATTGGAGTAACAAAAATATCGACAACAGACTACCTTCCATAATGACAAGGCTACCATCCATTGGAGTAACAAAATCTCGAAAACAGACTACCTTCCATAATGACAAGGCTACCGTCCATTAGAGTAACAACAATCTCGACAACAGACAACCTTCCGTAATGACAAGGCTACCATCCATTGGAGTAACAAAAATATTGACAACAGACTACCTTCCATAATGACAAGGCTACCATCCATTGGAATAACAAAAATCTCGAAAACATACTACCTTCCATAATAACAAGGCTAGAATCCATTGGAGTAACAAAAATATCGACAACAAACTACCCTCCATAATGACAAGGCTACCATACATTGGAGTAACAAAAATCTCGACAACAGACTACCTTCCATAATGACAAGGCGACCATCCATTGGAGTAAACAAAATATCGACCATAGACTACCTTCCATAATGACAAGGCTACCATCCATTGGAGTAACAAAAACATCGACAACAGACTACCTTCCATAATGACAAGGCTACCATCCATTGGATTAACAAAAATCTCGAAAACAGACTACCTTCCATAATAACAAGGCTACCATCCATTAGAGTAACAAAAATATCTACAACAGACAATCTTCCATAATGACAAGGCTACCATCCATTGGAGTAACAAAAACATTGACAACAAACTACGTTCCATAATGAAAAGGCTACCATCCATTGGAGTAACAAAAATATCGACAACAGACTACCTTCCATAATTACAAGGCTACCATCCATTGGAATAACAAAAATCTCGAAAACAGACTACCATCCATAATAACAAGGCTACCATCCATTGGAATAACAAAAACCTCAAAAACATACTACCTTCCATAATAATAAGGCTAGAATCCATTGGAGTAACAAAAATATCGACAACAGACTACCTTCCATAATGACAAGGCTACCATCCATTGGAGTAACAAAAATATCGACAACAGACTACCTTCCATAATGACAAGGCTACCATCCATTGGAATAACAAAAATCTCGAAAACAGACTACCTTCCATAATAACAAGGCTACCATCCATTAAAGTAACAAAAATCTCGACAACAGACAACCTTCCATAATGACAAGGCTACCATCCATTGGAGTAACAAAAACATTGACAACAGACTATGTTCCATAATGAAAAGGCTACCATCCATTGGAGTAACAAAAATATCGACAACAGACTACCTTCCATAATGATAAGGCTACCATCCATTGGAGTAACAAAAATATCGAAAACAGACTACCTTCCATAATGGCAAGGCTACCGTCCATTAGAGTAACAACAATCTCGACAACAGACAACCTTCCGTAATGACAAGGCTGCCATCCATTGGAGTAACAAAAATATTGACAACAGACTACCTTCCATAATGACAAGGCTACCATCCATTAGAATAACAAAAATCTCGAAAACATACTACCTTCCATAATAACAAGGCTAGAATCCATTGGAGTAACAAAAATCTCGACAACAAACTACCTTCCATAATGACAAGGCTACCATACATTGGAGTAACAAAAATCTCGACAACAGACTACCTTCCATAATGACAAGGCGACCATCCATTGGAGTAAACAAAATATCGACCATAGACTACCTTCCATAATTACAAGGCTACCATCCATTGGAGTAACAAAAATATCGACAACAGACTACCTTCCATAATGACAAGGCTACCATCCATTGGATTAACAAAAATATCGAACACAGACTACCTTCCATAATAACAAGGCTACCATCCATTAGAGTAACAAAAATATCTACAACAGACAACCTTCCATAATGACAAGGCTACCATCCATTGGAGTAACAAAAACATTGACAACAAACTACGTTCCATAATGAAAAGGCTACCATCCATTGGAGTAACAAAAATATCGACAACAGACTACCTTCCATAATTACAAGGCTACCATCCATTGGAATAACAAAAATCTCGAAAACAGACTACCATCCATAATAACAAGGCTACCATCCATTGGAATAACAAAAACCTCAAAAACATACTACCTTCCATAATAACAAGGCTAGAATCCATTGGAGGAACAAAAATATCGACACCAGACTACCTTCCATAATGACAAGGCTTCCATCCATTGGAATAACAAAAATCTCGAAAACAAACTACCTTCCATAATAAAAAGGCTAGAATCCATTGGAGTAACAAAAATCTCGACAACAAACTACCTTCCATAATGACAAGGCAACCATACATTGGAGTAACAAAAATCTCGACAACAGACTACCTTCCATAATGACAAGGCGACCATCCATTGGAGTAAAAAAAATATCGAACATAGACTACCTTCCATAATGACAAGGCTACAATCCATTAGAGTAACAAAAATATCGACAACAGACTACCTTCCATAATGACAAGGCTACCATCCATTGGAATAACAAAAATCTCGAAAACAGACTACCTTCCATAATAACAACGCTACCATCCATTAAAGTAACAAAAATCTCGACAACAGACAACCTTCCATAATGACAAGGCTACCATCCATTGGAGTAACAAAAACATTGACAACAGACTACGTTCCATAATGAAAAGGCTACCTCCATTGGAGTAACAAAGATATCGACAACAGACTACCTTCCATAATGACAAGGCTACCATACATTGGAGTAACAAAAATCTCGACAACAGACTACCTTCCATAATGACAAGGCGACCATCCATTAGCGTAAGAAAAATATCGACCATAGACTACCTTCCATAATGACAAGGCTACCATCCATTGGAGTAACAAAAATATCGACAACAGACTACCTTCCATAATGACAAGGCTACCATCCATTGGAATAACAAAAATCTCGAAAACAGACTACCTTGCATAATAACAAGGCTACCATCCATTAAAGTAACAAAAATCTCGACTACAGACAACCTTCCATAATGACAAGGCTACCATCCATTGGAGTAACAAAAACATTGACAACAGACTACGTTCCATAATGAAAAGGCTACCATCCATTGGAGTAACAAAAATATCGACAACAGACTACCTTCCTTAATGACAAGGCTACCATCCATTGGAGTAACAAAAATCTCGAAAACAGACTACCTTCCATAATGACAAGGCTACCGTCCATTAGAGTAACAACAATCTCGACAACAGACAACCTTCCGTAATGACAAGGCTACCATCCATTGGAGTAACAAAAATATTGACAACAGACTACCTTCCATAATGACAAGGCTACCATCCATTGGAATAACAAAAATCTCGAAAACATACTACCTTCCATAATAACAAGGCTAGAATCCATTGGAGTAACAAAAATATCGACAACAAACTACCTTCCATAATGACAAGGCTACCATACATTGGAGTAACAAAAATCTCAACAACAGACTACCTTCCATAATGACAAGGCGACCATCCATTGGAGTAAACAAAATATCGACCATAGACTACCTTCCATAATGACAAGGCTACCATCCATTGGAGTAACAAAAATATCGACAACAGACTACCTTCCATAATGACAAGGCTACCATCCATTGGATTAACAAAAATCTCGAAAACAGACTACCTTCCATAATAACAAGGCTACCATCCATTAGAGTAACAAAAATATCTACAACAGACAACCTTCCATAATGACAAGGCTACCATCCATTGGAGTAACAAAAACATTGACAACAGACTACGTTCCATAATGAAAAGGCTACCATCCATTGGAGTAACAAAAATATCGACAACAGACTACCTTCCATAATTACAAGGCTACCATCCATTGGAATAACAAAAATCTCGAAAACAGACTACCATCCATAATAACAAGGCTACCATCCATTGGAATAACAAAAACCTCAAAAACATACTACCTTCCATAATAATAAGGCTAGAATCCATTGGAGTAACAAAAATATCGACAACAGACTACCTTCCATAATGACAAGGCTACCATCCATTGGAGTAACAAAAATATCGACAACAGACTACCTTCCATAATGACAAGGCTACCATCCATTGGAATAACAAAAATCTCGAAAACAGACTACCTTCCATAATAACAAGGCTACCATCCATTAAAGTAACAAAAATCTCGACAACAGACAACCTTCCATAATGACAAGGCTACCATCCATTGGAGTAACAAAAACATTGACAACAGACTACGTTCCATAATGAAAAGGCTACCATCCATTGGAGTAACAAAAATATCGACAACAGACTACCTTCCATAATGATAAGGCTACCATCCATTGGAGTAACAAAAATATCGAAAACAGACTACCTTCCATAATGGCAAGGCTACCGTCCATTAGAGTAACAACAATCTCGACAACAGATAACCTTCCGTAATGACAAGGCTGCCATCCATTGGAGTAACAAAAATATTGACAACAGACTACCTTCCATAATGACAAGGCTACCATCCATTGGAATAACAAAAATCTCGAAAACATACTACCTTCCATAATAACAAGGCTAGAATCCATTGGAGTAACAAAAATCTCGACAACAAACTACCTTCCATAATGACAAGGCTACCATACATTGGAGTAACAAAAATCTAGACAACAGACTACCTTCCATAATGACAAGGCGACCATCCATTGGAGTAAACAAAATATCGACCATAGACTACCTTCCATAATTACAAGGCTACCATCCATTGGAGTAACAAAAATATCGACAACAGACTACCTTCCATAATGACAAGGCTACCATCCATTGGATTAACAAAAATATCGAACACAGACTACCTTCCATAATAACAAGGCTACCATCCATTAGAGTAACAAAAATATCTACAACAGACAACCTTCCATAATGACAAGGCTACCATCCATTGGAGTAACAAAAACATTGACAACAAACTACGTTCCATAATGAAAAGGCTACCATCCATTGGAGTAACAAAAATATCGACAACAGACTACCTTCCATAATTACAAGGTTACCATCCATTGGAATAACAAAAATCTCGAAAACAGACTACCATCCATAATAACAAGGCTACCATCCATTGGAATAACAAAAACCTCAAAAACATACTACCTTCCATAATAACAAGGCTAGAATCCATTGGAGGAACAAAAATATCGACACCAGACTACCTTCCATAATGACAAGGCTTCCATCCATTGGAATAACAAAAATCTCGAAAACAAACTACCTTCCATAATAAAAAGGCTAGAATCCATTGGAGTAACAAAAATCTCGACAACAAACTACCTTCCATAATGACAAGGCTACCATACATTGGAGTAACAAAAATCTCGACAACAGACTACCTTCCATAATGACAAGGCGACCATCCATTGGATTAAAAAAAATATCGAACATAGACTACCTTCCATAATGACAAGGCTACAATCCATTAGAGTAACAAAAATATCGACAACAGACTACCTTCCATAATGACAAGGCTACCATCCATTGGAATAACAAAAATCTCGAAAACAGACTACCTTCCATAATAACAAGGCTACCATCCATTAAAGTAACAAAAATCTCGACAACAGACAACCTTCCATAATGACAAGGCTACCATCCATTGGAGTAACAAAAACATTGACAACAGACTACGTTCCATAATGAAAAGGCTACCTCCATTGGAGTAACAAAGATATCGACAACAGACTACCTTCCATAATGACAAGGCTACCATACATTGGAGTAACAAAAATCTCGACAACAGACTACCTTCCATAATGACAAGGCGACCATCCATTAGCGTAAGAAATATATCGACCATAGACTACCTTCCATAATGACAAGGCTACCATCCATTGGAGTAACAAAAATATCGACAACAGACTACCTTCCATAATGACAAGGCTACCATCCATTGGAATAACAAAAATCTCGAAAACAGACTACCTTGCATAATAACAAGGCTACCATCCATTAAAGTAACAAAAATCTCGACTACAGACAACCTTCCATAATGACAAGGCTACCATCCATTGGAGTAACAAAAACATTGACAACAGACTACGTTCCATAATGAAAAGGCTACCATCCATTGGAGTAACAAAAATATCGACAACAGACTACCTTCCTTAATGACAAGGCTACCATCCATTGGAGTAACAAAAATCTCGAAAACAGACTACCTTCCATAATGACAAGGCTACCGTCCATTAGAGTAACAACAATCTCGACAACAGACAACCTTCCGTAATGACAAGGCTACCATCCATTGGAGTAACAAAAATATTGACAACAGACTACCTTCCATAATGACAAGGCTACCATCTATTGGAATAACAAAAATCTCGAAAACATACTACCTTCCATAATAACAAGGCTAGAATCCATTGGAGTAACAAAAATATCGACAACAAACTACCTTCCATAATGACAAGGCTACCATACATTGGAGTAACAAAAATCTCAACAACAGACTACCTTCCATAATGACAAGGCGACCATCCATTGGAGTAAACAAAATATCGACCATAGACTACCTTCCATAATGACAAGGCTACCATCCATTGGAGTAACAAAAATATCGACAACAGACTACCTTCCATAATGACAAGGCTACCATCCATTGGATTAACAAAAATCTCGAAAACAGACTACCTTCCATAATAACAAGGCTACCATCCATTAGAGTAACAAAAATATCTACAACAGACAACCTTCCATAATGACAAGGCTACCATCCATTGGAGTAACAAAAACATTGACAACAGACTACGTTCCATAATGAAAAGGCTACCATCCATTGGAGTAACAAAAATATCGACAACAGACTACCTTCCTTAATGACAAGGCTACCATCCATTGGAGTAACAAAAATCTCGAAAACAGACTACCTTCCATAATGACAAGGCTACCGTCCATTAGAGTAACAACAATCTCGACAACAGACAACCTTCCGTAATGACAAGGCTACCATCCATTGGAGTAACAAAAATATTGACAACAGACTACCTTCCATAATGACAAGGCTACCATCCATTGGAATAACAAAAATCTCGAAAACATACTACCTTCCATAATAACAAGGCTAGAATCCATTGGAGTAACAAAAATATCGACAACAAACTACCTTCCATAATGACAAGGCTACCATACATTGGAGTAACAAAAATCTCGACAACAGACTACCTTCCATAATGAAAAGGCGACCATCCATTGGAGTAAACAAAATATCGACCATAGAATACCTTCCATAATGACAAGGCTACCATCCATTGGAGTAACAAAAATATCGACAACAGACTACCTTCCATAATGACAAGGCTACCATCCATTGGATTAACAAAAATCTCGAAAACAGACTACCTTCCATAATAACAAGGCTACCATCCATTAGAGTAACAAAAATATCTACAACAGACAACCTTCCATAATGACAAGGCTACCATCCATTGGAGTAACAAAAACATTGACAACAGACTACGTTCCATAATGAAAAGGCTACCATCCATTGGAGTAACAAAAATATCGACAACAAACTACCTTCCATAATTACAAGGCTACCATCCATTGGAATAACAAAAATCTCGAAAACAGACTACCATCCATAATAACAAGGCTACCATCCATTGGAATAACAAAAACCTCAAAAACATACTACCTTCCATAATAATAAGGCTAGAATCCATTGGAGTAACAAAAATATCGACAACAGACTACCTTCCATAATGACAAGGCTACCATCCATTGGAGTAACAAAAATATCGACAACAGACTACCTTCCATAATGACAAGGCTACCATCCATTGGAATAACAAAAATCTCGAAAACAGACTACCTTCCATAATAACAAGGCTACCATCCATTAAAGTAACAAAAATCTCGACAACAGACAACCTTCCGTAATGACAAGGCTACCATCCATTGGAGTAACAAAAACATTGACAACAGACTACGTTCCATAATGAAAAGGCTACCATCCATTGGAGTAACAAAAATATCGACAACAGACTACCTTCCATAATGATAAGGCTACCATCCATTGGAGTAACAAAAATATCGAAAACAGACTACCTTCCATAATGGCAAGGCTACCGTCCATTAGAGTAACAACAATCTCGACAACAGACAACCTTCCGTAATGACAAGGCTGCCATCCATTGGAGTAACAAAAATATTGACAACAGACTACCTTCCATAATGACAAGGCTACCATCCATTGGAATAACAAAAATCTCGAAAACATACTACCTTCCATAATAACAAGGCTAGAATCCATTGGAGTAACAAAAATCTCGACAACAAACTACCTTCCATAATGACAAGGCTACCATACATTGGAGTAACAAAAATCTCGACAACAGACTACCTTCCATAATGACAAGGCGACCATCCATTGGAGTAAACAAAATATCGACCATAGACTACCTTCCATAATTACAAGGCTACCATCCATTGGAGTAACAAAAATATCGACAACAGACTACCTTCCATAATGACAAGGCTACCATCCATTGGATTAACAAAAATATCGAACACAGACTACCTTCCATAATAACAAGGCTACCATCCATTAGAGTAACAAAAATATCTACAACAGACAACCTTCCATAATGACAAGGCTACCATCCATTGGAGTAACAAAAACATTGACAACAAACTACGTTCCATAATGAAAAGGCTACCATCCATTGGAGTAACAAAAATATCGACAACAGACTACCTTCCATAATTACAAGGTTACCATCCATTGGTATAACAAAAATCTCGAAAACAGACTACCATCCATAATAACAAGGCTACCATCCATTGGAATAACAAAAACCTCAAAAACCTACTACCTTCCATAATAACAAGGCTAGAATCCATTGGAGGAACAAAAATATCGACACCAGACTACCTTCCATAATGACAAGGCTTCCATCCATTGGAATAACAAAAATCTCGAAAACAAACTACCTTCCATAATAAAAAGGCTAGAATCCATTGGAGTAACAAAAATCTCGACAACAAACTACCTTCCATAATGACAAGGCTACCATACATTGGAGTAACAAAAATCTCGACAACAGACTACCTTCCATAATGACAAGGCGACCATCCATTGGAGTAAAAAAAATATCGAACATAGACTACCTTCCATAATGACAAGGCTACAATCCATTAGAGTAACAAAAATATCGACAACAGACTACCTTCCATAATGACAAGGCTACCATCCATTGGAATAACAAAAATCTCGAAAACAGACTACCTTCCATAATAACAAGGCTACCATCCATTAAAGTAACAAAAATCTCGACAACAGACAACCTTCCATAATGACAAGGCTACCATCCATTGGAGTAACAAAAACATTGACAACAGACTACGTTCCATAATGAAAAGGCTACCTCCATTGGAGTAACAAAGATATCGACAACAGACTACCTTCCATAATGACAAGGCTACCATACATTGGAGTAACAAAAATCTCGACAACAGACTACCTTCCATAATGACAAGGCGACCATCCATTAGCGTAAGAAAAATATCGACCATAGACTACCTTCCATAATGACAAGGCTACCATCCATTGGAGTAACAAAAATATCGACAACAGACTACCTTCCATAATGACAAGGCTACCATCCATTGGAATAACAAAAATCTCGAAAACAGACTACCTTGCATAATAACAAGGCTACCATCCATTAAAGTAACAAAAATCTCGACTACAGACAACCTTCCAGAATGACAAGGCTACCATCCATTGGAGTAACAAAAACATTGACAACAGACTACGTTCCATAATGAAAAGGCTACCATCCATTGGAGTAACAAAAATATCGACAACAGACTACCTTCCTTAATGACAAGGCTACCATCCATTGGAGTAACAAAAATCTCGAAAACAGACTACCTTCCATAATGACAAGGCTACCGTCCATTAGAGTAACAACAATCTCGACAACAGACAACCTTCCGTAATGACAAGGCTACCATCCATTGGAGTAACAAAAATATTGACAACAGACTACCTTCCATAATGACAAGGCTACCATCCATTGGAATAACAAAAATCTCGAAAACATACTACCTTCCATAATAACAAGGCTAGAATCCATTGGAGTAACAAAAATATCGACAACAAACTACCTTCCATAATGACAAGGCTACCATACATTGGAGTAACAAAAATCTCGACAACAGACTACCTTCCATAATGACAAGGCGACCATCCATTGGAGTAAACAAAATATCGACCATAGACTACCTTCCATAATGACAAGGCTACCATCCATTGGAGTAACAAAAATATCGACAACAGACTACCTTCCATAATGACAAGGCTACCATCCATTGGATTAATTAAAATCTCGAAAACAGACTACCTTCCATAATAACAAGGCTACCATCCATTAGAGTAACAAAAATATCTACAACAGACAACCTTCCATAATGACAAGGCTACCATCCATTGGAGTAACAAAAACATTGACAACAGACTACGTTCCATAATGAAAAGGCTACCATCCATTGGAGTAACAAAAATATCGACAACAGAATACCTTCCATAATTACAAGGCTACCATCCATTGGAATAACAAAAATCTTGAAAACAGACTACCATCCATAATAACAAGGCTACCATCCATTGGAATAACAAAAACCTCAAAAACATACTACCTTCCATAATAATAAGGCTAGAATCCATTGGAGTAACAAAAATATCGACAACAGACTACCTTCCATAATGACAAGGCTTCCATCCATTGGAATAACAAAAATCTCGAAAACATACTACCTTCCATAATAACAAGGCTAGAATCCATTGGAGTAACAAAAATATCGACAACAAACTACCTTCCATAATGACAAGGCTACCATACATTGGAGTAACAAAAATCTCGACAACAGACTACCTTCCATAATGACAAGGCGACCATCCATTGGAGTAAAAAAAATATCAACCATAGACTACCTTCCATAATAACAAGGCTACCATCCATTGGAGTAACAAAAATATCGACAACAGACTAACTTCCATAATGACAAGGCTACCATCCATTGGAATAACAAAAATCTCGAAAACAGACTACCTTCCATAATAACAAGGCTACCATCCATTAAAGTAACAAAAATCTCGACAACAGACAACCTTCCATAATGACAAGGCTACCATCCATTGGAGTAACAAAAACATTGACAACAGAGTACGTTCCATAATGAAAAGGCTACCATCCATTGGAGTAACAAAAATATCGACAAAAGACTACCTTCCATAATGACAAGGCTACCATACATTGGAGTAACAAAAATCTCGACAATAGACTACCTTCCATAATGACAAGGCTACCATACATTGGAGTAACAAAAATATCGACAACAGACTACCTTCCATAATGACAAGGCGACCATCCTTTGGAGTAAAAAAAATATCGACCATAGACTACCTTCCATAATGACAAGGCTACCATCCATTGGAGTAACAAAAATATCGACAACAGACTACCTTCCATAATGACAAGGCTACCATCCATTGGAATAACAAAAATCTCGAAAACAGACTACCTTCCATAATAACAAGGCTACCATCCATTAAAGTAACAAAAATCTCGACAACAGACAACCTTCCATAATGACAAGGCTACCATCCATTGGAGTAACAAAAACATTGACAATAGACTACGTTCCATAATGAAAAGGCTACCATCCATTGGAGTAACAAAAATATCGACAACAGACTACCTTCCATAATGATAAGGCTACCATCCATTGGAGTAACAAAAATCTCGAAAACAGACTACCTTCCATAATGGCAAGGCTACCGTCCATTAGAGTAACAACAATCTCGACAACAGACAACCTTCCGTAATGACAAGGCTGCCATCCATTGGAGTAACAAAAATATTGACAACAGACTACCTTCCATAATGACAAGGCTACCATCCATTGGAATAACAAAAATATCGAACACAGACTACCTTCCATAATAACAAGGCTACCATCCATTAGAGTAACAAAAATATCTACAACAGACAACCTTCCATAATGACAAGGCTACCATCCATTGGAGTAACAAAAACATTGACAACAGACTATGTTCCATAATGAAAAGGCTACCATCCATTGGAGTAACAAAAATATCGACAACAGACTACCTTCCATAATTACCAGGCTACCATCCATTGGAATAACAAAAATCTCGAAAAAAGACTACCATCCATAATAACAAGGCTACCATCCATTGGAATAACAAAAACCTCAAAAACATACTACCTTCCATAATAACAAGGCTAGAATCCATTGGAGTAACAAAAATATCGACAACAGACTACCTTCTATAATGACAAGGCTTCCATCCATTGGAATAACAAAAATCTCGAAAACATACTACCTTCCATAATAACAAGGCTAGAATCCATTGGAGTAACAAAAATCTCGACAACAAACTACCTTCCATAATGACAAGGCTACCATACATTGGAGTAACAAAAATCTCGACAACAGACTACCTTCCATAATGACAAGGCGACCATCCATTGGAGTAAAAAAAATATCGACCATAGACTACCTTCCATAATGACAAGGCTACCATCCATTGGAGTAACAAAAATATCGACAATAGAATACCTTCCATAATGACAAGGCTACCATCCATTGGAATAACAAAAATCTAGAAAACAGACTACCTTCCTTAATAACAAGGCTACCATCCATTAAAGTAACAAAAATCTCGACAACAGACAACCTTCCATAATGACAAGGCTACCATCCATTGGAGTAACAAAAACATTGACAACAGACTACGTTCCATAATGAAAAGGCTACCATCCATTGGAGTAACAAAAATATCGACAACAGACTACCTTCCATAATGACAAGGCTACCATACATTGGAGTAACAAAAATCTCGACAATAGACTACCTTCCATAATGACAAGGCGACCATCCATTGGAGTAAAAAAAATATTGACCATAGACTACCTTCCATAATGACAAGGCTACCATCCATTGGAGTAACAAAAATATCGACAAAAGACTACCTTCAATAATGACAAGGCTACCATCCATTGGAATAACAAAAATCTTGAAAACAAACTACCTTACATAATAACAAGGATACCATCCATTAAAGTAACAAAAATCTCGACAACAAACAACCTTCCATAATGACAAGGCTACCATCCATTGGAGTAACAAAAATATCGACAACAGACTACCTTCCATAATGACAAGGCTACCATCCATTGGAATAACAAAAATCTCGAAAACAGACTACCTTCCATAATAACAAGGCTACCGTCCATTAGAGTAACAAAAATCTCGACAACAGACAACCTTCCATAATGACAAGGCTACCATCCACTGGAGTAACAAAAACATTGACAACAGAGTACGTTCCATAATGAAAAGGCTACCATCCATTGGAGTAACAAAAATATCGACAAAAGACTACCTTCCATAATGACAAGGCTACCATACATTGGAGTAACAAAAATCTCGACAATAGACTACCTTCCATAATGACAAGGCTACCATACATTGGAGTAACAAAAATATCGACAACAGACTACCTTCCATAATGACAAGGCGACCATCCATTGGAGTAAAAAAAATATCGACCATAGACTACCTTCCATAATGACAAGGCTACCATCCATTGGAGTAACAAAAATATCGACAACAGACTACCTTCCATAATGACAAGGCTACCATCCATTGGAATAACAAAAATCTCGAAAACAGACTACCTTCCATAATAACAAGGCTACCATCCATTAAAGTAACAAAAATCTCGACAACAGACAACCTTCCATAATGACAAGGCTACCATCCATTGGAGTAACAAAAACATTGACAACAGACTACGTTCCATAATGAAAAGGCTACCATCCATTGGAGTAACAAAAATATCGACAACAGACTACCTTCCATAATGATAAGGCTACAATCCATTGGAGTAACAAAAATCTCGAAAATAGACTACCTTCCATAATGGCAAGGCTACCGTCCATTAGAGTAACAACAATCTCGACAACAGACAACCTTCCGTAATGACAAGGCTGCCATCCATTGGAGTAACAAAAATATTGACAACAGACTACCTTCCATAATGACAAGGCTACCATCCATTGGAATAACAAAAATATCGAACACAGACTACCTTCCATAATAACAAGGCTACCATCCATTAGAGTAACAAAAATATCTACAAGAGACAACCTTCCATAATGACAAGGCTACCATCCATTGGAGTAACAAAAACATTGACAACAGACTATGTTCCATAATGAAAAGGCTACCATCCATTGGAGTAACAAAAATATCGACAACAGACTACCTTCCATAATTACAAGGCTACCATCCATTGGAATAACAAAAATCTCGAAAAAAGACTACCATCCATAATAACAAGGCTACCATCCATTGGAATAACAAAAACCTCAAAAACATACTACCTTCCATAATAACAAGGCTAGAATCCATTGGAGTAACAAAAATATCGACAACAGACTACCTTCTATAATGACAAGGCTTCCATCCATTGGAATAACAAAAATCTCGAAAACATACTACCTTCCATAATAACAAGGCTAGAATCCATTGGAGTAACAAAAATCTCGACAACAAACTACCTTCCATAATGACAAGGCTACCATACATTGGAGTAACAAAAATCTCGACAACAGACTACCTTCCATAATGACAAGGCGACCATCCATTGGAGTAAAAAAAATATCGACCATAGACTACCTTCCATAATGACAAGGCTACCATCCATTGGAGTAACAAAAATATCGACAATAGAATACCTTCCATAATGACAAGGCTACCATCCATTGGAATAACAAAAATCTCGAAAACAGACTACCTTCCATAATAACAAGGCTACCATCCATTAAAGTAACAAAAATCTCGACAACAGACATCCTTCCATAATGACAAGGCTACCATCCATTGGAGTAACAAAAACATTGACAACAGACTACGTTCCATAATGAAAAGGCTACCATCCATTGGAGTAACAAAAATATCAACAACAGACTACCTTCCATAATGACAAGGCTACCATACATTGGAGTAACAAAAATCTCGACAATAGACTACCTTCCATAATGACAAGGCGACCATCCATTGGAGTAAAAAAAATATCGACCATAGACTACCTTCCATAATGACAAGGCTACCATCCATTGGAGTAACAAAAATATCGATAAAAGACTACCTTCAATAATGACAAGGCTACCATCCATTGGAATAACAAAAATCTTGAAAACAAACTACCTTCTATAATAACAAGGATACCATCCATTAAAGTAACAAAAATCTCGACAACAGACAACCTTCCATAATGACAAGGCTACCATCCATTGGAGTAACAAAAATATCGACAACAGACTACCTTCCATAATGACAAGGCTACCATCCATTGGAGTAACAAAAATCTCGAAAACAGACTACCTTCCATAATGACAAGGCTACCGTCCATTAGAGTAACAACAATCTCGACAACAGACAACCTTCCGTAATGACAAGGCTACCATCCATTGGAGTAACAAAAATATTGACAACATACTACCTTCCATAATGACAAGGCTACCATCCATTGGAATAACAAAAATCTCGAAAACATACTACCTTCCATAATAACAAGGCTAGAAACCATTGGAGTAACAAAAATATCGACAACAAACTACCTTCCATAATGACAAGGCTACCATACATTGGAGTAACAAAAATCTCGACAACAGACTACCTTCCATAATGACAAGGCGACCATCCATTGGAGTAAACAAAATATCGACCATAGACTACCTTCCATAATGACAAGGCTACCATCCATTGGAGTAACAAAAATATCGACAACAGACTACCTTCCATAATGACAAGGCTACCATCCATTGGATTAACAAAAATCTCGAAAACAGACTACCTTCCATAATAACAAGGCTACCATCCATTAGAGTAACAAAAATATCTACAACAGACAACCTTCCATAATGACAAGGCTACCATCCATTGGAGTAACAAAAATATTGACAACAGACTATGTTCCATAATGAAAAGGCTACCATCCATTGGAGTAACAAAAATATCGACAACAGACTACCTTCCATAATTACAAGGCTACCATCCATTGGAATAACAAAAATCTCGAAAACAGACTACCATCAATAATAACAAGGCTACCATCCATTGGAATAACAAAAACCTCAAAAACATACTACCTTCCATAATAATAAGGCTAGAATCCATTGGAGTAACAAAAATATCGACAACAGACTACCTTCCATAATGACAAGGCTTCCATCCATTGGAATAACAAAAATCTCGAAAAAATACTACCTTCCATAATAACAAGGCTAGAATCCATTGGAGTAACAAAAATCTCGACAACAAACTACCTTCCATAATGACAAGGCTACCATACATTGGAGTAACAAAAATCTCGACAACAGACTACCTTCCATAATGACAAGGCGACCATCCATTGGAGTAACAAAAATCTCGACAATAGACTACCTTCCATAATAACAAGGCGACCATCCATTAGAGTAAAAAAAATATCGACCATAGACTACCTTCCATAATGACAAGGCTACCATCCATTGGAATAACAAAAATCTCGAAAACAGACTACCTTCCATAATAACAAGGCTACCATCCATTAAAGTAACAAAAATCTCGACAACAGACAACCTTCCATAATGACAAGGCTACCATCCATTGGAGTAACAAAAACATTGACAACAGACTACGTTCCATAATGAAAAGGCTACCATCCATTGGAGTAACAAAAATATCGACAACATACTACCTTCCATAATGACAAGGCTACCATCCATTGGAGTAACAAAAATCTCGAAAACAGACTACCTTCCATAATGACAAGGCTACCAACCATTAGAGTAACAACAATCTCGACAACAGACAACCTTCCGTAATGACAAGGCTACCATCCATTGGAGTAACAAAAATATTGACAACATACTACCTTCCATAATGACAAGGCTACCATCCATTGGAATAACAAAAATCTCGAAAACATACTACCTTCCATAATAACAAGGCTAGAATCCATTGGAGTAACAAAAATATCGACAACAAACTACCTTCCATAATGACAAGGCTACCATACATTGGAGTAACAAAAATCTCGACAATAGACTACCTTCCATAATGACAAGGCGACCATCCATTGGAGTAAACAAAATATCGACCATAGACTACCTTCCATAATGACAAGGCTACCATCCATTAGAGTAACAAAAATATCGACAACAGACTACCTTCCATAATGACAAGGCTACCATCCATTGGAATAACAAAAATCTCGAAAACAGACTACCTTCCATAATAACAAGGCTACCATCCATTAGAGTAACAAAAATATCTACAATAGACAACCTTCCATAATGACAAGGCTACCATCCATTGGAGTAACAAAAACATTGACAACAGACTACGTTCCATAATGAAAAGGCTACCATCCATTGGAGTAACAAAAATATCGACAACATACTACCTTCCATAATGACAAGGCTACCATCCATTGGAGTAACAAAAATCTCGAAAACAGACTACCTTCCATAATGACAAGGCTACCATCCATTAGAGTAACAACAATCTCGACAACAGACAACCTTCCGTAATGACAAGGCTACCATCCATTGGAGTAACAAAAATATTGACAACATACTACCTTCCATAATGACAAGGCTACCATCCATTGGAATAACAAAAATCTCGAAAACATACTACCTTCCATAATAACAAGGCTAGAATCCATTGGAGTAACAAAAATATCGACAACAAACTACCTTCCATAATGACAAGGCTACCATACATTGGAGTAACAAAAATCTCGACAACAGACTACCTTCCATAATGACAAGGAGACCATCCATTGGAGTAAACAAAATATCGACCATAGACTACCTTCCATAATGACAAGGCTACCATCCATTAGAGTAACAAAAATATCGACAACAGACTACCTTCCATAATGACAAGGCTACCATCCATTGGATTAACAAAAATCTCGAAAACAGACTACCTTCCATAATAACAAGGCTACCATCCATTAGAGTAACAAAAATATCTACAATAGACAACCTTCCATAATGACAAGGCTACCATCCATTGGAGTAACAAAAACATTGACAACAGACTACGTTCCATAATGAAAAGGCTACCATCCATTGGAGTAACAAAAATATCGACAACAGACTACCTTCCATAATTACAAGGCTACCATTCATTGGAACAACAAAAATCTCGAAAACAGACTACCATCCATAATAACAAGGCTACCATCCATTGGAATAACAAAAACCTCAAAAACATACTACCTTCCATAATAATAAGGCTAGAATCCATTGGAGTAACAAAAATATCGACAACAGACTACCTTCCATAATGACAAGGCTTCCATCCATTGGAATAACAAAAATCTCGAAAACATACTACCTTCCATAATAACAAGGCTAGAATCCATTGGAGTAACAAAAATCTCGACAACAAACTACCTTCCATAATGACAAGGCTACCATACATTGGAGTAACAAAAATCTCGACAACAGACTACCTTCCATAATGACAAGGCGACCATCCATTGGAGTAAAAAAAATATCAACCATAGACTACCTTCCATAATAACAAGGCTACCATCCATTGGAGTAACAAAAATATCGACAATAGACTACCTTCCATAATGACAAGGCTACCATCCATTGGAATAACAAAAATCTCGAAAACAGACTACCTTCCATAATAACAAGGCTACAATCCATTAAAGTAACAAAAATCTCGACAACAGACAACCTTCCATAATGACAAGGCTACCATCCATTGGAGTAACAAAAACATTGACAACAAAGTACGTTCCATAATGAAAAGGCTACCATCCATTGGAGTAACAAAAATATCGACAACAGACTACCTTCCATAATGACAAGGCTACCATCCATTGGAGTAACAAAAATCTCGAAAACAGACTACCTTCCATAATGACAAGGCTACCGTCCATTAGAGTAACAACAATCTCGACAACAGACAACCTTCCGTAATGACAAGGCTACCATCCATTGGAGTAACAAAAATATTGACAACATACTACCTTCCATAATGACAAGGCTACCATCCATTGGAATAACAAAAATCTCGAAAACATACTACCTTCCATAATAACAAGGCTAGAATCCATTGGAGTAACAAAAATATCGACAACAAACTACCTTCCATAATGACAAGGCTACCATACATTGGAGTAACAAAAATCTCGACAACAGACTACCTTCCATAATGACAAGGCGACCATCCATTGGAGTAAACAAAATATCGACCATAGACTACCTTCCATAATGACAAGGCTACCATCCATTGGAGTAACAAAAATATCGACAACAGACTACCTTCCATAATGACAAGGCTACCATCCATTGGATTAACAAAAATCTCGAAAACAGACTACCTTCCATAATAACAAGGCTACCATCCATTAGAGTAACAAAAATATCTACAACAGACAACCTTCCATAATGACAAGGCTACCATCCATTGGAGTAACAAAAATATTGACAACAGACTATGTTCCATAATGAAAAGGCTACCATCCATTGGAGTAACAAAAATATCGACAACAGACTACCTTCCATAATTACAAGGCTACCATCCATTGGAATAACAAAAATCTCGAAAACAGACTACCATCCATAATAACAAGGCTACCATCCATTGGAATAACAAAAACCTCAAAAACATACTACCTTCCATAATAATAAGGCTAGAATCCATTGGAGTAACAAAAATATCGACAACAGACTACCTTCCATAATGACAAGGCTTCCATCCATTGGAATAACAAAAATCTCGAAAACATACTACCTTCCATAATAACAAGGCTAGAATCCATTGGAGTAACAAAAATCTCGACAACAAACTACCTTCCATAATGACAAGGCTACCATACATTGGAGTAACAAAAATCTCGACAACAGACTACCTTCCATAATGACAAGGCGACCATCCATTGGAGTAATAAAAATCTCGACAATAGACTACCTTCCATAATAACAAGGCGACCATCCATTGGAGTAAAAAAAATATCGACCATAGACTACCTTCCATAATGACAAGGCTACCATCCATTGGAATAACAAAAATCTCGAAAACAGACTACCTTCCATAATAACAAGGCTACCATCCATTAAAGTAACAAAAATCTCGACAACAGACATCCTTCCATAATGACAAGGCTACCATCCATTGGAGTAACAAAAACATTGACAACAGACTACGTTCCATAATGAAAAGGCTACCATCCATTGGAGTAACAAAAATATCGACAACATACTACCTTCCATAATGACAAGGCTACCATCCATTAGAGTAACAACAATCTCGACAACAGACAACCTTCCGTAATGACAAGGC
This sequence comes from Vicia faba, assembly GCA_948472305.1. Classification (NCBI taxonomy): domain Eukaryota; kingdom Viridiplantae; phylum Streptophyta; class Magnoliopsida; order Fabales; family Fabaceae; genus Vicia; species Vicia faba. The sequence goes on from OX451738.1 coordinate 759,169,235, forward strand.
TACCATCCATTGGAGTAACAAAAATATTGACAACATACTACCTTCCATAATGACAAGGCTACCATCCATTGGAATAACAAAAATCTCGAAAACATACTACCTTCCATAATAACAAGGCTAGAATCCATTGGAGTAACAAAAATATCGACAACAAACTACCTTCCATAATGACAAGGCTACCATACATTGGAGTAACAAAAATCTCGACAACAGACTACCTTCCATAATGACAAGGCGACCATCCATTGGAGGAAACAAAATATCGACCATAGACTACCTTCCATAATGACAAGGCTACCATCCATTAGAGTAACAAAAATATCGACAACAGACTACCTTCCATAATGACAAGGCTACCATCCATTGGATTAACAAAAATCTCGAAAACAGACTACCTTCCATAATAACAAGGCTACCATCCATTAGAGTAACAAAAATATCTACAATAGACAACCTTCCATAATGACAAGGCTACCATCCATTGGAGTAACAAAAACATTGACAACAGACTACGTTCCATAATGAAAAGGCTACCATCCATTGGAGTAACAAAAATATCGACAACAGACTACCTTCCATAATTACAAGGCTACCATTCATTGGAACAACAAAAATCTCGAAAACAGACTACCATCCATAATAACAAGGCTACCATCCATTGGAATAACAAAAACCTCAAAAACATACTACCTTCCATAATAATAAGGCTAGAATCCATTGGAGTAACAAAAATATCGACAACAGACTATCTTCCATAATGACAAGGCTTCCATCCATTGGAATAACAAAAATCTCGAAAACATACTACCTTCCATAATAACAAGGCTAGAATCCATTGGAGTAACAAAAATCTCGACAACAAACTACCTTCCATAAAGACAAGGCTACCATACATTGGAGTAACAAAAATCTCGACAACAGACTACCTTCCATAATGACAAGGCGACCATCCATTGGAGTAAAAAAAATATCAACCATAGACTACCTTCCATAATAACAAGGCTACCATCCATTGGAGTAACAAAAATATCGACAATAGACTACCTTCCATAATGACAAGGCTACCATCCATTGGAATAACAAAAATCTCGAAAACAGACTACCTTCCATAATAACAAGGCTACAATCCATTAAAGTAACAAAAATCTCGACAACAGACAACCTTCCATAATGACAAGGCTACCATCCATTGGAGTAACAAAAACATTGACAACAAAGTACGTTCCATAATGAAAAGGCTACCATCCATTGGAGTAACAAAAATATCGACAACAGACTACCTTCCATAATGACAAGGCTACCATCCATTGGAGTAACAAAAATCTCGAAAACAGACTACCTTCCATAATGACAAGGCTACCGTCCATTAGAGTAACAACAATCTCGACAACAGACAACCTTCCGTAATGACAAGGCTACCATCCATTGGAGTAAAAAAAATATTGACAACATACTACCTTCCATAATGACAAGGCTACCATCCATTGGAATAACAAAAATCTCGAAAACATACTACCTTCCATAATAACAAGGCTAGAATCCATTGGAGTAACAAAAATATCGACAACAAACTACCTTCCATAATGACAGGGCTACCATACATTGGAGTAACAAAAATCTCGACAACAGACTACCTTCCATAATGACAAGGCGACCATCCATTGGAGTAAACAAAATATCGACCATAGACTACCTTCCATAATGACAAGGCTACCATCCATTGGAGTAAAAAAAATATCGACAACAGACTACCTTCCATAATGACAAGGCTACCATCCATTGGATTAACAAAAATCTCGAAAACAGACTACCTTCCATAATAACACGGCTACCATCCATTAGAGTAACAAAAATATCTACAACAGACAACCTTCCATAATGACAAGGCTACCATCCATTGGAGTAACAAAAACATTGACAACAGACTACGTTCCATAATGAAAAGGCTACCATCCATTGGAGTAACAAAAATATCGACAACAGACTACCTTCCATAATTACAAGGCTACCATCCATTGGAATAACAAAAATCTCGAAAACAGACTACCATCCATAATAACAAGGCTACCATCCATTGGAATAACAAAAACCTCAAAAACATACTACCTTCCATAATAATAAGGCTACCATCCATTGGAGTAACAAAAATATCGACAACAGACTACCTTCCATAATGACAAGGCTACCATCCATTGGAATAACAAAAATCTCGAAAACATACTACCTTCCATAATAACAAGGCTACAATCCATTAAAGTAACAAAAATCTCGACAACAGACAACCTTCCATAATGACAAGGCTACCATCCATTGGAGTAACAAAAACATTGACAACAAAGTACGTTCCATAATGAAAAGGCTACCATCCATTGGAGTAACAAAAATATCGACAACAGACTACCTTCCATAATGACAAGGCTACCATCCATTGGAGTAACAAAAATCTCGAAAACAGACTACCTTCCATAATGACAAGGCTACCGTCCATTAGAGTAACAACAATCTCGACAACAGACAACCTTCCGTAATGACAAGGCTACCATCCATTGGAGTAACAAAAATATTGACAACATACTACCTTCCATAATGACAAGGCTACCATCCACTGGAATAACAAAAATCTCGAAAACATACTACCTTCCATAATAACAAGGCTAGAATCCATTGGAGTAACAAAAATATCGACAACAAACTACCTTCCATAATGACAGGGCTACCATACATTGGAGTAACAAAAATCTCGACAACAGACTACCTTCCATAATGACAAGGCGACCATCCATTGGAGTAAACAAAATATCGACCATAGACTACCTTCCATAATGACAAGGCTACCATCCATTGGAGTAAAAAAAATATCGACAACAGACTACCTTCCATAATGACAAGGCTACCATCCATCGGATTAACAAAAATCTCGAAAACAGACTACCTTCCATAATAACAAGGCTACCATCCATTAGAGTAACAAAAATATCTACAACAGACAACCTTCCATAATGACAAGGCTACCATCCATTGGAGTAACAAAAACATTGACAACAGACTACGTTCCATAATGAAAAGGCTACCATCCATTGGAGTAACAAAAATATCGACAACAGACTACCTTCCATAATTACAAGGCTACCATCCATTGGAATAACAAAAATCTCGAAAACAGACTACCATCCATAATAACAAGGCTACCATCCATTGGAATAACAAAAACCTCAAAAACATACTACCTTCCATAATAATAAGGCTAGAATCCATTGGAGTAACAAAAATATCGACAAAAGACTACCTTCCATAATGACAAGGCTTCCATCCATTGGAATAACAAAAATCTCGAAAACATACTACCTTCCATAATAACAAGGCTAGAATCCATTGGAGTAAAAAAAATCTCGACAACAAACTACCTTCCATAATGACAAGGCTACCATACATTGGAGTAACAAAAATCTCGACAACAGACTACTTTCTATAATGACAAGGCGACCATCCATTGGAGTAAAAAAAATATCAACCATAGACTACCTTCCATAATAACAAGGCTACCATCCATTGGAGTAACAAAAATATCGACAACAGACTACCTTCCATAATGACAAGGCTACCATCCATTGGAATAACAAAAATCTCGAAAACAGACTACCTTCCATAATAACAAGGCTACCATCCATTAAAGTAACAAAAATCTCGACAACAGACAACCTTCCATAATGACAAGGCTACCATCCATTGGAGTAACAAAAAAATTGACAACAGACTACGTTCCATAATGAAAAGGCTACCATCCATTGGAGTAACAAAAATATCGACAACAGACTACCTTCCATAATGACAAGGCTACCATCCATTGGAGTAACAAAAATATCGACAATAGACTACCTTCCATAATGACAAGGCTTCCATCCATTGGAATAACAAAAATCTCGAAAACATACTACCTTCCATAATAACAAGGCTAGAATCCATTGGAGTAAAAAAAATCTCGACAACAAACTACCTTCCATAATGACAAGGCTACCATACATTGGAGTAACAAAAATCTCGACAACAGACTACTTTCTATAATGACAAGGCGACCATCCATTGGAGTAAAAAAAATATCAACCATAGACTACCTTCCATAATAACAAGGCTACCATCCATTGGAGTAACAAAAATATCGACAACAGACTACCTTCCATAATGACAAGGCTACCATCCATTGGAATAACAAAAATCTCGAAAACAGACTACCTTCCATAATAACAAGGCTACCATCCATTAAAGTAACAAAAATCTCGACAACAGACAACCTTCCATAATGACAAGGCTACCATCCATTGGAGTAACAAAAAAATTGACAACAGACTACCTTCCATAATGACAAGGCTACCATCCATTGGAATAACAAAAATCTCGAAAACAGACTACCTTCCATAATAACAAGGCTACCATCCATTAAAGTAACAAAAATCTCGACAACAGACAACCTTCCATAATGACAAGGCTACCATCCATTGGAGTAACAAAAAAATTGACAACAGACTACGTTCCATAATGAAAAGGCTACCATCCATTGGAGTAAAAAAAATCTCGACAACAAACTACCTTCCATAATGACAAGGCTACCATACATTGGAGTAACAAAAATCTCGACAACAGACTACTTTCTATAATGACAAGGCGACCATCCATTGGAGTAAAAAAAATATCGACCATAGACTACCTTCCATAATGACAAGGCTACCATCCATTGGAGTAACAAAAATATCGACAAAAGACTACCTTCAATAATGACAAGGCTACCATCCATTGGAATAACAAAAATCTTGAAAACAGACTACCTTCCATAATAACAAGGCTACCATCCATTAAAGTAACAAAAATCTCGACAACAGACAACCTTCCATAATGACAAGGCTACCATCCATTGGAGTAACAAAAACATTGACAAGAGACTACGTTCCATAATGAAAAGGCTACCATCCATTGGAATAACAAAAATCTCGAAAACAGACTACCTTCCATAATAACAAGGCTACCATCCATTAAAGTAACAAAAATCTCGACAACAGACAAACTTCCATAATGACAAGGCTACCATCCATTGGAGTAACAAAAACATTGACAACAGAGTACGTTCCATAATGAAAAGGCTACCATCCATTGGAGTAACAAAAATATCGACAACAAACTACCTTCCATAATGACAAGGCTACCATTCATTGGAGTAACAAAAATCTCGACAATAAACTACCTTCCATAATGACAAGGCGACCATCCATTGGAGTAAAAAAAATATCGACCATACACTACCTTCCATAATGACAAGGCTACCATCCATTGGAATAACAAAAATCTCGAAAACAGACTACCTTCCATAATAACAAGGCTACCATCCATTAAAGTAACAAAAATCTCGACAACAGACAACCTTCCATAATGACAAGGCTACCATCCATTGGAGTAACAAAAACATTGACAACAGACTACGTTCCATAATGAAAAGGCTACCATCCATTGGAGTAACAAAAATATCGACAACAGACTACCTTCCATAATTACAAGGCTACCATCCATTGGAATAACAAAAATTTCGAAAACAGACTACCATCCATAATAAAAAGGCTACCATCCATTGGAATAACAAAAACCTCAAAAACATACTACCTTCCATAATAACAAGGCTAGAATCCATTGGAGTAACAAAAATATCTACAACAGACAACCTTCCATAATGACAAGGCTACCATCCATTGGAGTAACAAAAACATTGACAATAGACTACGTTCCATAATGAAAAGGCTACCATCCATTGGAGTAACAAAAATATCGACAACAGACTACCTTCCATAATGATAAGGCTACCATCCATTGGAGTAACAAAAATCTCGACAACAGACTACCTTCCATAATGACAAGGTGACCATCCATTGGAGTAAACAAAATATCGAACATAGACTACCTTCCATAATGACAAGGCTACCATCCATTGGAGTAACAAAAATATCGACAACAGACTACCTTCCATAATGACAAGGCTACCATCCATTGGATTAACAAAAATCTCGAAAACAGACTACCTTCCATAATAACAAGGCTACCATCCATTAGAGTAACAAAAATATCTACAACAGACAACCTTCCATAATGACAAGGCTACCATCCATTGGAGTAACAAAAACATTGACAACAGACTACGTTCCATAATGAAAAGGCTACCATCCATTGGAGTAACAAAAATATCGACAACAGACTACCTTCCATAATTACAAGGCTACCATCCATTGGAATAACAAAAATTTCGAAAACAGACTACCATCCATAATAACAAGGCTACCATCCATTGGAATAACAAAAACCTCAAAAACATACTACCTTCCATAATAACAAGGCTAGAATCCATTGGAGTAACAAAAATATCGACAACAGACTACCTTCCATAATGACAAGGCTTCCATCCATTGGAATAACAAAAATCTCGAAAACATACTACCTTCCATAATAACAAGGCTAGAATCCAATGGAGTAACAAAAATCTCGACAACAAACTACCTTCCATAATGACAAGGCTACCATACATTAGAGTAACAAAAATCTCGACAACAGACTACCTTCCATAATGACAAGGCGACCATCCATTGGAGTAACAAAAATCTCGACCATAGACTACCTTCCATAATGACAAGGCTACCATCCATTGGAGTAACAAAAATATCGACAACAGACTACCTTCCATAATGACAAGGCTACCATCCATTGGAATAACAAAAATATCGAAAACAGATTACCTTCCATAATAACAAGGCTACCATCCATTAAAGTAACAAAAATCTCGACAACAGACAACCTTCCATAATGACAAGGCTACCATCCATTGGAGTAACAAAAACATTGACAACAGACTATGTTCCATAATCAAAAGGCTACCATCCATTGTAGTAACAAAAATATCGACAACAGACTACCTTCCATAATGACAAGGCTACCATCCATTGGAGTAACAAAAATCTCGAAAACAGACTACCTTCCATAATGACAAGGCGACCATCCATTGGAGTAAAAAAAAAATCGACCATAGACTACGTTCCATAATGACAAGGCGACCATCCATTGGAGTAAAAAAAATATCGACCATAGACTACCTTCCATAATGACAAGGCTACCATCCATTGGAGTAACAAAAATATCGACAACAGACTACCTTCCATAATGACAAGGCTACCATCCATTGGAATAACAAAAATCTCGAAAACAGACAACCTTCCATAATAACAAGGCTACCATCCATTAAAGTAACAAAAATCTCGAAAAAAGACAACCTTCCATAATGACAAGGATACCGTCCATTGGAGTAACAAAAATCTCGAAAACAGACTACCTTCCATAATGACAAGGCTACCGTCCATTGGAGTAACAACAATCTCGACAACAGACAACCTTCCATAATGACAAGGCGACCATCCATTGGAGTAAACAAAATATCGACCATAGACTACCTTCCATAATGACAAGGCTACCATCCATTGGAGTAACAAAAATATCGACAACAGACTACCTTCCATAATGACAAGGCTACCATCCATTGGATTAACAAAAATCTTGAAAACAGACTACCTTCCATAATAACAAGGCTACCATCCATTAGAGTAACAAAAATATCGACAATAGACAACCTTCCATAATGACAAGGCTACCATCCATTGGAGTAACAAAAACATTGACAACAGTCTACGTTCCATAATGAAAAGGCTACCATCCATTGGAGTAACAAAAATATCGACAACAGACTACCTTCCATAATTACAAGGCTACCATCCATTGGAATAACAAAAATTTCAAAAACAGACTACCATCCTTAATAACAAGGCTACCATCCATTGGAATAACAAAAACCTCAAAAACATACTACCTTCCATAATAACAAGGCTAGAATCCATTGGAGTAAGAAAAATATCGACAACAGACTACCTTCCATAATGACAAGGCTACCATCCATTGGAATAACAAAAATCTCGAAAACATACTACCTTCCATAATAACAAGGCTAGAATCCAATGGAGTAACAAAAATCTCGACAACAAACTACCTTCCATAATGACAAGGCTACCATACATTAGAGTAACAAAAATCTCGACAACAGACTACCTTCCATAATGATAAGGCGACCATCTATTGGAGTAAAAAAAATATCGACCATAGACTACCATCCATAATGACAAGGCTACCATCCATTGGAGTAACAAAAATATCGACAACAGACTACCTTCCATAATGACAAGGCTACCATCCATTGGAATAACAAAAATCTCGAAAACAGATTACCTTCCATAATAACAAGGCTACCATCCATTAAAGTAACAAAAATCTCGACAACAGACAACCTTCCATAATGACAAGGCTACCATCCATTGGAGTAACAAAAACATTGACAACAGACTACGTTCCATAATGAAAAGGCTACCATCCATTGTAGTAACAAAAATATCGACAACAGACTACCTTCCATAATGACAAGGCTACCATCCATTGGAGTAACAAAAATCTCGAAAACAGACTACCTCCCATAATGACAAGGCTACCGTCCATTAGAGTAACAACAATCTCGACAACAGACAACCTTCCGTAATGACAAGGCTGCCATCCATTGGAGTAACAAAAATATTGACAATAGACTACCTTCCATAATGACAAGGCTACCATCCATTGGAGTAACAAAAATCTTGAAAACATACTACCTTCCATAATAACAAGGCTAGAATCCATTGGGGTAACAAAAATCTCGACAACAAACTACCTTCCATAATGACAAGGCTACCATACATTGGAGTAACAAAAATCTCGACAACAGACTACCTTCCATAATGACAAGGCGACCATCCATTGGAGTAAACAAAATATCGACCATAGACTACCTTCCATAATGACAAGGCTACCATCCATTAGAGTAACAAAAATATCGACAACAGACTACCTTCCATAATGACAAGGCTACCATCCATTGGATTAACAAAAATCTCGAAAACAGACTACCTTCCATAATAACAAGGCAACCATCCATTAGAGTAACAAAAATATCGACAACATACAACCTTCCATAATGACAAGGCTACCATCCATTGGAGTAACAAAAACATTGACAACAGACTACGGTATCGAAATGGTGATGGCGTTTGTTGGACAGCAGGTCTTATGGTTTTCGAAATGGTTATCGTTTTACTGGTTTTTGCAGTAGGCTATGGTATAATGGTTTGGAAAATGGTTATGGCGTTTGTTTGTTATGTTGATGGTTCTACTGGTTTTTACAGTAGGCTATGGTTTTTGGTAATGGTTGAGGTTTTGAAAAAGGGTTATGGTGTTTTTTTGGTTTGACAGTAGGTTTTGAATTGTGTATGCAGGTTCCATTGTTTAGGCCATATGGTTTTGGTTTAGACAGTGGTTATGGTTTATGCAGGTTCTTACTGGTTTTAGGCCATGAAGGTTTTGGTTTAGACAGTGGTTATGGTTTAGGCAAAGGTTGTTTTGTTTAGCCCATAAGATTCAGTTTTGGCTGTGGTTTTATGGATGGTACAGGTTTGGTATTGTTTGACAGTAGGTTCTTGAAAAAAAAATGGTTCTATGCAGGTTTTGAAATGGTTATATGCAGGTTTTGCATTATGACAGTATACTCTATTGGTTTTTGTTTTAGACTTGGAGAACAAAGATTTTTTGCTTCTTTGTTTTTCAGTTTTGAACGTGGAAGGCTTGTAGGTTATGAATCCTCTTCCTTTGAAGGGGTTTATGTTATGTTATACAATTGTTTGGCATCTCCTCTATGCCACAGGTTTTTGAATTATTTACTATATCCTTGGCCTTCTGCATATTACTGTTACAGCAGTTTTGTTTTTATTCCTTTCTTATGCTCCTTCTTTCTACTGAGTTACTGCTGTAGCTTTGTTTTATAACTCCTTCTGCCTAAACCAAAACCTGTAAAACCATCTTTCTATCTCTCTTCTCTCTCTTAAGTACATTTGATGCATAAAAATGATGTGTACTTACTGTTCTGAAATTGCAAACATGCTGGAAAATGATGAAATGGGAAATATATTATGCTTGCAAAATGGTTTTGAACTGCATATTTCTTTTTGACTTGCAATGGCACAGTGGGAGCCTATTGTATTTGGACTCATCCTATGATGTTAATTCTGAAATATGATGTGGAATTTGAAAAAATGCAATTAATTTTTAATTATGCAGTTTTGAAAAAATAGAAATGAATTTGTGCATGTTTTAAATTGTGCATTCATTTATGAAGAATAAAAATTCCTCCCTTTTTGTGAACCGGGAGAAATCCCGTGATTTGCAAAAAAGGGTAAACTGATTCCAGCCGTTTGCTTTTAATGATGAACACTAATAAATAATTTTCTGCTTTTAATTATTTATTCAATTCTGACTTTTTCTTTTAATTGTTTTTGCAGGTAAAATCAAATGAGCAGACAAAAGCATTGGATAGAAGATTTAGAATTAGAATCTTAGAAATATAGTTCTATTTTACTTTAAACTTTTATGTAATTTGTTATTATAAATATTTTGTAAATAATACAATATTTAAATAACAATTGTAATAAAATAGAATAAAGTGAAATAAAATTCTATTATTTCCCCGTCAATTCTTTTCTTTCCAATTATTTTATTTATCGTTTATAATTCTTTAAATTGTATAATAATTGAAAATCAATTTCAATCACTTAAATTCAGAATAATAAACGCATAAATAAACATCATTGATCAATTAATAATTTCAATTATTTAATTCGTTATTCATAATTTTCTAAATTATAATAATTAAAAATAGAATTTCAATTATTTAACTTAGAATGATAAATAATTAAATAATCATTATTGACCAATTAATGAACTTCTTTTCAAATATTTATTATATTATTCATAAATCTTTAAATTATGTAATAACTGAAAAAAAAATTCCAATTATTTAAATTTAAGATAATAAATAATAAATAAACACTGTCTGAACGATTAATATGCCTCTTTTCAAATATTTATTTTATTATTTATAGATCTTTGAATTATATAATAACTGAAAATAAATTCCAATTATTTAAATTTAAGATGATAAATAATTAATAAACATCATTTAAATCTTGATCAGTTAATAAATTTAGCGTTCAAAAATAAACAACTCTCGACCTAAAAAAGTTATGAATTTTTAAAATCAAAAGATCAAAACGCTTGCAATGTAATGATGCAGATGGGAGATGGTATCTTATGTCAAAATTTGGGGTACAACAGCTGCCCCTATTTAAGTTTCTTCTATCCGGAGATATGAAGATTGAAATCTTCGTTTCGACGGGATTGAAGGTACTTAAATACATAATACGCAAATTTTGCTCTAAGATACCGCCATTATGATACGAATGCAGTGATTGAATTCACAGAGAAAGATATTGTATGAAACAAGACAATGCTGGAGGAATCAAACACCAACAAAACACAGAGACATTGATTATACATTACTGGGGAAACGAGCTATCAACTTCAAACGACAGACTCTTGACAGCGAATAAAATCGAGGGAATACGACCTCTGACCCTAACAAAGCCGGCATCTTGCATAGGCCATAACAGATTATTGACCCAAAACAGTGAGTTCACAACTCAAGGTCGAAGATAGAAGAAAATCAAACAATCTTGCTGATGATGGATTACCGACTTCTGAAGGTAATGATTCATGACAAGCTTCTCTGCGAGATTTCCGGAGATATACTCATTAATGCTGATATAATAATATTGTAGATACGCAAGTTGTTCAAATAAATAAACTGCCACTTGCTGTCGTCCAAAGAAAATACCGATAACGTACAAGCTGCTCAAATAAAGAGGCTGCCACTTACTGTCGTCCAAAGAAAATACCAATAACATACAAGCTGCTCAAATAAAGAGGCTGCCACTTGTTGTCGTCCAAAGAAAATACCGATAACGTACAAGCTGCTCAGATAAAGAGGCCGCCACTTGCGATTTTCCAAAAATAATAATGCACAAGTTGCTCGTTAAGAGCTGCCGCTTGTGGTTTTCCACAAGATAAAATGACGTACAAGTTGCTCGTGAAGAGCCGCCGCTTGTCGTTTTCCAAAAATAATAATAACGCACAAGTTGCTCGTGAAGAGCTGCCGCTTGTCGTTTTCCGACGATGTCAATGACGTACAAGTTGCTCATGAAGAGCTGCCGCTTGTCGTCTTCCAATAATAACAATGCACAAGTTTCCCGTGAAGAGCTGCCGCTTGTCGTTTTCCAACAATGATAATATACGTACAAGTTGCTCGTGAAGAGCTGCCGCTTGTCGTTTTCCGAAGAGTAACTCATAAAGAAGTTGCGATGACACCGGCAGAGAATAAAATCTTCGTCAAAGAGAATCATGAATCAGTCCATTCCCAAGGATATCACATATAAATGTGCAAAATAAATGCATCATCTGTCTAGGTCGCGATTTCACTCGGAAAAATCATGAGATAGCCTATGCAAGAGACAACAACTTCATCCAGGAATAACTAAAGAGAAAAACAGTAAAACAAGACTCCACCCAATGAGAAAGCAACTCGATTGGGGAATTCATCCTATCCAGAAATGGACAAGGTGAGCTAAATCAAAAATCATCTATGAGGATTAGCTCAGTTGGCGAATTTAGCAAGGAAGCACATTTTCTGCCTAAGCTAACCTTCTACTTGGAAAGAAACATGTACGTTATTTGAATAGACAAAGTACAAACCAAAATCGATGGCAAATGTAAATATGTATGCGTGACATAAGTGGGAATGAATAAATGAATGTTATGCTGACAAAACGAACAGATGGAATATCCTGGAGACGATAAGATGTTGCGACAAGATAGATACTCGGCCAATCTTAAAAAGACGGAAGATAACTGGAACTGGAAACACAAAGCAACGTCGGAGCGTAACACGCCACAAAGCTCAAGTCTTCTGAGGAGAAAAGCACTCAAATCCAATTTTACAAAACCAAAAGACCACTGGCAAAAAACAAAACGCACCATACTTCCGAAATCTCCCAAATAAAACTAACTGAAACAAATCTTAACTGGTACACTTGGGGAGTCACTAAACTAAGTACCACCAGAAACACGAGCCGACACAAATAACCCCTCATGATGATTTTGAAACGAAACATGCTCATCATGCAAGGATAAATTACTGTACTGTTTTGCATTCCATGGCTTGACCATCTTCAGAACAACTGTTAATATTCCTTTCATTATTCACGACACTTTTTTTTTTTAAAATAAGAATACTTTAAGTAAATTTGTTTCAAGTATTTCCACAAAAATTAAAATTTTGCCCACAAAAGGTAAATGCTCAAATTTCATTAATAATATGGTAGTTTGCTAACAATGCGACTCCAGCGGTTTACAAAAGTTTGGGAAATAGTTCATGAAATGAAAAGGTTACACAAAAACAATGATCGCTATTCTCCCTAACAACTTCGAATTCCAAAATGTGCTCAAATGCCAAGACTGGTCTGACCAAAAGCCTGCCTAAGCGAAATACATCTTGACTGCATCGGCGTTCATGGGACGCGGGAGTTCTTCACCATCCATATTGGTGAGAATCAAGGTACCTCCAGAGAAAACTTTCTTCACGACATACGGTCCTTCATAATTCGGAGCCCACTTGCCCCTAGAATCAGGTTGGAAAGATAATATCTTCTTGAGCACAAGGTCACCTTCTCTGAACTCGCGTGGTCGAACCTTCTTATCAAAAGCCTTCTTCATTCTCTGCTGATACAATTGACCGTGACACAACGCTGTCAATCTCTTCTCTTCAATTAAATTCAACTGATCATATCTACTTTGACACCATTCAGCCTCAGAAAGTTTAGCTTCCATCAACACTCTCAGAGACGGAATCTCAACCTCCACGGGGAGTACTGCTTCCATACCATAAACCAGGGAAAATGGGGTTGCACCTGTTGAAGTCCGAACTGAAGTATGGTACCCGTGTAAAGCAAACGGAAGCATTTCATGCCAATCTTTATAAGTTACTACCATCTTCTGGACAATCTTCTTGATATTCTTGTTAGCAACTTCAACAACCCCATTCATCTTCGGTCTGTAAGGAGAAGAATTATGATGTTCGATCTTGAACTCTTCACAAAGCTCTCTCATCATCTTGTTATTCAAATTCGAACCATTATCAGTGATAATCTTGCTCGGGATACCGTACCGACAAATGATCTGATTCTTGATAAATCGGACTACCACCTGTCTGGTTACATTAGCATAAGATGTTGCTTCCACCCATTTAGTAAAATAATCGATCGCTACCAAAATGAAACGATGACCATTTGAAGCTTTGGGTTCAATCATTCTAATCATATCAATGCCCCACATAGAGAAAGGCCAAGGTGAAGAGATAACGTTGAGGAGAGTCGGTGGGACGTGCATCTTGTCCGCATAAATCTGGCATTTATGACATTTCTTCACATACTTACAGCAATCATATTCCATTGTCATCCAATAGTAACCAGCTCTCAACATCTTTCTAGCCATCGCATGTCCGTTGTCATGAGTTCCAAAAGATCCTTCATGCACTTCTTGCATTAGCATGTCTGCTTCACGTTTGTCTACACATCTGAGCAAGACCATGTCATAATTCCTCTTATACAAAACTTCTTCATTGAGAAAGAAACTGCTTGCTAATCTTATCAACATCTTCCTATCTTTATTGGATGCCCCAGGAGGGTACTCTTGAGTTTTAAGAACACATTTAATGTCATAGAACCACGGTTTGTCGTCGGTAACCTCTTCTACCGAGAACACATGAGCAGGTCTATCGAGGCGCATAACTCTGATTGTAGGCACGTCGTTCTAACCATTCACTTGAAACATGGAAGACAAAGTAGCTAAAGCATCAGCCATTTGGTTCTCATCTCTAGGGATATGATGTAATTCCACTTTGTTGAAGAAAGTTAACAATCTTCTAGCATAGTCTCTGTAAGGGATCAAACCAGGATGACGAGTCTCCCACTCTCCTTTGATTTGATTAATCACCAATGCTGAATCTCCGTAAATATCAAGAATCTTAATCCTTAGATCCACGACTTCTTCGAGACCCATAATACATGCCTCATATTCAGCCATGTTGTTCGTGCAGTAAAACTTCAATCTTGCCGTGAACGGGATATGAGTACCTCGGGGAGTGACGATGATTTCCCCAATTCCATTTCCATAAGAATTCACAGCTCCATCAAATATTAAACCCCAATGGGATTCGGGATCAGGTCCTTCTTCAGGTAACGGCTCTTCACAATCTTTAGCTTTCAAGTACATAACATCTTCATCTAGGAAATAAAACTTGATGGATTGATAATCGTCAATTGGTTGGTGTGCCAAATGATCGGCTAAAATACTCCCTTTGATTGCTTTCTGAGTGTGATACTCGATGTCATATTCAGATAACAACATCTGCCAACGGGCTATTCTTCCAGATAAGACGGGCTTCTCAAAGATATACTTGATCGGATCCATTTTGGAGATCAACCAAGTGGTGTGGTTAATCATATACTGGCGCAGACGGCGAGCAGCCCAAGCTAAAGCACAATAGGTTTTCTCAAGCAATGAGTATCGAGACTCACAGTCTGTGAATTTCTTACTCAGATAATATACGACATGTTCCTTTCTTCCAGTCTCATCTTGTTGACCAAGCACACATCCCATGGAGTCTTCCAATATAGTCAGGTACATAATCAAAGGTCTTCCTTCCACCGGAGGAATCAAAATGGGAGGTTCAAGCAAATATTCTTTGATGCTATCAAAAGCTCTCTAACAATCTTCTGTCCACACACATCCTTGGTTCTTTCGGAGAAGCTTGAAAATCGGCCCACAGGTAGCAGTCATATGAGATATAAACCTAGAAATGTAGTTCAGTCTCCCAAGGAATCCTCTTACTTGTTTTTCCGTCTTGGGTGCGGGCATTTCTCGAATAGCTTTGACTTTATCAGGATCTACCTCAATACCTTTCTGACTGACAATGAACCCCAGAAGTCTTCCAGAACGAACACCAAAAGTGCATTTGTTGGGATTCAGACGGAGTTTGTTCTTTCTCAAACGCTGGAATAACTTCAACAAATGTTCCAAGTGATCCTCCTCAGTTTGTGATTTGGCAATCATATCATCCACATACACTTCGATCTCCTTATGCATCATGTCATGGAACAAAGCAGTCATGGCTCTTTGGTATGTTGCGCCAACATTCCTCAAACCAAACGACATAACCCGATAACAGAAAGTTCCCCAAGGTGTAATGAAAGCGGTCTTCTCCATGTCTTCTGGTGCCATCTTGATTTGATTGTAACCAGAGAAACCGTCCATGAAAGAAAAGACTTTGAGGTAATGGGAAGTCGTCCTTCGGACTAGCTCTATTCAGATCTCTGTAGTCTACACACATCCGAACTTTGCCATCTTTCTTTGCAATAGGCACTATATTGGCTAACCACTGAGGATAGACCGATGTCACAAGGAAACCTGCATTAATTTGTTTCTGAACCTCCTCTTTGATCTTGTCAGCCATGTCGGGACGAGTCCTTCTCAGCTTCTTCTTGATAGGCGGACATTCAGGTCTCAACGGTAAACGATGCTCCACAATGTCGTTGTCTAAACCCGGCATATCTTGGTAGGACCAAGCAAACACATCGACATACTCTTTGAGAAGCTCCAACATCTTCTCTTTAACTTCTGGGATAAGCAATGCTCCGACTTTGACTTCCTTTCTATCTTCTTCATCACCCAAGTTGACCAACTCTACAGGTTCTTCAAATGGTTGAATGACCTTCTCATCATGCTCAAGCAAACGGGAAATCTCAACAGGAATCTCTTCGTCATCCTCCTTATCGGCTCTGAACACAGGGAATTCAAAGTTGGGAGAGGGTATATGATCATTGTTTTTGATGGTTAAGTCATGGACTAATCTGCACATATGATTATGCTTTATTTTAGAAATCGATTTTGTGCAAATAAAACAACTATATTTCCTATCACTACCAATTAATTTTCATTACTATTTCCCAGAAAAAGTGAAAAAATAAAACAGTAGTGGACAAAATAACATTTTTATTCATCGAAGGGATATACTTGAAACAAAGGGCCCAGACATTTCTCTTTTGCCTTGGGCAGAGCAAAAGGAATTATTTTTCATAGCCCAGCACAAAATACTCTTCGCCTTGGGCAGAGCGAATTTTTTCAAAGAAAAACAAAACAAAACATTACTCGGAAATGTGCATAACAATAGGAACATCAACAGCTATCCAGTTTTGGCAAACCAATCCAGGCGTCACAAAACCGGGAAAATCTTCCTCGGAATCGTCATCTATGATAGCATCAACCTCAGGATGTATAAACCCTGCACTTCAGAAAACCTCTTGAATCGGACGAACAACCACTTCCTTCTTGACTCTTGCAGACACTGGATGAAAACCAAGACCTTCCCCAGACTTGTTCTCGGGCAAAGTCAACACCTGGCCCCATCCTTCGGCCGAACCACTTTCCACCACTCGCCGCGCATCCTCAAAAGAAGAGATGGATGCCCCTTGCTTCTTCACTGTATTCTTGGCAACAGATAGACCTTGGAACTGGGTTCCAACATCCTCGTCAGCATCAATAAAAGAGAATGATGATAAATGGCTTACCACCATAGCCTGCTCTCCCCCAATCATCACTAGCTTCCCATGCCTCACAAACTTTAGTCTCTGATGGAGCTTGGAGGTGACTGCCCCTGCATCATGGTTCCAGGGACGACCCAATAAGCAACTGTAGGCAGCAAGAATATCCATCACTTGGAAAGTGATTTGAAAAGTATGGGGACCAATTACTATAGGAAGATCCACTTCACCAATCACTGTCTTCCTTGAACCATCAAACGCCTTAACAATTACTCCACTAGGTCTCATAGGTGCACCTGGATATGAAAGCCGAGATAATGTAGTTTTGGGCATCACATTCAACGACGAACCTGTATCCACCAACACACTTGATAAGGTATCATTTCCGCAACTTACTGAGATATGCAAAGCCATATTGTGGTTCCTCCCCTCCTCCGGGAGTTCATCATCACTGAAACCAAGATTGTTACACGAAGTAATATTTCCCACAATCCCTTCAAACTGGTCAACCGTCACATCATGATCCACGAACGCCTGGTCCAAGACCTTCATCAAAGCTTCTCTATGGGCACCCGAATCTCTCAGTAAAGCAAGCAAAGAAATCTTGGAAGGAGTTTGCAAAAGTTGGTCCACAATCTTATATTCACTTCTCTTGATAAGCTTTAGAATCTCATCATCCTCAGGGTGAGGGATAGGTTCACTGGATCGGCCTATCTCAACCCTTGGTTCAACATTTCTCACTGGAACCTCTGCAGGTATGTGTCTCCTGACTTGAACTTCTGGTCTCTTCAAAGGTACTGCTGCAAAAACACGTCCACTTCTCGTAACTCTACTCACATCAGCAATGTTAACAAAAGACGGTCTTGTTGGTATAGGGACTTCTACCCCATTCTCAATCATTGTGGCATTATACTTATACGGTACAGCTTGGTCTGAGTTGTAAGGCACAGGACCAGGTGGGTAAATAATCAAAGGATCAACAGGTGCAGTCTGACTATCGTAAATGATCTCTACTGATTCAGGCAAATTGAATTGTGGAATTATAACATTCACTTCATCCTCCGGATTTCTGTCATACGTAATAGTGATAACTCTCTGGTCTAGAAACTTCTGAATATCCTCCTTCACAATAGGACAATCAACCTCTCTTGAACAAAATTCACAAACATCATAATCATGCTGATGTCTAACAAAGGCAAGTCTTCTCAAACTCTGATGTAACCTGATCAACGACTCTCTTATGTGTTCAACTTGAAAAACTCGAAACTTTCCCAGACAACCTTCCACCATATTCACTGATGCTGCCCCATGTCGAGCCAAAGGATTATCTCTAACATTTGGATTAACATCCTTGAAAGACAAGATACCTTTCTTAATAAACCTCTGCACGTCCGCCTTCAAAGCAAAACAGTTCTCAAGGTTGTGCCCCGGCGACCCTTGATGATATTCACAAAATTGATCTGCCTTGTACCACGGAGAAGTACTGTTCGGTGCGACAGGAGGAGGCTTTGTCGTTATGAGATTCTTTCTGATAAGAGCAGGGAACAATTCAGTATAAGTCATAGGAATGGCATCGAACTGCGGTTTTCTGGGTGAACATTTCTGATTGTTTAATGGATAAGCCTGTTGTCGAGGCTGCTGCTGAAATGGCCGTTGTTGAGTTGGTGGGGTTTGATGAGCTGGGGTCATAAAAGCTGGGCGGACAGCCAGAGTGACTGCCGCAACGTGAGAGTAACCTCTCCTTGGTCTCCCTGGGAACAAAGCGCTGACATCCTGCTCTTTTCTTTTCGAGAAAACACTTGCAAACTTCTTAGTACTGCTAGACGGACTTCCTTCTTTAACCAAACGCCCTTCACGAATCCCTTCCTCTAACCGCATGCCCATGCTTACCATTTCGGTGAAGTCACTGGGTGCGCTGGCTATCATTCTTTCATAGTAAAAGGAACCTAAAGTCTTCAAAAATATCTTCGTCATCTCTTTCACCTCAAGAGGTGGATAGATTTGGGCAGCAATTTCACGCCACCTCTGGTCGTATTCCTTAAAAGATTCTCTGTCTCTTTGCGACATCGCCCGGAGTTGATCCCTGTCCGGTGCCATGTCAACGTTATACTTATACTGGTGGACAAAAGCTTCGCTAAGATCGTTGAAGTTGCGGATCCGAATACTGTCTAAACCCATATACCACTTTAGAGCAGCACCCGTCAAACTATCTTGAAAATAATGAATCAACAAGTCATGATCATCGGAATAAGTAGACATCTTTCTCACATACATTGTCAAATGACTTCATGGACACGAATCACCCTTATATCTTTCAAAGTCTGGTACTTTGAAATTTGTTGGAATCTTGACATTCGGAACTAAACAAAGGTCGTGCGTGTTCTTCCCAAACAAATCCTTCCCCTTTAACACTCTAAGCTCCTTCTGCATTTCCTGGAATTGATCTTGAAATTCTTCCATTCTATCAAAGAGATCCAAACTTTCAGCAGGCTCGGCAGGGTAAGTAGGTTCATTCAAGTATGGCACGGAGTGGACCACATGAGCGACAGTTGTCATAACCGGTTGCGGAAAAGGTGTCACAGACGGAATTACTGGCGGCATGGCAGTTGTCTCTGGCTGAGGAAGAGACAAAGCAGGTTGAAATAAAGGTTGTACGGCAGGCTGATACCCCTCTGGCACAAAGTTGTAAGGCATTCCCCACGGAAAAACTTTCGGCATCTGATGTTGAAGCGGAGAGTTGATTTGAGTCACAGAGGTTGGAACGGTGACAATCTCGGAAACCACTGGAGTTGAAGTCTGAATCTCAGCAGCTGTAGTCGATGGCTGATTCTGAACAACCACCAAACTTTCCACTAACGCAGTTAACTTTTCCATCTCGATACAAAGGGTAGCAACTTCCCCATGAAGCTCATGGTTTTCCTATTCCAGATCTTCCATTATCCTCTGACGATTGGCTCGAGTGTCGTATCGGTGAGACAGCTTGACAACCTTTTAGAGTGGAAAAAGAACAAGGATAAGACTCTAGAAAACATGTGAAGTGAAATGCTGAATGATGCATGATGTGCGATGCAAATGATGATTCATTTTAATAGTTTTTCAAGGAACTTCGATAATTTTGCACATATCAATGGTAAAGGAATTTGGAACAACGAAAACTCAAACCATTAATTGAAAACAGTAAATTACAACTTTGGGATAACAACCCAATAATAAAAGCAGTAAATTACATCTTCGAAACATGAAATCCATAATAAAGCGATAAATTACAACTTTAAAACATGAAGTTCAAAATAAAGCAATAAATTATAACTTTGGAGCATGAAGCCCATAATAAAGCAATAAATTACAACTTTGGAGCGTGAAGCCCATAATAAAGCAATAAATCACAACTTGGAGCATGAAGCCCTTTTACAAAGTTTTACAAAATGACATTAATAAAATAAAACTAAAAGCTAAAGATCACTCAGAATCACCAGATGAGGGACCAAACACCAACTGTAACCGGAGCTTCTTAATCTTCTCTTCATAAAAGTCTTCCATCTCTTTCTTCTCAGCTACCAGCCGATCAATGATTTCCTTCTGCGGATTAGGAACGAGATCCACGCTTACCGAACCTTCCTTATTTCTCTTCCTTTCACTAGCATACCTCTTTAGTAAAGCATCCTTTTGACGAAGCTTCTCATCGTGATCAATGAACCAGCCGTCTTGAATAAACAGCAACTCCTCCTTTTCCTTTAGTTGTCGAGCATGGACCCGATTCTCATATTCAGACATATTGTACTTTTCTTTCCAAGCATCCCTATCGGACTTCATCCTAGCCAGATTTCCTTGGTATTCTCCTATATTCGCGATAGGGATAACAACAGATGATGATGCAACGGTAGGGAATAAAGGTTTCTCAATTTTATAGGGCATCTTGAGAGCACAAGCCCTAGCACGGACCCACTGTAGGTAAGGCTCCAAAGAAACGGCACCTCTATGTCCTAACATATCTCTCCCTTTCCTATGGATGTGGCGCCAAGCTCCTTCGATCTCCCTCTTAGCTGCCTGATGATCTTGTCCTTCCGGTAGAAATAAACCACTCACATGGATGTTGTTTGGCTTATCTCTCATCGGGTACCCAAACTGACGGCGCGCTAGAACAGGCACGTTAGGAAAAGCACCACAGCTAAGCCCACAGCTATCGATGATCTTCACGTCGTAGTAAACTCGATTATACCAATCAATGTCGAAATGAGTGAGAGCCATAATCTTTGGCGCCCATCGCGGCTCCTTCTCGAGATCCCAGAAAACATCAGACCCAGGTAGATGAGAAACGTACCACTGATACAGCAACGGTGCACAACAAATAATCATCCCTCCTTGATAAGAGTTTCGAAGATGGATGGAGTAGTAGGTATCTCCGAGCAGCGTAGGGACCGGATTTCCAATCAAGAAAATTCTGATGGCGTTGATATCCACAAACATATCAACGTTAGGGAACAAGAATAGACCATAGGCGAGTAAAGCAAAGACATCTTCAAAGGCAATAGTATCTTTTATCTCAGCAAAATGACGAGCTTTCCTCAACAAAAACTGCGCAGACAAACCTCGGATTCCCCCTTTCCTAGTCATGTTCTCCTCTATCTCTGACTTCTTCAAGTGGGTGATGGTCACTATCTCGTGAGATTTGGGCTCCTCTTCTAACCCAGAAAAAGGAACACGGTCGGTGATCGGCAAACCAAGTATGTAGGAGTACTCTTCTAAGGTGGGCATCAACTGGTAATCCGGAAAGGTGAAACATCGGTACAAAGGATCGTAGAATTGAACCAACGTATTGAGTATGCCTTCCTTCATCTTGCGCTTCATGAGAGGTATAATGGACCCATACTTTCTCTGAAAATCCGTCGGGTTCTCGATCTTCGGAATCAAACTCTTCAATTCTTCAATCTCGGGCTCCTTAAAACTAAAGCTTCGAGTGTTTCTCCTTCCAAATTCCATGATAACCTGAGATGTCTGCAAAAATCATTCCGAAGTTCCTTGAAAAACAAGTTTTTTACAAAGATGTTGATGAATGCATGAATGAATGATAATGCAACAGTCACACACAAGTTCCCAAACATGGGGTTCAAAGCCCACCCAAAGGTATGTACTAACGGTTCAATCGCACCTGTAAGACAATGTTCTAAGAGTTCCCAGAGTCTACATTCCTCCTTCGGATATTACCAACATCTTGATTACACAATAATTAGCAATATTCTCAAGAGAAACTCGTCTGAGCGTAGCATCGCGTAACAACTACTTCCGAATTACTCCGTTATAGTCTCCGCGCTACACCTAAAAAGGCCAAGAGGGGTTAGGGTTCTACGGTCCTCAACTTCTCGGGCTCCAAGGTCGAAAATAATAATGTCTACCCGATTACTCGGTAAACAAATATTAAGTTCAAGAGGGCCTTCCATTGAGTGGGGGATCTCATGCCTCCTTCTTCGGGATTACTCCCTCAAAGTTAACATGACTGTACCGCCCGTCCTATTCCTTAAGTGTTACTTAATCCGGGTATAGGATTCGTCCTTTGCAAAAAACCCAAACACCCCAATTTAAACACATAATCAAGCAAATCAAATAATAATAAACAGATAAGACAAATTAGGCTTAACCCACTTAGGGATGGACCAGCAAGAGGTCAATCTTTCCCCAGCAGAGTCGCCAATTCGGTAGCGATAAACAAAATGTAGCGGGGTAAATCGGAGATCGAATTATTGATTAATTCGTCTCACAAAAGCAAGAGTCGCCACCGCGCTTTATTGTTTCCAAGGGAAAAGGGGAAAGAGCGAAATAAAACCCTAAATATGCAATGTAAATAATACTTTTTAAAAGTAATAAAAATACAAGGCGTTTTTGAAAATAGATCTATGGTTCGGGGGTTGGTTATACAGTGGGAAGGTATTAGCACCCAATGTATCTATAATACTCTATAGGAACCTTTTGAAATATCTGTTTATTAAAATTGTTTGTTTGATTGAAGAAAATAAATTGTTTTGGACGAAAAAAGGGGTACGGACGGGTTTTTGAAGATACGACGACCTAATATCGAAGTTTTTGCCTAAATGGTATAAGTTTTGAAAAGATTGAATAATTAAGGAAAAATTATCCTAAGTTTTAATGAAATGCGAATGTTCGCGCAATTAGACTTGAGGACATGAAGTCGACAAATTTAATCATTTTTCCCTTGGATTTAAACGTAAACAGAATAATCATGTGAATATGAAATGATTAAACAGAAAAATTATGCGGATAAGGATATATAACAATTAAATAAAAGACTAAGTGTGTGAACGTGCATTTTTGTGATTTTTGTTTAATATTAATGAAAAGAAAATGTTTTTAATAGTTTTCATTTTTTACGCATTGTTAATATGGATAAAAGTAAATGAGAATTAATTAAGGAAAACAAAAATATTTTTTAAGTTTTAAGACTTTCTATTTTTTTATATATTTTAGAGTTCTATATAAGGCATTATTATATTTAGTAATTATTAAATAAACAAACTAAATGAATACTTAAAAAAACTAACTTAAACCTAATTAAAAAAAGGGATATTTAAAATTACCAAATAAACCTAAAATTAAATTTAATAATCAAAAGGTAAAAATAATTAAAATGTTTTAATTAAATTATTTGACTAAGTTACCAACTAATTTAAACTAAGTTAGTAATATTTAAAAAAAAAAACTAAAAAAGAAATGAATAGAAAAAAGTGTATTAAAAAAGGCTAGAAGAACAAACAAATATGGGCCAAAGGCGTCTAAGGGGCCTAATCAAAACTAAAACAGGGGGGGTGCTCAAAGAGGTCCGTTTGGGCTTAGGCAGAACCGGTTGGGTCCAACTATGTTTCATAATTTTGTTCAAGGGTTAAACGCATTTGGTAATTCGGATTAGGGTTAAGGTTTTGGGAGAGCGGCGCCCATTCCTCTTGTATCATCTTCTTCGTTTACGCTCTTCTTCGTTTGAACTCTGCTTCATTCGCGTTCTGCTTCGTCCCAAAGGCCACCGGTATTCCGTCTCCCTCTTCCCTCCAGCAAAGCATAAGGCGATGGATTCACGGTACGATCAATTTCCTATTCGTTTTAGGGTTTGTTACAATTGAATGTGTTGATTTTTATACCTATTTCTGATTCTAATTTCGTGTTCATGTGATTATTGAGATGTTATGAAAGGAAAAAGAGGGTGGAACAACTACCTGGAGAAGGAGGAGGGAGGGTTGAGTGCGTAGGAGGTCGGGACGAGGAAGTTGAAGTTGTGGGCTTGCTTCAGTTGTCGGTACTCTGTATTTATCTTTCTTCTCTTCTTTTGTTGCCCTTTTGTATTAACCTAGGATGATCATACTGAGGCCTTACTGTATGCTTGGGTTTGGAAATTAGTTTAGGCCATGGTTTTGACAGTTTTTATGGTCCTTGCTATATGTTGGTTTTGAAATGGTGATGGCGTTTGTTGGACAGCAGGTCTTATGGTTTTCGAAATGGTTATCGTTTTACTGGTTTTTGCAGTAGGTTATGGTATAATGGTTTGGAAAATGGTTATGGCGTTTGTTGGTTATGTTGATGGTTCTACTGGTTTTTACAGTAGGCTATGGTTTTTGGTAATGGTTGAGGTTTTGAAAAAGGGTTATGGTGTTTTTTTGGTTTGACAGTAGGTTTTGAATGGTGTATGCAGGTTCCATTGTTTAGGCCATATGGTTTTGGTTTAGACATTGGTTATGGTTTATGCAGGTTCTTACTGGGTTTAGGCCATGAAGGTTTTGGTTTAGACAGTGGTTATGGTTTAGGCCAAGGTTGTTTTGTTTAAGCCATAAGATTCGGTTTTGGCTGTGGTTTTATGGATGGTATAGGTTTCGTATTGTTTGACAGTAGGTTCTTGAAAAAAAATGGTTCTATGCAGGTTTTGAAATGGTTATATGCAGGTTTTGCATTATGACAGTATACTCTATTGGTTTTTGTTTTAGACTTGGAGAACAAAGGTTTTTTGCTTCTTTGTTTTTCAGTTTTGAACGTGGAAGGCTTGCAGGTTATGAATCCTCTTCCTTTGAAGGGGTTTATGTTATGTTATACAATTGTTTGGCATCTCCTCTATGCCACAGGTTTTTGAATTATTTACTATATCCTTGGCCTTCTGCATATTACTGTTACAGCAGTTTTGTTTTTATTCCTTTCTTATGCTCCTTCTTTCTACTGAGTTACTGCTGTAGCTTTGTTTTATAACTCCTTCTGCCTAAACCAAAACCTGTAAAACCATCTTTCTATCTCTCTTCTCTCTCTTAAGTACATTTGATGCATAAAAATGATGTGTACTTACTGTTCTGAAATTGCAAACATGCTGGAAAATGATGAAATGGGAAATATATTATGCTTGCAAAATGGTTTTGAACTGCATATTTATTTTTGACTTGCAATGGCACAGTGGGAGCCTATTGTATTTGGACTCATCCTATGTGCATGGCATAGGTTTACGTTGGCTTTTGCTTGGAATTGAAATGCATGTGCTGTTGTATTATGCATATGATGTTAATTCTGAAATATGCTGTGGAATTTGAAAAAATGCAATTAATTTTTAATTATGCAGTTTTGAAAAAATAGAAATGAATTTGTGCATGTTTTAAATTGTGCATTCATTTATGAAGAATAAAAATTCCTCCCTTTTTGTGAACCGGGAGAAATCCCGTGATTTGCAAAAAAGGGTAAACTGATTCCAGCCGTTTGCTTTTAATGATGAACACTAATAAATAATTTTCTGCTTTTAATTATTTATTCAATTCTGACTTTTTCTTTTAATTGTTTTTTCAGGTAAAATCAAATGAGCAGACAAAAGCATTGGATAGAAGATTTAGAATTAGAATCTTAGAAATATAGTTCTATTTTACTTTAAACTTTTATGTAATTTGTTATTATAAATATTTTGTAAATAATACAATATTTAAATAACAATTGTAATAAAATAGAATAAAGTGAAATAAAATTCTATTATTTCCCCTTCAATTCTTTTCTTTCCAATTATTTTATTTATCGTTTATAATTCTTTAAATTGTATAATAATTGAAAATCAATTTCAATCACTTAAATTCAGAATAATAAACGCATAAATAAACATCATTGATCAATTAATAATTTCAATTATTTAATTCGTTATTCATAATTTTCTAAATTATAATAATTAAAAATAGAATTTCAATTATTTAACTTAGAATGATAAATAATTAAATAATCATTATTGACCAATTAATGAACTTCTTTTCAAATATTTATTATATTATTCATAAATCTTTAAATTATGTAATAACTGAAAATAAATTCCAATTATTTAAATTTAAGATAATAAATAATAAATAAACACTGTCTGAACGATTAATATGCCTATTTTCAAATATTTATTTTATTATTTATAGATCTTTGAATTATATAATAACTGAAAATAAATTCCAATTATTTAAATTTAAGATGATAAATAATTAATAAACATCATTTAAGTCTTGATCAGTTAATAAATTTAGCGTTCAAAAATAAACAGCTCTCGACCTGAAAAAGTTATGAATTTTTAAAATCAAAAGATCAAAACGCTTGCAATGTAATGATGCAGATGGGAGATGGTATCTTAGGTCAAAATTTGGGGTACAACACATCCATTGGAGTAAAAAAAATATCGACCACATACTACCTTCCATAATGACAAGGCTACCATCCATTGGAGTAACAAAAATATCGACAACATACTACCTTCCATAATGACAAGGCTACCATCCATTGGAATGACAAAAATCTCGAAAACAAACTACCTTCCATAATAACAAGGCTACCATCCATTAGAGTAACAAAAATCTCGAAAACAGACAACCTTCCATAATGACAAGGCAACCATCCACTGGAGTAACAAAAACGTTGACAACAGACTACGTTACATAATGAAAAGGCTACCATCCATTGGAGTAACTAAAATATCGACAACAGACTGCCTTCCATAATGACAAGGCTACCATCCATTGGAGTAAGAAAAATCTCGAAAACATACTACCTTCCATAATGACAAGGCTACCGTCCATTAGAGTAACAAAAATATCGACAACAGACAACCTTCCATAATGATAAGGCTACAATCCATTGGAGTAACAAAAATATCCAGAACAGACTACCTTCCATAATGACATGGCTACCATCCATTGGAATAACAAAAACCTTAAAAACATACTACCTTCCATAATAACAAGGCTAGAATCCATTGGAGTTACAAAAATCTCGACAACAAACTACCTTCTATAATGACAAGGCTACCATCCATTGGAGTAACAAAAATATCGACAACAGACTACCTTCCATAATGACAAGGCTACCATCCATTGGAATAACAAAAATCTCGAAAACATACTACCTTCCATAATAACAAGGCTAGAATCCATTGGAGTAACAAAAATCTAGACAACAAACTACCTTCCATAATGACAAGGCTACCATACATTGGAGTAACAAAAATCTCGACAACAGACTACCTTCCATAATGACAAGGCGACCATCCATTGGAGTAAAAACAATATCGACAACAGACTACCTTCCATAATGACAAGGCTACCATCCATTGGAGTAACAAAAATATCGACAACAGACTACCTTCCATAATGACAAGGCTACCATCCATTGGAATAACAAAAATCTCGAAAACAGACTACCTGCCATAATAACAAGGCTACCATCCATTAGAGTAACAAAAATATCAACAACAGACAACCTTCCGTAATGACAAGGCTACCATCCATTGGAGTAACAAAAATATCCACAAAAGACTACCTTCCATAATGACAAGGCTACCATCCATTGGAATAACAAAAACCTCTAAAACATACTACCTTCCATAATAACAAGGCTAGAATCCATTGGAGTAACAAAAATCTCGACAACAAACTACCTTCCATAATGACAAGGCTATCATCCATTGGAGTAACAAAAATATCGACAACAGACTACCTTCCATAATGACAAGGCTACCATCCATTGGAATAACAAAAATCTCGAAAACATACTACCTGCCATAATAACAAGGCTACGATCCATTAGAGTAAAAAAAATATCGACAACAGACAACCTTCCATAATGATAAGGCTACCATCCATTGGAGTAACAAAAACATTGACAACAGACTACGTTACATAATGAAAAGGCTACCATCCATTGGAGTAACTAAAATATCGAGAACAGACTGCCTTCCATAATGACAAGGCTACCATCCATTGGAGTAACAAAAATCTCGAAAACAGACTACCTTCCATAATGACAAGGCTACCGTCCATTAGATTAACAAAAATATAGTCAACAGACAACCTTCCGTAATGACAAGGCTACCATCCATTGGAGTAACAAAAATATCCACAAAAGACTACCTTCCATAATGACAAGGCTACCATCCATTGGAATAACAAAAACCTCAAAAACATACTACCTTCCATAATAACAAGGCTACCATCCATTAGAGTAACAAAAATCTCGACAACAGACAACCTTCCATAATGACAAGGCTAACATCCATTGGAATAACAAAAATCTCGAAAACATACTACCTTCCATAATAACAAGGCTAGAATCCATTGGAGTAAAAAAAATCTAGACAACAAACTACCTTCCATAATGACAAGGCTACCATACATTGGAGTAACAAAAATATCAACAATAGACTACCTTCCATAATGACAAGGCGACCATCCATTGGAGTAAAAAAAATATCGACAACAGACTACCTTCCATAATGACAAGGCTACCATCCATTGGAGTAACAAAAATATCGACAACAGACTACCTTCCATAATGACAAGGCTACCATCCATTGGAATAACAAAAATATCGAAAACAGACTACCTTCCATAATAACAAGGCTACCATCCATTAGAGTAACAAAAATCTCGACAACAGACAACCTTCCATAATGACAAGGCTACCATCCATTGGAGTAACAAAAACATAGACAACAGACTACGTTACATAATGAAAAGGCTACCATCCATTGGAGTAACTAAAATATCGACAACAGACTGCCTTCCATAATGACAAGGCGACCATCCATTGGAGTAACAAAAATATCCACAACAAACTACCTTCCAAATGACAAGGCTACCATCCATTGGATTAACAAAAATATCGACAAAAGACAACCTTCCGTAATGACAAGTCTACCATCCATTGGAGTAACAAAAATATCCACAACAGACTACCTTCCATAATGACAAGGCTACCATCCAATGGAATAACAAAAACCTCAAAAACATACTACCTTCCATAATAACAAGGCTACCATCCATTAGAGTAACAAAAATCTCGACAACAGACAACCTTCCATAATGACAAGGCTACCATCCATTGGAGTAACAAAAACATTGACAACAGACTACGTTACATAATGAAAAGGCTACCATCCATTGGAGTAACTAAAATACTGGCAACAGACTGCCTTCCATAATGACAAGGCTACCATCCATTGGAGTAACAAAAATCTCAAAAACAGACTACCTTCCATAATGACAAGGCTACCGTCCATTAGATCAACAAAAATATCGACAACAGACAACCTTCCGTAATGACAAGGCTACCATCCATTGGAGTAACAAAAATATCCACAACAGACTACCTTCCATAATGACAAGGCTACCATCCATTGGAATAACAAAAATCTCGAAAACATACTACCTTCCATAATAACAAGGCTAGAATCCATTGGAGTAACAAAAATCTAGACAACAAACTACCTTCCATAATGACAAGGCTACCATACATTGGAGTAACAAAAATCTCGACAACAGACTACCTTCCATAATGACAAGGCGACCATCCATTGGAGTAAAAACAATATCGACAACAGACTACCTTCCATAATGACAAGGCTACCATCCATTGGAGTAACAAAAATATCGACAACAGACTACCTTCCATAATGACAAGGCTACCATCCATTGGAATAACAAAAATCTCGAAAACAGACTACCTGCCATAATAACAAGG
Source organism: Vicia faba (assembly GCA_948472305.1). Classification (NCBI taxonomy): domain Eukaryota; kingdom Viridiplantae; phylum Streptophyta; class Magnoliopsida; order Fabales; family Fabaceae; genus Vicia; species Vicia faba. Next base: position 759,199,885 of record OX451738.1, read on the forward strand.
CTACCATCCATTAGAGTAACAAAAATCTCGACAACAGACAACCTTCCATAATGACAAGGCTACCATCCATTGGAGTAACAAAAACATTGACAACAGACTACGTTACATAATGAAAAGGCTACCATCCATTGGAGTAACTAAAATATCGAGAACAGACTGCCTTCCATAATGACCAGGCTACCATCCATTGGAGTAACAAAAATCTCGAAAACAGACTACCTTCCATAATGACAAGGCTACCGTCCATTAGATTAACAAAAATATCGACAACAGACAACCTTCCGTAATGACAAGGCTACCATCCATTGGAGTAACAAAAATATCCACAAAAGACTACCTTCCATAATGACAAGGCTACCATCCATTGGAATAACAAAAACCTCTAAAACATACTACCTTCCATAATAACAAGGCTAGAATCCATTGGAGTAACAAAAATCTCGACAACAAACTACCTTCCATAATGACAAGGCTATCATCCATTGGAGTAACAAAAATATCGACAACAGACTACCTTCCATAATGACAAGGCTACCATCCATTGGAATAACAAAAATCTCGAAAACATACTACCTGCCATAATAACAAGGCTACCATCCATTAGAGTAAAAAAAATATCGACAACAGACAACCTTCCATAATGATAAGGCTACCATCCATTGGAGTAACAAAAACATTGACAACAGACTACGTTACATAATGAAAAGGCTACCATCCATTGGAGTAACTAAAATATCGAGAACAGACTGCCTTCCATAATGACAAGGCTACCATCCATTGGAGTAACAAAAATCTCGAAAACAGACTACCTTCCATAATGACAAGGCTACCGTCCATTAGATTAACAAAAATATAGTCAACAGACAACCTTCCGTAATGACAAGGCTACCATCCATTGGAGTAACAAAAATATCCACAAAAGACTACCTTCCATAATGACAAGGCTACCATCCATTGGAATAACAAAAACCTCAAAAACATACTACCTTCCATAATAACAAGGCTAGAATCCATTGGAGTAACAAAAATCTCGACAACAAACTACCTTCCATAATGACAAGGCTATCATCCATTGGAGTAACAAAAATATCGACAACAGACTACCTTCTATAATGACAAGGCTACCATCCATTGGAATAACAAAAATCTCGAAAACATATTACCTGCCATAATAACAAGGCTACCATCCATTAGAGTAAAAAAAATCTCGACAACAGACAACCTTCCATAATGACAAGGCTACCATCCATTGGAGTAACAAAAACATTGACAACAGACTACGTTACATAATGAAAAGGCCACAATCCATTGGAGTAACTAAAATACTGACAACAGACTACCTTCCATAATGACAAGGCTACCATCCATTGGAGTAACAAAAATCTCGAAAACAGACTACCTTCCATAATGACAAGGCTACCGTCCATTAGATTAACAAAAATATAGACAACAGACAACCGTCCGTAATGACAAGGCTACCATCCATTAGAGTAACAAAAATATCCACAACAGACTACCTTCCATAATGACAAGGCTACCATCCATTGGAGTAACAAAAACCTCAAAAACATACTACCTTCCATAATAACAAGGCTACCATCCATTAGAGTAACAAAAATCTCGACAACAGACAACCTTCCATAATGACAAGGCTAACATCCATTGGAATAACAAAAATCTCGAAAACATACTACCTTCCATAATAACAAGGCTAGAATCTATTGGAGTAAAAAAAATCTAGACAACAAACTACCTTCCATAATGACAAGGCTACCATACATTGGAGTAACAAAAATATCAACAATAGACTACCTTCCATAATGACAAGGCGACCATCCATTGGAGTAAAAAAAATATCGACAACAGACTACCTTCCATAATGACAAGGCTACCATCCATTGGAGTAACAAAAATATCGACAACAGACTACCTTCCATAATGACAAGGCTACCATCCATTGGAATAACAAAAATATCAAAAACAGACTACCTTCCATAATAACAAGGCTACCATCCATTAGAGTAACAAAAATCTCGACAACAGACAACCTTCCATAATGACAAGGCTACCATCCATTGGAGTAACAAAAACATAGACAACAGACTACGTTACATAATGAAAAGGCTACCATCCATTGGAGTAACTAAAATATCGACAACAGACTGCCTTCCATAATGACAAGGCGACCATCCATTGGAGTAACAAAAATATCCACAACAAACTACCTTCCAAATGACAAGGCTACCATCCATTGGATTAACAAAAATATCGACAAAAGACAACCTTCCGTAATGACAAGTCTACCATCCATTGGAGTAACAAAAATATCCACAACAGACTACCTTCCATAATGACAAGGCTACCATCCAATGGAATAACAAAAACCTCAAAAACTACTACCTTCCATAATAACAAGGCTACCATCCATTAGAGTAACAAAAATCTCGACAACAGACAATCTTCCATAATGACAAGGCTACCATCCATTGGAGTAACAAAAACATTGACAACAGACTACGTTACATAATGAAAAGGCTACCATCCATTGGAGTAACTAAAATACTGGCAACAGACTGCCTTCCATAATGACAAGGCTACCATCCATTGGAGTAACTAAAATACTGGCAACAGACTGCCTTCCATAATGACAAGGCTACCATCCATTGGAGTAACAAAAATCTCAAAAACAGACTACCTTCCATAATGACAAGGCTACCGTCCATTAGATCAACAAAAATATCGACAACAGACAACCTTCAGTAATGACAAGGCTACCATCCATTGGAGTAACAAAAATATCCACAACAGACTACCTTCCATAATGACAAGGCTACCATCCATTGGAATAACAAAAACCTCAAAAACATACTACCTTCCATAATAACAAGGCTAGAATCCATTGGAGTAACAAAAATCTCGACAACAAACTTCCTTCCATAATGACAAGGCTACCATCCATTGGAGTAACAAAAAAATTGACAACAGACTACCTTCCATAATGACAAGGCTACCATCCATTGGAATAAAAAAAATCTCGAAAACATACTACCTTCCATAATAACAAGGCTAGAATCCATTGGAGTAAAAAAAATCTAGACAACAAACTACCTTCCATAATGACAAAGCTACCATACATTGGAGTAACAAAAATATCGACAACAAACTACCTTCAATAATGACAAGGTGACCATCCATTGGACTAAAAAAAATATCGACAATAGACTACCTTCCATAATGACAAGGCTACCATCCATTGGAGTAACAAAAATATCGACAACAGACTACCTTCCATAATGACAAGGCTACCATCCATTGGAATAACAAAAATCTCGGAAACAGACTACCTTCCATAATAATAAGGCTACCATCCATTAGAGTAACAAAAATCTCGACAACAGACAACCTTCCATAATGACAAGGCTACCATCCATTGGAGTAACAAAAACATTGACAACAAACTATGTTACATAATGAAAAGGCTACCATCCATTGGAGTAACTAAAATATCGACAACAGACTGCCTTCCATAATGACAAAGCGACCATCCATTGGAGTAACAAAAATATCCACAACAAACTACCTTCCATAATGACAAGGCTACCATCCATTGGATTAACAAAAATATCGACAAAAGACAACCTTCCGTAATGACAAGTCTACCATCCATTGGAGTAACAAAAATATCCATAATAGACTACTTTCCATAATGACAAGGCTATCATCCATTGGAATAACAAAAACCTCAAAAACATACTACCTTCCATAATAACAAGGCTACCATCCATTAGAGTAACAAAAATCTCGACAACAGACAACCTTCCATAATGACAAGGCTACCATCCATTGGAGTAACAAAAACATTGACAACAGACTACGTTACATAATGAAAAGGCTACCATCCATTGGAGTAACTAAAATACTGACAACATACTGCCTTCCATAATGACAAGGCTACCATCCATTGGAGTAACAAAAATCTCGAAAACAGACTACCTTCCATAATGACAAGGCTACCGTCCATTAGATTAACAAAAATATAGACAACAGACAACCGTCCGTAATGACAAGGCTACCATCCATTAGAGTAACAAAAATATCCACAACAGACTACCTTCCATAATGACAAGGCTACCATCCATTGGAATAACAAAAACCTCAAAAACATACTACCTTCCATAATAACAAGGCTAGAATCCATTGGAGTAACAAAAATCTCGACAACAAACTACCTACATTAATGACAAGGCTACCATCCATTGGAGTAACAAAAATATCGACAACGGACTACCTTCCATAATGACAAGGCTACCATCCATTGGAATAACAAAAATCTCGAAAACATACTACCTTCCATAATAACAAGGCTAGAATCCATTGGAGTAAAAAAAATCTAGACAACAAACTACCTTCCATAATGACAAGGCTACCATACATTGGAGTAACAAAAATATCAACAACAGACTACCTTCCATAATGACAAGGCGACCATCCATTGGAGTAAAAAAAATATCGACAACAGACTGCCTTCCATAATGACAAGGCTACCATCCATTGGAGTAACAAAAATATCGACAACAGACTACCTTCCATAATGACAAGGCTACCATCCATTGGAATAACAAAAATATCGAAAACAGACTACCTTCCATAATAACAAGGCTACCAGCCATTAGAGTAACAAAAATCTCGACAACAGACAACCTTCCATAATGACAAGGCTACCATCCATTGGAGTAACAAAAACATTGACAACAGACTACGTTACATAAAGAAAAGGCTACCATCCATTGGAGTAACTAAAATATCGACAACAGACTGCCTTCCATAATGACAAGGCGACCATCCATTGGAGTAACAAAAATATCCACAACAAACTACCTTCCATAATGACAAGGCTACCATCCATTGGATTAACAAAAATATCGACAAAAGACAACCTTCCGTAATGACAAGTCTACCATCCATTGGAGTAACAAAAATATCCACAACAGACTACCTTCCATAATGACAAGGCTACCATCCATTGGAATAACAAAAACCTCAAAAACATACTACCTTCCATAATAACAAGGCTACCATCCATTAGAGTAACAAAAATCTCGACAACAGACAACCTTCCATAATGACAAGGCTACCATCCATTGGAGTAACAAAAACATTGACAACAGACTATGTTACATAATGAAAAGGCTACCATCCATTGGAGTAACTAAAATACTGACAACAGAATGCCTTCCATAATGACAAGGCTACCATCCATTGGAGTAACAAAAATCTCGAAAACAGACTACCTTCCATAATGACAAGGCTACCGTCCATTAGATTAACAAAAATATCGACAACAGACAACCTTCCGTAATGACAAGGCTACCATCCATTGGAGTAACAAAAATATCCACAACAGACTACCTTCCATAATGACAAGGCTACCATCCGTTGGAATAAAAAAAACCTCAAAAACATACTACCTTCCATAATAACAAGGCTAGAATCCATTGGAGTAACAAAAATCTCGACAACAAACTTCCTTCCATAATGACAAGGCTACCATCCATTGGAGTAACAAAAATATTGACAACAGACTACCTTCCATAATGACAAGGCTACCATCCATTGGAATAACAAAAATCTCGAAAACATACTACCTTCCATAATAACAAGGCTCGAATCCATTATGGTAAAAAAAATCTAGACAACAAACTACCTTCCATAATGACAAGGCTACCATACATTGGAGTAACAAAAATATCGACAACAAACTACCTTCAATAATGACAAGGCGACCATCCATTGGAGTAAAAAAAATATCGACAATAGACTACCTTCCATAATGACAAGGCTACCATCCATTGGAGTAACAAAAATATCGACAACAGACTACCTTCCATAATGACAAGGCTACCATCCATTGGAATAACAAAAATCTCGGAAACAGACTACCTTCCATAATAACAAGGCTACCATCCATTAGAGTAACAAAAATCTCGACAACAGACAACCTTCCATAATGACAAGGCTACCATCCATTGGAGTAACAAAAACATTGACAACAGACTACGTTACATAATGAAAAGGCTACCATCCATTGGAGTAACTAAAATATCGACAAAAGACTGCCTTCCATAATGACAAAGCGACCATCCATTGGAGTAACAAAAATATCCACAACAAACTACCTTCCATAATGACAAGGCTACCATCCATTGGATTAACAAAAATATCGACAAAAGACAACCTTCCGTAATGACAAGTCTACCATCCATTGGAGTAACAAGAATATCCACAACAGACTACCTTCCATAATGACAAGGCTACCATCCATTGGAATAACAAAAACCTCAAAAACATACTACCTTCCATAATAACAAGGCTACCATCCATTAGAGTAACAAAAATCTCGACAACAGACAACCTTTCATAATGACAAGGCTACCATCCATTGGAGTAACAAAAACATTGACAACAGACTACGTTACATAATGAAAAGGCTACCATCCATTGGAGTAACTAAAATACTGACAACACACTGCCTTCCATAATGACAAGGCTACCATCCATTGGAGTAACAAAAATCTCGAAAACAGACTACCTTCCATAATGACAAGGCTACCGTCCATTAGATTAACAAAAATATCGACAACAGACAACCTTCCGTAATGACAAGGCTACCATCCATTGGAGTAACAAAAATATCCACAACAGACTACCTTCCATAATGACAAGGCTACCATCCGTTGGAATAAAAAAAACCTCAAAAACATACTACCTTCCATAATAACAAGGCTAGAATCCATTGGAGTAACAAAAATCTCGACAACAAACTTCCTTCCATAATGACAAGGCTACCATCCATTGGAGTAACAAAAATATTGACAACAGACTACCTTCCATAATGACAAGGCTACCATCCATTGGAATAACAAAAATCTCGAAAACATACTACCTTCCATAATAACAAGGCTCGAATCCATTATGGTAAAAAAAATCTAGACAACAAACTACCTTCCATAATGACAAGGCTACCATACATTGGAGTAACAAAAATATCGACAACAAACTACCTTCAATAATGACAAGGCGACCATCCATTGGAGTAAAAAAAATATCGACAATAGACTACCTTCCATAATGACAAGGCTACCATCCATTGGAGTAACAAAAATATCGACAACAGACTACCTTCCATAATGACAAGGCTACCATCCATTGGAATAACAAAAATCTCGGAAACAGACTACCTTCCATAATAACAAGGCTACCATCCATTAGAGTAACAAAAATCTCGACAACAGACAACCTTCCATAATGACAAGGCTACCATCCATTGGAGTAACAAAAACATTGACAACAGACTACGTTACATAATGAAAAGGCTACCATCCATTGGAGTAACTAAAATATCGACAAAAGACTGCCTTCCATAATGACAAAGCGACCATCCATTGGAGTAACAAAAATATCCACAACAAACTACCTTCCATAATGACAAGGCTACCATCCATTGGATTAACAAAAATATCGACAAAAGACAACCTTCCGTAATGACAAGTCTACCATCCATTGGAGTAACAAGAATATCCACAACAGACTACCTTCCATAATGACAAGGCTACCATCCATTGGAATAACAAAAACCTCAAAAACATACTACCTTCCATAATAACAAGGCTACCATCCATTAGAGTAACAAAAATCTCGACAACAGACAACCTTTCATAATGACAAGGCTACCATCCATTGGAGTAACAAAAACATTGACAACAGACTACGTTACATAATGAAAAGGCTACCATCCATTGGAGTAACTAAAATACTGACAACACACTGCCTTCCATAATGACAAGGCTACCATCCATTGGAGTAACAAAAATCTCGAAAACAGACTACCTTCCATAATGACAAGGCTACCGTCCATTAGATTAACAAAAATATCGACAACAGACAACCTTCCGTAATGACAAGGCTACCATCCATTGGAGTAACAAAAATATCCACAACAGACTACCTTCCATAATGACAAGGCTACCATCCATTGGAATAACAAAAACCTCAAAAACATACTACCTTCCAAAATAACAAGGCTAGAATCCATTGGAGTAACAAAAATCTCGACAACAAACTTCCTTCCATAATGACAAGGCTACCATCCATTGGAGTAACAAAAATATCGACAACAGACTACCTTCCATAATGACAAGGCTACCATCCATAATAACAAGGCTAGAATCCATTGGAGTAACAAAAATCTCGACAACAAACTTCCTTCCATAATGACAAGGCTACCATCCATTGGAGTAACAAAAATATTGACAACAGACTACCTTCCATAATGACAAGGCTACCATCCATTGGAATAACAAAAATATCGAAAACATACTACCTTCCATAATAACAAGGCTCGAATCCATTATGGTAAAAAAAATCTAGACAACAAACTACCTTCCATAATGACAAGGCTACCATACATTGGAGTAACAAAAATATCGACAACAAACTACCTTCAATAATGACAAGGCGACCATCCATTGGAGTAAAAAAAATATCGACAATAGACTACCTTCCATAATGACAAGGCTACCATCCATTGGAGTAACAAAAATATCGACAACAGACTACCTTCCATAATGACAAGGCTACCATCCATTGGAATAACAAAAATCTCGGAAACAGACTACCTTCCATAATAACAAGGCTACCATCCATTAGAGTAACAAAAATCTCGACAACAGACAACCTTCCATAATGACAAGGCTACCATCCATTGGAGTAACAAAAACATTGACAACAGACTACGTTACATAATGAAAAGGCTACCATCCATTGGAGTAACTAAAATATCGACAAAAGACTGCCTTCCATAATGACAAAGCGACCATCCATTGGAGTAACAAAAATATCCACAACAAACTACCTTCCATAATGACAAGGCTACCATCCATTGGATTAACAAAAATATCGACAAAAGACAACCTTCCGTAATGACAAGTCTACCATCCATTGGAGTAACAAGAATATCCACAACAGACTACCTTCCATAATGACAAGGCTACCATCCATTGGAATAACAAAAACCTCAAAAACATACTACCTTCCATAATAACAAGGCTACCATCCATTAGAGTAACAAAAATCTCGACAACAGACAACCTTTCATAATGACAAGGCTACCATCCATTGGAGTAACAAAAACATTGACAACAGACTACGTTACATAATGAAAAGGCTACCATCCATTGGAGTAACTAAAATACTGACAACACACTGCCTTCCATAATGACAAGGCTACCATCCATAGGAGTAACAAAAATCTCGAAAACAGACTACCTTCCATAATGACAAGGCTACCGTCCATTAGATTAACAAAAATATCGACAACAGACAACCTTCCGTAATGACAAGGCTACCATCCATTGGAGTAACAAAAATATCCACAACAGACTACCTTCCATAATGACAAGGCTACCATCCATTGGAATAACAAAAACCTCAAAAACATACTACCTTCCAAAATAACAAGGCTAGAATCCATTGGAGTAACAAAAATCTCGACAACAAACTTCCTTCCATAATGACAAGGCTACCATCCATTGGAGTAACAAAAATATCGACAACAGACTACCTTCCATAATGACAAGGCTACCATCCAGTGGAATAACAATAATCTCGAAAACATACTATCTTCCATCATAACAAGGCTAGAATCCATTGGAGTAAAAAAAATCTAGACAACAAACTACCTTCCATAATGACAAGGCTACCATACATTGGAGTAACAAAAATATCGACAACAAACTACCTTCAATAATGACAAGGCGACCATCCATTGGAGTAAAATAATATCGACAATAGACTAGCTTCCATAATGACAAGGCTACCATCCATTGGAGTAACAAAAATATCGACAACAGACTACCTTCCATAATGACAAGGCTACCATCCATTGGAATAACAAAAATCTCAGAAACAGACTACCTTCCATAATAACAAGGCTACCATCCATTAGAGTAACAAAAATCTCGACAACAGACAACCTTCCATAATGACTAGGCTACCATCCATTGGAGTAACAAAAACATTGACAACAGACTACGTTACATAATGAAAAGGCTACCATCCATTGGAGTAACTAAAATATCGACAACAGTATGCCTTCCATAATGACAAGGCAACCATCCATTGGAGTAACAAAAATATCCACAACAAACTACCTTCCATAATGACAAGGCTACCATCCATTGGATTAACAAAAATATCGACAAAAGACAACCTTCCGTAATGACAAGTCTACCATCCATTGGAGTAACAAAAATATCCACAACAGACTACCTTCCATAATGACAAGGCTACCATCCATTGGAATAACAAAAACCTCAAAAACTTACTACCTTCCATAATAACAAGGCTAGAATCCATTGGAGTAACAAAAATCTCGACAACAAACTACCTTCCATAATGACAAGGCTATTATCCATTGGAGTAACAAAAATATCGACAACAGACTACCTTGCATAATGACAAGTCTACCATCCATTGGAATAACAAAATTTCGAAAACATACTACCTTCCATAATAACAAGGCTAGAATCCATTGGAGTAAAAAAAAATCTAGACAACAAACTACCTTCCATAATGACAAGGCTACCATACATTGGAGTAACAAAAATATCGACAACAGACTACCTTCCATAATGACAAGGCGACCATCCATTGGAGTAAAAAAAATATCGACAACAGACTACCTTCCATAATGACAATCCTACCATCCATTGGAGTAACAAAAATATCGACAACAGACTACCTTCCATAATGACAAGGCTACCATCCATTGGAATAACAAAAATCTCGAAAACAGACTACCTTCCATAATAACAAGGCTACCATCCATTAGAGTAACAAAAATCTCGACAACAGATAACCTTCCATAATGACAAGGCTATCATCCATTGGAGTAACAAAAACATTGACAATAGACTACGTTACATAATGAAAAGGCTAGCATCCATTGGAGTAACTAAAATATCGACAACAGACTGCCTTCAATAATGACAAGGCTACCATCCATTGGAGTAACAAAAGTCTCGAAAACAGACTACCTTCCATAATGACAAGGCTACCGTCCATTAGAGTAACAAAAATATCGACAACAAACAACCTTCCGTAATGACAAGGCTACCATCCATTGGAGTAACAAAAATATCCACAATAGACTACCTTCCATAATGACAAGGCTACCATCCATTGGAATAACAAAAACCTCAAAAACATACTACCTTCCATAATAATAAGGCTAGAATCCATTGGAGTAACAAAAATCTCAAAAACAGACTACCTTCCATAAAGACAAGGCTACCGTCCATTAGAGTAACAAAAATATCGACAACAAACAACCTTCCGTAATGACAAGGCTACCATCCATTGGAGTGACAAAAATATCTACAACAGACTACCTTCCATAATGACAAGGCTACCATCCATTGGAATAACAAACACCTCAAAAACATACTACCTTCCATAATAACAAGGCTAGAATCCATTGGAGTAACAAAAATCTCGACAACAAACTACCTTCCATAATGACAAGGCTACCATCCATTGGAGTAACAAAAATATCGACAACAGACTACCTTCCATAATGACAAGGCTACCATCCATTGGAATAACAAAAATCTCGAAAACATACTACCTTCCATAATAACAAGGCTAGAATCCATTGGAGTAAAAAAATTCTAGACAACAAACTACCTTCCATAATGACAAGGCTACCGTACATTGGAGTAACAAAAATATCAATAACAGACTACCTTCCATAATTACAAGGCGACCTTCCATTGGAGTAAAAAAAATATCGACAACAGACTACCTTCCATAATGACAACGCTACCATCCATTGGAGTAACAAAAATATCGACAATAGACTACCTTCCATAATGACAAGGCTACCATCCATTGGAATAACAAAAATCTCGAAAACAAACTACCTTCCATAATAACAAGGCTACCATCCATTAGAGTAACAAAAATCTCGACAACAGACAACCTTCCATAATGGCAAGGCTACCATCCATTGGAGTAACAAAAACATTGACAACAGACTACGTTAAATAATGAAAAGGCTACCATCCATTGGAGTAACTAAAATATCGACAACAGACTGCCTTCCATAATGACAAGGCAACCATCCATTGGAGTAACAAAAATATCCACAACAAACTACCTTCCATAATGACAAGGCTACCATCCATTGGATTAACAAAAATATCGACAAAAGACAACCTTCCGTAATGACAAGTCTACCATCCATTGGAGTAACAAAAATATCAATAACAGACTACCTTCCATAATTACAAGGCGACCTTCCATTGGAGTAAAAAAAATATCGACAACAGACTACCTTCCATAATGACAAGGCTACCATCCATTGGAGTAACAAAAATATCGACAATAGACTACCTTCCATAATGACAAGGCTACCATCCATTGGAATAACAAAAATCTCGGAAACAGACTACCTTCCATAATAACAAGGCTACCATCCATTAGAGTAACAAAAATCTCGACAACAGACAACCTTCCATAATGGCAAGGCTACCATCCATTGGAGTAACAAAAACATTGACAACAGACTACGTTACATAATGAAAAGGCTACCATCCATTGGAGTAACTAAAATATCGACAACAGACTGCCTTCCATAATGACAAGGCGACCATCCATTGGAGTAACAAAAATATCTACAACAGACTACCTTCCATAATGACAAGGCTACCATCCATTGGAATAACAAACACCTCAAAAACATACTACCTTCCATAATAACAAGGCTAGAATCCATTGGAGTAACAAAAATCTCGACAACAGACTACCTTCCATAATGACAAGGCTACCATCCATTGGAATAACAAAAACCTCAAAAACATACTACCTTCCATAATAACAAGGCTAGAATCCATTGGAGTAACAAAAATCTCGACAACAAACTACCTTCCATAATGACAAGGCTACCATCCATTGGAGTAACAAAAATATCGACAACAGAATACCTTGCATAATGACAAGTCTACCATCCATTGGAATAACAAAATTTCGAAAACATACTACCTTCCATAATAACAAGGCTAGAATCCATTGGAGTAAAAAAAATCTAGACAACAAACTACCTTCCATAATGACAAGGCTACCATACATTGGAGTAACAAAAATATCGACAACAAACTACCTTCCATAATGACAAGGCGACCATCCATTGGAGTAAAAAAATATCGACAACAGACTACCTTCCATAATGACAAGCCTACCATCCATTGGAGTAACAAAAATATCGACAACAGACTACCTTCCATAATGACAAGGCTACCATCCATTGGAATAACAAAAATCTCGAAAACAGACTACCTTCCATAATAACAAGGCTACCATCCATTAGAGTAACAAAAATCTCGACAACAGACAACCTTCCATAATGACAAGGCTATCATCCATTGGAGTAACAAAAACATTGACAATAGATTACGTTACATAATGAAAAGGCTAGCATCCATTGGAGTAACTAAAATATCGACAACAGACTGCCTTCAATAATGACAAGGCTACCATCCATTGGAGTAACAAAAGTCTCGAAAACAGACTACCTTCCATAATGACAAGGCTACCGTCCATTAGAGTAACAAAAATATCGACAACAAACAACCTTCCGTAATGACAAGGCTACCATCCATTGGAGTAACAAAAATATCCACAATAGACTACCTTCCATAATGACAAGGCTACCATCCATTGGAATAACAAAAACCTCAAAAACATACTACCTTCCATAATAATAAGGCTAGAATCCATTGGAGTAACAAAAATCTCGAAAACAGACTACCTTCCATAATGACAAGGCTACCGTCCATTAGAGTAACAAAAATATCGACAACAAACAACCTTCCGTAATGACAAGGCTACCATCCATTGGAGTGACAAAAATATCTACAACAGACTACCTTCCATAATGACAAGGCTACCATCCATTGGAATAACAAACACCTCAAAAACATACTACCTTCCATAATAACAAGGCTAGAATCCATTGGAGTAACAAAAATCTCGACAACAAACTACCTTCCATAATGACAAGGCTACCATCCATTGGAGTAAAAAAAATATCGACAACAGACTACCTTCCATAATGACAAGGCTACCATCCATTGGAATAACAAAAATCTCGAAAACATACTACCTTCCATAATAACAAGGCTAGAATCCATTGGAGTAAAAAAATTCTAGACAACAAACTACCTTCCATAATGACAAGGCTACCGTACATTGGAGTAACAAAAATATCAATAACAGCCTACCTTCCATAATTACAAGGCAACCTTCCATTGGAGTAAAAAAAATATCGACAACAGACTACCTTCCATAATGACAAGGCTACCATCCATTGGAGTAACAAAAATATCGACAACAGACTACCTTCCATAATGACAAGGCTACCATCCATTGGAATAACAAAAATCTCGAAAACAGACTACCTTCCATAATAACAAGGCTACCATCCATTAGAGTAACAAAAATCTCGACAACAGACAACCTTCCATAATGACAAGGCTACCATCCATTGGAGTAACAAAAACATTGACAACAGACTACGTTACATAATGAAAAGGCTACCATCCATTGGAGTAACTAAAATATCGACAACAGACTGCCTTCCATAATGACAAGGCTACCATCCATTGGAGTAACAAAAATCTCGAAAAACAGACTACCTTCCATAATGACAAGGCTACCGTCCATTAGAGTAACAAAAATATCGACAACAAACAACTTTCCGTAATGACAAGGCTACCATCCATTGGAGTAACAAAAATATCCACAATAGACTACCTTCCATAATGACAAGGCTACCATCCATTGGAATAACAAAAACCTCAAAAACATACTACCTTCCATAATAATAAGGCTAGAATCCATTGGAGTAACAAAAATCTCGAAAACAGACTACCTTCCATAATGACAAGGCTACCGTCCATTAGAGTAACAAAAATATCGACAACAAACAACCTTCCGTAATGACAAGGCTACCATCCATTGGAGTGACAAAAATATCTACAACAGACTACCTTCCATAATGACAAGGCTACCATCCATTGGAATAACAAACACCTCAAAAACATACTACCTTCCATAATAACAAGGCTAGAATCCATTGGAGTAACAAAAATCTCGACAACAAACTACCTTCCATAATGACAAGGCTACCATCCATTGGAGTAACAAAAATATCGACAACAGACTACCTTCCATAATGACAAGGCTACCATCCATTGGAATAACAAAAATTTCGAAAACATACTACCTTCCCTAATAACAAGGCTAGAATCCATTGGAGTAAAAAAATTCTAGACAACAAACTACCTTCCATAAATACAAGGCTACCGTACATTGGAGTAACAAAAATATCAACAACAGACTACCTTCCATAATGACAAGGCGACCATCCATTGGAGTAAAAAAAATACCGCAACAGACTACCTTCCATAATGACAAGGCTACAATCCATTGGAGTAACAAAAATATCGACAACAGACTACCTTCCATAATGACAAGGCTACCATCCATTGGAATAACAAAAATATCGAAAACAGACTACCTTCCATAATAACAAGGCTTCCATCCATTAGAGTAACAAAAATCTCGACAACAGACAACCTTCCATAATGACAAGGCTACCATCCATTGGAGTAACAAAAACATTGACAACAGACTACGTTACATAATGAAAAGGCTACCATCCATTGGAGTAACTAAAATACTGACAACAGACTGCCTTCCATAATGACAAGGCTACCATCCATTGGAGTAACAAAAATCTCGAAAACAGACTACCTTCCATAATGACAAGGCTACCGCCCATTAGATTAACAAAAATATCGACAACAGACAACCTTCCGTAATGACAAGGCTACCATCCATTGGAGTAACAAAAATATCCACAACAGACTACCTTCCATAATGACAAGGCTACCATCCATTGGAATAACAAAAACCTCAAAAACATACTACCTTCCATAATAACAAGGCTATAATCCATTGGACTAAAAAAAATCTCGACAACAAACTACCTTCCATAATAACAAGGCTACCATCCATTGGAGTAACAAAAATATCGACAACAGACTACCTTCCATAATGACAAGGCTACCATCCATTGGAATAACAAAAATCTCGAAAACATACTACCTTCCATAATAACAAGGCTAGAATCCATTGGAGTAAAAAAAATCTAGACAACAAACTACCTTCCATAATGACAAGGCTACCATACATTGGAGTAACAAAAATATCGACAACAGACTACCTTCCATAATGACAAGGCGACCATCCATTGGAGTAAAAAAAATATCGACAACAGACTACCTTCCATAATGACAAGGCTACCATCCATTGGAGTAACAAAAATATCGACAACAGACTACCTTCCATAATGACAAGGCTACCATCCATTGGAATAACAAAAATCTCGAAAACAGACTACCTTCCATAATAACAAGCCTACCATCCATTAGAGTAACAAAAATCTCGACAATAGACAACCTTCCATAATGACAAGGCTACCATCCATTGGAGTAACAAAAACATTGACAACAGACTACGTTACATAATGAAAAGGCTACCATCCATTGGAGTAACTAAAATATCGACAACAGACTGCCTTCCATAATGACAAGGCTACCATCCATTGGAGTAACAAAAATATCGAAAACAGACTACCTTCCATAATGACAAGGCTACCGTCCATTAGAGTAACAAAAATATCGACAAAAAACAACCTTCCGTAATGACAAGGCTACCGTCCATTAGAGTAACAAAAATATCGACAACAGACTACCTTCCATAATGACAAGGCTACCATCCATTGGAATAACAAAAATCTCGAAAACATACTACCTTCCATAATAACAAGGCTAGAATCCAATGGAGTAAAAAAAATCTAGACAACAAACTACCTTCCATAATGACAAGGCTACCATACACTGGAGTAACAAAAATATCAACAACAGACTACCTTCCATAATGACAAGGCGACCATCCATTGGAGTAAAAAAAATATCGACAACAGACTACATTCAATAATGACAAGGCTACCATCCATTGGAGTAACAAAAATATCGACAACAGACTACCTTCCATAATGACAAGGCTACCATCCATTGGAATAACAAAAATCTCGAAAACAGACAACCTTCCATAATGACAAGGCTACCATCCATTGGAGTAACAAAAACATTGACAACAGACTACGTTACATAATGAAAAGGCTACCGTCCATTGGAGTAACTAAAATATCGACAACAAACTGCCTTCCAAAATGACAAGGCTACCATCCATTGTAGTTACAAAAATCTCGAAAACAGACCACCTTCCATAATGACAAGGCTACCGTCCATTAGATTAACAAAAATATCGATAACAGACAACCTTCCGTAATGACAAGGCTACCATCCATTGGAGTAACAAAAATATCCACAACAGACTACCTTCCATAATGACAAGGCTACCATCCATTGGAGTTACAAAAATAACGACAACAGACTACCTTCCATAATGACAAAGCTACCATCCATTGAAGTAACAAACATCTCGAAAACAAACTACCTTCAATAATGACAAGGCTACCGTCCATTACAGTAATAAAAATCTCGACAACAGACAACCTTCCATAATGACAAGGCTACCGTCCATTAGAGTAACAACAATCTCGACAACAGACAACCTTCCGTAATGACAAGGCTACCATCCATGGGAGTAACAAAAATATCGACAACAGACTACCTTCCATAATGACAAGGCTACAATCCATTGGAATAACAAAAATCTCGAAAACATGCTACCTTCCATAATAACAAGGCTAGAATCCATTGGAGTAACAATAATCTCGACAACACACTACCTTCCATAATGACAAGGCTACCATACATTGGAGTAACAAAAATCTCGACAACAGACTACCTTCCATAATGACAAGGCGACCATCCATTGGAGTAAAAAAAATATCGACCACAGACTACCTTCCATAATGACAAGGCTACCATCCATTGGAGTAACAAAAATATTGACAACAGACTACCTTCCATAATGACAAGGCTACCATCCATTGGAATAACAAAAATCTCGAAAAAAGACTACCTTCCATAATAACAAGGCTACCATCCATTAGAGTAACAAAAATCTCGACAACAGACAACCTTCCATAATGACAAGGCTACCATCCATTGGAGTAACAAAAACATTGACAACAAACTACGTTACATAATGAAAAGGCTACCATCCATTGGAGTAACTAAAATATCGACAACAGACGGCCTTCCATAATGACAAGGATACCATCCATTGGAGTAACAAAAATATCGAAAACAGACTACCTTCCATAATGACAAGGCTACCGTCCATTGAAGTAACAAAAATCTCGACAACAGACAACCTTCCGTAATGACAAGGCTACCATCCATTGGAGTAACAAAAACATCGACAACAAACTACGTTCCATAATTACAAGGCTAGAATGCATTGGAGTTACAAAATTATCGACAACAGACTACCTTCCATAATGACAAGGCTACTATCCATTGGAATAACAAAAATCTCGAAAACATACTACCTTCCATAATAACAAGGCTAGAATCCATTGGAGTAAAAAAAATCTAGACAACAAACTACCTTCCATAATGACAAGGTTACCATACATTGGAGTAACAAAAATCTCGACAAAAGACTACCTTCCATAATGACAAGGCGATCATCCATTGGAGTAAAAAAAATATCGACAACAGACTACCTTCCATAATGACAAGGCTACCATCCATTGAAGTAACAAAAATATCGACAACAGACTACCTTCCATAATGACAAGGCTACCATCCATTGGAATAACAAAAATATTGAAAACAGACTACCTTCCATAATAACAAGGCTACCATCCATTAGAGTAACAAAAATCTCGACAACAAATAACCTTCCATAATGACAAGGCTACCATCCATTGGAGTAACAAAAACATTGACAATAGACTACGTTACATAATGAAAAGGCTACCATCCATTGGAGTAACTAAAATATCGACAACAGACTGCCTTCCATAATGACAAGGCTACCATCCATTGGAGTAACAAAAATCTCGAAAACAGACTACCTTCCATAATGACAAGGCTACCGTCCATTAGAGTAACAAAAATCTCGACAACAGACAACCTTCTGTAATGACAAGGCTACCATCCGTTGGAGTAACAAAAACATCGACAACGGACTACGTTCCATAATGACAAGGATACCATCCATTAGAGTAACAAAAATAACGACAACAGACTACCTTCCATAATGACAAGGCTACAATCCATTGAAGTAACAAAAATCTCGAAAACAAACTACCTTCAATAATGACAAGGCTACCGTCCATTAGAGTAACAAAAATCTCTTCGACAGACAACCTTCCATAATGACAAGGCTACCATCCATTGGAGTAACAAAAATATCGACAACGGCCTACCTTCCATAATGACAAGGCTACCATCCATTGGAATAACAAAAATCTCGAAAATAGACTACCTTCCATAATAACAAGGCTACCATCCATTAGAGTAACAAAAATCTCGACAACAGACAACCTTCCATAATGACAAGGCTACCATCCATTGGAGTAACAAAAATCTCGACAATAGACTACATTCCATATTGACAAGGCTACCATCCATTGGAGTAACAATAATATGAACAACAGACTACCTTCCATAGTGACAAGGCTACCATCCATTTGAGTGACAAAAATCACAACGACATACTACCTTCCATAATGACAAGGCTAGCATCCATTGGAGTAACAAAAATCTAGACAACAGACTACCTTCCATAATGACAAGGCGACCATCCATTGGAGTAACAAAAATATCGACAACAGACTATCTTCCATAATGACAAGGCTACCATCCATTGGAATAACAAATATCTCAACAACAAACTACCTTCCATAATGACAAAGCTACCATCCATTAGAGTAACAAAAACATCGAAAACAGACTATATTCCATAATGACAATGCTACAATCCATTATAATAACAAAAATCTCGACAACAGACTACAATTCATAATGACAATTATTTCCATCCATTTGAGTAACAAAAATCTCGACAACAGACTACCTTCCATGATGACAAGGCTACCATCCATTGGAGTAACAAAAATCTCGAAAACAGACTTCCTTCCATAATGACAAGGATATCATCCATTAGAGTAACAAAAATATCGACAACAAACAACCTTCCATAATTACAAGGCTACCATCCATTGGAGTAACAAAAATCCAGAAAATAGACTACCTTCAATAATGATAAGGCTACCGTCCATTAGAGTAACAAAAATATCGACAATAGACTACCTTCTATAATGACAAGGCTACCATCCATTGTAGTAACAAAAATCTCGAAAATAGACTACCTTCCATAATGACAAGGCTACTGTCCATTAGAGTAACAAAAATCTCGACAACTAACAACCTTTCGTAATGACAAGGCTACCATCCATTGGAGTAACAAAAATATCGACAACAGACTACCTTCCATATTGACAAGGCTACCATCCATTGGAATAAGAAAAATATAGAAAACATACTACCTTCCATAATAACAAGGATAGAATCCATTGGAGTAACAAAAATCTCGACAACAGACAACCTTCCATAATGACAAGGCTACCATCCATTGGAGTAACAAAAACATTGACAACAGACTACGTTCCAAAATGAAAAGGCTACCATCCATTGGAGTAACAAAAATCTCGACAAAAGACTACCTTCCATAATGACAAGGCGATCATCCATTGGAGTAAAAAAAATATCGACAACAGACTACCTTCCATAATGACAAGGCTACCATCCATTGAAGTAACAAAAATATCGACAACAGACTACCTTCCATAATGACAAGGCTACCATCCATTGGAATAACAAAAATATTGAAAACAGACTACCTTCCATAATAACAAGGCTACCATCCATTAGAGTAACAAAAATCTCGACAACAAATAACCTTCCATAATGACAAGGCTACCATCCATTAGAGTGACAAAAATCTCGACAACAGACAACCTTCCATAATAACAAGGCTACCATTCATTGGAATAACAAAAATCTCGAAAATAGACTACCTTCCATAATGACAAGGCTACCGTCCATTAGAGTAACAACAATCACGACAACAGACAACCTTCCGTAATGAAAAGGCTACCATCCATTGGAGTAACAAAAATATCGACAATAGACTACCTTCCATAATGACAAGGCTACCATCCATTGGAATAAAAAAAATATCGAAAACATACTACCTTCCATAAATACAAGGCTAGAATCCATTGGAGTAACAAAAATCTCGACAACAAACTACCTTCCATAATGACAAGGCTACCATCCATTGGAATAACAAAAATATTGAAAACAGACTACCTTCCATAATAACAAGGCTACCATCCATTAGAGTAACAAAAATCTCGACAATAAATAACCTTCCATAATGACAAGGCTACCATCCATTAGAGTGACAAAAATCTCGACAACAGACAACCTTCCATAATAACAAGGCTACCGTCCATTAGAGTAACAAAAATCTCGACAACAGACAACCTTCCATAATGACAAGGCTACCATCCATTGGAGTAACAAAAATATCGACAACAGACTACCTTCCATAATGACAAGGCTACCATCCATTTGAATAACAAAAATCTCGAAAATAGACTACCTTCCATAATAACAAGGCTACCATCCATTTGAGTAACAAAAATCTTGACAACAGACAACCTTCCATAATGACAAGGCTACCATCCATTGGAGTAACAATAATATGAACAACAGACTACCTTCCATGGTGACAAGGCTACCATCCATTGGAGTGACAAAAATCACAACGATAGACTACCTTCCATAATTACAAGTCTAGCATCCATTGGAGTAACAAAAATCTAGACAACAGACTACCTTCCATAATGACAAGGCTACCATCCATTGGAGTAACAAAAATATCGACAACAGACTACCTTCCATAATGACAAGGCTACCATCCATTGGAATAACAAATATCTCAACAACAAACTAACTTCCATAATGACAAAGCTACCATCCATTGGAGTAACAAAAATATCAACAACAGACTACCTTCCATAATGACAAGGCGACCATCCATTGGAGTAAAAAAAATATCGACCACAGACTACCTTCCATAATGACAAGGCTACCATCCATTGGAGTAACAAAAATATCGACAACAGACCACCTTCCATAATGACAAGGCTGCCATCCATTGGAATAACAAAAATCTCGAAAACAGACTACCTTCCATAATAACAAGGCTACCATCCATTAGAGTAACACAAATCTCGACAACAGACAACCTTCCATAATGAAAAGGCTACCATCCATTGGAGTAACAAAAACATTGACAACATACTACGTTACATAATGAAAAGGCTACCATCCATTGGATTAACTAAAATATCGACAACAGACTGCCTTCCATAATGACGAGGCTACCATCCATTGGAGTAACAAAAATCTCGAAAACAGACTACCTTCCATAATGACAAGGCTACCGTCCATTAGAGTAACAAAAATCTCGACAACAGGCAACCTTCCGTAATGACAAGGCTACCATCCGTTGGAGTAACAAAAACATCGACAACAGACTACGTTCCATAATGACAAGGCTACCATCCATTGGAGTAACAAAAATAACGACAACAGACTACCTTCCATAATGACAAGGCTACAATCCATTGAAGTAACAAAAATCTCGAAAACAAACTACCTTCAATAATGACAAGGCTACCGTCCATTAGAGTAACAAAAATCTCTTCGACAGACAACCTTCCATAATGACAAGGCTACCATCCATTGGAGGTACAAAAATATCGACAACGGACTACCTTCCATAATGACAAGGCTACCATCCATTGGAATAACAAAAATCTCGAAATTAGACTACCTTCCATAATAACAAGGCTACCATCCATTAGAGTAACAAAAATCTCGACAACAGACAACCTTCCACAATGACAAGGCTACCATCCATTGGAGTAACAAAAATCTCGACAATAGACTACATTCCATATTGACAAGGTTACCATCCATTGGAGTAACAATAATATGAACAACAAACTACCTTCCATAGTGACAAGGCTGCCATCCATTTGAGTGACAAAAATCACAACGACAGACTACCTTCCATAATGACAAGGCTAGCATCTATTGGAGTAACAAAAATCTAGACAACAGACTACCTTCCATAATGACAAGGCTACCATCCATTGGAGTAACAAAAACATCGAAAACAGACTACGTTCCATAATGACAATGCTACAATCCATTATAATAACAAAAATCTCGACAACTTACTACAATTCATAATGACAATGATTTCCATCCATTGGAGTAACAAAAATCTCGACAACAGACTACCTTCCATGATGACAAGGCTACCATCCATTGGAGTAACAAAAATCTCGAAAACAGACTACCTTCCATAATGACAAGGATACCATCCATTAGAGTAACAAAAATATCGACAACAAACAACCTTCCATAATTACAAGGCTACCATCCGTTGGAGTAACAAAAATCTCGAAAATAGACTACCTTCAATAATGATAAGGCTACCGTCCATTGGAGTAACAAAAATATCGACAACAGACTACCTTCCATAATGACAAGGCTACTATCCATTGTAGTAACAAAAATCTCGAAAACAGACTACCTTCCATAATGACAAGGCTACTGTCCATTAGAGTAACAAAAATGTCGACAACGGAAAACCTTCCGTAATGACAAGGCTACCATCCATTGGAGTAACAAAAATATCGACAACAGACTACCTTCCATATTGACAAGGCAACCATCCATTGGAATAACAAAAATCTAGAAAACATACTACCTTCCATAATAACAAGGATAGAATCCATTGGACTAACAAAAATCTCAACAACAGACAACCTTCCATAATGACAAGGCTACCATCCATTGGAGTAACAAAAATCTCGACAACATACTACCTTCCATAATGATAAGGCGACCATCCATTGGTGTAAAAAAAATATCGACCACAGACTACCTTCCCTAATTACAAGGCTACCATCCATTAGAGTAACAAAAATATCGACAACAAACTACCTTCCATAATGACAAGGCTACCATCCATTGGAGTAACAAAAACATTGACAACAGACTACGTTACATAATGAAAAGGCTACCATCCATTGGAGTAACTAAAATATCGACAACAGACTGCCTTCCATAATGACAAGGCTACCATCCATTGGAGTAACAAAAATCTCGAAAACAGACTACCCTCCATAATGACAAGGCTACCGTCCATTAGAGTAACAAAAATCTCGACAATAAACAACATTCCGTAATGACAAGGCTACCATCCATTGGAGTAACAAAAACATCGACAACAGACTACGTTCCATAATGACAAGGCTACCATCCATTGGAGTAACAAAAATAATGACAACAAACTACCTTCCATAATGACAAGGCTACCATCCATTGAAGTACCAAAAATCTCGAAAACAGACTACCTTCAATAATGACAAGGCTACCGTCCATTAGAGTAACAAAAATCTCGACAACAGACAACCTTCCATAATGACAAGGCAACCATCCATTGGAGTAACAAAAATGTCGACAACAGACTACCTTCCATAATGACAAGGCTACCATCCATTGGAATAACAAAAATCTCGAAAATAGACTACCTTCCATAATAACAAGGCTACCATCCATTGGAGTAACAAAAATATCGACAATAGACTACTTTCCATATTGTCAAGGCTTCCATCCATTGGAGTAACAATAATATGAACAACAGACTACCTTCCATAGTGACAAGGCTACCATCCATTGGAGTGACAAAAATATCGACAACAGACTACCTTCCATAACCACAAGGCTACCATCCATTGGAATAACAAATATCTCAACAACAAAATACCTTCCATAATGACAAAGCTACCATCCATTGGAGTAACAAAAACATCGACAACAGACTACGTTCCATAATGACAATGCTACAATCCATTAGAATAATAAAAATATCGACAACAGACTACAATTCATATTGACAATGATTTCCATCCATTGGAGTAACAAAAATCTCGACAATAGACTACCTTCCATAATGACAAGGCTACCATCCACTAGAGTAACAAAAATATCGAAAACAGACTACCTTCCATAATGACAAGGATACCATCAATTAGAGTAACAAAAATATCGACAACAGACAACCTTACATAATGACAAGGCTACCATCCATTGGAGTAACAGAAATCTCGAAAATAGACTACCTTCAATAATGATAAGGCTACCGTCCATTAGAGTAACAAAAATATCGACAACAGACTACCTTCCATAATGACAAGGCTACCATCCATTGTAGTAACAAAAATCTCGAAAACAGACTACCTTCCATAATGACAAGGCTACCGTCCATTAGAGTAACAAAAATCTCGACAACAGACAACCTTCCGTAATGACAAGGCTACCATCCATTGGAGTAACAAAAACATCGAAAACAGACTACGTTCCATAATGACAAGGCTAGCATCCATTGGAGTTACAAAAATAACGTCAACAGACTACCTTACATAATGACAAGGCTACCATCCATTGAAGTAACAAAAATATCGAAAATAGACTACCTTCAATAATGACAAGGCTACCGTCCATTAGAGTAACAAAAATCTTGACAACAGACAACCTTCCATAATGACAAGGCTACCATCCATTGGAGTAACAAAATTATCGACAACAGACTACCTTCCATAATGACAAGGCTACTATCCATTGGAATAACAAAAATCTTGAAAACATACTACCTTCCATAATAACAAGGCTAGAATCCATTGGAGTAAAAAAAATCTAGACAACAAACTACCTTCCATAATGACAAGGCTACCATACATTGGAGTAACAAAAATCTCGACAACAGACTACCTTCCATAATGACAAGGCGACCATCCATTGGAGTAAAAAAAATATCGACAACAGACTACCTTCCATAATGACAAGGCTACCATCCATTGGAGTAACAAAAATATCGACAACAGACTACCTTCCATAATAACAAGGCTACCATCCATTAGAGTAACAAAAATCTCGACAACAAACTACCTTCCATAATGACAAGGCTACCATCCATTAGAGTGACAAAAATCTCGACAACAGACAACCTTCCATAATGACAAGGCTACCATCCATTGTAGTAACAAAAACATTGACAACAGACTACGTTCCATAATGAAAAGGCTACCATCCATTGGAGTAACAAAAATATCGATAACATACTACTTTCCATAATGACAAGGCTACCATCCTTTCGAGTAACAAAAATCTCGAAAATAGACTACCTTCCATAATGACAAGGCTACCGTCCATTAGAGTAACAACAATCTCGACAACAGACAACCTTCCGTAATGACAAGGCTACCATCCATTGGAGTAACAAAAATATCGACAACAGACTACCTTCCATAATGACAAGGCTACCATCCATTGTAGTAACAAAAATCTCGAAAACAGACTACCTTCCATAATGACAAGGCTACCGTCCATTAGAGTAACAAAAATCTCGACAACAGACAACCTTCCGTAATGACAAGGCTACCATCCATTGGAGTAACAAAAACATCGAAAACAGACTACGTTCCATAATGACAAGGCTAGCATCCATTGGAGTTACAAAAATAACGTCAACAGACTACCTTACATAATGACAAGGCTACCATCCATTGAAGTAACAAAAATATCGAAAATAGACTACCTTCAATAATGACAAGGCTACCGTCCATTAGAGTAACAAAAATCTTGACAACAGACAACCTTCCATAATGACAAGGCTACCATCCATTGGAGTAACAAAATTATCGACAACAGACTACCTTCCATAATGACAAGGCTACTATCCATTGGAATAACAAAAATCTTGAAAACATACTACCTTCCATAATAACAAGGCTAGAATCCATTGGAGTAAAAAAAATCTAGACAACAAACTACCTTCCATAATGACAAGGCTACCATACATTGGAGTAACAAAAATCTCGACAACAGACTACCTTCCATAATGACAAGGCGACCATCCATTGGAGTAAAAAAAATATCGACAACAGACTACCTTCCATAATGACAAGGCTACCATCCATTGGAGTAACAAAAATATCGACAACAGACTACCTTCCATAATAACAAGGCTACCATCCATTAGAGTAACAAAAATCTCGACAACAAACTACCTTCCATAATGACAAGGCTACCATCCATTAGAGTGACAAAAATCTCGACAACAGACAACCTTCCATAATGACAAGGCTACCATCCATTGTAGTAACAAAAACATTGACAACAGACTACGTTCCATAATGAAAAGGCTACCATCCATTGGAGTAACAAAAATATCGATAACATACTACTTTCCATAATGACAAGGCTACCATCCTTTCGAGTAACAAAAATCTCGAAAATAGACTACCTTCCATAATGACAAGGCTACCGTCCATTAGAGTAACAACAATCTCGACAACAGACAACCTTCCGTAATGACAAGGCTACCATCCATTGGAGTAACAAAAATATCGACAACAGACTACCTTCCATAATGACAAGGCTACCATCCATTGGAATAACAAAAATATCGACAACAAACTACCTTCCATAATGACAAGGCTACCATACATTGGAGTAACAAAAATCTCGACAACAAACTACCTTCCATAATGACAAGGCGACCATCCATTGGAATAAGAAAAATATCGACCACAGACTACCTTCCATAATGACAAGGCTACCATCCATTGGAGTAACAAAAATATCGACAACAGACTACCTTCCATAATGACAAGGCTACCATCCATTGGAATAACAAAAATCTCGAAAACAGACTACCTTCCATAATAACAAGGCTACCATCCATTAGGTTACAAAAATCTCGACAAAAGACAACCATCCATAATGACAAGGCTACCATCCATTGGAGTAACAAAAACATTGACAACAAACTACGTTACATAATGAAAAGGCTACCATTCATTGGAGTAACTAAAATATCGACAACAGACTGCCTTCCATAATTACAAAGCTACCATCCATTGGAGTAAAAAAAATCTCGAAAACAGACTACCTTCCATAATGACAAGGCTACCGTCCATTAGAGTAACAAAAATCTCGACAACAGACAACCTTCCGTAATGACAAGGCTACCATCCGTTGGAGTAACAAAAACATCTACAACAGACTACGTTCCATAATGACAAGGCTACCATCCATTGGAGTAACAAAAATAACGACAACAAACTACCTTCCATAATGACAAGGCTACCATCCATTGAAGTAACAAAAATCTCGAAAACAGACTACCTTCAATAATGACAAGGCTACCGTCCATTAGAGTAACAAAAATCTCGACAATAAACAACCTTCCATAATGACAAGGCTACCATCCATTGGAGTAACAAAAATATCGACAACGGACTACCTTCCATAATGACATGGCTACCATCCATAATGACAAGGCTACCATCCATTGGAATAACAAAAATCTCAAAAATACACTACCTTCCATAATAACAAGGCTACCATCCATTAGAGTAACAAAAATCTCGACAACAGACAACCTTCCATAATGACAAGGCTACCATCCATTGGAGTAACAAAAATCTCGACAATAGACTACATTCCATATTGACAAGGCTACCATCCATAGGAGTATCAATAATATGAACAACATACTACCTTCCATAGTGACAAGGCTACCATCCATTTGAGTGACAAAAATCACAACGACAGACTACCTTCCATAATGACAAGGCTACCATCCATTGAAGTAACAAAAATATCGAAAATAGACTACCTTCAATAATGACAAGGCTACCGTCCATTAGAGTAACAAAAATCTTGACAACAGACAACCTTCCATAATGACAAGGCTACCATCCATTGGAGTAACAAAAACATCGACAACAGACTACGTTCCATAATGACAATGCTACAATCCATTAGAATAATATAATCTCGACAACAGACTACAATTCATAATGACAATGATTTCCATCCATTGGAGTAACAAAAATCTCGACAACAGACTAGCTTCCATATTGACAAGGCTACCATCCACTAGAGTAACAAAAATATCGAAAACAGACTACCTTCCGTAATGACAAGGATACCATCCATTAGAGTAACAAAAATATCGACAACAGACAACCTTCCATAATGACAAGGCTACCATCCATTAAAGTAACAAAAATCTCGAAAATAGACTACCTTCAATAATGATAAGGCTACCGTCCATTAGAGTAACAAAAATATCGACAACAGACTACTTTCCATAATGACAAGGCTACCATCCATTGTAGTAACAAAAATCTCGAAAATAGACTACCTTCCATAATGACAAGGCTACCATCCATTAGAGTAACAAAAACCTCAACAACAAACAACCTTCCGTAATGACAAGGCTACCATCCATGGGAGTAACAAAATATCGACAGCAGACTACCTTCCATAATGACAAGGCTACCATCCATTGTAATAACAAAAATATAGAAAACATTCTACCTTCCATAATAACAAGGATAGAATCCATTGGAGTAACAAAAATCTCGACAACAGACAACCTTCCATAATGACAAGGCTACCATCCATTGGAGTAACAAAAACATCGACAACAGACTACCATCCATAATGACAAGGCGACCATCCATTGGAGTAACAAAAATATCGACAATAGACAACCTTCCATAATGACAAGGCTACCATCCATTGGAATAAAAAATATCTCAACAACAAACTACCTTCCATAATGACAAAGCTACCATCCATTGGAGTAACAAAAACATAGACAACAGACTACGTTCGATAATGACAATGCTAAAATCCATTAGAATAACAAAAATCTCGACAACAGACTACAATTCATAATGACAATGATTTCCATCCATTGGAGTAACAAAAATCTCGACAACAGACTACCTTCCATAATGACAAGGCTACCATCCATTGGAGTAACAAAAATCTCGAAAACAAACTACCTTCCATAATGAAAAGGATACCATCCATTAGAGTAATAAAAATATCGCCAACAGACAACCTTCCATAATGACAAGGCTACCATCCATTGGAGTAACAAAAATCTCGAAAATAGACTACCTTCAATAATGATAAGGCTACCGTCCATTAGAGTAACAAAAATATCGACAACAGACTACCTTCCATAATGACAAGGCTACCATCCATTGTAGTAACAAAAATCTCGAAAACAGACTACCTTCCATAATGACAAGGCTACTGTCCATTAGAGTAACAAAA
Source organism: Vicia faba (assembly GCA_948472305.1). NCBI lineage: Eukaryota > Viridiplantae > Streptophyta > Magnoliopsida > Fabales > Fabaceae > Vicia > Vicia faba. The sequence continues at coordinate 759,230,274 of OX451738.1, forward strand.
ATCTCGACAACAGACAACCTTCCTTAATGACAAGGCTACCATCCATTGGAGTAACAAAATATCGACAACAGACTACCTTCCATAATGACAAGGCTACCATCCATTGGAATAACAAAAATCTAGGAAACATACTACCTTCCATAATAACAAGGATAGAATCCATTGGAGTAACAAAAATCTCGACAACAAACTATCTTCCATAATGATAAGGCTACCATTCATTGAAGTAACAAAAATCTCGACAACAGACTACCATCCATAATGACAAGGCGACCATCCATTGGAGTAAAAAAAATATCGACAACAGACTACCTTCCATAATGACAAGGCTACCATCCATTGGAATAAAAAATATTCAACAACAAACTACCTTCCATAATGACAAAGCTACCATCCATTGGAGTAACAAAATCATAGACAACAGACTACGTTCCATAATGACAATGCTACAATCCATTAGAATAACAAAAATCTCGACAACAGACTACAATTCATAATGACAATGATTTCCATCCATTGGAGTAACAAAAATCTCGACAACAGACTACCTTCCATAATGACAAGGCTACCATCCATTGGAGTAACAAAAATCTCGAAAACATACTACCTTCCATAATGACAAGGATAACATCCATTAGAGTAACAAAAATATCGACAACAGACAACCTTCCATAATGACAAGGCTACCATCCATTGGAGTAACAAAAATCTCGAAAATAGACTACCTTCAATAATGATAAGGCTACCGCCCATTAGATTAACAAAAATCTCGACAACAGACAACCTTCCATAATGACAAGGCTACCATCCATTGGAGTAACAAAAACATTGACAACAGACTACGTTCCATAATGACAAGACTACCACCCATTGGAGTAACAAAAATATCGAAAATAGACTACCTTCCATAATGACAAGGCTACCATCCATTGGAGTAACAAAAATCTCGAAAACAGACTACCTTCCATAATGACAAGGCTACCGTCCATTAGAGTAACAAAAATCTCAACAACAGACAACCTTCCATAATGACAAGGCTACCATCCATTGGAGTAACAAAAACATCGACAACAGACTATGTTCCATAATGAAAAGGCTACCATCCATTGGAGTAACAAAAATAAAGACAACAGACTACCTTCCATAATGCAAGGCTACCATCCATTGAAGTAACAAAAATCTCGAAAACAGACTACCTTCAATAATGACAAGGCTACCGTCCATTAGAGTAACAAAAATCTCGACAACAGACAACCTTCCATAATGACAAGGCTACCATCCATTGGAGTAACAAATATATCGACAACAGACTACCTTCCATAATGACAACGCTACCATCCATTCGAATAACAAAAATCTCGAAAACAGACTACCTTCCATAATAACAAGGCTACCATCCATTAGAGTAACAAAAATCTCGACAACAGACAACCTTCCATAATGACAAGGCTACCATCCATTGGAGTAACAAAAACATTGACAACAGACTACGTTCTATAATGATAAGGCTACCATCCATTAGAGTAACAAAAATATCGACAACAGACTAGCTTCCATAATGACAAGGCTACCATCCATTGTAGTAACAAAAATCTCGAAAACAGACTACCTTCCATAATGACAAGGCTACCGTCCATTAGAGTTACAAAAATCTCGACAACAGACAACCTTCCGTAATGACAAGGCTACCATCCATTGGAGTAACAAAAATATCGACAACAGACTACCTTCCATAATGACAAGGCTACCATCCATAGGAATAACAAAAATCTAGAAAACTTACTACCTTCCATAATAACAAGGATAGAATCCATTGGAGTAATAAAAATCTCGACAACAAACTACCTTCCATAATGACAAGGCTACCATACATTGAAGTAACAAAAATCTCGACAACAGACTATCTTCCATAATGACAAGGCAACCATCCATTGGAGTAACAAAAATATCGACAACAGACTACCTTCCATAATGACAAGGCTACCATCCATTGAAATATCAAATATCTCAACAAAAAACTACCTTCCATAATGACAAAGCTACCATCCATCGGAGTAACAAAAACATAGACAACAGACTATGTTCCATAATGACAAGGCTACCATCCATTGGAGTAACAAAAATATCGACAACAGACTACCTTTCATAATGACAAGGATACCATCCATTGGAGTAACAAAAATCTCGAAAACAGACTACCTTCCATAATGACAAGGCTACCGTCCATTAGAGTAAAAAAATCTCGACAACAGACTACATTCCATAATGACAAGGCTACCATCCATTGGAGTAGCAAGAATATCGACAACAGACTACTTTCCATAATGACAAGGCTACCATCCATTGTAGTAACAAAAATCTCGAAAATAGACTACCTTCCATAATGACAAGGCTACCATCCATTAGAGTAACAAAAACCTCAACAACAAACAACCTTCCGTAATGACAAGGCTACCATCCATGGGAGTAACAAAATATCGACAGCAGACTACCTTCCATAATGACAAGGCTACCATCCATTGTAATAACAAAAATATAGAAAACATTCTACCTTCCATAATAACAAGGATAGAATCCATTGGAGTAACAAAAATCTCGACAACAGACAACCTTCCATAATGACAAGGCTACCATCCATTGGAGTAACAAAAACATCGACAACAGACTACCATCCATAATGACAAGGCGACCATCCATTGGAGTAACAAAAATATCGACAATAGACAACCTTCCATAATGACAAGGCTACCATCCATTGGAATAAAAAATATCTCAACAACAAACTACCTTCCATAATGACAAAGCTACCATCCATTGGAGTAACAAAAACATAGACAACAGACTACGTTCGATAATGACAATGCTAAAATCCATTAGAATAACAAAAATCTCGACAACAGACTACAATTCATAATGACAATGATTTCCATCCATTGGAGTAACAATAATCTCGACAACAGACTACCTTCCATAATGACAAGGCTACCATCCATTGGAGTAACAAAAATCTCGAAAACAAACTACCTTCCATAATGAAAAGGATACCATCCATTAGAGTAATAAAAATATCGCCAACAGACAACCTTCCATAATGACAAGGCTACCATCCATTGGAGTAACAAAAATCTCGAAAATAGACTACCTTCAATAATGATAAGGCTACCGTCCATTAGAGTAACAAAAATATCGACAACAGACTACCTTCCATAATGACAAGGCTACCATCCATTGTAGTAACAAAAATCTCGAAAACTGACTACCTTCCATAATGACAAGGCTACTGTCCATTAGAGTAACAAAAATCTCGACAACAGACAACCTTCCTTAATGACAAGGCTACCATCCATTGGAGTAACAAAATATCGACAACAGACTACCTTCCATAATGACAAGGCTACCATCCATTGGAATAACAAAAATCTAGGAAACATACTACCTTCCATAATAACAAGGATAGAATCCATTGGAGTAACAAAAATCTCGACAACAAACTATCTTCCATAATGATAAGGCTACCATTCATTGAAGTAACAAAAATCTCGACAACAGACTACCATCCATAATGACAAGGCGACCATCCATTGGAGTAAAAAAAATATCGACAACAGACTACCTTCCATAATGACAAGGCTACCATCCATTGGAATAAAAAATATCTCAACAACAAACTACCTTCCATAATGACAAAGCTACCATCCATTGGAGTAACAAAATCATAGACAACAGACTACGTTCCATAATGACAATGCTACAATCCATTAGAATAACAAAAATCTCGACAACAGACTACAATTCATAATGACAATGATTTCCATCCATTGGAGTAACAAAAATCTCGACAACAGACTACCTTCCATAATGACAAGGCTACCATCCATTGGAGTAACAAAAATCTCGAAAACATACTACCTTCCATAATGACAAGGATAACATCCATTAGAGTAACAAAAATATCGACAACAGACAACCTTCCATAATGACAAGGCTACCATCCATTGGAGTAACAAAAATCTCGAAAATAGACTACCTTCAATAATGATAAGGCTACCGCCATTAGATTAACAAAAATCTCGACAACAGACAACCTTCCATAATGACAAGGCTACCATCCATTGGAGTAACAAAAACATTGACAACAGACTACGTTCCATAATGACAAGACTACCACCCATTGGAGTAACAAAAATATCGAAAATAGACTACCTTCCATAATGACAAGGCTACCATCCATTGGAGTAACAAAAATCTCGAAAACAGACTACCTTCCATAATGACAAGGCTACCGTCCATTAGAGTAACAAAAATCTCAACAACAGACAACCTTCCATAATGACAAGGCTACCATCCATTGGAGTAACAAAAACATCGACAACAGACTATGTTCCATAATGAAAAGGCTACCATCCATTGGAGTAACAAAAATAAAGACAACAGACTACCTTCCATAATGCAAGGCTACCATCCATTGAAGTAACAAAAATCTCGAAAACAGACTACCTTCAATAATGACAAGGCTACCGTCCATTAGAGTAACAAAAATCTCGACAACAGACAACCTTCCATAATGACAAGGCTACCATCCATTGGAGTAACAAATATATCGACAACAGACTACCTTCCATAATGACAACGCTACCATCCATTCGAATAACAAAAATCTCGAAAACAGACTACCTTCCATAATAACAAGGCTACCATCCATTAGAGTAACAAAAATCTCGACAACAGACAACCTTCCATAATGACAAGGCTACCATCCATTGGAGTAACAAAAACATTGACAACAGACTACGTTCTATAATGATAAGGCTACCATCCATTAGAGTAACAAAAATATCGACAACAGACTAGCTTCCATAATGACAAGGCTACCATCCATTGTAGTAACAAAAATCTCGAAAACAGACTACCTTCCATAATGACAAGGCTACCGTCCATTAGAGTTACAAAAATCTCGACAACAGACAACCTTCCGTAATGACAAGGCTACCATCCATTGGAGTAACAAAAATATCGACAACAGACTACCTTCCATAATGACAAGGCTACCATCCATAGGAATAACAAAAATCTAGAAAACTTACTACCTTCCATAATAACAAGGATAGAATCCATTGGAGTCATAAAAATCTCGACAACAAACTACCTTCCATAATGACAAGGCTACCATACATTGAAGTAACAAAAATCTCGACAACAGACTATCTTCCATAATGACAAGGCAACCATCCATTGGAGTAACAAAAATATCGACAACAGACTACCTTCCATAATGACAAGGCTACCATCCATTGAAATATCAAATATCTCAACAAAAAACTACCTTCCATAATGACAAAGCTACCATCCATTGGAGTAACAAAAACATAGACAACAGACTATGTTCCATAATGACAAGGCTACCATCCATTGGAGTAACAAAAATATCGACAACAGACTACCTTTCATAATGACAAGGATACCATCCATTGGAGTAACAAAAATCTCGAAAACAGACTACCTTCCATAATGACAAGGCTACCGTCCATTAGAGTAAAAAAATCTCGACAACAGACTACATTCCATAATGACAAGGCTACCATCCATTGGAGTAGCAAGAATATCGACAACATACTACTTTCCATAATGACAAGGCTACCATCCATTTGAATAAAAAAAATCTCCAAAACATACTACCCTCCAAAATAACAAGGCTAGAATCCATTGGAGTAACAAAAATCTCGACAACAAACTACCTTCCATAATGACAAGGCTACCATACATTGGAGTAACAAAAATGTCGACAACAAACTACCTTCCATAATGACAAGGCGACCATCCATTGGAGTAACAAAAATATCGACAACAGACTACCTTCCATAATGACAAGGCTACCATCCATTGGAGTAACAAAAATATCGACAACAGACTACCTTCCATAATGACAAGGCTACCATCCATTGGAATAACAAAAATCTCGAAAATAGTCTATGTTCCATAATAACAAGTCTACCTTCCATTAGAGTAACAAAAATCTCGACAACACACTACCTTCAATAATGACAAGGCTACCATCCATTGGAGTAACAAAAATCTCAAAAACAGACTACCTTCAATAATGACAAGGCTACCGTCCACTGGAGTAACAAAAAGCTCGACAACAGAAAACCTTCCATAACGACAAGGCTACCATCCATTGGAGTAACAAAAATATCGACAACAGACTACCTTCCATAATGACAAGGCTACCATCCATTGTAATAACAAAAATCTCGAAAACAGACTACCTTCCATAATAACAAGGTTACCATCCATTAGAGTAACAAAAATCTCAACAACAGACAACCTTCCATAATGACAAGGCTACCATCCATTGGAGTAACAAAAACATCGACAACAGACTACCATCCATAATGACAAGGCGACCATCCATTGGAGTAACAAAAATATCGACAACAGACAACCTTCCATAATGACAAGGCTACCATCCATTGGAATAAAAAATATCTCAACAACAAACTACCTACCATAATGACAAAGCTACCATCCATTGGAGTAACAAAAACATAGACAACAGACTACGTTCCATAATGACAATGCTAAAATCCATTAGAATAACAAAAATCTCGACAACAGACTACAATTCATAATGACAATGATTTCCATCCATTGGAGTAACAAAAATCTCGACAACAGACTACCTTCCATAATGACGAGGCTACCATCCATTGGAGTAACAAAAATCTCGAAAACAGACTACCTTCCATAATGAAAAGGATACCATCCATAAGAGTAATAAAAATATCGACAACAGACAACCTTCCATAATGACAAGGCTACCATCCATTGGAGTAACAAAAATCTCGAAAATAGACTACCTTCAATAATGATAAGGCTACCGTCCATTAGAGTAACAAAAATATCGACAACAGACTACCTTCCATAATGACAAGGCTACCATCCATTGTATTAACAAAAATCTCGAAAACAGACTACCTTCCATAATGACAAGGTTACTGTCCTTTAGAGTAACAAAAATCTCGACAACAGACAACCTTCCTTAATGACAAGGCTACCATCCATTGGAGTAACAAAATATCGACAACAGACTACCTTCCATAATGACAAGGCTACCATCCATTGGAATAACAAAAATCTAGGAAACATACTACCTTCCATAATAACAAGGATAGAATCCATTGGAGTAACAAAAATCTCGACAACAAACTATCTTCCATAATGATAAGGCTACCATTCATTGAAGTAACAAAAATCTCGACAACAGACTACCATCCATAATGACAAGGCGACCATCCATTGGAGTAAAAAAAATATCGACAACAGACTACCTTCCATAATGACAAGGCTACCATCCATTGCAATAAAAAATATCTCAACAACAAACTACCTTCCATAATGACAAAGCTACCATCCATTGGAGTAACAAAATCATAGACAACAGACTACGTTCCATAATGACAATGCTACAATCCATTAGAATAACCAAAATCTCGACAACAGACTACAATTAATAATGACAATGATTTCCATCCATTGGAGTAACAAAAATCTCGACAACAGACTACCTTCCATAATGACAAGGCTACCATCCATTGGAGTAACAAAAATCTCGAAAACATACTACCTTCCATAATGACAAGGATACCATCCATTAGAGTAACAAAAATATCGACAACAGACAACCTTCCATAATGACAAGGCTAACATCCATTGGAGTAACAAAAATCTCGAAAATAGACTACCTTCAATAATGATAAGGCTACCGTCCATTAGATTAACAAAAATCTCGACAACAGACAACCTTCCATAATGACAAGGCTACCATCCATTGGAGTAACAAAAACATTGACAACAGACTACGTTCCATAATGACAAGACTACCATCCATTGGAGTAACAAAAATATCGAAAACAGACTACCTTCCATAATGACAAGGCTACCATCCATTAGAGTAACAAAAATCTAGAAAACAGACTACCTTCCATAATGACAAGGCTACCGTCCATTAGAGTAACAAAAATCTCAACAACAGACAACCTTCCATAATGACAAGGCTACCATCCATTGGAGTAACAAAAACATCGACAACAGACTATATCCATAATGACAAGGCTACCATCCATTGGAGTAACAAAAATAAAGACAACAGACTACCTTCCATAATGCAAGGCTACCATCCATTGAAGTAACAAAAATCTCGAAAACAGACTACCTTCAATAATGACAAGGCTACCGTCCATTAGAGTAACAAAAATCTCGACAACAGACAACCTTCCATAATGACAAGGCTACAATCCATTGGAGTAACAAATATATCGACAATAGACTACCTTCCATAATGACAACGCTACCATCCATTGGAATAACAAAAATCTCGAAAACAGACTACCTTCCATAATAACAAGGCTACCATCCATTAGAGTAACAAAAATCTCGACAACAGACAACCTTCCATAATGACAAGGCTACCATCCATTGGAGTAACAAAAACATTGACAACAGACTACGTTCTATAATGATAAGGCTACCATCCATTAGAGTAACAAAAATATCGATAACAAACTACCTTCCATAATGACAAGGCTACCATCCATTGTAGTAACAAAAATCTGGAAAACAGACTACCTTCCATAATGACAAGGCTACCGTCCATTAGAGTAACAAAAATCTCGACAACAGACAACCTTCCGTAATGACAAGGCTACCATCCATTGGAGTAACAAAAATATCGACAACAAACTACCTTCCATAATGACAAGGCTACCATCCATTGGAATAACAAAAATCTAGAAAACTTACTACCTTCCATAATAACAAGGATAGAATCCATTGGAGTAACAAAAATCTCGACAACAAACTACCTTCCATAATGACAAGGCTACCATACATTGAAGTAACAAAAATCTCTACAACAGACTATCTTCCATAATGAAAAGGCAACCATCCATTGGAGTAACAAAAATATCGACAACAGACTACCTTCCATAATGACAAGGCTACCATCCATTGAAATAACAAATATCTCAACAAAAAACTACCTTCCATAATGACAAAGCTACCATCCATTGGAGTAACAAAAACATAGACAACAGACTATGTTCCATAATGACAAGGCTACCATCCATTGGAGTAACAAAAATATCGACAACAGACTACCTTTCATAATGACAAGGATACCATCCATTGGAGTAACAAAAATCTCGAAAACAGACTACCTTCCATAATGATAAGGCTACCGTCCATTAGAGTAACAAAAATCTCGACAATAGACTACATTCCATAATGACAAGGCTACCATCCATTGGAGTAACAAAAATATCGACAACAGACTACCTTCCATAATGACAAGGCTACCATCCATTTGAATAAAAAAAATCTCCAAAACATACTACCCTCCATAATAACAAGGCTAGAATCCATTGGAGTAACAAAAATCTCGACAACAAACTACCTTCCATAATGACAAGGCTACCATACATTGGAGTAACAAAAATGTCGACAACAGACTACCTTCCATAATGACAAGGCGACAATCCATTGGAGTAACAAAAATATCGACAACAGACTACCTTCCATAATGACAAGGTTACCATCCATTGGAGTAACAAAAATATCGACAACAGACTACCTTCCATAATGACAAGGCTACCATCCATTGGAATAACAAAAATCTCGAAAATAGTCTATGTTCCATAATAACAAGTCTACCATCCATTAGAGTAACAAAAATCTCGACAACACACTACCTTCCATAATGACAAGGCTACCATCCATTGGAGTAACAAAAATCTCAAAAACAGACTACCTTCAATAATGACAAGGCTACCGTCCATTGGAGTAACAAAAAGCTCGACAACAGACAACCTTCCATAATGACAAGGCTACCATCCATTGGAGTAACAAAAATATCGACAACAGACTACCTTCCATAATGACAAGGCTACCATCCATTGTAATAACAAAAATCTCGAAAACAGACTACCTTCCATAATAACAAGGTTACCATCCATTAGAGTAACAAAAATCTCAACAACAGACAACCTTCCATAATGACAAGGCTACCATCCATTGGAGTAACAAAAACATCGACAACAGACTACCTTCCATAATGACAAGGCTACCATCCATTGAAATAACAAATATCTCAACAACAAACTACCTTCCATAATTACAAAACTACCATCCATTGGAGTAACAAAAACATAGACAACAGACTATGTTCCATAATGACAAGGCTACCATCCATTGGAGTAACAAAAATATCGACAACAGACTACCTTTAATAATGACAAGTATACCATCCATTGGAGTACCAAAAATATTGAAAACAGACTACCTTCCATAATGAACATGCTACCGTCCATTAGAGTAACAAAAATCTCGACAACAGACTACATTCCATAATGACAAGGCTACCATCCATTGGAGTAACAAAAATATCGACAACAGACTACCTTCCATAATGACAAGGTGACCATCCATTGGAGTAACAAAAATATCGACAACAGACTACCTTCCATAATGACAAGGCTACCATCCATTGGAGTAACAAAAATATCGACAACAGACTACCTTCCATAATGACAAGGCTACCATCCATTGGAATAACAAATATCTCAACAACAAACTACCTTCCATAATTACAAAGCTACCAGCCATTGGAGTAACAAAAACATAGACAACAGACTATGTTCCATAATGACAAGGCTACCATCCATTGGAGTAACTAAAATATCGACAACAGACTACCTTTCATAATGACCAGGATACCATCCATTGGAGTAACAAAAATCTCGAAAACAGACTACCTTCCATAATGACAATGCTACCGTCCATTAGAGTAACAAAAATCTCGACAACAGACTACATTCCATAATGACAAGGCTACCATCCATTGGAGTAACAAAAATATCGAAAATAGACTACCTTCCATAATGACAAGGCGACCATCCATTGGAGTAACAAAAATATCGACAACAGACTACCTTCCATAATGACAAGGCTACCATCCAATGGAGTAACAAAAATATCGACAACAGACTACCTTCCATAACGACAAGGCTACCATCCATTGGAATAACAAAAATCTAGAAAATAGACTACCTTCCATAATAACAAGTCTACCATCCATTAGAGTAACAAAAATCTCGACAACAGACTACCTTCCATAATGACAAGGCTACCATCCATTGGAGTAACAAAAATATCGACAACAGACTACCTTCCATAATGACAAGGCTACCATCCATTGGAATATCAAAAATCTCGAAAATAGTCTATGTTCCATAATAACAAGTCTACCATCCATTAGAGTAACAAAAATCTCGACAACAGACTACCTTCCATAATGACAAGGCTACCATCCATTGGAGTAACAAAAATATCGACAACAGACTACCTTCCATAATGACAAGGCTACCATCCATTGAAATAACAAATATCTCAACAAAAAACTACCTTCCATAATGACAAAGCTACCATCCATTGGAGTAACAAAAACATAGACAACAGACTATGTTCCATAATGACAAGGCTACCATCCATTGGAGTAACAAAAATATCGACAACAGACTACCTTTCATAATGACAAGGATACCATCCATTGGAGTAACAAAAATCTCGAAAACAGACTACCTTCCATAATGACAAGGCTACCGTCCATTAGAGTAACAAAAATCTCGACAACAGACTACATTCCATAATGACAAGGCTACCATCCATTGGAGTAACAAAAATATCGACAACAGACTACCTTCCATAATGACAAGGCTACCATCCATTTGAATAAAAAAAATCTCCAAAACATACTACCCTCCAAAATAACAAGGGTAGAATCCATTGGAGTAACAAAAATCTCGACAACAAACTACCTTCCATAATGACAAGGCTACCATACATTGGAGTAACAAAAATGTCGACAACAGACTACCTTCCATAATGACAAGGCGACAATCCATTGGAGTAACAAAAATATCGACAACAGACTACCTTCCATAATGACAAAGCTACCATCCATTGGAGTAACAAAAATATCGACAACAGACTACCTTCCATAATGACAAGGCTACCATCCATTGGAATAACAAAAATCTCGAAAATAGTCTATGTTCCATAATAACAAGTCTACCATCCATTAGAGTAACAAAAATCTCGATAACACACTACCTTCCATAATGACAAGGCTACCATCCATTGGAGTAACAAAAATCTCAAAAAAAGACTACCTTAAATAATGACAAGGCTACCGTCCATTGGAGTAACAAAAAGCTCGACAACAGACAACCTTCCATAATGACAAGGCTACCATCCATTGGAGTAACAAAAATATCGACAACAGACTACCTTCCATAATGACAAGGCTACCATCCATTGTAATAACAAAAATCTCGAAAACAGACTACCTTCCATAATAACAAGGTTACCATCCATTAGAGTAACAAAAATATCGACAACAGACTACCTTCCATAATGACAAGGCTACCATCCATTGGAGTAACAAAAACATCGACAACAGACTACCTTCCATAATGACAAGGCTACCATCCATTGAAATAACAAATATCTCAACAACAAACTACCTTCCATAATTACAAAACTACCATCCATTGGAGTAACAAAAACATAGACAACAGACTATGTTCCATAATGACAAGGCTACCATCCATTGGAGTAACAAAAATATCGACAACAGACTACCTTTAATAATGACAAGGATACCATCCATTGGAGTACCAAAAATATCGAAAACAGACTACCTTCCATAATGAACATGCTACCGTCCATTAGAGTAACAAAAATCTCGACAACAGACTACATTCCATAATGACAAGGCTACCATCCATTGGAGTAACAAAAATATCGACAAAAGACTACCTTCCATAATGACAAGGCGACCATCCATTGGAGTAACAAAAATATCGACAACAGACTACCTTCCATAATGACAAGGCTACCATCCATTGGAGTAACAAAAATACCGACAACAGACTACCTTCCATAATGACAAGGCTACCATCCATTGGAATAACAAATATCTCAACAACAAACTACCATCCATAATTACAAAGCTACCAGCCATTGGAGTAACAAAAACATAGACAACAGACTATGTTCCATAATGACAAGGCTACCATCCATTGGAGTAACTAAAATATCGACAACAGACTACCTTTCTTAATGACCAGGATACCATCCATTGGAGTAACAAAAATCTCGAAAACAGACTACCTTCCATAATGTCAATGCTACCGTCCATTAGAGTAACAAAAATCTCGACAACAGACTACATTCCATAATGACAAGGCTACCATCCATTGGAGTAACAAAAATATCGAAAACAGACTACCTTCCATAATGACAAGGCGACCATCCATTGGAGTAACAAAAATATCGACAACAGACTACCTTTCATAATGAAAAGGATACCATCCATTGGAGTAACAAAAATCTCGAAAACAGACTACCTTCCATAATGATAAGGCTACCGTCCATTAGAGTAACAAAAATCTCGACAATAGACTACATTCCATAATGAGAAGGCTACCATCCATTGGAGTAACAAAAATATCGACAACAGACTACCTTCCATAATGACAAGGCTACCATCCATTTGAATAAAAAAAATCTCCAAAACATACTACCCTCCATAATAACAAGGCTAGAATCCATTGGAGTAACAAAAATCTCGACAACAAACTACCTTCCATAATGACAAGGCTACCATACATTGGAGTAACAAAAATGTCGACAACAGACTACCTTCCATAATGACAAGGCGACAATCCATTGGAGTAACAAAAATATCGACAACAGACTACCTTCCATAATGACAAGGCTACCATCCAATGGAGTAACAAAAATATCGACAACAGACTACCTTCCATAATGACAAGGCTACCATCCATTGGAATAACAAAAATCTCGAAAATAGTCTATGTTCCATAATAACAAGTCTACCATCCATTAGAGTAACAAAAATCTCGACAACACACTACCTTCCATAATGACAAGGCTACCATCCATTGGAGTAACAAAAATCTCAAAAACAGACTACCTTCAATAATGACAAGGCTACCGTCCATTGGAGTAACAAAAAGCTCGACAACAGACAACCTTCCATAATGACAAGGCTACCATCCATTGGAGTAACAAAAATATCGACAACAGACTACCTTCCATAATGACAAGGCTACCATCCATTGTAATAACAAAAATCTCGAAAACAGACTACCTTCCATAATAATAAGGTTACCATCCATTAGAGTAACAAAAATCTCAACAACAGACAACCTTCCATAATGACAAGGCTACCATCCATTGGAGTAACAAAAACATCGACAATAGACTACCTTCCATAATGACAAGGCTACCATCCATTGAAATAACAAATATCTCAATAACAAACTACCTTCCATAATTACAAAACTACCATCCATTGGAATAACAAAAACATAGACAACAGACTATGTTCCATAATGACAAGGCTACCATCCATTGGAGTAACAAAAATATCGACAACAGACTACCTTTAATAATGACAAGGATACCATCCATTGGAGTACCAAAAATATTGAAAACAGACTACCTTCCATAATGAACATGCTACCGTCCATTAGAGTAACAAAAATCTCGACAACAGACTACATTCCATAATGACAAGGCTACCATCCATTGGAGTAACAAAAATATCGACAACAGACTACCTTCCATAATGACAAGGTGACCATCCATTGGAGTAACAAAAATATCGACAACAGACTACCTTCCATAATGACAAGGCTACCATCCATTGGAGTAACAAAAATATCGACAACAGACTACCTTCCATAATGACAAGGCTACCATCCATTGGAATAACAAATATCTCAACAACAAACTACCTTCCATAATTAAAAAGCTACCAGCCATTGGAGTAACAAAAACATAGACAACAGACTATGTTCCATAATGACAAGGCTACCATCCATTGGAGTAACTAAAATATCGACAACAGACTACCTTTCATAATGACCAGGATACCATCCATTGGAGTAACAAAAATCTCGAAAACAGACTACCTTCCATAATGACAATGCTACCGTCCATTAGAGTAACAAAAATCTCGACAACAGACTACATTCCATAATGACAAGGCTACCATCCATTGGAGTAACAAAAATATCGAAAATAGACTACCTTCCATAATGACAAGGCGACCATCCATTGGAGTAACAAAAATATCGACAACAGACTACCTTCCATAATGACAAGGCTACCATCCAATGGAGTAACAAAAATATCGACAACAGACTACCTTCCATAACGACAAGGCTACCATCCATTGGAATAACAAAAATCTAGAAAATAGACTACCTTCCATAATAACAAGTCTACCATCCATTAGAGTAACAAAAATCTCGACAACAGACTACCTTCCATAATGACAAGGCTACCATCCATTGGAGTAACAAAAATATCGACAACAGACTACCTTCCATAATGACAAGGCTACCATCCATTGGAATAACAAAAATCTCGAAAATAGTCTATGTTCCATAATAACAAGTCTACCATCCATTAGAGTAACAAAAATCTCGACAACAGACTACCTTCCATAATGACAAGGCTACCATCCATTGGAGTAACAAAAATATCGACTACAGACTACCTTCCATAATGACAAGGCTACCATCCATTGAAATAACAAATATCTCAACAAAAAACTACCTTCCATAATGACAAAGCTACCATCCATTGGAGTAACAAAAACATAGACAACAGACTATGTTCCATAATGACAAGGCTACCATCCATTGGAGTAACAAAAATATCGACAACAGACTACCTTTCATAATGACAAGGATACCATCCATTGGAGTAACAAAAATCTCGAAAACAGACTACCTTCCATAATGACAAGGCTACCGTCCATTAGAGTAACAAAAATCTCGACAACAGACTACATTCCATAATGACAAGGCTACCATCCATTGGAGTAACAAAAATATCGACAACAGACTACCTTCCATAATGACAAGGCTACCATCCATTTGAATAAAAAAAATCTCCAAAACATACTACCCTCCATAATAACAAGGCTAGAATCCATTGGAGTAACAAAAATCTCGACAACAAACTACCTTCCATAATGACAAGGCTACCATACATTGGAGTAACAAAAATGTCGACAACAGACTACCTTCCATAATGACAAGGCGACCATCCATTGGAGTAACAAAAATATCGACAACAGACTACCTTCCATAATGACAAGGCTACCATCCATTGGAGTAACAAAAATACCGACAACAGACTACCTTCCATAATGACAAGGCTACCATCCATTGGAATAACAAATATCTCAACAACAAACTACCATCCATAATTACAAAGCTACCAGCCATTGGAGTAACAAAAACATAGACAACAGACTATGTTCCATAATGACAAGGCTACCATCCATTGGAGTAACTAAAATATCGACAACAGACTACCTTTCATAATGACCAGGATACCATCCATTGGAGTAACAAAAATCTCGAAAACAGACTACCTTCCATAATGTCAATGCTACCGTCCATTAGAGTAACAAAAATCTCGACAACAGACTACATTCCATAATGACAAGGCTACCATCCATTGGAGTAACAAAAATATCGAAAACAGACTACCTTCCATAATGACAAGGCGACCATCCATTGGAGTAACAAAAATATCGACAACAGACTACCTTTCATAATGAAAAGGATACCATCCATTGGAGTAACAAAAATCTCGAAAACAGACTACCTTCCATAATGATAAGGCTACCGTCCATTAGAGTAACAAAAATCTCGACAATAGACTACATTCCATAATGACAAGGCTACCATCCATTGGAGTAACAAAAATATCGACAACAGACTACCTTCCATAATGACAAGGCTACCATCCATTTGAATAAAAAAAATCTCCAAAACATACTACCCTCCATAATAACAAGGCTAGAATCCATTGGAGTAACAAAAATCTCGACAACAAACTACCTTCCATAATGACAAGGCTACCATACATTGGAGTAACAAAAATGTCGACAACAGACTACCTTCCATAATGACAAGGCGACAATCCATTGGAGTAACAAAAATATCGACAACAGACTACCTTCCATAATGACAAGGCTACCATCCAATGGAGTAACAAAAATATCGACAACAGACTACCTTCCATAATGACAAGGCTACCATCCATTGGAATAACAAAAATCTCGAAAATAGTCTATGTTCCATAATAACAAGTCTACCATCCATTAGAGTGACAAAAATCTCGACAACACACTACCTTCCATAATGACAAGGCTACCATCCATTGGAGTAACAAAAATCTCAAAAACAGACTACCTTCAATAATGACAAGGCTACCGTCCATTGGAGTAACAAAAAGCTCGACAACAGACAACCTTCCATAATGACAAGGCTACCATCCATTGGAGTAACAAAAATATCGACAACAGACTACCTTCCATAATGACAAGGCTACCATCCATTGTAATAACAAAAATCTCGAAAACAGACTACCTTCCATAATAATAAGGTTACCATCCATTAGATTAACAAAAATCTCAACAACAGACAACCTTCCATAATGACAAGGCTACCATCCATTGGAGTAACAAAAACATCGACAACAGACTACCTTCCATAATGACAAGGCTACCATCCATTGGAGTAACAAAAATACCGACAACAGACTACCTTCCATAATGACAAGGCTACCATCCATTGGAATAACAAATATCTCAACAACAAACTACCATCCATAATTACAAAGCTACCAGCCATTGGAGTAACAAAAACATAGACAACAGACTATGTTCCATAATGACAAGGCTACCATCCATTGGAGTAACTAAAATATCGACAACAGACTACCTTTCATAATGACCAGGATACCATCCATTGGAGTAACAAAAATCTCGAAAACAGACTACCTTCCATAATGTCAATGCTACCGTCCATTAGAGTAACAAAAATCTCGACAACAGACTACATTCCATAATGACAAGGCTACCATCCATTGGAGTAACAAAAATATCGAAAACAGACTACCTTCCATAATGACAAGGCGACCATCCATTGGAGTAACAAAAATATCGACAACAGACTACCTTTCATAATGAAAAGGATACCATCCATTGGAGTAACAAAAATCTCGAAAACAGACTACCTTCCATAATGATAAGGCTACCGTCCATTAGAGTAACAAAAATCTCGACAATAGACTACATTCCATAATGACAAGGCTACCATCCATTGGAGTAACAAAAATATCGACAACAGACTACCTTCCATAATGACAAGGCTACCATCCATTTGAATAAAAAAAATCTCCAAAACATACTACCCTCCATAATAACAAGGCTAGAATCCATTGGAGTAACAAAAATCTCGACAACAAACTACCTTCCATAATGACAAGGCTACCATACATTGGAGTAACAAAAATGTCGACAACAGACTACCTTCCATAATGACAAGGCGACAATCCATTGGAGTAACAAAAATATCGACAACAGACTACCTTCCATAATGACAAGGCTACCATCCAATGGAGTAACAAAAATATCGACAACAGACTACCTTCCATAATGACAAGGCTACCATCCATTGGAATAACAAAAATCTCGAAAATAGTCTATGTTCCATAATAACAAGTCTACCATCCATTAGAGTAACAAAAATCTCGACAACACACTACCTTCCATAATGACAAGGCTACCATCCATTGGAGTAACAAAAATCTCAAAAACAGACTACCTTCAATAATGACAAGGCTACCGTCCATTGGAGTAACAAAAAGCTCGACAACAGACAACCTTCCATAATGACAAGGCTACCATCCATTGGAGTAACAAAAATATCGACAACAGACTACCTTCCATAATGACAAGGCTACCATCCATTGTAATAACAAAAATCTCGAAAACAGACTACCTTCCATAATAATAAGGTTACCATCCATTAGAGTAACAAAAATCTCAACAACAGACAACCTTCCATAATGACAAGGCTACCATCCATTGGAGTAACAAAAACATCGACAACAGACTACCTTCCATAATGACAAGGCTACCATCCATTGAAATAACAAATATCTCAACAACAAACTACCTTCCATAATTACAAAACTACCATCCATTGGAATAACAAAAACATAGACAACAGACTATGTTCCATAATGACAAGGCTACCATCCATTGGAGTAACAAAAATATCGACAACAGACTACCTTTAATAATGACAAGGATACCATCCATTGGAGTACCAAAAATATTGAAAACAGACTACCTTCCATAATGAACATGCTACCGTCCATTAGAGTAACAAAAATCTCGACAACAGACTACATTCCATAATGACAAGGCTACCATCCATTGGAGTAACAAAAATATCGACAACAGACTACCTTCCATAATGACAAGGTGACCATCCATTGGAGTAACAAAAATATCGACAACAGACTACCTTCCATAATGACAAGGCTACCATCCATTGGAGTAACAAAAATATCGACAACAGACTACCTTCCATAATGACAAGGCTACCATCCATTGGAATAACAAATATCTCAACAACAAACTACCTTCCATAATTAAAAAGCTACCAGCCATTGGAGTAACAAAAACATAGACAACAGACTATGTTCCATAATGACAAGGCTACCATCCATTGGAGTAACTAAAATATCGACAACAGACTACCTTTCATAATGACCAGGATACCATCCATTGGAGTAACAAAAATCTCGAAAACAGACTACCTTCCATAATGACAATGCTACCGTCCATTAGAGTAACAAAAATCTCGACAACAGACTACATTCCATAATGACAAGGCTACCATCCATTGGAGTAACAAAAATATCGAAAATAGACTACCTTCCATAATGACAAGGCGACCATCCATTGGAGTAACAAAAATATCGACAACAGACTACCTTCCATAATGACAAGGCTACCATCCAATGGAGTAACAAAAATATCGACAACAGACTACCTTCCATAACGACAAGGCTACCATCCATTGGAATAACAAAAATCTAGAAAATAGACTACCTTCCATAATAACAAGTCTACCATCCATTAGAGTAACAAAAATCTCGACAACAGACTACCTTCCATAATGACAAGGCTACCATCCATTGGAGTAACAAAAATATCGACAACAGACTACCTTCCATAATGACAAGGCTACCATCCATTGGAATAACAAAAATCTCGAAAATAGTCTATGTTCCATAATAACAAGTCTACCATCCATTAGAGTAACAAAAATCTCGACAACAGACTACCTTCCATAATGACAAGGCTACCATCCATTGGAGTAACAAAAATATCGACTACAGACTACCTTCCATAATGACAAGGCTACCATCCATTGAAATAACAAATATCTCAACAAAAAACTACCTTCCATAATGACAAAGCTACCATCCATTGGAGTAACAAAAACATAGACAACAGACTATGTTCCATAATGACAAGGCTACCATCCATTGGAGTAACAAAAATATCGACAACAGACTACCTTTCATAATGACAAGGATACCATCCATTGGAGTAACAAAAATCTCGAAAACAGACTACCTTCCATAATGACAAGGCTACCGTCCATTAGAGTAACAAAAATCTCGACAACAGACTACATTCCATAATGACAAGGCTACCATCCATTGGAGTAACAAAAATATCGACAACAGACTACCTTCCATAATGACAAGGCTACCATCCATTTGAATAAAAAAAATCTCCAAAACATACTACCCTCCATAATAACAAGGCTAGAATCCATTGGAGTAACAAAAATCTCGACAACAAACTACCTTCCATAATGACAAGGCTACCATACATTGGAGTAACAAAAATGTCGACAACAGACTACCTTCCATAATGACAAGGCGACAATCCATTGGAGTAACAAAAATATCGACAACAGACTACCTTCCATAATGACAAAGCTACCATCCATTGGAGTAACAAAAATATCGACAATAGACTACCTTCCATAATGACAAGGCTACCATCCATTGGAATAACAAAAATCTCGAAAATAGTCTATGTTCCATAATAACAAGTCTACCATCCATTAGAGTAACAAAAATCTCGATAACACACTACCTTCCATAATGACAAGGCTACCATCCATTGGAGTAACAAAAATCTCAAAAAAAGACTACCTTCAATAATGACAAGGCTACCGTCCATTGGAGTAACAAAAAGCTCGACAACAGACAACCTTCCATAATGACAAGGCTACCATCCATTGGAGTAACAAAAATATCGACAACAGACTACCTTCCATAATGACAAGGCTACCATCCATTGTAATAACAAAAATCTCGAAAACAGACTACCTTCCATAATAACAAGGTTACCATCCATTAGAGTAACAAAAATATCGACAACAGACTACCTTCCATAATGACAAGGCTACCATCCATTGGAGTAACAAAAACATCGACAACAGACTACCTTCCATAATGACAAGGCTACCATCCATTGAAATAACAAATATCTCAACAACAAACTACCTTCCCTAATTACAAAACTACCATCCATTGGAGTAACAAAAACATAGACAACAGACTATGTTCCATAATGACAAGGCTACCATCCATTGGAGTAACAAAAATATCGACAACAGACTACCTTTAATAATGACAAGGATACCATCCATTGGAGTACCAAAAATATCGAAAACAGACTACCTTCCATAATGAACATGCTACCGTCCATTAGAGTAACAAAAATCTCGACAACAGACTACATTCCATAATGACAAGGCTACCATCCATTGGAGTAACAAAAATATCGACAACAGACTACCTTCCATAATAACAAGGTGACCATCCATTGGAGTAACAAAAATATCGACAACAGACTACCTTCCATAATGACAAGGCTACCATCCATTGGAGTAACAAAAATATCGACAACAGACTACCTTCCATAATGACAAGGCTACCATCCATTGGAATAACAAATATCTCAACAACAAACTACCTTCCATAATTAAAAAGCTACCAGCCATTGGAGTAACAAAAACATAGACAACAGACTATGTTCCATAATGACAAGGCTACCATCCATTGGAGTAACTAAAATATCGACAACAGACTACCTTTCATAATGACCAGGATACCATCCATTGGAGTAACAAAAATCTCGAAAACAGACTACCTTCCATAATGACAATGCTACCGTCCATTAGAGTAACAAAAATCTCGACAACAGACTACATTCCATAATGACAAGGCTACCATCCATTGGAGTAACAAAAATATCGAAAATAGACTACCTTCCATAATGACAAGGCGACCATCCATTGGAGTAACAAAAATATCGACAACAGACTACCTTCCATAATGACAAGGCTACCATCCAATGGAGTAACAAAAATATCGACAACAGACTACCTTCCATAACGACAAGGCTACCATCCATTGGAATAACAAAAATCTAGAAAATAGACTACCTTCCATAATAACAAGTCTACCATCCATTAGAGTAACAAAAATCTCGACAACAGACTACCTTCCATAATGACAAGGCTACCATCCATTGGAGTAACAAAAATATCGACAACAGACTACCTTCCATAATGACAAGGCTACCATCCATTGGAATAACAAAAATCTCGAAAATAGTCTATGTTCCATAATAACAAGTCTACCATCCATTAGAGTAACAAAAATCTCGACAACAGACTACCTTCCATAATGACAAGGCTACCATCCATTGGAGTAACAAAAATATCGACTACAGACTACCTTCCATAATGACAAGGCTACCATCCATTGAAATAACAAATATCTCAACAAAAAACTACCTTCCAAAATGACAAAGCTACCATCCATTGGAGTAACAAAAACATAGACAACAGACTATGTTCCATAATGACAAGGCTACCATCCATTGGAGTAACAAAAATATCGACAACAGACTACCTTTCATAATGACAAGGATACCATCCATTGGAGTAACAAAAATCTCGAAAACAGACTACCTTCCATAATGACAAGGCTACCGTCCATTAGAGTAACAAAAATCTCGACAACAGACTACATTCCATAATGACAAGGCTACCATCCATTGGAGTAACAAAAATATCGACAACAGACTACCTTCCATAATGACAAGGCTACCATCCATTTGAATAAAAAAAATCTCCAAAACATACTACCCTCCATAATAACAAGGCTAGAATCCATTGGAGTAACAAAAATCTCGACAACAAACTACCTTCCATAATGACAAGGCTACCATACATTGGAGTAACAAAAATGTCGACAACAGACTACCTTCCATAATGACAAGGCGACAATCCATTGGAGTAACAAAAATATCGACAACAGACTACCTTCCATAATGACAAAGCTACCATCCATTGGAGTAACAAAAATATCGACAATAGACTACCTTCCATAATGACAAGGCTACCATCCATTGGAATAACAAAAATCTCGAAAATAGTCTATGTTCCATAATAACAAGTCTACCATCCATTAGAGTAACAAAAATCTCGATAACACACTACCTTCCATAATGACAAGGCTACCATCCATTGGAGTAACAAAAATCTCAAAAAAAGACTACCTTCAATAATGACAAGGCTACCGTCCATTGGAGTAACAAAAAGCTCGACAACAGACAACCTTCCATAATGACAAGGCTACCATCCATTGGAGTAACAAAAATATCGACAACAGACTACCTTCCATAATGACAAGGCTACCATCCATTGTAATAACAAAAATCTCGAAAACAGACTACCTTCCATAATAACAAGGTTACCATCCATTAGAGTAACAAAAATATCGACAACAGACTACCTTCCATAATGACAAGGCTACCATCCATTGGAGTAACAAAAACATCGACAACAGACTACCTTCCATAATGACAAGGCTACCATCCATTGAAATAACAAATATCTCAACAACAAACTACCTTCCCTAATTACAAAACTACCATCCATTGGAGTAACAAAAACATAGACAACAGACTATGTTCCATAATGACAAGGCTACCATCCATTGGAGTAACAAAAATATTGACAACAGACTACCTTTAATAATGACAAGGATACCATCCATTGGAGTACCAAAAATATCGAAAACAGACTACCTTCCATAATGAACATGCTACCGTCCATTAGAGTAACAAAAATCTCGACAACAGACTACATTCCATAATGACAAGGCTACCATCCATTGGAGTAACAAAAATATCGACAACAGACTACCTTCCATAATGACAAGGCGACCATCCATTGGAGTAACAAAAATATCGACAAAAGACTACCTTCCATAATGACAAGGCTACCATCCATTGGAGTAACAAAAATACCGACAACAGACTACCTTCCATAATGACAAGGCTACCATCCATTGGAATAACAAATATCTCAACAACAAACTACCATCCATAATTACAAAGCTACCAGCCATTGGAGTAACAAAAACATAGACAACAGACTATGTTCCATAATGACAAGGCTACCATCCATTGGAGTAACTAAAATATCGACAATAGACTACCTTTCATAATGACCAGGATACCATCCATTGGAGTAACAAAAATCTCGAAAACAGACTACCTTCCATAATGTCAATGCTACCGTCCATTAGAGTAACAAAAATCTCGACAACAGACTACATTCCATAATGACAAGGCTACAATCCATTGGAGTAACAAAAATATCGAAAACAGACTACCTTCCATAATGACAAGGCGACCATCCATTGGAGTAACAAAAATATCGACAACAGACTACCTTTCATAATGAAAAGGATACCATCCATTGGAGTAACAAAAATCTCGAAAACAGACTACCTTCCATAATGATAAGGCTACCGTCCATTAGAGTAACAAAAATCTCGACAATAGACTACATTCCATAATGACAAGGCTACCATTCATTGGAGTAACAAAAATATCGACAACAGACTACCTTCCATAATGACAAGGCTACCATCCATTTGAATAAAAAAAATCTCCAAAACATACTACCCTCCATAATAACAAGGCTAGAATCCATTGGAGTAACAAAAATCTCGACAACAAACTACCTTCCATAATGACAAGGCTACCATACATTGGAGTAACAAAAATGTCGACAACAGACTACCTTCCATAATGACAAGGCGACAATCCATTGGAGTAACAAAAATATCGACAACAGACTACCTTCCATAATGACAAGGCTACCATCCAATGGAGTAACAAAAATATCGACAACAGACTACCTTCCATAATGACAAGGCTACCATCCATTGGAATAACAAAAATCTCGAAAATAGTCTATGTTCCATAATAACAAGTCTACCATCCATTAGAGTAACAAAAATCTCGACAACACACTACCTTCCATAATGACAAGGCTACCATCCATTGGAGTAACAAAAATCTCAAAAACAGACTACCTTCAATAATGACAAGGCTACCGTCCATTGGAGTAACAAAAAGCTCGACAACAGACAACCTTCCATAATGACAAGGCTACCATCCATTGGAGTAACAAAAATATCGACAACAGACTACCTTCCATAATGACAAGGCTACCATCCATTGTAATAACAAAAATCTCGAAAACAGACTACCTTCCATAATAACAAGGTTACCATCCATTAGAGTAACAAAAATCTCAACAACAGACAACCTTCCATAATGACAAGGCTACCATCCATTGGAGTAACAAAAACATCGACAACAGACTACCTTCCATAATGACAAGGCTACCATCCATTGAAATAACAAATATCTCAACAACAAACTACCTTCCATAATTACAAAACTACCATCCATTGGAATAACAAAAACATAGACAACAGACTATGTTTCATAATGACAAGGCTACCATCCATTGGAGTAACAAAAATATCGACAACAGACTACCTTTAATAATGACAAGGATACCATCCATTGGAGTACCAAAAATATTGAAAACAGACTACCTTCCATAATGAACATGCTACCGTCCATTAGAGTAACAAAAATCTCGACAACAGACTACATTCCATAATGACAAGGCTACCATCCATTGGAGTAACAAAAATATCGACAACAGACTACCTTCCATAATGACAAGGTGACCATCCATTGGAGTAACAAAAATATCGACAACAGACTACCTTCCATAATGACAAGGCTACCATCCATTGGAGTAACAAAAATATCGACAACAGACTACCTTCCATAATGACAAGGCTACCATCCATTGGAATAACAAATATCTCAACAACAAACTACCTTCCATAATTACAAAGCTACCAGCCATTGGAGTAACAAAAACATAGACAACAGACTATGTTCCATAATGACAAGGCTACCATCCATTGGAGTAACTAAAATATCGACAACAGACTACCTTTCATAATGACCAGGATACCATCCATTGGAGTAACAAAAATCTCGAAAACAGACTACCTTCCATAATGACAATGCTACCGTCCATTAGAGTAACAAAAATCTCGACAACAGACTACATTCCATAATGACAAGGCTACCATCCATTGGAGTAACAAAAATATCGAAAATAGACTACCTTCCATAATGACAAGGCGACCATCCATTGGAGTAACAAAAATATCGACAACAGACTACCTTCCATAATGACAAGGCTACCATCCAATGGAGTAACAAAAATATCGACAATAGACTACCTTCCATAACAACAAGGCTACCATCCATTGGAATAACAAAAATCTAGAAAATAGACTACCTTCCATAATAACAAGTCTACCATCCATTAGAGTAACAAAAATCTCGACAACAGACTACCTTCCATAATGACAAGGCTACCATCCATTGGAGTAACAAAAATATCGACAACAAACTACCTTCCATAATGACAAGGCTACCATCCATTGGAATAACAAAAATCTCGAAAATAGTCTATGTTCCATAATAACAAGTCTACCATCCATTAGAGTAACAAAAATCTCGACAACAGACTACCTTCCATAATGACAAGGCTACCATCCATTGGAGTAACAAAAATATCGACTACAGACTACCTTCCATAATGACAAGGCTACCATCCATTGAAATAACAAATATCTCAACAAAAAACTACCTTCCATAATGACAAAGCTACCATCCATTGGAGTAACAAAAACATAGACAACAGACTATGTTCCATAATGACAAGGCTACCATCCATTGGAGTAACAAAAATATCGACAACAGACTAACTTTCATAATGACAAGGATACCATCCATTGGAGTAACAAAAATCTCGAAAACAGACTACCTTCCATAATGACAAGGCTACCGTCCATTAGAGTAACAAAAATCTCGACAACAGACTACATTCCATAATGACAAGGCTACCATCCATTGGAGTAACAAAAATATCGACAACAGACTACCTTCCATAATGACAAGGCTACCATCCATTGGAATAAAAAAAATCTCCAAAACATACTACCCTCCATAATAACAAGGCTAGAATCCATTGGAGTAACAAAAATCTCGACAACAAACTACCTTCCATAATGACAAGGCTACCATACATTGGAGTAACAAAAATGTCGACAACAGACTACCTTCCATAATGACAAGGCGACAATCCATTGGAGTAACAAAAATATCGACAACAGACTACCTTCCATAATGACAAAGCTACCATCCATTGGAGTAACAAAAATATCGACAACAGACTACCTTCCATAATGACAAGGCTACCATCCATTGGAATAACAAAAATCTCGAAAATAGTCTATGTTCCATAATAACAAGTCTACCATCCATTAGAGTAACAAAAATCTCGATAACACACTACCTTCCATAATGACAAGGCTACCATCCATTGGAGTAACAAAAATCTCAAAAAAAGACTACCTTCAATAATGACAAGGCTACCGTCCATTGGAGTAACAAAAAGCTCGACAACAGACAACCTTCCATAATGACAAGGCTACCATCCATTGGAGTAACAAAAATATCGACAACAGACTACCTTCCATAATGACAAGGCTACCATCCATTGTAATAACAAAATCTCGAAAACAGACTACCTTCCATAATAACAAGGTTACCATCCATTAGAGTAACAAAAATATCGACAACAGACTACCTTCCATAATGACAAGGCTACCATCCATTGGAGTAACAAAAACATCGACAACAGACTACCTTCCATAATGACAAGGCTACCATCCATTGAAATAACAAATATCTCAACAACAAACTACCTTCCCTAATTACAAAACTACCATCCATTGGAGTAACAAAAACATAGACAACAGACTATGTGCCATAATGACAAGGCTACCATCCATTGGAGTAACAAAAATATCGACAACAGACTACCTTTAATAATGACAAGGATACCATCCATTGGAGTACCAAAAATATCGAAAACAGACTACCTTCCATAATGAACATGCTACCGTCCATTAGAGTAACAAAAATCTCGACAACAGACTACATTCCATAATGACAAGGCTACCATCCATTGGAGTAACAAAAATATCGACAACAGACTACCTTCCATAATGACAAGGCGACCATCCATTGGAGTAACAAAAATATCGACAACAGACTACCTTCCATAATGACAAGGCTACCATCCATTGGAGTAACAAAAATACCGACAACAGACTACCTTCCATAATGACAAGGCTACCATCCATTGGAATAACAAATATCTCAACAACAAACTACCATCCATAATTACAAAGCTACCAGCCATTGGAGTAACAAAAACATAGACAACAGACTATGTTCCATAATGACAAGGCTACCATCCATTGGAGTAACTAAAATATCGACAACAGACTACCTTTCATAATGACCAGGATACCATCCATTGGAGTAACAAAAATCTCGAAAACAGACTACCTTCCATAATGTCAATGCTACCGTCCATTAGAGTAACAAAAATCTCGACAACAGACTACATTCCATAATGACAAGGCTACCATCCATTGGAGTAACAAAAATATCGAAAACAGACTACCTTCCATAATGACAAGGCGACCATCCATTGGAGTAACAAAAATATCGACAACAGACTACCTTCCATAATGACAAGGCTACCATCCATTGGAGTAACAAAAATATCGACAACAGACTACCTTCCATAACGACAAGGCTACCATCCATTGGAATAACAAAAATCTAGAAAATAGACTACCTTCCATAATAACAAGTCTACCATCCATTAGAGTAACAAAAATCTCGACAACAGACTACCTTCCATAATGACAAGGCTACCAACCATTGGAGTAACAAAAATATCGACAACAGACTACCTTCCATAACGACAAGGCTACCATCCATTGGAATAACAAAAATCTAGAAAATAGACTACCTTCCATAATAACAAGTCTACCATCCATTAGAGTAACAAAAATCTCGACAACAGACTACCTTCCATAATGACAAGGCTACCATCCATTGGAGTAACAAAAATATCGACAACAGACTACCTTCAATAATGACAAGGCTACCATCCATTGGAATAACAAAAATCTCGAAAATAGTCTATGTTCCATAATAACAAGTCTACCATCCATTAGAGTAACAAAAATCTCGACAACAGACTACCTTCCATAATGACAAGGCTACCATCCATTGGAGTAACAAAAATATCGACAACAGACTACCTTCCATAATGACAAGGCTACCATCCATTGGAATAACAAAAATCTATAAAACATACTACCTTCCATAATAACAAGGCTAGAATCCATTGGAGTAACAAGAATCTCGACAACAAACTACCTTCCATAATGACAAGACGACCATCCATTGGAGTAACAAAAGTATCGACAACAGACTACCTTCCATAATGATAAGGCTACCATCCATTGGAGTAACAAAAATATCGACAACAGACTACCTTCCATAATAACAAGGCTACCATCCATTGGAGTAACAAAAACATCGACAACAGACTACGTTCCATAATGACAAGGCTACCATCCATTGGAGTAACAAAAATATCGACAACAGACTACCTTCCATAATGACAAGGCTACCATCCATTGGAGTAACAAAAATCTCAAAAACAGACTACCTTCAATAATGACAAGGCTACCGTCCATTGGAGTAACAAAAAGCTCGACAACAGACAACCTTCCATAATGACAAGGCTACCATCCATTGGAGTAATAAAAATATCGACAACAGACTACCTTCCATAATGACAAGGCTACCATCCATTGGAGTAACAAAAACATCGACAACAGACTACGTTCCATAATGACAAGGCTACCATCCATTGGAGTAACAAAAATATCGACAACAGACTACCTTCCATAATGACAAGGCTACCATCCATTGGAGTAACAAAAATCTCAAAAATAGACTACCTTCAATAATGACAAGGCTACCGTCCATTGGAGTAACAAAAAGCTCGACAACAGACAACCTTCCATAATGACAAGGCTACCATCCATTGGAGTAACAAAAATATCGACAACAGACTACCTTCCATAATGACAAGGCTACCATACATTGTAATAACAAAAATCTCGAAAACAGACTACCTTCCATAATAACAAGGTTACCATCCATTAGAGTAACAAAAATCTCGACAACAGACAACCTTCCATAATGACAAGGCTACCATCCATTGGAGTAACAAAAACATCGACAACAGACTACGTTCCATAATGACAAGGCTACCATCCATTGGAGTAACAAAAATATCGACAACAGACTACCTTCAATAATGACAAGGCTACCATCCATTGGAGTAAAAAAAATCTCGAAAACAGACTACCTTCCATAATGACAAGGCTACAGTCCATTAGAGTACCAAAAATCTCGACAACAGACAACATTTCGTAATGACAAGGCTACCATCCATTGGAGTAACAAAAATACCGACAACAGACTACCTTCCATAATGACAAGGCTACCATCCATTGGAATAACAAATATCTCAACAACAAACTACCATCCATAATTACAAAGCTACCAGCCATTGGAGTAACAAAAACATAGACAACAGACTATGTTCCATAATGACAAGGCTACCATCCATTGGAGTAACTAAAATATCGACAACAGACTACCTTTCATAATGACCAGGATACCATCCATTGGAGTAACAAAAATCTCGAAAACAGACTACCTTCCATAATGTCAATGCTACCGTCCATTAGAGTAACAAAAATCTCGACAACAGACTACATTCCATAATGACAAGGCTACCATCCATTGGAGTAACAAAAATATCGAAAACAGACTACCTTCCATAATGACAAGGCGACCATCCATTGGAGTAACAAAAATATCGACAACAGACTACCTTCCATAATGACAAGGCTACCATCCATTGGAGTAACAAAAATATCGACAACAGACTACCTTCCATAACGACAAGGCTACCATCCATTGGAATAACAAAAATCTAGAAAATAGACTACCTTCCATAATAACAAGTCTACCATCCATTAGAGTAACAAAAATCTCGACAACAGACTACCTTCCATAATGACAAGGCTACCAACCATTGGAGTAACAAAAATATCGACAACAGACTACCTTCCATAACGACAAGGCTACCATCCATTGGAATAACAAAAATCTAGAAAATAGACTACCTTCCATAATAACAAGTCTACCATCCATTAGAGTAACAAAAATCTCGACAACAGACTACCTTCCATAATGACAAGGCTACCATCCATTGGAGTAACAAAAATATCGACAACAGACTACCTTCAATAATGACAAGGCTACCATCCATTGGAATAACAAAAATCTCGAAAATAGTCTATGTTCCATAATAACAAGTCTACCATCCATTAGAGTAACAAAAATCTCGACAACAGACTACCTTCCATAATGACAAGGCTACCATCCATTGGAGTAACAAAAATATCGACAACAGACTACCTTCCATAATGACAAGGCTACCATCCATTGGAATAACAAAAATCTATAAAACATACTACCTTCCATAATAACAAGGCTAGAATCCATTGGAGTAACAAGAATCTCGACAACAAACTACCTTCCATAATGACAAGACGACCATCCATTGGAGTAACAAAAGTATCGACAACAGACTACCTTCCATAATGATAAGGCTACCATCCATTGGAGTAACAAAAATATCGACAACAGACTACCTTCCATAATAACAAGGCTACCATCCATTGGAGTAACAAAAACATCGACAACAGACTACGTTCCATAATGACAAGGCTACCATCCATTGGAGTAACAAAAATATCGACAACAGACTACCTTCCATAATGACAAGGCTACCATCCATTGGAGTAACAAAAATCTCAAAAACAGACTACCTTCAATAATGACAAGGCTACCGTCCATTGGAGTAACAAAAAGCTCGACAACAGACAACCTTCCATAATGACAAGGCTACCATCCATTGGAGTAATAAAAATATCGACAACAGACTACCTTCCATAATGACAAGGCTACCATCCATTGGAGTAACAAAAACATCGACAACAGACTACGTTCCATAATGACAAGGCTACCATCCATTGGAGTAACAAAAATATCGACAACAGACTACCTTCCATAATGACAAGGCTACCATCCATTGGAGTAACAAAAATCTCAAAAATAGACTACCTTCAATAATGACAAGGCTACCGTCCATTGGAGTAACAAAAAGCTCGACAACAGACAACCTTCCATAATGACAAGGCTACCATCCATTGGAGTAACAAAAATATCGACAACAGACTACCTTCCATAATGACAAGGCTACCATACATTGTAATAACAAAAATCTCGAAAACAGACTACCTTCCATAATAACAAGGTTACCATCCATTAGAGTAACAAAAATCTCGACAACAGACAACCTTCCATAATGACAAGGCTACCATCCATTGGAGTAACAAAAACATCGACAACAGACTACGTTCCATAATGACAAGGCTACCATCCATTGGAGTAACAAAAATATCGACAACAGACTACCTTCAATAATGACAAGGCTACCATCCATTGGAGTAAAAAAAATCTCGAAAACAGACTACCTTCCATAATGACAAGGCTACAGTCCATTAGAGTACCAAAAATCTCGACAACAGACAACATTTCGTAATGACAAGGCTACCATCCATTGGAGTAACTAAAATATCGACACAAGACTACCTTCCATAATGACAAGGATACCATCCATTGGAATAACAAAAATCTCAAAAACATATTACCCTCCATAATAACATGGAAAGAATCCATTAGAGTAACAAAAATATCGACAACAGACTACCTTCCATAATGACAAGGCTACCATCCATTGTAGTAACAAAAATATCGAAAACAGACTACCTTCCATAATGACAAGGCTACCGTCCATTAGAGTAACAAAAATCTTGACAACAAACAACCTTCCGTAATGACAAGGCTACCATCCATTGGAGTAACAAAAATATCGACAACAGACTACCTTCCATAATGACAAGGCTACCATCCATTGGAATAACAAAAATATAGAAAACCTACTACCTTCCATAATAACAACGATAGAATCCATTGGAGTAACAAAAATCTCGACAACAAACTACCTTGCATAATGACAAGGCTACCATACATTGAAGTAACAAAAATATCGACAACAGACTATCTTCCATAATGACAAGGCAACCATCCATTGGAGTAACAAAAATATCAACAACAGACTACCTTCCATAATGATAAGGCTAACATCCATTGAAATAACAAATATTTCAACAACAAACTACCTTCCATAATGACAAAGCTACCATCCATTGGAGTAACAAAAACATAGACAACAGACTATGTTCCAAAATGACAAGGCTACCATCCATTGGAGTAACAAAAATATCGACAACAAACTACCTTTCATAATGACAAGGATACCATCCATTGGAGTAACAAAAATCTCGAAAACAGACTACCTTCCATAATTACAAGGCTACCGTCCATTAGAGTAACAAAAATCTCGACAACAGACTACATTCCATAATGACAAGGCTACCATCCATTGGAGTAACAAAAATATCGACAACAGACTACCTTCCATAATGACAAGGCTACCATCCATTTGAATAACAAAAATCTCCAAAACATACTACCCTCCATAATAACAAGGCTAGAATCCATTGGAGTAACAAAAATCTCGACAACAAACTACCTTCCATAATGACAAGGCTACCATACATTGGAGTAACAAAAATCTCGACAACAGACTACCTTCCATAATGACAAGGCGACCATCCATTGGAGTAACAAAAATATTGACAACAGACTACCTTCCATAATGACAAGGCTACCATCCATTGGAGTAACAAAAATATCGACAACAGACTACCTTCCATAATGACAAGGCTACCATCCATTGGAATAACAAAAATCTCGAAAATAGTCTATGTTCCATAATAACAAGTCTACCATCCATTAGAGTAACAAAAATCTCGACAACAGACTACCTTCCGTAATGACAAGGCTACCATCCATTGGAGTAACAAAAATATCGAAAACAGACTACCTTCCATAATGACAAGGCTACCATCCATTGGAATAACAAAAATCTCTAAAACATACTACCTTCCATAATAACAAGGCTAGAATCCATCGGAGTAACAAAAATCTCGACAACAAACTACCTTCCATAATGACAAGGCTACCATACATTGGAGTAACAAAAATCTCGACAACAGACTACCTTCAATAATGACAAGGCGACCATCCATTGGAGTAACAAAAATATCGACAACAGACTACCTTCCATAATGATAAGGCTACCATCCATTGGAGTAACAAAAATATCGACAATAGACTACCTTCCATAATGACAAGGCTACCATCCATTGGAGTAACAAAAACATCGACAACAGACTACGTTCCATAATGACAAGGCTACCATCCATTGGAGTAACAAAAATATCGACAACAGACTACCTTCCATAATGACAAGGCTACCATCCATTGGAGTAACAAAAATCTCAAAAACAGACTACCTTCAATAATGACAAGGCTACCGTCCATTGGAGTAACAAAAATCTCGACAACAGACAACCTTCCATAATGACAAGGCTACCATGCATTGGAGTAACAAAAATATCGACAACAGACTACCTTCCATAATGACAAGGCTACCATCCATTGTAATAACAAAAATCTCGAAAACAGACTACCTTCCATAATTACAAGGTTACCATCCATTAGAGTAACAAAAATCTCGACAACAGACAACCTTCCATAATGACAAGGCTACCATCCATTGGAGTAACAAAAATATCGACAACAGACTACGTTCCATAATGACAAGGCTACCATTCATTGGAGTAACAAAAATATCGACAACAGACTACCTTCCATAATGACAAGGCTACCATCCATTGGAGTAACAAAAATCTCGAAAACAAACTAACTTCCATAATGACAAGGCTACCGTCCATTAGAGTACAAAAAATCTCGACAACAGACAACATTCCATAATGACAAGGCTACCATCCATTGGAGTAACAAAAATATCGACACCAGACTACCTTCCATAATGACAAGGCTACCATCCATTGGAATAACAAAAATCTCAAAAACATACTACCCTCCATAATAACATGGCTAGAATCCATTGGAGTAACAAAAATCTTGACAACAAACTACCTTCCATAATGACAAGGCTACCATACATTGGAGTAACAAAAATCTCGACAACAGACTACCTTCCATAATGACAAGGCGACCATCCATTGGAGAAACAAAAATATCGACAACAGACTACCTTCCATAATGACAAGGCTACCATCCATTGGAGAAACAAAAATATCGACAACAAACTACCTTCCATAATGACATGGCTACCATCCATTGGAGTAACAATCATATCGACAACAGACTACCTTCCATAATGACAAGGCTACCATCCATTGGAATAACAAAAATCTCGAGAATAGTCTATGTTCCATAATAACAAGTTTACCATCCATTAGAGTAACAAAAATCTCGACAACAGACTACCTTCCATAATGACAAGGCTACCATCCATTGGAGTAACAAAAATATCGACAACAGACTACCTTCCATAATGACAAGGCTACCATCCATTGGAATAACAAAAATCTCTAAAACATACTACCTTCCATAATAACAAGGCTAGAATCCATTGGAGTAACAAAAATCTCGACAACAAACTACCTTGCATAATGACAAGGCTACCATACATTGGAGTAACAAAAATCTCGACAACAAACTACCTTCCATAATGACAAGGCGACCATCCATTGGAGTAACAAAAATATCGACAACAGACTACCTTCCATAATGATAAGGCTACCATCCATTGGAGTAACAAAAATATCGACAACAGACTACCTTCCATAATGGCAAGGCTACCATCCATTGGAATAACAAAAATCTAGAAAATAGACTACCTTCCATAATAACAAGTCTACCATCCATTAGAGTAACAAAAATCTCGACAACAGACTACCTTCCATAATGACAAGGCTACCATCCATTGGAATAACAAAAATCTCGAAAATAGTCTATGTTCCATAATAACAAGTCTACCATCCATTAGAGTAACAAAAATCTCGACAATAGACTACCTCCCATAATGACAAGGCTACCATCCATTGGAGTAACAAAAATATCGACAACAGACTACCTTCCATAATGACAAGGCTACCAGCCATTGGAATAACAAAAATCTCTAAAACATACTACCTTCCATAATAACAAGGCTAGAATCCATTGGAGTAACAAAAATCTCGACAACAAACTACCTTCCATAATGACAAGGCGACCATCCATTGGAGTAACAAAAATATCGACAACAAACTACCTTCCATAATGATAAGGCTACCATCCATTGGAGTAACAAAAATATCGACAACAGACTACCTTCCATAATGACAAGGCTACCATCCATTGGAGTAACAAAAATCTCGACAACATACTACCTTCCATAATGACAAGGCTACCATCCATTGGAGTAACAAAAATATCGACAACAGACTACCTTCCATAATGACAAGGCTACCATCCATTGGAATTACAAAAATCTCTAAAACATACTACCTTCAATAATAACAAGGCTAGAATCCATTGGAGTAACAAAAATCTCGACAACAAACTACCTTCTATAATGACAAGGTTACCATA
Organism: Vicia faba; assembly: GCA_948472305.1. Classification (NCBI taxonomy): domain Eukaryota; kingdom Viridiplantae; phylum Streptophyta; class Magnoliopsida; order Fabales; family Fabaceae; genus Vicia; species Vicia faba. Next base: position 759,267,361 of record OX451738.1, read on the forward strand.
CATTGGAGTAACAAAAATCTCGACAACAAACTACCTTCCATAATGACAAGGCGACCATCCATTGGAGTAACAAAAATATCGACAACAGACTACCTTCCATAATGATAAGGCTACCATCCATTGGAGTAACAAAAATATCGACAACAGACTACCTTCCATAATGACAAGGCTACCATCCATTGGAATAACAAAAATCTAGAAAATAGACTACCTTCCATAATAACAAGTCTACCATCCATTAGAGTAACAAAAATCTCGACAACAGACTACCTTCCATAATGACAGGGCTATCATCCATTGGAGTAACAAAAATATCGACAACAGACTACCTTCTATAGTGACAAGGCTACCATCCATTGGAATAACAAAAATCTCGAAAACAGACTACCTTCCATAATGACAAGGCTACCGTCCATTAGAGTAACAAAAATCTCGACAACAGACTACATTCCATAATGACAAGGCTACCATCCATTGGAGTAACAAAAATATCGACAACAGACTACCTTCCATAATGACAAGACTACCATCCATTTGAATAACAAAAATCTCCAAAACATACTACCCTCCATAATAACAAGGCTAGAATCCATTGGAGTAACAAAAATCTCGACAACAAACTACCTTCCATAATGACAAGGCTACCATACATTGGAGTAACGAAAATCTCGACAACAGACTACCTTCCATAATGACAAGGCGATCATCCATTGGAGTAACAAAAATATTGACAACAGACTACCTTCCATAATGACAAGGCTACCATCCATTGGAGTAACAAAAATATTGACAACAGACTACCTTCCATAATGACAAGGCTACCATCCATTGGAATAACAAAAATCTTGAAAATAGTCTATGTTCCATAATAACAAGTCTACCATCCATTAGAGTAACAAAAATCTCGACAATAGACTACCTTCCATAATGACAAGGCTACCATCCATTGGAGTAACAAAAATATATTGACAACAGACTACCTTCCATAATGACAAGGCTACCATCCATTGGAATAACAAAAATCTCTAAAACATACTACCTTCCATAATAACAAGGCTAGAATCCATTGGAGTAACAAAAATCTCGACAACAAACTACCTTCCATAATGACAAGGCTACCATACATTGGAGTAACAAAAATCTCGACAACAAACTACCTTCCATAATTACAAGGCGACCATCCATTGGAGTAACAAAAATATCGACAACAGACTACTTTCCATAATGATAAGGCTACCATCCATTGGAGTAACAAAAATATCGACAACAGACTACCTTCCATAATGACAAGGCTACCATCCATTGGAGTAACAAAAACATCGACAACAGACTATGTTCCATAATGACAAGGCTACCATCCATTGGAGTAACAAAAATATCGACAACAGACTACCTTCCATAATGACAAGGCTATCATCCATTGGAGTAACAAAAATGTCAAAAACAGACTACCTTCAATAATGACAAGGCTACCGTCCATTGGAGTAACAAAAATCTCGACAACAGACAACCTTCCATAATGACAAGGCTACCATGCATTGGAGTAACAAAAATATCGACAACAGACTACCTTCCATAATGACAAGGCTACCATCCATTGTAATAACAAAAATCTCGAAAACAGACTACCTTCCATAATAACAAGGTTACCATCCATTAGAGTAACAAAAATCTCGACAACAGACAACCTTCCATAATGACAAGGCTACCATGCATTGGAGTAACAAAAACATCGACAACAGACTACGTTCCATAATGACAAGGCTACCATTCATTGGAGTAACAAAAATATCGACAATAGACTACCTTCCATAATGACAAGGCTACCATCCATTGGAGTAACAAAAATCTCGACAATAGACTACCTTCCGTAATGACAAGGCTACCAATTCATTGGAGTAACAAAAATCTCGGCAACAAACTACCTTCCATAATGACAAGGATACCATACATTGGAGTAACAAAAATATCTACAATATACTATGTTCCATAATGATAAGGCTACCATCCATTGTAGTAACCAAAATCTCGACAATAGACTACCATCTATAATGACAAGGCTACCATCCATTGGAGTAACAAAAACATCGACAACAGACTACGTTCCATAATGACAAAGCTACAATCCATTAGAATAACAAAAATCTCGACAACAGACTACCATCCATAATGACAATGATACCATCCATTGGAGTAACAAAAATCTCGACAACAGACTACCTTCCATAATGACAAGGCTACCATCCATTGGAGTAACAAAAATCTCGAAATCAGACTACCTTCCATAATGACAAGGCTACCATCCATTAGAGTAACAAAAATCTCGACAATAGACAACCTTCCATAATGAAAAGGCTACCATCCATTGGAGTAACAAAAATATGAACAACAGACTACCTTCCATAGTGACAAGGCTACCATCCATTGGAGTGACAAAAATCACAACGATAGACTACGTTCCATAATGACAAGGCTACCATTCATTGGAGTGAAAAAAATCAAAACGACAGACTACGTTCCATAATGACAAGGCTACCATCCAATGGAATAACAAAAATCTCAACAACATACTACCTTCCATAATGATATGTCTACCATCCATTGGAGTAACAAAAATATCGACAAAAGGACTACCTTCCATAATGACAAGGCTACCATCCATTGGAATAACAAAAATCTCGAAAACATACTACCTTCCATAATAACAAGGCTAGAATCCATTGGAGTAACAAAAATCTCGACAACAAACTACCTTCCATAATGACAAGGCTACCATACATTGGAGTAACAAAAATCTCGACAACAAACTACCTTCCAAAATGACAAGGCGACCATCTATTGGAGTAACAAAAATATCGACAACAGACTACCTTCCATAATGATAAGGCTACCATCCATTGGAGTAACAAAAATATCGACAACAGACTGCCTTGCATAATGACAAGGCTACCATACATTGGAGTAACAAAAATCTCGACAACAAACTACCTTCCATAATGACAAGGCGACCATCCATTGGAGTAACAAAAATATCGACAACAGACTACCTTCCATAATGATAAGGCTACCATCCATTGGAGTAACAAAAATATCGACAACATACTACCTTCCATAATGACAAGGCTACCATCCATTGGAATAACAAAAATCTAGAAAATAGACTACCTTCCATAATAACAAGTCTACCATCCATTAGAGTAACAAAAATCTCGACAACAGACTACCTTCCATAATGACAAGGCTACCATCCATTGGAATAACAAAAATCTCGAAAATAGTCTATGTTCCATAATAACAAGTCTACCATCCATTAGAGTAACAAAAATCTCGACAATAGACTACCTTCCATAATGACAAGGCTACCATCCATTGGAGTAACAAAAATATCGACAACAGACTACCTTCCATAATGACAAGGCTACCATCCATTGGAATAACAAAAATCTCTTAAACATACTACCTTCCATAATAACAAGGCTAGAATCCATTGGAGTAACAAAAATCTCGACAAAAAACTACCTTCCATAATGACAAGGCGACCATCCATTGGAGTAACAAAAATATCGACAACAAACTACCTTCCATAATGATAAGGCTACCATCCATTGGAGTAACAAAAATATCGACAACAGACTACCTTCCATAATGACAAGGCTACCATCCATTGGAGTAACAAAAATCTCGACAACATACTACCTTCCATAATGACAAGGCTACCATCCATTGGAGTAACAAAAATATCGACAACCGACTACCTTCCATAATGACAAGGCTACCATCCATTGGAATTACAAAAATCTCTAAAACATACTACCTTCCATAATAACAAGGCTAGAATCCATTGGAGTAACAAAAATCTCGACAACAAACTACCTTCTATAATGACAAGGCTACCATACATTGGAGTAACAAAAATCTCGACAACAAACTACCTTCCATAATGACAAGGCGACCATCCATTGGAGTAACAAAAATATCGACAATAGACTACCTTCCATAATGATAAGGCTACCATCTATTGGAGTAACAAAAATATCGACAACAGACTACCTTCCATAATGACAAGGCTACCATCCATTGGAGTAACAAAAACATCGACAATAGACTACGTTCCATAATGACAAGGCTACCATCCATTGGCGTAACAAAAATATCGACAACAGACTACCTTCCATAATGACAAGGCTACCATCCATTGGAGTAACAAAAATATCGACAACATACTACCTTCCATAATGACAAGGCTACCATCCATTGGAATAACAAAAATCTAGAAAATAGACTACCTTCCATAATAACAAGTCTACCATCCATTAGAGTAACAAAAATCTCGACAACAGACTACCTTCCATAATGACAAGGCTACCATCCATTGGAATAACAAAAATCTCGAAAATAGTCTATGTTCCATAATAACAAGTCTACCATCCATTAGAGTAACAAAAATCTCGACAATAGACTACCTTCCATAATGACAAGGCTACCATCCATTGGAGTAACAAAAATATCGACAACAGACTACCTTCCATAATGACAAGGCTACCATCCATTGGAATAACAAAAATCTCTTAAACATACTACCTTCCATAATAACAAGGCTAGAATCCATTGGAGTAACAAAAATCTCGACAAAAAACTACCTTCCATAATGACAAGGCGACCATCCATTGGAGTAACAAAAATATCGACAACAAACTACCTTCCATAATGATAAGGCTACCATCCATTGGAGTAACAAAAATATCGACAACAGACTACCTTCCATAATGACAAGGCTACCATCCATTGGAGTAACAAAAATCTCGACAACATACTACCTTCCATAATGACAAGGCTACCATCCATTGGAGTAACAAAAATATCGACAACCGACTACCTTCCATAATGACAAGGCTACCATCCATTGGAATTACAAAAATCTCTAAAACATACTACCTTCCATAATAACAAGGCTAGAATCCATTGGAGTAACAAAAATCTCGACAACAAACTACCTTCTATAATGACAAGGCTACCATACATTGGAGTAACAAAAATCTCGACAACAAACTACCTTCCATAATGACAAGGCGACCATCCATTGGAGTAACAAAAATATCGACAATAGACTACCTTCCATAATGATAAGGCTACCATCTATTGGAGTAACAAAAATATCGACAACAGACTACCTTCCATAATGACAAGGCTACCATCCATTGGAGTAACAAAAACATCGACAACAGACTACGTTCCATAATGACAAGGCTACCATCCATTGGCGTAACAAAAATATCGACAACAGACTACCTTCCATAATGACAAGGCTACCATCCATTGGAGTAACAAAAATATCGACAACAGACTACCTTCCATAATGACAAGGCTACAATCCATTGGAATAACAAAAATCTCGAAAATAGTCTATGTTCCATAATAACAAGTCTACCATCCATTAGAGTAACAAAAATCTCGACAACAGACTACCTTCCATAATGACAAGGCTACCATCCATTGGAGTAACAAAAATCTCGACAACAAACTACCTTCCATAATGACAAGGCTACCATACATTGGAGTAACAAAAATCTCGACAACAAACTACCTTCCATAATGACAAGGCGACCATCTATTGGAGTAACAAAAATATCGACAACAGACTACCTTCGATAATGATAAGGCTACCATCCATTGGAGTAACAAAAATATCGACAATAGACTACCTTGCATAATGACAAGGTTACCATACATTGGAGTAACAAAAATCTCGACAACAAACTACCTTCCATAATGACAAGGCGACCATCCATTGGAGTAACAAAAATATCGACAACAGACTACCTTCCATAATGATAAGGCTACCATCCATTGGAGTAACAAAAATATCGACAAGAGACTACCTTCCATAATGACAAGGCTACCATCCATTGGAATAACAAAAATCTAGAAAATAGACTACCTTCCATAATAACAAGTCTACCATCCATTACAGTAACAAAAATCTCGACAACAGACTACCTTCCATAATGACAAGGCTACCATCCATTGGAGTAACAAAAATATCGACAACAGACTACCTTCTATAATGACAAGGCTACCATCCATTGGAATAACAAAAATCTCGAAAATAGACTACCTTCCATAATGACAAGGCTACCGTCCATTAGAGTAACAAAAACCTCGACAACAGACTACATTCCATAATGACAAGGCTACCATCCATTGGAGTAACAAAAATATCGACAACAGACTACCTTCCATAATGACAAGGCTACCATCCATTTGAATAACAAAAATCTCCAAAACATACTACCCTCCATAATAACAAGGCTAGAATCCATTGGAGTAACAAAAATCTCAACAACAAAGTACCTTCCATAATGACAAGGCTACCATACATTGGAGTAACGAAAATCTCGACAACAGACTACCTTCCATAATGACAAGGCGATCATCCATTGGAGTAACAAAAATATTGACAACAGACTACCTTCCATAATGACAAGGCTACCATCCATTGGAGTAACAAAAATATTGACAACAGACTACCTTCCATAATGACAAGGCTACCATCCATTGGAATAACAAAAATCTCGAAAATAGTCTATGTTCCATAATAACAAGTCTACCATCCATTAGAGTAACAAAAATCTCGACAATAGACTACCTTCCATAATGACAAGGCTACCATCCATTGGAGTAACAAAAATATCGACAACAGACTACCTTCCATAATGACAAGGCTACCATCCATTGGAATAACAAAAATCTCTAAAACATACTACCTTCCATAATAACAAGGCTAAAATCCATTGGAGTAACAAAAATCTCGACAACAAACTACCTTCCATAATGACAAGGCTACCATACATTGGAGTAACAAAAATCTCGACAACAAACTACCTTCCATAATGACAAGGCGACCATCCATTGGAGTAACAAAAATATCGAAAACAGACTACTTTCCATAATGATAAGGCTACCATCCATTGGAGTAACAAAAATATCGACAACAGACTACCTTCCATAATGACAAGGCTACCATCCATTGGAGTAACAAAAACATCGACAACAGACTATGTTCCATAATGACAAGGCTACCATCCATTGGAGTAACAAAAATATCGACAACAGACTACCTTCCATAATGACAAGGCTATCATCCATTGGAGTAACAAAAATGTCAAAAACAGACTACCTTCAATAATGACAAGGCTACCGTCCATTGGAGTAACAAAAATCTCGACAACAGACAACCTTCCATAATGACAAGGCTACCATGCATTGGAGTAACAAAAATATCGACAACAGACTACCTTCCATAATGACAAGGCTACCATCCATTATAATAACAAAAATCTCGAAAACAGACTACCTTCCATAATAACAAGGTTACCATCCATTAGAGTAACAAAAATCTCGACAACAGACAACCTTCCATAATGACAAGGCTACCATCCATTGGAGTAACAAAAACATCGACAACAGACTACGTTCCATAATGACAAGGCTACCATTCATTGGAGTAACAAAAATATCGACAATAGACTACCTTCCATAATGACAAGGCTACCATCCATTGGAGTAACAAAAATCTCGACAATAGACTACCTTCCGTAATGACAAGGCTACCAATTCATTGGAGTAACAAAAATCTCGGCAACAAACTACCTTCCATAATGACAAGGATACCATACATTGGAGTAACAAAAATATGTACAATATACTATGTTCCATAATGATAAGGCTACCATCCATTGTAGTAACCAAAATCTCGACAATAGACTACCATCTATAATGACAAGGCTACCATCCATTGGAGTAACAAAAACATCGACAACAGACTACGTTCCATAATGACAAAGCTACAATCCATTAGAATAACAAAAATCTCGACAACAGACTACCATCCATAATGACAATGATACCATCCATTGGAGTAACAAAAATCTCGACAACAGACTACCTTCCATAATGACAAGGCTACCATCCATTGGAGTAACAAAAATCTCGAAATCAGACTACCTTCCATAATGACAAGGCTACCATCCATTAGAGTAAAAAAAATCTCGACAATAGACAACCTTCCATAATGACAAGGCTACCATCCATTGGAGTAACAAAAATATGAACAACAGACTACCTTCCATAGTGACAAGGCTACCATCCATTGGAGTGACAAAAATCACAACGATAGACTACGTTCCATAATGACAAGGCTACCATTCATTGGAGTGAAAAAAATCAAAACGACAGACTACGTTCCATAATGACAAGGCTACCATCCAATGGAATAACAAAAATCTCAACAACATACTACCTTCCATAATGATATGTCTACCATCCATTGGAGTAACAAAAATATCGACAAAAGGACTACCTTCCATAATGACAAGGCTACCATCCATTGGAATAACAAAAATCTCGAAAACATACTACCTTCCATAATAACAAGGCTAGAATCCATTGGAGTAACAAAAATCTCGACAACAAACTACCTTCCATAATGACAAGGCTACCATACATTGGAGTAACAAAAATCTCGACAACAAACTACCTTCCAAAATGACAAGGCGACCATCTATTGGAGTAACAAAAATATCGACAACAGACTACCTTCCATAATGATAAGGCTACCATCCATTGGAGTAACAAAAATATCGACAACAGACTGCCTTGCATAATGACAAGGCTACCATACATTGGAGTAACAAAAATCTCGACAACAAACTACCTTCCATAATGACAAGGCGACCATCCATTGGAGTAACAAAAATATCGACAACAGACTACCTTCCATAATGATAAGGCTACCATCCATTGGAGTAACAAAAATATCGACAACAGACTACCTTCCATAATGACAAGGCTACCATTCATTGGAATAACAAAAATCTAGAAAATAGACTACCTTCCATAATAACAAGTCTACCATCCATTAGAGTAACAAAAATCTCGACAACAGACTACCTTCCATAATGACAAGGCTACCATCCATTGGAGTAACAAAAATATCGACAACAGACTACCTTCCATAATGACAAGGCTACCATCCATTGGAATAACAAAAATCTCGAAAACAGACTACCTTCCATAATGACAAGGCTACCGTCCATTAGAGTAACAAAAATCTCGACAACAGACTACATTCCATAATGACAAGGCTACCATCCTTTGGAGTAACAAAAATATCGACAACAGACTACCTTCCATAATGACAAGGCTACCATCCATTTGAATAACAAAAATCTCCAAAACATACTACCCTCCATAATAACAAGGCTAGAATCCATTGGAGTAACAAAAATCTCGACAACAAACTACCTTCCATAATGACAAGGCTACCATACATTGGAGTAACGAAAATCTCGACAACAGACTACCTTCCATAATGACAAGGCGATCATCCATTGGAGTAACAAAAATATTGACAACAGACTACCTTCCATAATGACAAGGCTACCATCCATTGGAGTAACAAAAATATTGACAACAGACTACCTTCCATAATGACAAGGCTACCATCCATTGGAATAACAAAAATCTCGAAAATAGTCTATGTTCCATAATAACAAGTCTACCATCCATTAGAGTAACAAAAATCTCGACAATAGACTACCTTCCATAATGACAAGGCTACCATCCATTGGAGTAACAAAAATATCGACAACAGACTACCTTCCATAATGACAAGGCTACCATCCATTGGAATAACAAAAATCTCTAAAACATACTACCTTCCATAATAACAAGGCTAGAATCCATTGGAGTAACAAAAATCTCGACAACAAACTACCTTCCATAATGACAAGGCTACCATACATTGGAGTAACAAAAATCTCGACAACAAACTACCTTCCATAATGACAAGGCGACCATCCATTGGAGTAACAAAAATATCGACAACAGACTACTTTCCATAATGATAAGGCTAACATCCATTGGAGTAACAAAAATATCGACAACAGACTACCTTCCATAATGACAAGGCTACCATCCATTGGAGTAACAAAAACATCGACAACAGACTATGTTCCATAATGACAAGGCTACCATCCATTGGAGTAACAAAAATATCGACAACAGACTACCTTCCATAATGACAAGGCTATCATCCATTGGAGTAACAAAAATGTCAAAAACAGACTACCTTCAATAATGACAAGGCTACCGTCCATTGGAGTAACAAAAATCTCGACAACAGACAACCTTCCATAATGACAAGGCTACCATGCATTGGAGTAACAAAAATATCGACAACAGACTACCTTCCATAATGACAAGGCTACCATCCATTGTAATAACAAAAATCTCGAAAACAGACTACCTTCCATAATAACAAGGTTACCATCCATTAGAGTAACAAAAATCTCGACAACAGACAACCTTCCATAATGACAAGGCTACCATCCATTGGAGTAACAAAAACATCGACAACAGACTACGTTCCATAATGAAAAGGCTACCATTCATTGGAGTAACAAAAATATCGACAATAGACTACCTTCCATAATGACAAGGCTACCATCCATTGGAGTAACAAAAATCTCGACAACAGACTACCTTCCGTAATGACAAGGCTACAATCCATTGGAGTAACAAAAATCTCGGCAACAAACTACCTTCCATAATGACAAGGATACCATACATTGGAGTAACAAAAATATCTACAATATACTATGTTCCATAATGATAAGGCTACCATCCATTGTAGTAACCAAAATCTCGACAATAGACTACCATCTATAATGACAAGGCTACCATCCATTGGAGTAACAAAAACATCGACAACAGACTACGTTCCATAATGACAAAGCTACAATCCATTAGAATAACAAAAATCTCGACAACAGACTACCATCCATAATGACAATGATACCATCCATTGGAGTAACAAAAATCTCGACAACAGACTACCTTCCATAATGACAAGGCTACCATCCATTGGAGTAACAAAAATCTCGAAATCAGACTACCTTCCATAATGACAAGGCTACCATCCATTAGAGTAACAAAAATCTCGACAATAGACAACCTTCCATAATGACAAGGCTACCATCCATTGGAGTAACAAAAATATGAACAACAGACTACCTTCCATAGTGACAAGGCTACCATCCATTGGAGTGACAAAAATCACAACGATAGACTACGTTCCATAATGACAAGGCTACCATTCATTGGAGTGAAAAAAATCAAAACGACAGACTACGTTCCATAATGACAAGGCTACCATCCAATGGAATAACAAAAATCTCAACAACATACTACCTTACATAATGATATGTCTACCATCCATTGGAGTAACAAAAATATCGACAAAAGGACTACCTTCCATAATGACAAGGCTACCATCCATTGGAATAACAAAAATCTCGAAAACATACTACCTTCCATAATAACAAGGCTAGAATCCATTGGAGTAACAAAAATCTCGACAACAAACTACCTTCCATAATGACAAGGCTACCATACATTGGAGTAACAAAAATCTCGACAACAGACTACCTTCCATAATGACAAGGCTACCATCCATTGGAGTAACAAAAATATCAACAAAAGACTACCTTCCATAATGACAAGGCTACCATCCATTGGAGTAACAAAAATATCGACAACTGACTACTTTCCATAATGACAAGGCTGCCATCCATTGGAATAACAAAAATCTCGAAAACAAACTACCTTCCATAATAGCAAGGCTACCTTCCATTAGAGTAACAAAAATCTCGACAACAGACAACCTTCCATAATGACAAGGCTTCCATCCATTGGAGTAACAAAAATATCGACAATAGACTACCTTCCATAATTACAAGGCTACCATCCATTGGAATAACAAAAATCTCTAAAACATATTACCTTCCATAATAACAAGGCTAGAATCCATTGGAGTAACAAAAATCTCGACAACAAACTACCTTCCATAATGACAAGGCTACCATACGTTGGAGTAACAAAAATCTCGACAACAAACTACCTTCCATAATGACAAGGCGACCATCCATTGGAGTAACAAAAATATCGACAACAAACTACCTTCCATAATGACAAGGCTACCATCCATTGGAGTAACAAAAACATCGACAACAGACTATGTTCCATAATGACAAGGCTATAATCCATTGTAGTAACAAAATTCTCGACAACAGACTACCTTCCATAATGACAAGGATACCATCTATTGGAGTAAAAAAAACCTCGGCAACAGACTACCTTCCATAATGACAAGGATACCATCTATTGGAATAACAAAAATCTCGAGAACAAACTACCTTCCATAATGACAAGGCTACCATCCAATTGAATGACAAAAATCTCGACAACATACTACCTTCCATAATGATAAGTCTACCATCCATTGGAGTAACAAAAATCTCGACAACAGACTACCTTCCATAATGACAAGGATACCATCTATTGGAATAACAAAAATATCGAGAACAAACTACCTTCCATAATGACAAGGCTACCATCCAATGGAATAACAAAAATCTCGACAACATACTACCTTCCATAATCATATGTCTACCATCCATTGGAGTAACAAAAATATTGACAAGAGACTACCTTCCATAATGGCAAGGCTATCATCCATTGGAATAACAAAAATCTCGAAAACATACTACCTTCCATAATAATAAGGCTAGAATCCATTGGAGTAACAAAAATCTCGACAACAGACTACCTTCCATAATGACTAGGCTACCATGCATTGGAGTAACAAAAATCTCGACAACAGACTACCTACCATAATGACAAGGCTACCATCCATTGGAGTAACAAAAATATCGACGACAGACTACCTTCCATAATGACAAGGCTACCATCCATTGGAGTAACAAAAATATCGACACCAGACTACCTTCCATAATGACAAGGCTACCATCCATTGGAGTAACAAAAATCTTGAAATCAGACTACCTTCCATAATGACAAGGCTACCATCCATTAGAGTAACAAAAATCTCGACAATAGACAACCTTCCATAATGACAAGGCTACCATCCATTGGAGTAACAAAAATATGAACAACAGACTACCTTCCATAGTGACAAGGCTACCATCCATTGGAGTGACAAAAATCACAACGATAGACTACGTTCCATAATGACAAGGCTACCATTCATTGGAGTGAAAAAAATCAAAACGACAGACTACGTTCCATAATGACAAGGCTACCATCCAATGGAATAACAAAAATCTCAACAACATACTACCTTACATAATGATATGTCTACCATCCATTGGAGTAACAAAAATATCGACAAAAGGACTACCTTCCATAATGACAAGGCTACCATCCATTGGAATAACAAAAATCTCGAAAACATACTACCTTCCATAATAACAAGGCTAGAATCCATTGGAGTAACAAAAATCTCGACAACAAACTACCTTCCATAATGACAAGGCTATCATACATTGGAGTAACAAAAATCTCGACAACAGACTACCTTCCATAATGACAAGGCTACCATCCATTGGAGTAACAAAAATATCAACAAAAGACTACCTTCCATAATGACAAGGCTACCATCCATTGGAGTAACAAAAACATCGACAACTGACTACGTTCCATAATGACAAGGCTATAATCCATTGTAGTAACAAAATTCTCGACAACAGACTACCTTCCATAATGACAAGGATACCATCTATTGGAGTAAAAAAAACCTCGGCAACAGACTACCTTCCATAATGACAAGGATACCATCTATTGGAATAACAAAAATCTCGAGAACAAACTACCTTCCATAATGACAAGGCTACCATCCAATTGAATGACAAAAATCTCGACAACATACTACCTTCCATAATGATAAGTCTACCATCCATTGGAGTAACAAAAATCTCGACAACAGACTACCTTCCATAATGACAAGGATACCATCTATTGGAATAACAAAAATATCGAGAACAAACTACCTTCCATAATGACAAGGCTACCATCCAATGGAATAACAAAAATCTCGACAACATACTACCATCCAATTGAATAACAAAAATCTCGACAACAGACTACCTACCATAATGACAAGGCTACCATCTATTGGAGTAACAAAAATCTCGACAATAGACTACCTTCCATAATGACAATGCTACCATCCACTGGAGTAACAAAAATATGAACAACAAACTACCTTCCATAGTGACAAGGCTACCATGCATTGGAGTAACAAAAATATCTACAATAGACTATGTTCCATAATTACAAGGCTACAATCCATTGTAGAAACCAAAATCTCGACAACAGACTACCTTCCATAATGACAAGGCTACCATCCATCGTAGTAACAAAAATCTCGACAACAGACTACCTTCCCTAATTACAAGGATACCATCTATTGGAGTAACAAAAATCTCGAAAACATACTACCTTCCATAATAACAAGGCTACCATCCATTAGAGTAACAAAAATATCGACAACACACAACCTTCCGTAATGACAAGGCTACCATCCATTGGAGTTACAAAAATCTCGACAATAGACTACCTTCCATAATGACAAGGCTAACTTCCATTGGAGTAACAAAAATATGAAAAACATACTACCTTCCATAGTGACAAGGCTACCATCCATTGGAGTGACAGAAATCACAACGACAGACTACGTTCCATAATGACAAGGCTATCATCCATTGGAGTAACAAAAATCTCGACGACAGACTACCTTCCATAATGACAAGGCTACCATCCATTGGAGTATCAAAAATATCGACAACAGACTACCTTCCATAATGACAAGGCTACCATCCATTGGAATACCAAAAATCTCGACAACAAACTACCTTCCATAATGACAAGGCTACCATCCATTGGAGTAAAAAAAACATCGACAACAGACTACATTCCATAATGACAAGGCTACAATCCATTGGAGAAAAAAAATTCTCAACAACGGACTACCTTCCATAACGACAAGGCTACGATCAATTGGAGTAACAAAAATATCGACAAAAAACTACCTTCCATAATGACAAGGCTACCATCCATTGTAGTGACAAAAATCTCGAAAATAGACCACCATCTATAATGACAAGGATACCATCCATTAGAGTAACAAAAATCTCGACAACAGACAACCTTCCATAATGTCAAGGCTACCATCCATTGGAGTAACAAATATCTCGACAATAGAATACCTTCCATAATGACAATGCTACCATCCATTGGAGTAACAAAAATATGAACAACAAACTACCTTCCATAGTGACAAGGCTACCATGCATTGGAGTAACAAAAATATCTACAATAGACTATGTTCCATAATGACAAGGCTACCATCCATTGTAGTAACCAAAATCTCGACAACAGACTACCTTCCATAATGACAAGGCTACCATCCATTGTAGTAACAAAAATCTCGACAACAGACTACCTTCCCTAATTACAAGGCTACTATCTATTGGAGTAACAAAAATCTCGAAAACAGACTACCTTCCATAATAACAAGGCTTCCATCCATTAGACTAACAAAAATATCGACAACAGACAACCTTTCGTAATGACAAGGCCACCATCCATTGGAGTAACAAAAATCTCGACAATAGACTACCATCCATAATGACAAGGCTACCTTCCATTGGAGTAACAAAAATATGAATAACATACTACCTTCCATAGTGACAAGGCTACCATCCATTGGAGTGACAGAAATCACAACGACTGACTACCTTCCATAATGACAATGCTAGCATCCATTGGAGTAAAAAAAATCTCGACAACAAACTACCTTCCATAATGAAAAGGCTTCCATCAATTTAAGTAACAAAAATCTCGACGACAGACTACCTTCCATAATTACAAGGCTACCATCCATTGGAGTAACAAAAATATCGCCAACAGACTACCTTCCGTAATGACAAGGCTACAATCCATTGGAATAACAAAAATCTCGATAACAAACTACCTTCCATAACGACAAGGCTACCATCCATTGGAGTAACAAAAACATCGACAACAGACCACGTTCCATAATGACAAGGCTACAATCCATTGGAGAAACAAAATTATCAACAACAGACTACCTTCCATAATGACAAGGCTACCATCCATTTTAGTAACAAAAATATCGACAACAAACTACCTTCCATAATGACAAGGCTACCATCCATTGTAGTAACAAAAATCTCGACAACATACTACCTTCCATAATGACAAGGCTACCCTCCATTGGAGTAACAAAAATCTCGGCAACAAACTACCTTCCATAATGACAAGGATACCATGCATTGGAGTAACAAAAATATCTACAATAGACTATGTTCCATAATGATAAGGCAACCATCCATTGTAGTAACCAAAATCTCGACAACAAACTACCATCCATAATGATAACGATACCATCCATTGGAGTAACAAAAATCTCAAAAACAGACTACCTTCCATAATAACAAGGCTACCATCCATTAGACTAACAAAAATATTGACAACAGACAACCTTTCGTAATGTCAAGGCTACCATCCATTGGAGTAACAAAAATCTCGACAATAGACTACCATCCATAATGACAAGGCTACCTTCCATTGGAGTAACAAAAATATGAACAACATACTACCTTCCATAGTGACAAGGCTACCATCCATTGGAGTGACAGAAATCACAACGACAGACTACCTTCCATAATGACAATGCTAGCATCCATTGGAGTAAAAAAATCTCGACAACAAACTACCTTCCATAATGACAAGGCTACCATCCATTTAAGTAACAAAAATCTCGATGACAGACTACCTTCCATAATGACAAGGCTACCATCCATTGGAGTAACAAAAATATCAACAACAAACTATCTTCCGTAATGACAAGGCTACAATCCATTGGAATAACAAAAATCTCGATAACAAACTACCTTCCATAACGACAAGGCTACCATCCATTGGAGTAACAAAAACATCGACAACAGACTACGTTCCATAGTGACAAGGCTACAATCCATTGGAGAAACAAAATTATCAACAACAGACTACCTTCCATAATGACAAGGCTACCATCCATTTTCGTAACAAAAATATCGACAACAAACTACCTTACATAATGACAAGGCTACCATCCATTGTAGTAACAAAAATCTCGACAACATACTACCTTCCCTAATTACAAGGCTACCATCTATTAGAGTAACAAAAATCTCGAAAGCAGACTACCTTCCATAATAACAAGGCTACCATCCATTAGAGTAACAAAAATCTCGACAACAGACAACCTTCCATAATGACAAGGCTACCATCCATTGGAGTAACAAAAATCTCGACAATAGACTACCTTCCATAATGACAATGCTACCATCCATTTGAGTAACAAAAATATGAACAACAAACTACCTTCCATAGTGACAAGGGTACCAAGCATTGGAGTAACAAAAATATCTACAATAGACTATGTTCCATAATTACAAGGCTACCATCCATTGTAGTAACCAAAATCTCGACAACAGACTACCTTCCATAATGATAATGCTACCATCCATCGTAGTAACAAAAATATCGACAACAGACTACCTTCCCTAATTACAAGGATACCATCTATTGGAGTAACAAAAATCTTGAAAACATACTACCTTCCATAATAACAAGGCTACCATCCATTAGAGTAACAAAAATATCGACAACAGACAACCTTCCGTAATGACAAGGCCACCATCCATTGGAGTAACAAAAATCTCGACAATAGACAACCTTCCATAATGACAAGGCTACCATCCATTGGAGTAACAAAAATCTCGACAATAGACTACCTTCCATAATGACAAGGCTACCATCCATTGGAGTAACAAAAATATGAACAACAGAATACCTTCCATAGTGACAAGGCTACCATTCATTGGATGACAAAAATCACAACGACAGACTACGTTCCATAATGACAAGGCTACAATCCATTGGAGAAACAAAATTATCAACAACAGACTACCTTCCATAATGACAAGGCTACCATCCATTTTAGTAACAAAAATATCGACAATAAACTACCTTCCATAATGACAAGGCTACCATCCATTGTAGTAACAAAAATCTCGACAACATACTACATTCCCTAATTACAAGGCTACCATCTATTGGAGTAACAAAAATCTCGAAAACAGACTATCTTCCATAATAACAAGGCTACCATCCATTAGAGTAACAAAAATCTCGACAACAGACAACCTTCAATAATGACAAGGCTACCATCCATTGGAGTAACAAAAATCTCAACAATAGACTACCTTCCATAATGACAATGCTAGCATCCATTTGAGTAACAAAAATATGAACAACAAACTACCTTCCATAGTGACAAGGCTACCATGCATTGGAGTAACAAAAATATCTACAATAGACTATGTTCCATAATTACAAGGCTACCATCCATTGTAGAAACCAAAATCTCGACAACAGACTACCTTCCATAATGACAAGGCTACCATTCATCGTAGTAACAAAAATCTCGACAACAGACTACCTTCCCTAATTACAAGCATACCATCTATTGGAGTAACAAAAATCTCGAAAACATACTACCTTCCATAATAACAAGGCTACCATCCATTAGAGTAACAAAAATATTGACAACACACAACCTTCCGTAATGACAAGGCTACCATCCATTGGAGTAACAAAAATCTCGACAATAGACTACCTTCCATAATGACAAGGCTACCTTCCATTGGAGTAACAAAAATATTAAAAACATACTAACTTCCATAGTGACAAGGCTACCATCCATTGGAGTGACAGAAATCACAACGACAGACTACCTTCCATAATGACAAGGCTATCATCCATTGGAGTAAAAAAAATCTCGACAACAAACTACTTTCCATAATGACAAGGCTACCATCCATTGAAGTAACAAAAATCTCGACGACAGACTACCTTCCATAATGTCAAGGCTACCATCCATTGGAGTAACAAAAATATCGACAACAGACTACCTTCCATAATGACAAGGCTACCATCCATTGGAATAACAAAAATCTCGACAACAAACTACCTTCCATAATGACAAGGCTACCATCCATTGGAGTAAAAAGAACATCGACAATAGACTACATTCCATAATAACAAGGCTACAATCCATTGGAGAAAAAAATTTCTCAACAACGGACTACCTTCCACAACGACGATGCTACCATCAATTGGAGTAACAAAAATATCGACAACAGACTACCTTCCATAATGACAAGGCTACCATGCATTGGAGTAACAAAAATATCTACAATAGACTATGTTCCATAATGACAAGGCTACCATCCATTGTAGTAACCAAAATCTCGACAACAGACTACCTTCTATAATGACAAGGCTACCATCCATTGTAGTAACAAAAATCTCGACAACAAACTACCTTCCCTAATTACAAGGCTACCATCTATTGGAGTAACAAAAATCTCAAAAACAGACTACCTTCCATAATAACAAGGCTACCATCCATTAGACTAACAAAAATATTGACAACAGACAACCTTTCGTAATGACAAGGCTACCATCCATTGGAGTAACAAAAATCTCGACAATAGACTACCATCCATAATGATAAGGCTACCTTCCATTGGAGTAACAAAAATATGAACAACATACTACCTTCCATAGTGACAAGGGTACCATCCATTGGAGTGACAGAAATCACAACGACAGACTACCTTCCATAATGACAATGCTAGCATCCATTGGAGTAAAAAAAATCTCGACAACAAACTACCTTCCATAATGACAAGGCTACCATCCATTTAATTAACAAAAATCTCGACGACAGACTACCTTCCATAATGACAAGGCTACCATCCATTGGAGTAACAAAAATATCGACAACAGACTACCTTCCGTAATGACAAGGCTACAATCCATTGGAATAACAAAAATCTCTATAACAAACTACCTTCCATAACGACAAGGCTACCATCCATTGGAGTAACAAAAACATCGACAACAGACTACGTTCCATAATGACAAGGCTACAATCCATTGGAGAAACAAAATTATCAACAACAGACTACCTTCCATAATGACAAGGCTAGCATCCATTTTAGTAACAAAAATATCGACAACAAACTACCTTCCATAATGACAAGGCTACCATCCATTGTAGTAACAAAAATCTCGAGAACATACTACCTTCCCTAATTACAAGGCTACCATCTATTAGAGTAACAAAAATCTTGAAAACAGACTACCTTCCATAATAACAAGGCTACCATCCATTAGAGTAACAAAAATCTCGACAACAGACAACCTTCCATAATGACAAGGCTACCATCCATTGGAGTAACAAAAATCTCGACAATAGACTACCTTCCATAATGACAATGCTACCATCCATTTGAGTAACAAAAGTATGAACAACAAACTACCTTCCATAGTGACAAGGGTACCATGATTTGGAGTAACAAAAATATCTACAATAGACTATGTTCCATAATTACAAGGCTACCATCCATTGTAGTAACCAAAATCTCGACAACAGACTACCTTCCATAATGACATGGTTACCATCCATTGGAATAACAAATATCTCGACAACAGACCACCTTCCATAATGACAAGGCTACCATCCATTGGAGTAAGAAAAATCTCGACAATAGACTACCTTCCATAGTAACAAGGTTACCATCCAATGGAATAACAAAAATCTCGACAATAGACTCCCTTCCATAATGACAAAGCTACAATCCATTGGAGTAACAGAAATCTCAACGATAGACTACCTTCCATAATGACAAGGCTACCTTTCATTGGAGTAACAAAAATATCGACAACAGACTACCTTTCATAATGACAAGGCTACATCCATTGGGGCAACAAAAAAATATAGAAAACAGTCTACCTTCCATAATGACAAGGCTACCGTCCATTGGAGTAACAAAAATTTCGGCAAAGACTACCTTCCATAATGACAAGGTTACCATCCATTGGAATAACAAATATCTCGACAACAAAATACCTTCCATAATGACAAGGCTACCATCCATTAGAGTAAGAAAATTCTCTACAATAGACTACCTTCCATAGTACCAAGGTTACCATCCAATGGAATAAAAAAAATCTCGACAACAGACTCCCTTCCATAATGACAAAGCTACAATCCATTGGAGTAACAGAAATCTCAATGATAGACTACCTTCCATAATGAAAAGGCTACGATTCATTGGAGTAACAACAATATCGACAACAGACTACCTTTCATAATGACAAGGCTACATCCATTGGGGTAACAAAAAAATATAGAAAATAGACTACCTTCCATAATGACAAGGCTACCGTCCATTGGATTTTCAAAAATCTCGACAACATACTACCTTCCATAATGACAAGGCTATCATCCAATGGAGTTACAAAGATATCGACAACAGACTACCTTCAATAATGGCAAGGCTACCATCCAATGGAGTAACAAAAATCTCGACAAAAGACTACCTTCCATAGTAACAAGGTTACCACCCATTGGAATAACAAACATCTCGACAACAGACTCCCTTCCATAATGACAAGGCTAAATCCATTGGAGTAAAAGAAATCTCAATGATAGACTACCTTCCATAATGACAAGGCTACCATTCATTGGAGTAACAA
This sequence comes from Vicia faba, assembly GCA_948472305.1. Lineage (NCBI taxonomy): Eukaryota > Viridiplantae > Streptophyta > Magnoliopsida > Fabales > Fabaceae > Vicia > Vicia faba. Next base: position 759,288,895 of record OX451738.1, read on the forward strand.
AAATATCGACCACAGACTACTTCCATAATAATAAGGCTACATCCATTGGGGTAACAAAAATCTCGACAACAGACTACCTTCTATAATTACAAGGCTACCATCCATTGGAGTATCAAAAATTCGAAAACAAACTACCTTACATAATGGTAAGGGTACCATCCATTAGAATAACTAAATTCTCGACAATAGAGTACCATCCATAATGACAAGGCCATCATCCATTGGAGTAACAGAGATATCGAACACAGACTAACTTCAATAATGACAAGGCTACCAACCATTGGAGTAACAAAAATCTCGACAACAGACTCCCTTCCATAATGACAAGGCTAAATCCATTGGAGTAACAGATATCTCAATGATAGAGTGAATTCCATAATGACAAGGCTACCATTCATTGGAGTAACAAAAATATTGACAACAGACTACTTCCATAATGACAAGGCTACATCCATTGGGGTAACAAAAATCTCGACAACAGACTACCTTCTATAATTACAAGGCTACCATCCATTGAAGTATAAAAAATTCGACAACAAACTACCATCCATAATGGTAAGGCTATCATCCATTGGAATAACCAAATTCTCGACAATAGAGTACCATCCATAATGACAAGGCTATCATCCATTGAAGTAACAAAAATCTGAACAATGGACTACCTTTCATAATGACAAGGCTACCATCCATTGGAGTAACAGAAATCTCAACGACCTACTACCTTCCATAATGACAAGGCTACTATCCATTGGAATAACAAAAAGCTCGACAATAGACTAACTTCCATAATGACAAGGATACCATCCATTGGAGTAACAAAAATCTGATACTACCTTGCATAATGACAAGGCTATTATCCATTGGAGTAACAGAGATATCGACAACAGACTAACTTCAATAATGACAAGGCTACCAACCATTGGAGTAACAAAAATCTCGACAAAAGACTACCTTCCATAGTAACAAGGTTACCATCCATTGGAATAACAAAAATCTCGACAACAGAGTCCCTTCCATAATGACAAGGCTACAATCCATTGGAGTAACAGAAATCTCAATGATAGACTACCTTCAATAATGATAAGGCCACCATTCATTGGAGTAACAAAAATATCGACAACAGACTACCTTCCATAATGACAAGGCTACATCCATTGGGGTAACAAAAATCAAGAAAACAGACTACCTTCCATAATGACAAGGCTACCATCCATTGGAGTAACAAAAATCTCGACAACAAACTACCTTCCATAATGACAAGGCTACCATCAATTGGAATAACAAAAATTTCCGCAATGACTACCTTCCATAATGACATGGTTACCATCCATTGGAATAACAAATATCTCGACAACAGACCACCTTCCATAATGACAAGGCTACCATCCATTGGAGTAAGAAAAATCTCGACAATAGACTACCTTCCATAGTAACAAGGTTACCATCCAATGGAATAACAAAAATCTCGACAATAGACTCCCTTCCATAATGACAAAGCTACAATCCATTGGAGTAACAGAAATCTCAACGATAGACTACCTTCCATAATGACAAGGCTACCTTTCATTGGAGTAACAAAAATATCGACAACAGACTACCTTTCATAATGACAAGGCTACATCCATTGGGGCAACAAAAAAATATAGAAAACAGTCTACCTTCCATAATGACAAGGCTACTGTCCATTGGAGTAATAAAAATCTGCGACTACCTTGCATAATGACAAGGCTATCATCCATTGGAGTAACAGAGATGTCGACAACAGACTACCTTCAATAATGACAAGGCTACCATCCATTGGAGTAACAAATATATCGACAAAAGACTACCTTCCATAGTAACAAGGTTACCACCCATTGGAATAACAAAAATCTCGACAACAGACTCCCTTCCATAATGACAAGGCTAAATCCATTGGAGTAAAAGAAATCTCAATGATAGACTACCTTCCATAATGACAAGGCTACCATTCATTGGAGTAACAAAAATATCGACAATATACTACTTCCATAATGACAAGGATACATCGATTGGGGTAACAAAAATCTCGACAACAGACTACCTTCTATAATTACAAGGCTACCATCCATTGGAGTATCAAAAATTTGACAACAGACTACCTTCCATAATGGTAAGGCTACAATCCATTGGAATAACCAAATTCTCGACAATAGAGTACCATCCATAATGACAAGGCTATCATCCATTGAAGTAAAAAAAATCTGAACACTAGACTACCTTTCATAATGACAAAGCTACCATCCATTGGAGTAACACAAATCTCAACGACCGACTACCTTCCATAATGACAAGGCTACTATCCATTGGAATAAAAAAAATCTCGACAATAGACTACCTTTCATAATGACAAGGATACCATCCATTGGAGTAACAAAAATCTGAGACTACCTTGCATAATGACAAGGCTATGATCCATTGGAGTAACAGAGATATCGACAATAGACTACCTTCAATAATGACAAGGCTACCATCCATTGGAGTAACAAAAATTCGACAAAATACTACCTTCCATAGTAACAAGGTTACTACCCATTGGAATAACAAAAATCTCGACAACAGACTCCCTTCCATAAAGACAAGGCTAAATCCATTGGAGTAACAGAAATCTCGACGATAGACTACCTTCCATAATGACAAGGCTACCATTCATTGGAGTAACAAAAATATCGACAACAGACTACTTCCATAATGACAATGCTACATCCATTGGGGTAACAAAAATCTCGACAACCGGAATACCTTCTATAATTACAAGGCTACCATCCATTGGAGTATCAAAAATTCGACAACAGACTACCTTCCATAATGGTAAGGCTACCATCCATTGGAATAACCAAATTCTCGACAATAGAGTACCATCCATAATGACAAGGCTATCATCCATTGAAGTAACAAAAATATGAACAACATACTACCTTTCATAATGGCATGGCTACCATCAATTGGAGTAACAGAAATCTCAACGACCGACTACCTTCCATAATGACACGGCTACTATCCATTGGAATAGTAAAAATCTAGACAATAGACTAACTTCCATAATGACAAGGATACCATCCATTGGAGTAACAAAAATCTGAGACTACGTTGCATAATGACCAGGCTATCATCCATTGGAGTAAGATAGATATCGACAACAGTTTACCTTCAATAATGACAAGGCTACCATCCATTGGAGTAACAAAAATCTCGACAAAAGATTACCTTCCATAGTAACAAGGTTACCATCCATTGGAATAACAAAAATCTCGACAAAAGACTCCCTTCCATGAAGACAAGGCTAAATCCATTGGAGTAACAGAAATCTCAACGATAGACTACCTGCCATAATGACAAGGCTACCATTCATTGGAGTAACAAAAATATCGACAACAGACTACTTCCATAATGACAATGCTACATCCATTGGGGTAACAAAAATCTCGACAACCGGAATACCTTCTATAATTACAAGGCTACCATCCATTGGAGTATCAAAAATTCGACAACAGACTACCTTCCATAATGGTAAGGCTACCATCCATTGGAATAACCAAATTCTCGACAATAGAGTACCATCCATAATGACAAGGCTATCATCCATTGAAGTAACAAAAATATGAACAACATACTACCTTTCATAATGACAAGGCTACCATCAATTGGAGTAACAGAAATCTCAACGACCGACTACCTTCCATAATGACACGACTACTATCCATTGGAATAGTAAAAATCTAGACAATAGACTAACTTCCATAATGACAAGGATACCATCCATTGGAGTAACAAAAATCTGAGACTACGTTGCATAATGACCAGGCTATCATCCATTGGAGTAAGATAGATATCGACAACAGTTTACCTTCAATAATGACAAGGCTACCATCCATTGGAGTAACAAAAATCTCGACAAAAGATTACCTTCCATAGTAACAAGGTTACCATCCATTGGAATAACAAAAATCTCGACAAAAGACTCCCTTCCATGAAGACAAGGCTAAATCCATTGGAGTAACAAAAATCTCAACGATAGACTACCTTCCATAATGACAAGGCTACCAATCATTGGAGTAACAAAAATATCGACAACAGACTACTTCCATAATTACAATGCTACATGCATTGGGGTAACAAAAATCTCGACGACAGACTACCTTCTATAATTACAAGGCCACCATCCATTGGAGTATCAAAAAATCGACAACAGACTACCTTCCATAATGGTAAGGCTACCATCAATTGGAATAACCAAATTCTCGACAATAGAGTACCATCCATAATGACAAGGCTATCATCCATTGAAGTAACAAAAATCTGAACAACAGACTACCTTTCATAATGACAAGGCTACCATCCATTGGAGTAACAGAAATCTCAACGACCGACCACCTTCCATAATGACAAGGCTACTATCCATTGGAATATAAAAAATCTCGACAATAGACTACCTTTCATAATGACAAGGATACCATCCATTGGAGTAACAAAAATCTGAGACTACCTTGCATAATGACAAGGCTATGATCCATTGGAGTAACAGAGATATCGACAATAGACTACCTTCAATAATGAGAAGGCTACCATCCATTGGAGTAACAAAAATTCGACAAAATACTACCTTCCATAGTAACAAGGTTACTACCCATTGGAATAACAAAAATCTCGACAACAGACTCCCTTCCATAAAGACAAGGCTAAATCCATTGGAGTAACAGAAATCTCAACGATAGACTACCTTCCATAATGACAAGGCTACCATTCATTGGAGTAACAAAAATATCGACAACAGACTACTTCCATAATGACAATGCTACATCCATTGGGGTAACAATAATCTCGACAACCGGAATACCTTCTATAATTACAAGGCTACCATCCATTGGAGTATCAAAAATTCGACAACAGACTACCTTCCATAATGGTAAGGCTACCATCCATTGGAATAACCAAATTCTCGACAAAGAGTACCATCCATAATGACAAGGCTATCATCCATTGAATTAACAAAAATATGAACAACATACTACCTCTCATAATGACAAGGCTACCATCAATTGGAGTAACAGAAATCTCAACGACCGACTACCTTCCATAATGACACGGCTACTATCCATTGGAATAGTAAAAATCTAGACAATAGACTAACTTCCATAATGACAAGGATACCATCCATTGGAGTAACAAAAATCTGAGACTACGTTGCATAATGACCAGGCTATCATCCATTGGAGTAAGATAGATATCGACAACAGTTTACCTTCAATAATGACAAGGCTACCATCCATTGGAGTAACAAAAATCTCGACAAAAGATTACCTTCCATAGTAACAAGGTTACCATCCATTGGAATAACAAAAATCTCGACAAAAGACTCCCTTCCATGAAGACAAGGCTAAATCCATTGGAGTAACAGAAATCTCAACGATAGACTACCTTCCATAATGACAAGGCTACCATTCATTGGAGTAACAAAAATATCGACAACAGACTACTTCCATAATGACAATGCTACATGCATTGGGGTAACAAAAATCTCGACGACAGACTACCTTCTATAATTACAAGGCCACCATCCATTGGAGTATCAAAAAATCGACAACAGACTACCTTCCATAATGGTAAGGCTACCATCAATTGGAATAACCAAATTCTCGACAATAGAGTACCATCCATAATGACAAGGCTATCATCCATTGAAGTAACAAAAATCTGAACAACAGACTACCTTTCATAATGACAAGGCTACCATCCATTGGAGTAACAGAAATCTCAACGACCGACTACCTTCCATAATGACAAGGCTACTATCCATTGGAATAAAAAAAATCTCTACAATAGACTAATTTCCATAGTGACAAGGATAGCATCCATTGGAGTAACAAAAATCTGATACTACCTTGCATAATGACAAGGCTATTATCCATTGGAGTAACAGAGATTTCAACAACAGACTAACTTCAACAATGACAAGGCTACCAACCATTGGAGTAACAAAAATCTCGACAAAAGACTACCTTCCATAGTAACAAGGTTACCATCCATTGCAATAACAAAAATCTCAACAACAGACTCCCTTCCATAATGACAAGGCTACAATCCATTGGAGTAACAAAAATATCAATGATAGACTACCTTCAATAATGACAAGGCTACCATTCATTGGAGAAACAAAAATATCGACAACAGACTACCTTCCATAATGACAAGGCTACATCCATTGGGGTAACAAAAATCAAGAAAACAGACTACCTTCCATAATGACGAGGCTACCATCCATTGGAGTAACAAAAATCTCGACAACAAACTACCTTCCATAATGACAAGGCTACCATCAATTGGAATAACAAAAATTTCGGCAAAGACTACCTTCCATAATGACAAGGTTACCATCCATTGGAATAAAAAATATCTCGACAACAGACTACCTTCCATAACGACAAGGCTACCATCCATTGGAGTAAGAAAAATCTCGACAATAGACTACCTTCCATAGTAACAAGGTTACCATCCAATGGAATAAAAAAAATCTCGACAACAGACTCCCTTCCATAATGACAAAGCTACAATCCATTGGACTAACAGAAATCTCAACGATAGACTACCTTCCATAATGACAAGGCTACCATTCATTGCAGTAACAACAATATCGACAACAGACTACCTTCCATAATGACAAGGCTACATCCATTAGGGTAACAAAAAAATATAGAAAACAGACTACCTTCCATAATGACAAGGATACCGTCCATTGGAGTAACAAAAATCTCGACAACATACTACCTTCAATAATTACAAGGCTATCATCCATAGGAGTAACAAAGATATCGACAACAGACTACCTTCAATAATGACAAGGCTACCATCCAATGCAGTAACAAAAATATGAGACTACCTTGCATAATGACAAGGCTATCATCCATTGGAGTAGCAGAGATATCGACAACAGACTAACTTCAATAATGACAAGGCTACCATCCATTGGAGTAAGAAAAATCTCGACAAAAGACTACCTTCCATAGTAACAAGGTTACCACCAATTGGAATAACAAAAATCTCGACAACAGACTCCCTTCCATAATGACAAGGCTAAATCCATTGGAGTAACAAAAGTCTCAATGATAGACTACCTTCCATAATGACAAGGCTACCATTCATTGGAGTAACAAAAATATCGACAACAGACTACTTCCATAATGATAATGCTACATGCATTGGGGTAACAAAAATCTCGACGACAGACTACCTTCTATAATTACAAGGCCACCATCCATTGGAGTATCAAAAATTCGACAACAGACTACCTTCCATAATGGATAGGCTACCATCAATTGGAATAACCAAATTCTCGACAATAGAGTACCATCCATAATGACAAGGCTATCATCCATTGAAGTAAGAAAAATATGAACACTAGACTACCTTTCATAATGACAAAGCTACCATCCATTGGAGTAACACAAATTTCAACGACCGACTACCTTCCATAATGACAAGGCTACTATCCATTGGAATAAAAAAAATCTCGACAATAGACTACCTTTAATAATGACAAGGATACCATCCATTGGAGTAACAAAAATCTGAGACTACCTTGCATAATGACAAGGCTATGATCCATTGGAGTAACAGAGATCTCAACGATAGGCTACCTTCCATAATGACAAGGCTACCATTCATTGGAGTAACAAAAATATCGACAACAGACTACTTCCATAATGACAATGCTACATCCATTGGGGTAACAATAATCTCGACAACCGGAATACCTTCTATAATTACAAGGCTACCATCCATTGGAGTATCAAAAATTCGACAACAGACTACCTTCCATAATGGTAAGGCTACCATCCATTGGAATAACCAAATTCTCGACAAAGAGTACCATCCATAATGACAAGGCTATCATCCATTGAATTAACAAAAATATGAACAACATACTACCTTTCATAATGACAAGGCTACCATCAATTGGAGTAACAGAAATCTCAACGACCGACTACCTTCCATAATGACACGGCTACTATCCATTGGAATAGTAAAAATCTAGACAATAGACTAACTTCCATAATGACAAGGATACCATCCATTGGAGTAACAAAAATCTGAGACTACGTTGCATAATGACCAGGCTATCATCCATTGGAGTAAGATAGATATCGACAACAGTTTACCTTCAATAATGACAAGGCTACCATCCATTGGAGTAACAAAAATCTCGACAAAAGATTACCTTCCATAGTAACAAGGTTACCATCCATTGGAATAACAAAAATCTCGACAAAAGACTCCCTTCCATGAAGACAAGGCTAAATCCATTGGAGTAACAGAAATCTCAACGATAGACTACCTTCCATAATGACAAGGCTACCATTCATTGGAGTAACAAAAATATCGACAACAGACTACTTCCATAATGACGATGCTACATGCATTGGGGTAACAAAAATCTCGACGACAGACTACCTTCTATAATTACAAGGCCACCATCCATTGGAGTATCAAAAAATCGACAACAGACTACCTTCCATAATGGTAAGGCTACCATCAATTGGAATAACCAAATTCTCGACAATAGAGTACCATCCATAATGACAAGGCTATCATCCATTGAAGTAACAAAAATCTGAACAACAGACTACCTTTCATAATGACAAGGCTACCATCCATTGGAGTAACAGAAATCTCAACGACCGACTACCTTCCATAATGACAAGGCTACTATCCATTGGAATAAAAAAAATCTCTACAATAGACTAATTTCCATAGTGACAAGGATAGCATCCATTGGAGTAACAAAAATCTGATACTACCTTGCATAATGACAAGGCTATTATCCATTGGAGTAACAGAGATTTCAACAACAGACTAACTTCAATAATGACAAGGCTACCAACCATTGGAGTAACAAAAATCTCGACAAAAGACTACCTTCCATAGTAACAAGGTTACCATCCATTGCAATAACAAAAATCTCAACAACAGACTCCCTTCCATAATGACAAGGCTACAATCCATTGGAGTAACAAAAATATCAATGATAGACTACCTTCAATAATGACAAGGCTACCATTCATTGGAGAAACAAAAATATCGACAACAGACTACCTTCCATAATGACAAGGCTACATCCATTGGGGTAACAAAAATCAAGAAAACAGACTACCTTCCATAATGACAAGGCTACCATCCATTGGAGTAACAAAAATCTCGACAACAAACTACCTTCCATAATGACAAGGCTACCATCAATTGGAATAACAAAAATTTCGGCACAGACTACCTTCCATAATGACAAGGTTACCATCCATTGGAATAAAAAATATCTCGACAACAGACTACCTTTAATAATGACAAGGATACCATCCATTGGAGTAACAAAAATCTGAGACTACCTTGCATAATGACAAGGCTATGATCCATTGGAGTAACAGAGATCTCAACGATTCATTGGAGTAACAAAACTCCATTGGAGTAACAAAAATCTCGACAACAAACTACCTTCCATAATGACAAGGCTACCATCAATTGGAATAACAAAAATTTCGGCAACAAACTACCTTCCATAATGACAAGGCTACCATCAATTGGAATAACAAAAATTTCGGCACAGACTACCTTCCATAATGACAAGGTTACCATCCATTGGAATAAAAAATATCTCGACAACAGACTACCTTCCATAATGACAAGGCTACCATCCATTGGAGTAAGAAAAATCTCGACAATAGACTACCTTCCATAGTAACAAGGTTACCATCCAATGGAATAAAAAAAATCTCGACAACAGACTCCCTTCCATAATGACAAAGCTACAATCCATTGGACTAACAGAAATCTCAACGATAGACTACCTTCCATAATGACAAGGCTACCATTCATTGGAGTAACAACAATATCGACAACAGACTACCTTCCATAATGACAAGGCTACATCCATTAGGGTAACAAAAAAATATAGAAAACAGACTACCTTCCATAATGACAAGGATACCGTCCATTGGAGTAACAAAAATCTCGACAACATACTACCTTCCATAATTACAAAGCTATCATCCATAGGAGTAACAAAGATATCGACAACAGACTACCTTCAATAATGACAAGGCTACCATCCAATGCAGTAACAAAAATATGAGACTACCTTGCATAATGACAAGGCTATCATCCATTGGAGTAGCAGAGATATCGACAACAGACTAACTTCAATAATGACAAGGCTACCATCCATTGGAGTAAGAAAAATCTCGACAAAAGACTACCTTCCATAGTAACAAGGTTACCACCAATTGGAATAACAAAAATCTCGACAACAGACTCCCTTCCATAATGACAAGGCTAAATCCATTGGAGTAACAAAAGTCTCAATGATAGACTACCTTCCATAATGACAAGGCTACCATTCATTGGAGTAACAAAAATATCGACAACAGACTACTTCCATAATGACAATGCTACATGCATTGGGGTAACAAAAATCTCGACGACAGACTACCTTCTATAATTACAAGGCCACCATCCATTGGAGTATCAAAAATTCGACAACAGACTACCTTCCATAATGGATAGGCTACCATCAATTGGAATAACCAAATTCTCGACAATAGAGTACCATCCATAATGACAAGGCTATCATCCATTGAAGTAACAAAAATATGAACACTAGACTACCTTTCATAATGACAAAGCTACCATCCATTGGAGTAACACAAATTTCAACGACCGACTACCTTCCATAATGACAAGGCTACTATCCATTGGAATAAAAAAAATCTCGACAATAGACTACCTTTAATAATGACAAGGATACCATCCATTGGAGTAACAAAAATCTGAGACTACCTTGCATAATGACAAGGCTATGATCCATTGGAGTAACAGAGATCTCAACGATAGACTACCTTCCATAATGACAAGGCTACCATTCATTGGAGTAACAAAAATATCGACAACAGACTACTTCCATAATGACAATGCTACATCCATTGGGGTAACAATAATCTCGACAACCGGAATACCTTCTATAATTACAAGGCTACCATCCATTGGAGTATCAAAAATTCGACAACAGACTACCTTCCATAATGGTAAGGCTACCATCCATTGGAATAACCAAATTCTCGACAAAGAGTACCATCCATAATGACAAGGCTATCATCCATTGAATTAACAAAAATATGAACAACATACTACCTTTCATAATGACAAGGCTACCATCAATTGGAGTAACAGAAATCTCAACGACCGACTACCTTCCATAATGACACGGCTACTATCCATTGGAATAGTAAAAATCTAGACAATAGACTAACTTCCATAATGACAAGGATACCATCCATTGGAGTAACAAAAATCTGAGACTACGTTGCATAATGACCAGGCTATCATCCATTGGAGTAAGATAGATATCGACAACAGTTTACCTTCAATAATGACAAGGCTACCATCCATTGGAGTAACAAAAATCTCGACAAAAGATTACCTTCCATAGTAACAAGGTTACCATCCATTGGAATAACAAAAATCTCGACAAAAGACTCCCTTCCATGAAGACAAGGCTAAATCCATTGGAGTAACAGAAATCTCAACGATAGACTACCTTCCATAATGACAAGGCTACCATTCATTGGAGTAACAAAAATATCGACAACAGACTACTTCCATAATGACAATGCTACATGCATTGGGGTAACAAAAATCTCGACGACAGACTACCTTCTATAATTACAAGGCCACCATCCATTGGAGTATCAAAAAATCGACAACAGACTACCTTCCATAATGGTAAGGCTACCATCAATTGGAATAACCAAATTCTCGACAATAGAGTACCATCCATAATGACAAGGCTATCATCCATTGAAGTAACAAAAATCTGAACAACAGACTACCTTTCATAATGACAAGGCTACCATCCATTGGAGTAACAGAAATCTCAACGACCGACTACCTTCCATAATGACAAGGCTACTATCCATTGGAATAAAAAAAATCTCTACAATAGACTAATTTCCATAGTGACAAGGATAGCATCCATTGGAGTAACAAAAATCTGATACTACCTTGCATAATGACAAGGCTATTATCCATTGGAGTAACAGAGATTTCAACAACAGACTAACTTCAATAATGACAAGGCTACCAACCATTGGAGTAACAAAAATCTCGACAAAAGACTACCTTCCATAGTAACAAGGTTACCATCCATTGCAATAACAAAAATCTCAACAACAGACTCCCTTCCATAATGACAAGGCTACAATCCATTGGAGTAACAAAAATATCAATGATAGACTACCTTCAATAATGACAAGGCTACCATTCATTGGAGAAACAAAAATATCGACAACAGACTACCTTTCATAATGACAAGGCTACATCCATTGGGGTAACAAAAATCAAGAAAACAGACTACCTTCCATAATGACAAGGCTACCATCCATTGGAGTAACAAAAATCTCGACAACAAACTACCTTCCATAATGACAAGGCTACCATCAATTGGAATAACAAAAATTTCGGCACAGACTACCTTCCATAATGACAAGGTTACCATCCATTGGAATAAAAAATATCTCGACAACAGACTACCTTTAATAATGACAAGGATACCATCCATTGGAGTAACAAAAATCTGAGACTACCTTGCATAATGACAAGGCTATGATCCATTGGAGTAACAGAGATCTCAACGATTCATTGGAGTAACAAAACTCCATTGGAGTAACAAAAATCTCGACAACAAACTACCTTCCATAATGACAAGGCTACCATCAATTGGAATAACAAAAATTTCGGCAACAAACTACCTTCCATAATGACAAGGCTACCATCAATTGGAATAACAAAAATTTCGGCACAGACTACCTTCCATAATGACAAGGTTACCATCCATTGGAATAAAAAATATCTCGACAACAGACTACCTTCCATAATGACAAGGCTACCATCCATTGGAGTAAGAAAAATCTCGACAATAGACTACCTTCCATAGTAACAAGGTTACCATCCAATGGAATAAAAAAAATCTCGACAACAGACTCCCTTCCATAATGACAAAGCTACAATCCATTGGACTAACAGAAATCTCAACGATAGACTACCTTCCATAATGACAAGGCTACCATTCATTGGAGTAACAACAATATCGACAACAGACTACCTTCCATAATGACAAGGCTACATCCATTAGGGTAACAAAAAAATATAGAAAACAGACTACCTTCCATAATGACAAGGATACCGTCCATTGGAGTAACAAAAATCTCGACAACATACTACCTTCCATAATTACAAAGCTATCATCCATAGGAGTAACAAAGATATCGACAACAGACTACCTTCAATAATGACAAGGCTACCATCCAATGCAGTAACAAAAATATGAGACTACCTTGCATAATGACAAGGCTATCATCCATTGGAGTAGCAGAGATATCGACAACAGACTAACTTCAATAATGACAAGGCTACCATCCATTGGAGTAAGAAAAATCTCGACAAAAGACTACCTTCCATAGTAACAAGGTTACCACCAATTGGAATAACAAAAATCTCGACAACAGACTCCCTTCCATAATGACAAGGCTAAATCCATTGGAGTAACAAAAGTCTCAATGATAGACTACCTTCCATAATGACAAGGCTACCATTCATTGGAGTAACAAAAATATCGACAACAGACTACTTCCATAATGACAATGCTACATGCATTGGGGTAACAAAAATCTCGACGACAGACTACCTTCTATAATTACAAGGCCACCATCCATTGGAGTATCAAAAATTCGACAACAGACTACCTTCCATAATGGATAGGCTACCATCAATTGGAATAACCAAATTCTCGACAATAGAGTACCATCCATAATGACAAGGCTATCATCCATTGAAGTAACAAAAATATGAACACTAGACTACCTTTCATAATGACAAAGCTACCATCCATTGGAGTAACACAAATTTCAACGACCGACTACCTTCCATAATGACAAGGCTACTATCCATTGGAATAAAAAAAATCTCGACAATAGACTACCTTTAATAATGACAAGGATACCATCCATTGGAGTAACAAAAATCTGAGACTACCTTGCATAATGACAAGGCTATGATCCATTGGAGTAACAGAGATCTCAACGATAGACTACCTTCCATAATGACAAGGCTACCATTCATTGGAGTAACAAAAATATCGACAACAGACTACTTCCATAATGACAATGCTACATCCATTGGGGTAACAATAATCTCGACAACCGGAATACCTTCTATAATTACAAGGCTACCATCCATTGGAGTATCAAAAATTCGACAACAGACTACCTTCCATAATGGTAAGGCTACCATCCATTGGAATAACCAAATTCTCGACAAAGAGTACCATCCATAATGACAAGGCTATCATCCATTGAATTAACAAAAATATGAACAACATACTACCTTTCATAATGACAAGGCTACCATCAATTGGAGTAACAGAAATCTCAACGACCGACTACCTTCCATAATGACACGGCTACTATCCATTGGAATAGTAAAAATCTAGACAATAGACTAACTTCCATAATGACAAGGATACCATCCATTGGAGTAACAAAAATCTGAGACTACGTTGCATAATGACCAGGCTATCATCCATTGGAGTAAGATAGATATCGACAACAGTTTACCTTCAATAATGACAAGGCTACCATCCATTGGAGTAACAAAAATCTCGACAAAAGATTACCTTCCATAGTAACAAGGTTACCATCCATTGGAATAACAAAAATCTCGACAAAAGACTCCCTTCCATGAAGACAAGGCTAAATCCATTGGAGTAACAGAAATCTCAACGATAGACTACCTTCCATAATGACAAGGCTACCATTCATTGGAGTAACAAAAATATCGACAACAGACTACTTCCATAATGACGATGCTACATGCATTGGGGTAACAAAAATCTCGACGACAGACTACCTTCTATAATTACAAGGCCACCATCCATTGGAGTATCAAAAAATCGACAACAGACTACCTTCCATAATGGTAAGGCTACCATCAATTGGAATAACCAAATTCTCGACAATAGAGTACCATCCATAATGACAAGGCTATCATCCATTGAAGTAACAAAAATCTGAACAACAGACTACCTTTCATAATGACAAGGCTACCATCCATTGGAGTAACAGAAATCTCAACGACCGACTACCTTCCATAATGACAAGGCTACTATCCATTGGAATAAAAAAAATCTCTACAATAGACTAATTTCCATAGTGACAAGGATAGCATCCATTGGAGTAACAAAAATCTGATACTACCTTGCATAATGACAAGGCTATTATCCATTGGAGTAACAGAGATTTCAACAACAGACTAACTTCAATAATGACAAGGCTACCAACCATTGGAGTAACAAAAATCTCGACAAAAGACTACCTTCCATAGTAACAAGGTTACCATCCATTGCAATAACAAAAATCTCAACAACAGACTCCCTTCCATAATGACAAGGCTACAATCCATTGGAGTAACAAAAATATCAATGATAGACTACCTTCAATAATGACAAGGCTACCATTCATTGGAGAAACAAAAATATCGACAACAGACTACCTTCCATAATGACAAGGCTACATCCATTGGGGTAACAAAAATCAAGAAAACAGACTACCTTCCATAATGACAAGGCTACCATCCATTGGAGTAACAAAAATCTCGACAACAAACTACCTTCCATAATGACAAGGCTACCATCAATTGGAATAACAAAAATTTCGGCACAGACTACCTTCCATAATGACAAGGTTACCATCCATTGGAATAAAAAATATCTCGACAACAGACTACCTTTAATAATGACAAGGATACCATCCATTGGAGTAACAAAAATCTGAGACTACCTTGCATAATGACAAGGCTATGATCCATTGGAGTAACAGAGATCTCAACGATTCATTGGAGTAACAAAACTCCATTGGAGTAACAAAAATCTCGACAACAAACTACCTTCCATAATGACAAGGCTACCATCAATTGGAATAACAAAAATTTCGGCAACAAACTACCTTCCATAATGACAAGGCTACCATCAATTGGAATAACAAAAATTTCGGCACAGACTACCTTCCATAATGACAAGGTTACCATCCATTGGAATAAAAAATATCTCGACAACAGACTACCTTCCATAATGACAAGGCTACCATCCATTGGAGTAAGAAAAATCTCGACAATAGACTACCTTCCATAGTAACAAGGTTACCATCCAATGGAATAAAAAAAATCTCGACAACAGACTCCCTTCCATAATGACAAAGCTACAATCCATTGGACTAACAGAAATCTCAACGATAGACTACCTTCCATAATGACAAGGCTACCATTCATTGGAGTAACAACAATATCGACAACAGACTACCTTCCATAATGACAAGGCTACATCCATTAGGGTAACAAAAAAATATAGAAAACAGACTACCTTCCATAATGACAAGGATACCGTCCATTGGAGTAACAAAAATCTCGACAACATACTACCTTCCATAATTACAAAGCTATCATCCATAGGAGTAACAAAGATATCGACAACAGACTACCTTCAATAATGACAAGGCTACCATCCAATGCAGTAACAAAAATATGAGACTACCTTGCATAATGACAAGGCTATCATCCATTGGAGTAGCAGAGATATCGACAACAGACTAACTTCAATAATGACAAGGCTACCATCCATTGGAGTAAGAAAAATCTCGACAAAAGACTACCTTCCATAGTAACAAGGTTACCACCAATTGGAATAACAAAAATCTCGACAACAGACTCCCTTCCATAATGACAAGGCTAAATCCATTGGAGTAACAAAAGTCTCAATGATAGACTACCTTCCATAATGACAAGGCTACCATTCATTGGAGTAACAAAAATATCGACAACAGACTACTTCCATAATGACAATGCTACATGCATTGGGGTAACAAAAATCTCGACGACAGACTACCTTCTATAATTACAAGGCCACCATCCATTGGAGTATCAAAAATTCGACAACAGACTACCTTCCATAATGGATAGGCTACCATCAATTGGAATAACCAAATTCTCGACAATAGAGTACCATCCATAATGACAAGGCTATCATCCATTGAAGTAACAAAAATATGAACACTAGACTACCTTTCATAATGACAAAGCTACCATCCATTGGAGTAACACAAATTTCAACGACCGACTACCTTCCATAATGACAAGGCTACTATCCATTGGAATAAAAAAAATCTCGACAATAGACTACCTTTAATAATGACAAGGATACCATCCATTGGAGTAACAAAAATCTGAGACTACCTTGCATAATGACAAGGCTATGATCCATTGGAGTAACAGAGATATCGACAATAGACTACCTTCAATAATGACAAGGCTACCATCCATTGGAGTAACAAAAATTCGACAAAATACTACCTTTCATAGTAACAAGGTTACTACCCATTGGAATAACAAAAATCTCAACAACAAACTCCCTTCCATAAAGACAAGGCTAAATCCATAGGAGTAACAAAAATCTCAACGATAGACTACCTTCCATAATGACAAGGCTACCATTCATTGGAGTAACAAAACTATCGACAACAGACTACTTCCATAATGACAATGCTACATCCATTGGTGTAACAAAAATCTCGACAACCGGAATACCTTCTATAATTACAAGGCTACCATCCATTGGAGTATCAAAAATTCTACAACAGACTACCTTCCATAATGGTAAGCCTACCATCCATTGGAATAACCAAATTCTCGACAATAGAGTACCATCCATAATGACAATGCTATCATCCATTGAAGTAACAAAAATCTGAACAACATACTACCTTTCATAATGACAACGCTACCATCAATTGGAGTAACAGAAATCTCAACGACCGACTACCTTCCATAATGACAAGGCTACTATCCATTGGAATAATAAAAATCTAGACAATAGACTAACTTCCATAATGACAAGGATACCATCCATTGGAGTAACAAAAATCTGAGACTACGTTGCATAATGACAAGGCTATCATCCATTGGAGTAAGATAGATATCGACAACAGTTTACCTTCAATAATGACAAGGCTACCATCCATTGGAGTAACAAAAATCACGACAAAAGACTACCTTCCATAGTAACAAGGTTACCATCCATTGGAATAACAAAAATATCGACAAAAGACTCCATTCCATGAAGACAAGGCTAAATCCATTGGAGTAACAGAAATCTCAACGATAGAATACCTTCCATAATAACAAGGCTACCATTCATTGGAGTAACAAAAATATCGACAACAGACTACTTCCATAATGACAATGCAACATGCATTGGGGTAACAAAAATCTCGACGACAGACTACCTTCTATAATTACAAGGCCACCATCCATTGGAGTATCAAAAATTCTACAACAGACTACCTTCCATAATGGTAAGGCTACCATCAATTGGAATAACCAAATTCTCGACAATAGAGTACCATCCATAATGACAAGGCTATCATCCATTGAAGTAACAAAAATTTGAACAACAGACTACCTTTCATAATGACAAGGCTACCATCCATTGGAGTAACAGAAATCTCAACGACCGACTACCTTCCATAATGACAAGGCTACTATTCATTGGAATAAAAAAAATCTCTACAATAGACTAATTTCCCTCGTGACAAGGATAGCATCCATTGGAGTAACAAAAATCTGATACTACCTTGCATAATGACAAGGCTATCATCCATTGGAGTAACAGAGATATCGATAACAGACTAAGTTCAATAACGACAAGGTTACCAACCATTGGAGTAACAAAAATCTCGTAAAAAGACTACCTTCAATAGTAACAAGGTTACCATCCATTGGAATAACAAAAATCTCGACAACAAACTCCCTTCCATAATGACAAGGCTAAATCCATTGGAGTAACATAAATCTCAACGATATAGTGCCTTCCATTATGACAAGGCTACCATTCATTGGAGTAACAAAAATATCGACAACAGACTACTTCCATAATGACAAGGCTACATCCATTGGGGTAACAAAAATCTTGACAACAGACTACCTTCTATAATTACAAGGCTACCATCCATTGGAGTATCAAAAATTCGACAACAGACTACCATCCATAATGGTAAGGCTACCATCCATTGGAATAACCAAATTCTCGACAATAGAGTACCATCCATAATGACAAGGCTATCATCCATTGAAGTAACAAAAATCTGAACAAAAGACTACCTTTCATAATGACAAGGCTACCATCCATTGGAGTAACAGAAATCTCAACGATCGACTACCTTCCATAATGACAAGTCTACTATCCATCGGAATAACAAAAATCTCGACAATAGACTAACTTCCATAATGACAAGGATACCATCCATTGGAGTAACAAAAATCTGATACTACCTTGCATAATGACAAGGCTATTATCCATTGGAGTAACAGAGATTTCGACAACAGACTAACTTCAATAATGACAAGGCTACCAACCATTGGAATAACAAAAATCTCGACAAAAGACTACCTTCCATAGTAACAAGGTTACCATCCATTGGAATAACAAAAATCTCAACAACAGACTCCCTGCCATAATGACAAGGCTACAATCCATTGGAGTAACAGAAATCTCAATGATAGACTACCTTCAATAATGACAAGGCTACCATTCATTGGAGAAACAAAAATATCGACAACAGACTACCTTCCATAATGACAAGGCTACATCCATTGGGGTAACAAAAATCAAGAAAACAGACTACCTTCCATAATGACAAGGCTACCATCCATTGGAGTAACAAAAATCTCGACAACAAATTACCTTCCATAATGACAAGGCTACCATCAATTGGAATAACAAAAATTTCGGCAAAGACTACCTTCCATAATGACAAGGTTACCATCCATTGGAATAAAAAATATCTCGACAACAGACTACCTTCCATAACGACAAGGCTACCATCCATTGGAGTAAGAAAAATCTCGACAATAGACTACCTTCCATAGTAACAAGGTTACCATCCAATGGAATAAAAAAAATCTCGACAACAGACTCCCTTCCATAATGACAAAGCTACAATCCATTGGACTAACAGAAATCTCAACGATAGACTACCTTCCATAATGACAAGGCTACCATTCATTGGAGTAACAACAATATCGACAACAGACTACCTTCCATAATGACAAGGCTACATCCATTAGGGTAACAAAAAAATATAGAAAACAGACTATCTTCCATAATGACAAGGATACCATCCATTGGAGTAACAAAAATCTCGACAACATACTACCTTCCATAATTACAAGGCTATCATCCATAGGAGTAACAAAGATATCGACAACAGACTACCTTCAATAATGACAAGGCTACCATCCAATGCAGTAACAAAAATATGAGACTACCTTGCATAATGACAAGGCTATCATCCATTGGAGTAACAGAGATATCGACAACAGACTAACTTCAATAATGACAAGGCTACCATCCATTGGAGTAAGAAAAATCTCGACAAAAGACTACCTTCCATAGTAACAAGGTTACCACCAATTGGAATAACAAAAATCTCGACAACAGACTCCCTTGCATAATGACAAGGCTAAATCCATTGGAGTAACAAAAATCTCAATGATAGACTACCTTCCATAATGACAAGGCTACCATTCATTGGAGTAACAAAAATATCGACAACAAACTACTTCCATAATGACAATGCTACATGCATTGGGGTAACAAAGATCTCAACGACAGACTACCTTCTATAATTACAAGGCCACCATCCATTGGAGTATCAAAAATTCGACAACAGACTACCTTCCATAATGGATAGGCTACCATCAATTGGAATAACCAAATTCTCGACAATAGAGTACCATCCATAATGACAAGGCTATCATCCATTGAAGTAACAAAAATATGAACACTAGACTACCTTTTATAATGACAAAGCTACCATCCATTGGAGTAACACAAATCTAACCGACCGACTACCTTCCATAATGACAAGGCTACTATCCATTGGAATTAAAAAAATCTCGACAATAGACTACCTTTAATAATGACAAGGATACCATCCATTGGAGTAACAAAAATCTGAGACTACCTTGCATAATGACAAGGCTATGATCCATTGGAGTAACAGAGATATCGACAATAGACTACCTTCAATAATGACAAGGCTACCATCCATTGGAGTAACAAAAATTCGACAAAATACTACCTTTCATAGTAACAAGGTTACTACCCATTGGAATAACAAAAATCTCGACAACAAACTCCCTTCTATAAAGACAAGGCTAAATCCATTGGAGTAACAGAAATCTCAACGATAGACTACCTTCCATAATGACAAGGCTACCATTCATTGGAGTAACAAAAATATCGACAACAGACTACTTCCATAATGACAATGCTACATCCATTGGGGTAACGAAAATCTCGACAACCGGAATACCTTCTATAATTACAAGGCTACCATCCATTGGAGTATCAAAAATTCTACAACAGACTACCTTCCATAATGGTAAGCCTACCATCCATTGGAATAACCAAATTCTCGACAATAGAGTACCATCCATAATGACAAGGCTATCATCCATTGAAGTAACAAAAATCTGAACAACATACTACCTTTCATAATGACAAGGCTACCATCAATTGGAGTAACAGAAATCTCAACGACCGACTACCTTCCATAATGACAAGGCTACTATCCATTGGAATAATAAAAATCTAGACAATAGACTAACTTCCATAATGACAAGGATACCATCCATTGGAGTAACAAAAATCTGAGACTATGTTGCATAATGACAAGGCTATCATCCATTGGAGTAAGATAGATATCGACAACAGTTTACATTCAATAATGACAAGGCTACCATCCATTGGAGTAACAAAAATCACGACAAAAGACTACCTTCCATAGTAACAAGGTTACCATCCATTGGAATAACAAAAATCTCGACAAAAGACTCCATTCCATGAAGACAAGGCTAAATCCATTGGAGTAACAGAAATCTCAACGATAGAATACCTTCCATAATGACAAGGCTACCATTCATTGGAGTAACAAAAAAATCGACAACAGACTACTTCCATAATGACAATGCTACATGCATTGGGGTAACAAAAATCTCGACGACAGACTACCTTCTATAATTACAAGGGCACCATCCATTGGAGTATCAAAAATTCGACAACAGACTACCTTCCATAATGGTAAGGCTACCATCAATTGGAATAACCAAATTCTCGACAATAGAGTACCATCCATAATGACAAGGCTATCATCCATTGAAGTAACAAAAATCTGAACAACAGACTACCTTTCATAATGACAAGGCTACCATCCATTGGAGTAACAGAAATCTCAACGACCGACTACCTTCCATAATGACAAGGTTACTATCCATTGGAATAAAAAAAATCTCTACAATAGACTAATTTCCCTCGTGACAAGGATAGCATCCATTGGAGTAACAAAAATCTGATACTACCTTGCATAATGACAAGGCTATCATCCATTGGAGTAACAGAGATATCGATAACAGACTAAGTTCAATAATGACAAGGCTACCAACCATTGGAGTAACAAAAATCTCGTAAAAAGACTTCCTTCAATAGTAACAAGGTTACCATCCATTGGAATAACAAAAATCTCGACAACAAACTCCCTTCCATAATGACAAGGCTAAATCCATTGGAGTAACATAAATCTCAACGATATAGTGCCTTCCATTATGACAAGGCTACCATTCATTGGAGTAACAAAAATATCGACAACAGACTACTTCCATAATGACAAGGCTACATCCATTGGGGTAACAAAAATCTTGACAACAGACTACCTTCTATAATTACAAGGCTACCATCCATTGGAGTATCAAAAATTCGACAACAGACTACCATCCATAATGGTAAGGCTACCATCCATTGGAATAACCAAATTCTCGACAATAGAGTACCATCCATAACGACAAGGCTATCATCCATTGAAGTAACAAAAATCTGAACAAAAGACTACCTTTCATAATGACAAGGCTACCATCCATTGGAGTAACAGAAATCTCAACGACCGACTACCTTCCATAATGACAAGGCTACTATCCATCGGAATAAAAAAAATCTCGACAATAGACTAACTTCCATAATGACAAGGATACCATCCACTAGAGTAACAAAAATCTGATACTACCTTGCATAATGACAAGGCTATTATCCATTGGAGTAACAGAGATTTTGACAACAGACTAACTTCAATAATGACAAGGCTACCAACCATTGGAATAAAAAAAATCTCGACAAAAGACTACCTTCCATAGTAACAAGGTTACCATCCATTGGAATAACAAAAATCTCAACAACAGACTCCCTGCCATATTGACAAGGCTACAATCCATTGGAGTAACAGAAATCTCAATGATAGACTACCTTCAATAATGACAAGGCTACCATTTATTGTAGAAACAAAAATATCGACAACAAACTACCTTCCATAATGACAAGGCTACATCCATTGGGGTAACAAAAATCAAGAAAACAGACTACCTTCCATAATGACAAGGCTACCATCCATTGGAGTAACAAAAATCTCGACAACAAACTACCTTCCATAATGACATGGCTACCATCAATTGGAATAACAAAAATTTCGGCAA
The DNA here is from genome assembly GCA_948472305.1 of Vicia faba. NCBI lineage: Eukaryota > Viridiplantae > Streptophyta > Magnoliopsida > Fabales > Fabaceae > Vicia > Vicia faba. The sequence continues at coordinate 759,312,580 of OX451738.1, forward strand.
AGACTACCTTCCATAATGACAAGGTTACCATCCATTGGAATAAAAAATATCTCGACAACAGACTACCTTCCATAACGACAAGGCTACCATCCATTGGAGTAAGAAAAATCTCGACAATAGACTACCTTCCATAGTAACAAGGTTACCATCCAATGGAATAACAAAAATCTCGACAACAGACTCCCTTCCATAGTAACAAAGCTACAATCCATTGGACTAACAGAAATCTCAACGATAGACTAACTTCAATAATGACAAGGCTACCATTCATTGGATTAACAACAATATCGACAACAGACTACCTTCCATAATGACAATGCTACATCCATTGGAGTAACAAAAAAATATAGAAAACAGACTACCTTCCATAATGACAAGGATACCGTCCATTGGAGTAATAAAAATCTCGACAACATACTACCTTCCATAATTACAAGGCTATCATCCATAGGAGTAACAAAGATATCGACAACAGACTACCTTCAATAATGACAAGGCTACCATCCAATGCAGTAACAAAAATATGAGACTACCTTGCATAATGACAAGGCTATCATCCATTGGAGTAACAGAGATATCGACAACAGACTAACTTCAATAATGACAAGGCTACCATCCATTGGAGTAAGAAAAATCTCGACAAAAGACTACCTTCCATAGTAACAAGGTTACCACCCATTGGAATAACAAAAATCTCGACAACAGACTCCCTTCCATAATGATAAGGCTAAATCTATTGGAGTAACAGAAATCTCAATGATAGACTACCTTCCATAATGACAAGGCTACCATTCATTGGAGTAACAAAAATATCGACAACAGACTACTTCCATAATGATAAGGCTACATCCATTGGGGTAACAAAAATCTTGACAGTAGAGTACCTTCTATAATTACAATGCTACCATCCATTGGAGTATCAAAAATTCGACAACAAACTACCTTCCATAATGGTAAGGCTACCATCCATTGGAATAACTAAATTCTCGACAATAGAGTACCATCCATAATGACAAGGCCATCATCCATTGAAGTAACAAAAATCTGAACAACAGACTACCTTTCATAATGACAAGGCTACCATCCATTGGAGTAACAGAAATCTCAACGACCGACTAGCTTCCATAATGACAAGGCTACTATCCATTGAAATAACAAAAATCTCGACAATAGACTACCTTTCATAATGACAAGGATACCATCCATTAGAGTAACAAAAATCTGAGACTACCTTGCATAATGACAAGGCTATCATCCATTGGAGTAACAGAGATATCGACAACAGACTACCTTCAATAATGACAAGGCTACCATCCATTGGAGTAACAAAAATCTCGACAAAAGACTACCTTCCATAGTATCAAAGGTTACCACCCATTAGAATTACAAAAATCTCGACAACAGACTCCCTTCCATAATGACAACGCTAAATCCATTGGAGTAACAGAAATCTCAACGATAGACTACCTTCCATAATGACAAGGCTACCATTAATTGGAGTAACAAAAATATCGACAACAGACTACTTCCATAAAGATAAGGCTACATCTATTGGGGTAACAAAAATCTCGACAACAGTCTACCTTCTATAATTACAAGGCTACCATCCATTGGAGTATCAAAAATTAGACAACAAACTACCTTCCATAATGGTAAGGCTACCATCCATTGGAATAACCAAATTCTCGACAATAGTATACCATCCATAATGACAAGACTATCATCCATTGAAGTAACAAAAATCTGAACAACAGACTACCTTTCATAATGACAAGGCTACCAGCCATTGGAGTAACAGAAATCTCAACGACCGACTACCTTCCATAATGACAAGGCTATTATCCATTGGAATAACAAAAATCTCGACAATAGACTAACTTCCATAGTGACAAGGATAGCATCCATTGGAGTAACAAAAATCTGATACTACCTTGCATAATGATAAGGCTATCATCCATTGGAGTAAAAGAGATATCGACAACAGAATACCTTTAAGAATGACAAGGCTACCAACCATTGGAGTAACAAAAATTTCGACAAAAGACTACCTTCCATAGTAACAAAGTTACCATCCATTGGAATAACAAAAATCTCGTCAACAAACTCCCTTTCATAATGACAAGGCTACAATACATTGGAGTAACAGAAATCTCAACGATAGACTACCTTCCATAATTACAAGGCTACCATTCATTGGAGTAACAAAAATATCGACAACAGACTACCTTCCATAATGACAAGCCTACATCCATTGGGGTAACAAAAAAATATAGAAAATAGACTACCTTCCATAATGACAAGGCTGCCGTCCATTGGAGTAACAAAAATCTCGACAACATACTACCTTCCATAATGACAAGGCTATCATCCATAGGAGTAACAAAGATATCGACAACAGACTACCTTCAATAATGACAAGGCTACCATCCAATGGAGTAACAAATATCTGAGACTACCTTGCATAATGACAAGGCTATCATCCATTGGAGTAACAGATATATCGACAACAGATTACCTTCAATAATGACAAGGCTACCATCCATTGGAGTAAGAAAAATCTCGACAAAAGACTACCTTCCATAGTAACAAGGTTACCACCCATCGGAATAACAAAAATCTCGACAACAGACTCCCTTCCATAATGACAAGGCTATCATCCATAGGAGTAACAAAGATATCGACAACAGACTACCTTCAATAATGACAAGGCTACCATCCAATGGAGTAACAAATATCTGAGACTACCTTGCATAATGACAAGGCTATCATCCATTGGAGTAACAGAGATATCGACAACAGACTACCTTCAATAATGACAAGGCTACCATCCATTGGAGTAAGAAAAATCTCGACAAAAGACTACATTCCATAGTAACAAGGTTACCACCCATCGGAATAACAAAAATCTCGACAACAAACTCCCTTCCATAATGACAAGGCTAAATCCATTGGAGTAATAGAAATCTCAATGATAGACTACCTTTCATAATGACAAGGCTACCATTCATTGGAGTAACAAAAATATCGACAACAGACTACTTCCATAATGACAAGGCTATATCCATTGGGGTAACAAAAATCTCGACAACAGACTACCTTGTATAATTACAAGGCTACCATACATTAGAGTATCAAAAATTTGACAACAGACTACCTTCCATAATGGTAAGGCTACCATCCATTGGAATAACTAAACTCTAGACAATAGAGTACCATCCATAATGACAAGGCTATCATCCATTGAAGTAACAAAAATCTGAACAACAGACTACCTTTCATAATGACAAGGCTACCATCCATTGGAGTAACAGAAATCTCAACGACCGACTACCTTCCATAATGACAAGGCTACTATCCATTGGAATAACAAAGATCTCGACAATAGACTAACTTCCATAATGACAAGGATACCATCCATTGGAGTAACAAAAATCTGATACTACCTTGCATAATGACAAGGCTATCATCCATTGGAGTAAAAGAGATATCGACAACAGACTACCTTCAATAATGACAAGGCTACCAACCATTGGAGTAACAAAAATCTCGACAAAAGTCTACCTTCCATAGTAACAAAGTTACCATCCATTGGAATAACAAAAATCACGTCAACAGACTCCCTTCCATAATGACAAGGCTACAATACATTGGAGTAATAGAAATCTCAACGATAGACTACCTTCCATAATAACAAGGCTACCATTCATTGGAGTAACAAAAATATCGACAACAGACTATCTTCCATAATGACAAGCCTACATCCATTGGGGTAACAAAAAAATATAGAAAACAGACTACCTTACATAATGACAAGGATATCGTCCATTGGAGTAACAAAAATCTCAACAACATACTACCTTCCATAATGACAAGGCTATCATCCATAGGAGTAACAAAGATATCGACAACAGACTACCTTCAATAATGACAAGGCTACCATCGAATGGAGTAACAAAAATCTGAGACTACCTTGCATAATGACAAGGCTATCATCCATCGGAGTAACAGAGATATCGACAACAGACTACCTTCAATAATGACAAGGCTACCATCCATTGGAGTAAGAAAAATCTCGACAAAAGACTACCTTCCATAGTAACAAGGTTACCACCCATAGGAATAACAAAAATATCGACAACAGAAACCCTTCCATAATGACAAGGCTAAATCCATTGGAGTAACAGAAATCTCAACGATAGACTACCTTTCATAATGACAAGGCTACCATTCATTGGAGTAACAAAAATATCGACAACAGACTACTTCCATAATGATATGGCTATATCCATTGGGGAAACAAAAATCTCGACAACAGACTACCTTCTATAATTACAAGGCTACCATACATTAGAGTATCAAAAATTTGACAACAGACTACCTTCCATAATGGTAAGGCTACCATCCATTGGAATAACTAAACTCTAGACAATAGAGTACCATCCATAATGACAAGGCCGTCATCCATTTAAGTAACAAAAATCTGAACAACAGACTACCTTTCATAATGACAAGTCTACTATCCTTTGGAGTAACAGAAATCTCAACGACCGACTACCTTCCATAATGACAAGGCTACTATCCATTGGAATAACAAAAATCTCGACAATAGACTAACTTCCATAATGACAAGGATACCATCCATTGGAGTAACAAAAATCTGATACTACCTTGCATAATGACAAGGCTATCATCCATTGGAGTAAAAGAGATATCGACAACAGACTACCTTCAATAATGACAAGGCTACCAACCATTGGAGTAACAAAAATCTCGACAAAAGTCTACCTTCCATAGTAACAAAGTTACCATCCATTGGAATAACAAAAATCACGTCAACAGACTCCCTTCCATAATGACAAGGCTACAATACATTGGAGTAATAGAAATCTCAACGATAGACTACCTTCCATAATAACAAGGCTACCATTCATTGGAGTAACAAAAATATCGACAACAGACTATCTTCCATAATGACAAGCCTACATCCATTGGGGTAACAAAAAAATATAGAAAACAGACTACCTTACATAATGACAAGGATATCGTCCATTGGAGTAACAAAAATCTCAACAACATACTACCTTCCATAATGACAAGGCTATCATCCATAGGAGTAACAAAGATATCGACAACAGACTACCTTCAATAATGACAAGGCTACCATCGAATGGAGTAACAAAAATCTGAGACTACCTTGCATAATGACAAGGCTATCATCCATCGGAGTAACAGAGATATCGACAACAGACTACCTTCAATAATGACAAGGCTACCATCCATTGGAGTAAGAAAAATCTCGACAAAAGACTACCTTCCATAGTAACAAGGTTACCACCCATAGGAATAACAAAAATATCGACAACAGAAACCCTTCCATAATGACAAGGCTAAATCCATTGGAGTAACAGAAATCTCAACGATAGACTACCTTTCATAATGACAAGGCTACCATTCATTGGAGTAACAAAAATATCGACAACAGACTACTTCCATAATGATATGGCTATATCCATTGGGGTAACAAAAATCTCGACAACAGACTACCTTCTATAATTACAAGGCTACCATACATTAGAGTATCAAAAATTTGACAACAGACTACCTTCCATAATGGTAAGGCTACCATCCATTGGAATAACTAAACTCTAGACAATAGAGTACCATCCATAATGACAAGGCCGTCATCCATTTAAGTAACAAAAATCTGAACAACAGACTACCTTTCATAATGACAAGTCTACTATCCTTTGGAGTAACAGAAATCTCAACGACCGACTACCTTCCATAATGACAAGGCTACTATCCATTGGAATAACAAAAATCTCGACAATAGACTAACTTCCATAATGACAAGGATACCATCCATTGGAGTAACAAAAATCTGATACTACCTTGCATAATGACAAGGCTATCATCCATTGGAGTAAAAGAGATATCGACAACAGACTACCTTCAATAATGACAAGGCTACCAACCATTGGAGTAACAAAAATCTCGACAAAAGTCTACCTTCCATAGTAACAAAGTTACCATCCATTGGAATAACAAAAATCACGTCAACAGACTCCCTTCCATAATGACAAGGCTACAATACATTGGAGTAATAGAAATCTCAACGATAGACTACCTTCCATAATAACAAGGCTACCATTCATTGGAGTAACAAAAATATCGACAACAGACTATCTTCCATAATGACAAGCCTACATCCATTGGGGTAACAAAAAAATATAGAAAACAGACTACCTTACATAATGACAAGGATATCGTCCATTGGAGTAACAAAAATCTCAACAACATACTACCTTCCATAATGACAAGGCTATCATCCATAGGAGTAACAAAGATATCGACAACAGACTACCTTCAATAATGACAAGGCTACCATCGAATGGAGTAACAAAAATCTGAGACTACCTTGCATAATGACAAGGCTATCATCCATCGGAGTAACAGAGATATCGACAACAGACTACCTTCAATAATGACAAGGCTACCATCCATTGGAGTAAGAAAAATCTCGACAAAAGACTACCTTCCATAGTAACAAGGTTACCACCCATAGGAATAACAAAAATATCGACAACAGAAACCCTTCCATAATGACAAGGCTAAATCCATTGGAGTAACAGAAATCTCAACGATAGACTACCTTTCATAATGACAAGGCTACCATTCATTGGAGTAACAAAAATATCGACAACAGACTACTTCCATAATGATATGGCTATATCCATTGGGGTAACAAAAATCTCGACAACAGACTACCTTCTATAATTACAAGGCTACCATACATTAGAGTATCAAAAATTTGACAACAGACTACCTTCCATAATGGTAAGGCTACCATCCATTGGAATAACTAAATTCTAGACAATAGAGTACCATCCATAATGACAAGGCCGTCATCCATTTAAGTAACAAAAATCTGAACAACAGACTACCTTTCATAATGACAAGTCTACTATCCTTTGGAGTAACAAAAATCTCAATGACCGATTACCTTCCAAAATGACAAGGCTACTATCCATTGGAATAACAAAAATCTCGACAATAGACTACCTTTCATAATGACAAGGATACCATCCATTCGAGTAATATTAATCTGAGACTACCTTGCATAATGACAAGGCTATCATCCATTGGAGTAACAGAGATATCGACAACAGACTACCTTCAATAATGAAAAAGGCTACCAACTATTGGAGTAACAAAAATCTCGACAAAAGACTACCTTCCATAGTATCAAAGGTTACCACCCATTGGAATTACAAAAATCTCCACAACGACTCCCTTCCATAATGACAAGGTTAAATACATTGGAGTAATAGAAATCTCAACGATAGACTACATTCCATAATGACAAGTCTACTATTCATTGGAGTAACAAAAATATCGACAATAGACTACTTCCATAATGACAAGGCTACATCCATTGGGGTAACAAAAATCTCGACAACAGACTACCTTCTATAATTACAAGGCTACCATACATTAGAGTATCCAAAATTCGACAACAGACTACCTTCCATAATGGTAAGGTTACCATCCATTGGAATAACTAAATTCTAGACAATAGAGTACAATCCATAATGACAAGGCTATCATCCATTGAAGTAACAAAATCTGAACAATAGACTACCTTTCATAATTACAAGGCTACCATCCATTGGAGTAACAGAAATCTCAACGACCGACTACCTTCCATAATGACAAGGCTACTATCCATTGGAATAACAAAGATCTCGACAATAGACTAACTTCTAAAATGACAAGGATACCATCCATTGGAGTAACAAAAATCTGAAACTACCTTGCATAATGACAAGGCTATCATCCATTGGAGTAAAAGAGATATCGACAACAGACTACCTTCAATAATGACAAGGCTACCAACCATTGGAGTAACAAAAATCTCGACAAAAGTCTACCTTCCATAGTAACAAGGTTACCATCCATTGGAATAACAAAAATCTCGTCAACAGACTCCCTTCCATAATGACAAGGCTACAATACATTGGAGTAATAAAAATCTCAACGATAGACTACCTTCCATAATGACAAGGCTACCATTCATTGGAGTAACAAAAATATCGACAACAGACTATATTCCATAACGACAAGCCTACATCCATTGGGGTAACAAAAAAATATAGAAAACAAACTACCTTACATAATGACAAGGATATCGTCCATTGGAGTAACAAAAATCTCGACAACATACTACCTTCCATAACGACAAGGCTATCATCCAAATGAGTAACAAAGATATCGACAACATACTACCTTCAATAATGACAAGGCTACCATCGAATGGAGTAACAAAAATCTGAGACTACCTTGCATAATGACAAGGCTATCATCCATCGGAGTAACAGAGATATCGACAACAGACTACCTTCAATAATGACAAGGCTACCATCCATTGGAGTAAGAAAAATCTCGACAAAAGACTACCTTCCATAGTAACAAGGTTACCACCCATTGGAATAACAAAAATATCGACAACAGAAACCCTTCCATAATGACAAGGCTAAATCCATTGGAGTATTAGAAATCTCAATGATAGACTACCTTCGATAATGACAAGGCTACCATTCATTGGAGTAACAAAAATATCGACAACAGACTACTTCCATAATGATAAGGCTATATCCATTGGGGTAACAAAAATCTCGACAACAGACTACCTTCTATAATTACAAGGCTACCATACATTAGAGTATCAAAAATTTGACAACAGACTACCTTCCATAAAGGTAAGGCTACCATCCATTGGAATAACTAAATTCTAGACAATAGAGTACCATCCATAATGACAAGTCCATCATCCATTTAAGTAACAAAAATCTGAACAACAGACTACCTTTCATAATGACAAGTCTACCATCCTTTGGAGTAACAAAAATCTCAATGACCGACTACCTTCCAAAATGACAAGGCTACTATCCATTGGAATAACAAAAATCTCGACAATAGACTCCCTTTCATAATGACAAGGATACCATCCATTGGAGTAACAAAAATCTGAGACTACCTTGCATAATGACAAGGCTATCATCTATTGGAGTAACAGAGATATCAACAACAGACTACCTTCAATAATGAAAAAGGCTACCAACTATTGGAGTAACAAAAATCTCGACAAAAGACTACCTTCCATAGTATCAAAGGTTACCACCCATTGGAATTACAAAAATCTCGACAACAGACTCCCTTCTATAATGACAAGGCTAAATACATTGGAGTAATAGAAATCTCAATGATAGACTACCTTCTATAATGACAAGTCTACTATTCATTGGAGTAACAAAAATATCGACATTAGACTACTTCCATAATGACAAGGCTACATCCATTGGGGTAACAAAAATCTTTACAACAGACTACCTTCTATAATTACATGGCTACCATACATTAGAGTATCAAAAATTCGACAACAGACTACCTTCCATAATGGTAAGGCTACCATCCATTGGAATAACTAAATTCTAGACAATAGAGTACCATCCATAATGACAAGGCTATCATCCATTGAAGTAACAAAAATCTGAACAACAGACTACCTTTCATAATGACAAGGCTACCATCCATTGGAGTAACAGAAATCTCAACGACTGACTACCTTCCATAATGACAAGGCTACTATCCATTGGAATAACAAAAATCTCGACAATAGACTAACTTCCATAATGACAAGGATACCATCCATTGGAGTAACAAAAATCTGATACTACCTTGCATAATGACAAGGCTATCATCCATTTGAGTAAAAGAGATATCGACAACAGACTACCTTCAATAATGACAAGGCTACCAACCATTGGAGTAACAAAAATCTCGACAAAAGTCTACCTTCCATAGTAACAAGGTTACCATCCATTGGAATAACAAAAATCTCGTCAACAGACTCCCTTCCATAATGACAAGGCTACAATACATTGGAGTAATAGAAATCTCAATGATAGACTACCTTCCATAATTAAAAGGCTACCATTCATTGGAGTAAAAAAAATATCGACAACAAACTATCTTCCATAATGACAAGCCTACATCCATTGGGGTAACAAAAAAATATAGAAAACAGACTACCTTACATAATGACAAGGATATCGTCCATTGGAGTAACAAAAATCTCGACAACATACTACCTTCCATAATGACAAGGCTATCATCCATAGGAGTAACAAAGATATCGACAACAAACTACCTTCAATAATGACAAGGCTACCATCCAATGGAGTAACAAAAATCTGAGACTACCTTGCATAATGACAAGGCTATCATCCATCGGAGTAACAGAGATATCGACAACAGACTGCCTTCAATAATGACAAGGCTACCATCCATTGGAGTAAGAAAAATCTCGACAAAAGACTACCTTCCATAGTAATAAGGTTACCACCCATTGGAATAACAAAAATATCGACAATAGAAACCCTTCCATAATGACAAGGCTAAATCCATTGGAGTAACACAAATCTCAATGATAGACTACCTTCCATAATGACAAGGCTACCATTCATTGGAGTAACAAAAATATCGACAACAGACTACTTCCATAATGATAAGGCTACATCCATTGGGGTGACAAAAATCTCGACAACAGACTACCTTCTATAATTACAAGGCTACCATACATTAGAGTATCAAAAATTTGACAACAGACTACCTTCCATAATGGTAAGGATACCATCCATTGGAATAACTAAATTCTAGACAATAGAGTACCATCCATTGAAGTAACAAAAATCTGAACAACAGACTACCTTTCATAATGACACCTCCCATAGTATCAAAGGTTACCACCCATTGGAATTACAAAAATCTCAACAACAGACTCCCTTCCATAATGACAAGGCTAAATACATTGGAGTAATAGAAATCTCAACGATATACTACCTTCCATAATGACAAGTCTATTATTCATTGGAGTAACAAAAATATCGACAATAGACTACTTCCATAATGACAAGGCTACATCCATTGGGGTAAAAAAAATCTCAACAACAGACTACCTTCTATAATTACAAGGCTACCATCCATTGGAGTATCAAAAATTCGACAACAGACTACCTTCCATAATGGTAAGGCTACCATCCATTGGAATAACCAAATTCTCGACAATAGAGTACCATCGATAATGACAAGGCTATCGTCCATTGAAGTAACAAAAATCTGAACAACAGACTACCTTTCATAATGACAAGGCTAGCATCCATTGGAGTATCAGAAATCTCAACGACCGACTACCTTCCAAAATGACAAGGCTACTATCCATTGGAATAACAAAAATCTCGACAATAGACTAACTTTCATAATGACAAGGATACCATCCATTGGAGTAACAAAAATCTGAGACTACCTTGCATAATGTCAAGGCTATCATCCATTGGAGTAACAGAGATATCGACAACAGACTACCTTCAATAATGACAAGGCTACCAACCATTGGGGTAACAAATATCTCGACAAAAGACTACCTTCCATAGTAACAAGGTTACCATCCATTGGAATAACAAAAATCTCGATAACAGACTCCCTTCCATAATGACAAGGCTACAATCCATTGGAGTAACAGAAATCTCAACGATAGACTACCATCCATAATGACAAGGCTACCATTCATTGGAGTAACAAAAACATCGACAACAGACTACCTTCCATAATGACAAAGCTACATCCATTGGGTTACAAAAATCAAGAAAATAGACTACCTTCCATAATGACAAGGCTACCATCTATTGGAGTAACAAAAATCTCGACAACAAACTACCTTCCATAATGACAAGGCTACCATCAATTGGAATAACAAAAATTTCCACAAAGACCTCCTTCCAGAATGACAAGGCTACCATCCATTGGTATAACAAATATCTCGACAACAGACTACCTTCCATAATGACAAGGCTACCATCCATTCGAGTAAGAAAAATCTCGACAATAGACTACCTTCCATAGTAACAAGGTTACCATCCAATGGAATAACAAAAATCTTGACAACAGACTCCCTTCCATAATTACAAGGCTACAATCCATTGGAGTAACAGAAATCTCAATAATAGACTACCTTCCATAATGACAAGGCTACCATTCATTGGAGTAACAAAAATATCGACAACAGACTACCTTCCATAATGACAAGGCTACATCCAATGGGGTAACAAAAAAATATAGAAAACATACTACTTTCCATAATGACAAGGCTACCGTCCATTGGAGTAACAAAAATCTCGACAACAAACTACCTTCAATAATTACAAGGCTACCATCAATTGGAATATCAAAAATTTCTACAAATACTACCTTCCATAATGACAAGGTTCCCATCCGTTGGAATAATAAATAGCTCGACAACAGACTACCTTCCGTAATGACAAGGCTACCATCCAATGGAATAAAAAATTGTCGACAACAGATTACCTTCCATAATAACAAGGCTACAATCCATTGGAGTAACAAAAATCTGAACAACAGACTACCTTCCATAATAACAAGGCTACAATCCATTGGAGTAACAAAAATCTGAACAACAGACTACCTTCCATAATGACAAGGCTACAATCCATTGCAGTAACATAAATCTCAACGACAGACTACCTTCCATAATGACAAGGCTACCATCCATTGGAGTAACAAAAATCTCGACAACAGACTACCTTCCATAATGACAAGGCTATCATCCATTAGAGTAAGAAAAATATGAAAAACATACTACCTTCCATAATGACAAGGCTACCATTCATTGGAGTAACAAAAATATCGACAAGAGACTACCTTTTATAATGACAAGGAAATATCCATTGGGGTAACAAATAAATATAGAAAACATACTACCTTCCATAATGACAAGGCTACCGTCCATTGGAGTAACAAAAATCTCGACAACATACTACCTTCCATAATGACAAGGCTATCATCCATAGGAGTAACAAAGATATCGACAACAGACTACCTTCAATAATGACAAGCCTACCATCCAATGGTGTAACAAAAATCTGAGACTACCTTGCACAATGACAAGGCTATTATCCATTGGAGTAACAGAGATATCAACAACAGACTACCTTCAATAATGACAAGGCTACCATCCATTGGAGTAACAAAAATCTCGTTAAAAGACTACCTTCCATAGTAACAAGGTTACCACACATTGGAATAACAAAAATTTTGACAACAGACTCCCTTCCATAATGACAAGGCTAAATCCATTGGAGTAACAGAAATCTCAACGATAGACTACCTTGCATAATGACAAGGCTACCATTCATTGGAGTAACAAAAATATCGACAACAAACTATCTTCCATAATGACAAGCCTACATCCATTGTGGTAACAAAAAAATATAGAAAACAGACTACCTTACATAATGACAAGGATATTGTCCATTGGAGTAACAAAAATCTCGACAACATACTACCTTCCATAATTACAAGGCTATCATCCATAGGAGTAACAAAGATATCGACAACAAACTACCTTCAATAATGACAAGGCTACCATCCAATGGAGTAACAAAAATCTGAGACTACCTTGCATAATGACAAGGCTATCATCCATCGGAGTAACAGAGATATCGACAACAGACTACCTTCAATAATGACAAGGCTACCATCCATTGGAGTAAGAAAAATCTCGACAAAAGACTACCTTCCATAGTAATAAGGTTACCACCCATTGGAATAACAAAAATATCGACAATAGAAACCCTTCCATAATGACAAGGCTAAATCCATTGGAGTAATAGAAATCTCAATGATAGACTACCTTCCATAATGACAAGGCTACCATTCATTGGAGTAACAAAAATATCGACAACAGACTACTTCCATAATGATAAGGCTACATCCATTGGGGTGACAAAAATCTCGACAACAGACTACCTTCTATAATTACAAGGCTACCATACATTAGAGTATCAAAAATTTGACAACAGACTACCTTCCATAATGGTAAGGATACCATCCATTGGAATAACTAAATTCTAGACAATAGAGTACCATCCATAACGACAAGGCCATCATCCATTGAAGTAACAAAAATATGAACAACAGAATACCTTTCATAATGACACCTCCCATAGTATCAAAGGTTACCACCCATTGGAATTACAAAAATCTCAACAACAGACTCCCTTCCATAATGACAAGGCTAAATACATTGGAGTAATAGAAATCTCAACGATAGACTACCTTCCATAATGACAAGTCTATTATTCATTGGAGTAACAAAAATATCGACAATAGACTACTTCCATAATGACAAGGCTACCGTCTATTGGAGTAACAAAAATCTCGACAACAAACTACCTTCAATAATTACAAGGCTACCATCAATTGGAATATCAAAAATTTCTACAAATACTACCTTCCATAATGACAAGGTTCCCATCCGTTGGAATAATAAATAGCTCGACAACAGACTACCTTCCGTAATGACAAGGCTACCATCCAATGGAATAAAAAATTGTCGACAACAGATTACCTTCCATAATAACAAGGCTACAATCCATTGGAGTAACAAAAATCTGAACAACAGACTACCTTCCATAATAACAAGGCTACAATCCATTGGAGTAACAAAAATCTAAACAACAGACTACCTTCCATAATGACAAGGCTACAATCCATTGCAGTAACATAAATCTCAACGACAGACTACCTTCCATAATGACAAGGCTACCATCCATTGGAGTAACAAAAATCTCGACAACAGACTACCTTCCATAATGACAAGGCTATCATCCATTAGAGTAAGAAAAATATGAACAACATACTACCTTCAATAATGACAAGGCTACCATTCATTGGAGTAACAAAAATATCGACAAGAGACTACCTTCTATAATGACAAGGCAATATCCATTGGGGTAACAAAAAAATATAGAAAACATACTACCTTCCATAATGACAAGGCTACCGTCCATTGGAGTAACAAAAATCTCGACAACATACTACCTTCCATAATGACAAGGCTATCATCCATAGGAGTAACAAAGATATCGACAACAGACTACCTTCAATAATGACAAGCCTACCATCCAATGGTGTAACAAAAATCTGAGACTACCTTGCACAATGACAAGGCTATTATCCATTGGAGTAACAGAGATATCAACAACAGACTACCTTCAATAATGACAAGGCTACCATCCATTGGAATAACAAAAATCTCGTTAAAAGACTACCTTCCATAGTAACAAGGTTACCACCCATTGGAATAACAAAAATTTTGACAACAGACTCCCTTCCATAATGACAAGGCTAAATCCATTGGAGTAACAGAAATCTCAACGATAGACTACCTTCCATAATGACAAGGCTACCATTCATTGGAGTAACAAAATTATCGACAACAGACTACTTCCATAATGATATGGCTATATCCATTGGGGTAACAAAAATCTCGACAACAGACTACCTTCTATAATTACAAGGCTTCCATACATTAGAGTATAAAAAATTTGACAACAGACTACCTTCCATAATGGTAAGGCTACCATCCATTGGAATAACTAAATTCTAGACAATAGAGTACCATCCATAATGACAAGGCCATCATCCATTTAAGTAAAAAAAATCTGAACAACAGACTACCTTTCATAATGACAAGTCTACTATCCTTTGGAGTAACAAAAATCTCAATGACCGACTACCTTCCAAAATGACAAGGCTACTATCCATTGGAATAACAAAAATCTCGACAATAGACTACCTTTCATAATGACAAGGATACCATCCATTGGAGTAACAAAAATCTGAGACTACCTTGCATAATGACAAGGCTATCATCCATTGGAGTAACAGAGATATCGACAACAGACTACCTTCAATAATGAAAAAGGCTACCAACTATTGGAGTAACAAAAATCTCGACAAAAGACTACCTTCCATAGTATCAAAGGTTACCACCCATTGGAATTACAAAAATCTCGACAACAGACTGCCTTCCATAATGACAAGGCTAAATACATTGGAGTAATAGAAATCTCAGCGATAGACTACATTCCATAATGACAAGTCTACTATTCATTGGAGTAACAAAAATATCGACAATAGACTACTTCCATAATGACAAGGCTACATCCATTGGGGTAACAAAAATCTCGACAACAGACTACCTTCTATAATTACAAGGCTACCGTACATTAGAGTATCAAAAATTCGACAACAGACTACCTTCCATAATGGTAAGGCTACCATCCATTGGAATAACTAAATTCTAGACAATAGAGTACCATCCATAATGACAAGGCTATCATCCATTGAAGTAACAAAAATCTTAACAACAGACTACCTTTCATAATGACAAGGCTACCATCCATTGGAGTAACAGAAATCTCAACGACCGACTACCTTCCATAATGACAAGGCTACTATCCATTGGAATAACAAAGATCTCGACAATAGACTAACTTCCAAAATGACAAGGATACCATCCATTGGAGTAACAAAAATCTGATACTACCTTGCATAATGACAAGGCTATCATCCATTGGAGTTAAAGAGATATCGACAACAGACTACCTTCAATAATGACAAGGCTACCAACCATTGGAGTAACAAAAATCTCGACAAAAGACTACCTTCCATAGTATCAAGTTTACCATCCATTGGAATAACAAAAATCTCGTCAACAGACTCTCTTCCATAATGACAAGGCTACAATACATTGGAGTAATAAAAATCTCAACAATAGACTACCTTCCATAATGACAAGGCTACCATTCATTGGAGTAACAAAAATATCGACAACAGACTATCTTCCATAATGACAAGCCTACATCCATTGGGGTAACAAAAAAATATAGAAAACAGACTACCTTACATAATGACAAGGCTACAATCCATTGGAGTAACAAAAATCTGAACAACAGACTACCTTCCATAATGACAAGGTTACAATCCATTGCAGTAACATAAATCTCAACGACAGACTACCTTCCATAATGACAAGGCTACCATCCATTGCAGTAACAAAAATCTCGACAACAGACTACCTTCCATAATGACAAGGCTATCATCCATTAGAGTAAGAAAAATCTGAACAACATACTACCTTCCATAATGACAAGGCTACCATTCATTGGAGTAACAAAAATATCGACAAGAGACTACCTTCTATAATGACAAGGCAATATCCATTGGGGTAACAAAAAAATATAGAAAACATACTACCTTCCATAATGACAAGGCTACCGTCCATTGGAGTAACAAAAATCTCGACAACATACTACCTTCCATAATGACAAGGCTATCATCCATAGGAGTAACAAAGATATCGTTAAAAGACTACCTTCCATAGTAACAAGGTTACCACCCATTGGAATAAAAAAATTTTTGAAAACAGACTCCCTTCCATAATGACAAGGCTAAATCCATTGGAGTAACAGAAATCTCAACGATAGACTACCTTCCATAATGACAAGGCTACCATTCATTGGAGTAACAAAAATATGGACAACAGACTACTTCCATAATGACAAGGATACATCCATTCGTGTAACAAAAATCTCGACAACATACTACCTTTTATAATTACAAGGCTACCATCCATTGGAGTATCAAAAATTCGATAATAGACTACCTTCCATAATGGTATGGCTACCATCCATTGGAATAACCAAATTCTTGACAATAGAGTACCATCCATAATGACAAGGCTATCATCCATAGAAGTAACAAAAATATGAACAACAGACTACCTTTTTTAATGACAAGGCTACCAGCCATTGGAGTAACAGAAATCTCAACGACCGACTACCTTCCATAATGACAAGGCTACTATCCATTGGAATAACAAAAATCTTGACAATAGACTTCCTTCCATAATGACAAGGATACCATCCATTGGAGTAACAAAAATATGAGACTACCTTGCATAATGACAAGGCTATCATCCATTGGAGTAACAGAAATATCGACAACATACTACCTTCAATAATGACAAGGCTACCAACCATTGGAGTAACAAAAAGCTCAACAAAAGACTACCATCCATAGTAACAAGGTTACCATCCATTGGAATAACAAAAATCTCGATAACAGACTCCCTTCCATAATGACAAGGCTACAATCCATTGGAGTAACAGAAATCTCAACGATAGACTAACTTCCATAATGAAAAGGCTACCATTCATTGGAGTAACAAAAATATTGACAACAGACTACCTTCCATAATGATAAGGCTACATCCATTGGGGTAACAAAATTCCAGAAAACAGACTACCTTCCATAATGACAAGGCTACCATCCATTGGAGTAACAAAAATCTCGACAACAAACTACCTTCCATAATGACAAGGCTACCATCAATTGGAATAACAAAAATATCCATAAAGACTACCTTCCATAATGAAAAGGTTACCATCCATTGGAGTTAGAAAAATCTCGACAATAGACTACCTTCCACAATAATAAGGTTACCATCCAATGGAATAACAAAAATCTCGACAACAGACCCCCTTCCATAATGACAAGGCTACATCCTTTGGGGTAACAAAAAATATAGAAAACAGACTACCTTCCATAATGATAAGGCTACCGTCCATTGGAGTAACAAAAATCTCGACAACAAACTACCTTCCATAATGACAAGGCTACCATCAATTGGAATAACAAAAATTTCTACAAATACTACCTTCTATAATGACAAGGTTACCATCCATTGGAATAATAAATATCTCGACAACAGACTACCTTCCATAATGACAAGGCTACCATCCAATGGAATAAAAAATTCTCGACAACATACTACCTTCCATAATGACAAGGCTAATATCCATTGGAGTAAGAAAAATCTGAACAACAGACTACCTTCCGTAATGACAAGGCTACAATCCATTGGAGTAACATAAATCTCAACGACAGACTACATTCCATAATGACAAGGCTACCATCCATTGGAGTAACAAAAATCTCGACAATAGACTACCTTCCATAATTACATGGCTACCACCCATTGGAGTATCAAAAATCTCGACAACATACTACCTTCCATAATGAGAAGGCTATCATCCATTGGAGTAAGAAAAATCTGAACAACAGACTACCTTCCATAATGACAAGGCTACAATCCATTGGAGTAACAAAAATCTCAATGATAGACTAACTTCCATAATGAAAAGGCTACCATTCATTGGAGTAACAAAAATATCGACAACAGACTACCTTCCATAATGATAAGGCTACATCCATTGGGGTAACAAAAATCCAGAAAACAGACTACCTTCCATAATGACAAGGCTACCATCCATTGGAGTAACAAAAATCTCGACAACAAACTACCTTCCATAATGACAAGGCTACCATCAATTGGAATAACAAAAATATCCACAAAGACTACCTTCCATAATTAAAAGGTTACCATCCATTGGAGTAAGAAAAATCTCGACAATAGACTACCTTCCATAGTAACAAGGTTACCATCCAATGGAATAACAAAAATCTCGACAACAGACTCCCTTCCATAATGACAAGGCTACATCCATTGGGGTAACAAAAAAATATAGAAAACAAACCTCCTTCCATAATGATAAGGCTACCGTCCATTGGAGTAACAAAAATCTCGACAACAAACTACCTTCCATAATGACAAGGCTACCATCAATTGGAATAACAAAAATTTCTACAAATACTACCTTCTATAATGACAAGGTTACCATCCATTAGAATAATAAATATCTCGACAACAGACTACCTTCCATAATGACAAGGCTACCATCCAATGGAATAAAAAATTCTCGACAACATACTACCTTCCATAATGACAAGGCTAATATCCATTGGAGTAAGAAAAATCTGAACAACAGACTACCTTCCGTAATGACAAGACTACAATCCATTGGAGTAACATAAATCTCAACGACAGACTACATTCCATAATGACAAGGCTACCATCCATTGGAGTAACAAAAATCTCGACAATAGACTACCTTCCATAATTACATGGCTACCACCCATTGGAGTATCAAAAATCTCGACAACAGACTACCTTCCATAATGAGAAGGCTATCATCCATTGGAGTAAGAAAAATCTGAACAACAGACTACCTTCCATAATGACAAGGCTACAATCCATTGGAGTAACAAAAATCTCAATGATAGACTAACTTCCATAATGAAAAGGCTACCATTCATTGGAGTAACAAAAATATCGACAACAGACTACCTTCCATAATGATAAGGCTACATCCATTGGGGTAACAAAAATCCAGAAAACAGACTACCTTCCATAATGAAAAGGCTACCATCCATTGGAGTAACAAAAATCTCGACAACAAACTACCTTCCATAATGACAAGGCTACCATCAATTGGAATAACAAAAATATCCACAAAGACTACCTTCCATAATTAAAAGGTTACCATCCATTGGAGTAAGAAAAATCTCGACAATAGACTACCTTCCATAGTAACAAGGTTACCATCCAATGGAATAACAAAAATCTCGACAACAGACTCCCTTCCATAATGACGAGGCTACATCCATTGGGGTAACAAAAAAATATAGAAAACAAACCTCCTTCCATAATGATAAGGCTACCGTCCATTGGAGTAACAAAAATCTCGACAACAAACTACCTTCCATAATGACAAGGCTACCATCAATTGAAATAACAAAAATATCCATAAAGACTACCTTCCATAATGAAAAGGTTACCATCCATTGGAGTTAGAAAAATCTCGACAATAGACTACCTTCCACAATAACAAGGTTACCATCCAATGGAATAACAAAAATCTCGACAACAGACTACCTTCCATAATGACAAGGCTAATATCCATTGGAGTAACAAAAATCTGAACAACAGACTACCTTCCGTAATGACAAGGCTACAATCCATTGGAGTAACATAAATCTCAACGACAGACTACATTCCATATTGACAAGGCTACCATCCATTGGAGTAACAAAAATCTCGACAATAGACTACCTTCCATAATTACATGGCTACCACCCATTGGAGTATCAAAAATCTCGACAACAGACTACCTTCCATAATGAGAAGGCTATCATCCATTGGTGTAAGAAAAATCTGAACAACAGACTACCTTCCATAATGACAAGGCTATCATCCATATAAGTAACAAAGATATCGACAACAGACTACCTTCAATAATGACAAGGCTGCCATCCATTGGAGTAACAAAAATTTCGACAAAAGACTACCTTCCATAGTAACAAGGTTACCACCCATTGGAATAACAAAAATCTCGACAACAGACTCCCTTCCATAATGACAAGGCTACAATCCATTGGAGTAACAGAAATATCAACGATAGACTACCTTCCATAATTACAAGGCTACCATTCATTGGAGTAACAAAAATATAGACAACAGACTACTTCCATAATGACAAGGCTACCATCCATTGGAGTATCAAAAATTCGACAACAGACTACCTTTCATAATGGTAAGGCTACCATCCATTGGAATAACCAAATTCTCGACAAAAGAGTACCATCCATAATGACAAGGCTATCATCCATTGAAGTAACAAAAATCTGAACAACAAACTACCTTTCATAATGACAAGGCTACCATACATTGGAGTAACAGAAATCTCAAAGACCGACTACCTTCCATAATGACAAGGCTACCATCCATTGGAATAACAAAAATATCGACAATAGAATACCTTCTATAATGAAAAGGCTACCATCCATTGGAGTAAGAATTATATGAATAACAGACTACCTTGCATAATGACAACGCTATCATTCATTGAAGTAACAGAGATATCAACAACATATTACCTTAAATAATGACAAGGCTTCCATCCATTGGAGTAACAAAAATCTCGACAAAAGACTGCCTTCCATAATAACAAGGTTACCATCCATTGGAGTAACAAAAATCTTGACAACAGACTCACTTCCATAATGACAAGGCTACCATCCATTGGAGTAACAAAAATCTTGACAACAAACTACCTTCCATAATGACAAGGCTACCATCAATTGGAATAACAAAAATTTCCACAAAGACTACCTTCCATAATGACAAGGATACCATCCATTCGAATAACAAATATCTCGACAACAAACTACCTTCCATAATGACAAGGCTACCATCCATTGGAGTAAGAAAAATCTGAACAATAGTCTACCTTCAATAATGACAAGGCTACCATCCATTGGAGTAACAGAAATCTCAATGACCGATTACATTCCATAATGACAAGGCTACTATCCATTGGTATAACAAAAATCTCGACAATAGACTACCTTCCATAATGACAAGGATACCATCCATTGGAGTAACAAAAATCTGAGACTACCTTGCATAATGGCAAGGCTATCATCAATTGGAGTAACAGAGATATCGACAACAGACTACGTTCAATAATCACAAGGCTACCATCCATTGGAGTAACAAAAATCTCGACAATAGACTCCCTTCCATAATAACGAAGCTACAATGCATTGGAGTAATAGAAATCTCAACGATAGACTAACTTCCATAATGACAAGGCTACAATTCATTGGAGTAACAAAAATATCGACAAAAGACTACCTTCCATAATGACAAGGCTACATCCATTGGGGTAACCAAAATCAAGAAAACAGACTACCTTCCATAATGACAAGGCTACAATCCATTGGAGTAACAAAAATCTCGACAACAAACTACCTTCCATAATGACAAGGCTACCATCAATTGGAATAACAAAAATTTCTACAAATACTACCTTCCATAATGACAAGGTTACCATCCATTGGAATAACAAATATCTCGACAACAGACTACCTTCCATAATGACAAGGCTACCAACCAATGGAATAAAAAATTCTCTATAACAGACTACCTTCCATAATGACAAGGCTACCATCCATTGGAGTAACAAAAATCTTGACAACAGACTACCTTCCATAATGACAAGGCTACCATTCATTGGAGTAACAGAAATATCGACAACATACTACCTTCCATAATGACAAGGCTACATCCATTGGGGTAACAAAAATCTCGACAACAGACTACCTTCCATAATGACAAGGCTACCATCCATTGGAGTAACAAAAATGTCGACAAGAAACTACGTTCCATAATGACAAGGCTACCACCCATTGGAGTATCAAAAATCTCGACAATAGACAACCTTCCATAATGACAAGGCTACCATCCTTTGGAATAACAAAAATTTCGACAATAGACTATCTTCCATAATTACAAGGCTACATCCATTTGGGTAACGAAAATCTCGACAGCAGACTACCTTCTATAATTACAAGGCTACCATCCATTGCAGTATCAAAAATTCGAGAACAGACTACCTTCCATTATGGTATGCTACCATCCATTTGAATAACCAATTTCTCGACAATAGAGTACCTTCCATAATGACAAGTCTATCATCCATTGAAGTAACAAAAATCTGAACAACAAACTACCTTCCATAATGACAAGGCTTCAATCCATTGGAATAACAAAAATCTCGACAATAGACTACCTTCTATAATGACAAGGCTACCATCCATTAGAGTAACAAAAATATGAACAACAGACTACCTTGCATAATGAAAAGGCTATCATCCATTGGAGTAACAGAGATATCCACAATAGACTACCTTAAATAATGACAAGGCTACCATCCATTGGAGTAACAAAAATCTCGACAATAGACTACCTTCCATAATAACAAGGTTACCATCCATTGGAATAACAAAAATCTTGACAACAGACTCCCTTCCATAATGACAAGGCTACAATCCATTTGAGTAACATAAATCTCAACGACAGACTACCATCCATAATGACAAGGCTACCATTCATTGGAGTAACAAAAATATCGACAACAGACTACCTACCATAATGACAAGGCTACATCCATTGGGTTAACAAAAATCTCGACAAAAGACTACCTTCCATAATGACAAGGCTACCATCCATTGGAGTAACAAAAATCTCGACAAAAGACTACCTTCCTTAATGACAAGGCTACCATCAATTGGAATAACAAAAATTTCCACAAAGACTACCTTCCATAATGACAAGGTTACCATCCATTGGAGTAAGAAAAATCTCGATAATAGACTACCTTCCATAATTACAAGGCTACCACCCATTGGAGTATCAAAAATCTCGACAACAGACTACCTTCCATAATGACAAGGCTATCATCCATTGGAGTAAGAAAAATCAGAAAAATAGACTACCTTCCATAATGACAAGGCTACCATCCATTGGAGTAACAGAAATCTCAACGACCGACTACCTTCCATAATGACAAGGATACCATCCATTGTTATAACAAAAATCTCGACAATAGACTACCTTCCATAACGACAAGGATACCATCCATTGGAGTAACAAAAATCTGAGACTACCTTGCATAATGACAAGGCTATCATCCATTGGTGTAACAAAAATATCGACAAAAGACTACCTTCCATAGTAACAAGGTTACCATCCACTAGAATCACAAAAATCTCGACAAAAGACTCCCTTCCATAATGAAAAGGCTACAATCCATTGGAGTAACAGAAATCTCAACGATAGACTACCTTCCATAATGACAAGGCTACCATTCATTGGAGTAACAAAAATATCGACAACAGACTACCTTCCATAATGACAAGGCTACATCCATTGGGGTAACAAAAATCAAGAAAACAGACTACAATCCATAATGACAAGGCTACCATCCATTGGAGTAACAAAAATATCGACAACAAACTACCTTCCATAATGACAAGGCTACCATTCATTGGAGTAACAAAAATATCGACAACAGACTACCTTCCATAATGACAACGCTACATCCATTTGGGTAACAAAAATAAAGGAAACAGACTACAATCCATAATGACAAGGATACCATCCATTGGAGTAACAAAAATCTCGATAAATAATTACCTTCCATAATGACAAGGCTACCATCAATTGGAATAACAAAAATTTCTCCAAAGACTACCTTCCATAATGACAAGGTTACCATCCATTGGATAAACAAATATCTCGACAACAGACTACCTTCCATAATGACAAGGCTACCATTGAATGGGAAAAAAATTCTCGACAATAGACTACCTTCCATAATGACAAGGTTACAATCCATTGGAGTAACAAAAATCTGAACAACAGACTACCTTCCATAATGACAAGGCTATAATCCATTGGAGTAAGAAAAATCTCAACGACTAACTACCTTCCATAATGACGAGGCTATTATTCATTAGAATAACAAAAATTTTGACAACAGACTACCTTCAATAATGACAAGGCTACCATTCATTGGAGTAACAAAAATCTCGACAAAAGACTACCTTCCATAGTAACAAGGTTACCACCCATTGGAATAACAAAAATCTCGACAACAGACTCCCTTCCATAATGAAAATGCTACAATCCATTGGAGTAATAGAAATCTCAATAATAGACTACCTTCCATAATGACAAGGCTACATCCATTGGGGTAACAAAAATATCGACAACAGACTACCTTCGATAATTACAAGGCTACCATCCATTGGAGTATCAAAAATTCGACAACAGACTACCTTCCATAATGGTAAATCTACTATCCATTGGAATAACCAAATTCTCGACAATAGAGTACCTACCATAATGACAAGTCTATCATCCATTGAAGTAACAAAAATCTGAACAACAGACTACCTTTCATAATGACAAGGCTACCATCCATTGGAGTAACAAAAATCTCAACGACCGACTACCTTCCATAATGACAAGGATACCATCCATTGGAATAACAAAAATCTCGACAATAGACTACCTTCTATAATGACAAGGCTACCATCCATTGGAGTAATAAAAATATGAACAACAGACTACCTTGCATAATGACAACGCTATCATCTATTGGAGTAACAGAGATATCGACAACAAACTACCTTAAATAATGACAAGGCTTCCATCCATTGGTGTAACAAAAATCTCGACAACAGACTACCTTCCATAATGACAAGGCCACCATCCATTGGAATAACAAAAAATTCGACAATAGACTACCTTTCATAATGACAAGGATACCATCCATTGGAGTAACAAAAATCTGAGACTACCTTGCATAATGACAAGGCTATCATCCATTGGAGTAACAAAGATATCGACAACAGACTACCTTCAATAATGACAAGGCTACCATCCATTAGAGTAACAAAAATCTCGACAAAAGACTACCTTCCATAGTAATAAGGTTACCACCCATTGGAATAACAAAAATCTCGACAACAGACTCCCTTCCATAATGACAAGGCTACAATCCATTGGAGTAACAGAAATCTATAAGACAGACTACCTTCCATAATGACAAGGCTACCATTCATTGGAGTAACAAAAATATCGACAACACACTACCTTCCTAAATGACAAGGCTACATCCATTGGGGTAACAAAAATCTCGACAACAGACTACCTTCCATAATGACAAGGCTACCATCCATTAGAGTAACAAAAATCTCGACAAAAAACTATCTTCCATAATGAAAAGGCTACCACCCATTTGAGTATCAAAAATCTCGACAACAACTACCTTCCATAATGACAAGGCTACCATCCAATGGAATAACAAAATCTCGACAATAGACTACCTTCCATAATGACAAGGCTACATCCATTGGGGTAACAAAAATCTCGACAACAGACTACCTTCTATAATTACAAGGCTACCATCCGTTGGAGAATCAAAAATTCGACAACAGACTACCTTCCATTATGGTAAGGCTACCATCCATTGGAATAACCAAATTCTCGACAATAGAGTACCTTCTATAATGACAAGTCTATCATCCATTGAAGTAACAAAAATCTGAATAATAGACTACCTTTCATAATGACAAGGCTACCATCCATTGGAGTAACAGAAATCTTAATGACTTACTACCTACCATAATGACAAGGCTACCATCAATTGGAATAACAAAAATCTCCACAATAGACTACCTTCTATAATGACAAGGCTACCATCCATTGGAGTAACAAAAATATGAACAACAAACTACCTTGCATAATGACAAGGCTATCATCCATTGGAGTAACAGAGATATCCACAACAGACTACCTTAAATAATGACAAGGCTACCATCCATTGGAGTAACAAAAATCTCGACAATAGACTACCTTCCATAATAACTAGGTAACCATCCATTGGAATAACAAAAATCAAAACAACAGACTGCTTTCCATAATCACAAGGCTATAATCCATTGGAGTAACATAAATCTCAACGACAGACTACCTTCCATAATGACAAGGCTACCATTCATTGGAGTAGCAAAAATATCGACAACAGACTACCTTCCATAATGACAAGGCTACATCCATTGGGGTAACAAAAATATCGACCACAGACTACCTTCCATAATGACAAGGCTACCATCCATTGGAGTAACAAAAAACTATCTTCCATAATGACAAGGCTACCATCCATTGGAATAACAAAAATCTCCACAAAGACTACCGTCCATAATGACAAGGCTACCACCCATTGGAGTATCAAAAATCTCGACAACAGACTACCTTTCCATAATGACAAGGCTACCATCCATTGGAATAACAAAAATCTTGACAATAGACTACCTTCCATAATGACAAGGCTAAATCCATTGGGGTAACAAAAATCTCGACAACAGACTACCTTCTATAATTACAAGGCTACAATCCATTGGAGTATCAAAAATTCGACAACAGACTACCTTCCATTATGGTAAGGCCACAATCCATTGGAATAACCAAATTCTCGACAATAGAGTACCTTCCATAATGACAAGTCTATCATCCATTGATGTAACAAAAATCTGAACAACAGACTACCTTTCATAATGACAAGGCTTCCATCCATTGGAGTAACAGAAATCTCAACGACTTACTACCTTCCATAATGACAAGGCTACCATCCATGGGAATAACAAAAATCTCGACAATAGACTACCTTCTTTAATGACAAGGCTACCATCCATTGGAGTAACAAAAATATGAATAACATACTACCTTGCATAATGACAAGGCTATCATCCATTGGAGTAACAGATATATCCACAACAGACTACCTTAAATAATGACAATGCTACCATCCATTGGAGTAACAAAAATCTCGACAATAGACTACCTTCGATAATAACAAGGTTACCATCCATTGGAATAACAAAAATCTTGACAACAGACTCCCTTCCATAATGACAAGGCTACAATACATTGGAGTAACATAAATCTCAACGATAGACTACCTTCCATAATGACAAGGCTACCATTAATTGGAGTAACAAAAATATCGACAACAGACTACCTTCCATAATGACAAGGCTAAATCCATTGGGGTATCAAAAATCTCGACTACAGACTACCTTCCATAATGACAAGGCTACCATCCATTGGAATAACAAAAATCTTGACAACAGATTCCCTTCCATAATGACAAGGCTACAATACATTGGAGTGACATAAATCTCAACGACACACTACCTTCCATAATGACAAGGCTACCATTCATTGGAGTAACAAGAATATCAACAACAGACTACCTTCCATAATGACAAGGCTTCATCCATTAGGGTAACAAAAATCTTGACTACAGACTACCTTCCATAATGACAAGGCTACCATCCATTGGAGTAACAAAAATATCGACAGAAAACTACCTTCCATAATAACAAGGCTACCATGCATTGGAATAACAAAAATCTCCACAAAGACTACCTTCCATAATGACAAGGTTACCATCCATTGGAATAACAAATATCTCGACAACAGACTACGTTCCATAATGACAAGGCTACCATCCAATGGAATAAAAAGTTCTCGACAACAGACTACCTTCCATAATGACAAGGCTACATCCATTGGGGTAACAAAAATCTCGACAACAGACTACCTTCCATAATGACAAGGCTACCATCCATTGGAGTAACAAAAATGTCGACAAGAAACTACGTTCCATAATGACAAGGCTACCACCCATTGGAGTATCAAAAATCTCGACAATAAACAACCTTCCATAATGACAAGGCTACCATCCTTTGGAATAACAAAAATTTCGACAATAGACTATCTTCCATAATTACAAGGCTACATCCATTTGGGTAACAAAAATCTCGACAGCAGACTACCTTCTATAATTACAAGGCTACCATCCATTGCAGTATCAAAAATTCGACAACAGACTACCTTCCATTATGGTATGCTACCATCCATTGGAATAACCAATTTCTCGACAATAGAGTACCTTCCATAATGACAAGTCTATCATCCATTGAAGTAACAAAAATATGAACAACAAACTACCTTCCATAATGACAAGGCTTCAATCCATTGGAATAACAAAAATCTCGACAATAGACTACCTTCTATAATGACAAGGCTACCATCCATTAGAGTAACAAAAATATGAACAACAGACTACCTTGCATAATGAAAAGGCTATCATCCATTGGAGTAACAGAGAGATCCACAATAGACTACCTTAAATAATGACAAGGCTACCATCCATTGGAGTAACAAAAATCTCGACAATAGACTACCTTCCATAATAACAAGGTTACCATCCATTGGAATAACAAAAATCTTGACAACAGACTCCCTTCCATAATGACAAGGCTACAATCCATTTGAGTAACATAAATCTCAACGACAGACTACCATCCATAATGACAAGGCTACCATTCATTGGAGTAACAAAAATATCGACAACAGACTACCTACCATAATGACAAGGCTACATACATTGGGTTAACAAAAATCTCGACAAAAGACTACCTTCCATAATGACAAGGCTACCATCCATTGGAGTAACAAAAATCTCGACAAAACACTACCTTCCTTAATGACAAGGCTACCATCAATTGGAATAACAAAAATTTCCACAAAGACTACCTTCCATAATGACAAGGTTACCATCCATTGGAGTAAGAAAAATCTCGATAATAGACTACCTTCCATAATTACAAGGCTACCACCCATTGGAGTATCAAAAATCTCGACAACAGACTACCTTCCATAATGACAAGGCTATCATCCATTGGAGTAAGAAAAATCAGAAAAATAGACTACCTTCCATAATGACAAGGCTACCATCCATTGGAGTAACAGAAATCTCAACGACCGACTACCTTCCATAATGACAAGGATACCATCCATTGTTATAACAAAAATCTCGACAATAGTCTACCTTCCATAAAGACAAGTATACCATCCATTGGAGTAACAAAAATCTGAGACTACCTTGCATAATGACAAGGCTATCATCCATTGGTGTAACAAAAATATCGACAAAAGACTACCTTCCATAGTAACAAGGTTACCATCCACTGGAATCACAAAAATCTCGACAAAAGACTCCCTTCCATAATGAAAAGGCTACAATCCATTGGAGTAACAGAAATCTCAACGATAGACTACCTTCCATAATGACAAGGCTACCATTCATTGGAGTAACAAAAATATCGACAACAGACTACCTTCCATAATGACAAGGCTACATCCATTGGGGTAACAAAAATCAAGAAAACAGACTACAATCCATAATGACAAGGCTACCATCCATTGGAGTAACAAAAATATCGACAACAAACTACCTTCCATAATGACAAGGCTACCATTCATTGGAGTAACAAAAATATCGACAACAGACTACCTTCCATAATGACAACGCTACATCCATTTGGGTAACAAAAATAAAGGAAACAGACTACAATCCATAATGACAAGGATACCATCCATTGGAGTAACAAAAATCTCGATAAATAATTACCTTCCATAATGACAAGGCTACCATCAATTGGAGTAACAAAAATTTCTCCAAACACTACCTTCCATAATGACAAGGTTACCATCCATTGGATAAACAAATATCTCGACAACAGACTACCTTCCATAATGACAAGGCTACCATTGAATGGGAAAAAAATTCTCGACAATAGACTACCTTCCATAATGACAAGGTTACAATCCATTGGAGTAACAAAAATCTGAACAACAGACTACCTTCCATAATGACAAGGCTATAATCCATTGGAGTAAGAAAAATCTCAACGACTAACTACCTTCCATAATGACGAGGCTATTATTCATTAGAATAACAAAAATTTTGACAACAGACTACCTTCAATAATGACAAGGCTACCATTCATTGGAGTAACAAAAATCTCGACAAAAGACTACCTTCCATAGTAACAAGGTTACCACCCATTGGAATAACAAAAATCTCGACAACAGACTCCCTTCCATAATGAAAATGCTACAATCCATTGGAGTAATAGAAATCTCAATAATAGACTACCTTCCATAATGACAAGGCTACATCCATTGGGGTAACAAAAATATCGACAACAGACTACCTTCGATAATTACAAGGCTACCATCCATTGGAGTATCAAAAATTCGACAACAGACTACCTTCCATAATGGTAAAGCTACTATCCATTGGAATAACCAAATTCTCGACAATAGAGTACCTACCATAATGACAAGTCTATCATCCATTGAAGTAACAAAAATCTGAACAACAGACTACCTTTCATAATGACAAGGCTACCATCCATTGGAGTAACAGAAATCTCAACGACCGACTACCTTCCATAATGACAAGGATACCATCCATTGGAATAACAAAAATCTCGACAATAGACTACCTTCTATAATGACAAGGCTACCATCCATTGGAGTTATAAAAATATGAACAACAGACTACCTTGCATAATGACAACGCTATCATCTATTGGAGTAACAGAGATATCGACAACAAACTACCTTAAATAATGACAAGGCTTCCATCCATTGGTGTAACAAAAATCTCGACAACAGACTACCTTCCATAATGACAAGGCCACCATCCATTGGAATAACAAAAAATTCGACAATAGACTACCTTCCATAATGACAAGGATACCATCCATTGGAGTAACAAAAATCTGAGACTACCTTGCATAATGACAAGGCTATCATCCATTGGAGTAACAAAGATATCGACAACAGACTACCTTCAATAATGACAAGGCTACCATCCATTAGAGTAACAAAAATCTCGACAAAAGACTACCTTCCATAGTAATAAGGTTACCACCCATTGGAATAACAAAAATCTCGACAACAGACTCCCTTCCATAATGACAAGGCTACAATCCATTAGAGTAACAGAAATCTATAAGACAGACTACCTTCCATAATGACAAGGCTACCATTCATTGGAGTAACAAAAATATCGACAACACACTACCTTCCTAAATGACAAGGCTACATCCATTGGGGTAACAAAAATCTCGACAACAGACTACCTTCCATAATGACAAGGCTACCATCCATTAGAGTAACAAAAATCTCGACAAAAAACTATCTTCCATAATGAAAAGGATACCACCCATTTGAGTATCAAAAATCTCGACAACAACTACCTTCCATAATGACAAGGCTACCTTCCAATGGAATAACAAAATCTCGACAATAGACTACCTTCCATAATGACAAGGCTACATCCATTGGGGTAACAAAAATCTCGACAACAGACTACCTTCTATAATTACAAGGCTACCATCCATTGGAGAATCAAAAATTCGACAACAGACTACCTTCCATTATGGTAAGGCTACCATCCATTGGAATAACCAAATTCTCGACAATAGAGTACCTTCTATAATGACAAGTCTATCATCCATTGAAGTAACAAAAATCTGAATAATAGACTACCTTTCATAATGACAAGGCTACCATCCATTGGAGTAACAAAAATCTTAATGACTTACTACCTTCCATAATGACAAGGCTACCATCCATTGGAATAACAAAAATCTCCACAATAGACTACCTTCTATAATGACAAGGCTACCATCCATTGGAGTAACAAAAATATGAACAACAAACTACCTTGCATAATGACAAGGCTATCATCCATTTGAGTAACAGAGATATCCACAACAGACTACCTTAAATAATGACAAGGCTACCATCCATTGGAGTAACAAAAATCTCGACAATAGACTACCTTCCATAATAACTAGGTAACCATCCATTGGAATAACAAAAATCAAAACAACATACTGCTTTCCATAATCACAAGGCTATAATCCATTGGAGTAACATAAATCTCAACGACAGACTACCTTCCATAATGACAAGGCTACCATTCATTGGAGTAGCAAAAATATCGACAACAGACTACCTTCCATAATGACAAGGCTACATCCATTGGGGTAACAAAAATATCGACCACAGACTACCTTCCATAATGACAAGGCTACCATCCATTGGAGTAACAAAAAACTATCTTCCATAATGACAAGGCTACCATCCATTGGAATAACAAAAATCTCCACAAAGACTACCGTCCATAATGACAAGGCTACCACCCATTGGAGTATCAAAAATCTCGACAACAGACTACCTTTCCATAATGACAAGGCTACCACCCATTGGAATAACAAAAATCTCGACAATAGACTACCTTCCATAATGACAAGGCTAAATCCATTGGGGTAACAAAAATCTCGACAACAGACTACCTTCTATAATTACAAGGCTACCATCCATTGGAGTATCAAAAATTCGACAACAGACTACCTTCCATTATGGTAAGGCTACAATCCATTGGAATAACCAAATTCTCGACAATAGAGTACCTTCCATAATGACAAGTCTATCATCCATTGATGTAACAAAAATATGAACAACAGACTACCTTTCATAATGACAAGGCTTCCATCCATTGGAGTAACAGAAATCTCAACGACTTACTACCTTCCATAATGACAAGGCTACCATCCATGGGAATAACAAAAATCTCGACAATAGACTACCTTCTTTAATGACAAGGCTACCAACCATTGGAGTAACAAAAATATGAATAACATACTACCTTGCATAATGACAAGGCTATCATCCATTGGAGTAACAGATATATCCACAACAGACTACCTTAAATAATGACAATGCTACCATCCATTGGAGTAACAAAAATCTCGACAATAGACTACCTTCGATAATAACAAGGTTACCATCCATTGGAATAACAAAAATCTTGACAACAGACTCCCTTCCATAATGACAAGGCTACAATACATTGGAGTAACATAAATCTCAACGATAGACTACCTTCCATAATGACAAGGCTACCATTCATTGGAGTAACAAAAATATCGACAACAGACTACCTTCCATAATGACAAGGCTAAATCCATTGGGGTATCAAAAATCTCGACTGCAGACTACCTTCCATAATGACAAGGCTACCATACATTGGAATAACAAAAATCTTGACAACAGATTCCCTTCCATAATGACAAGGCTACAATACATTGGAGTGACATAAATCTCAACGACACACTACCTTCCATAATGACAAGGCTACCATTCATTGGAGTAACAAGAATATCGACAACAGACTAACTTCCATAATGACAAGGCTATATCCATTAGGGTAACAAAAATCTCGACTACAGACTACCTTCCATAATGACAAGGCTACCATCCATTGGAGTAACAAAAATATCGACAAAAAACTAACTTCCATAATAACAAGGCTACCATGCATTGGAATAACAAAAATATCCACAAAGACTACCTTCCATAATGACAAGGTTACCATCCATTGGAATAACAAATATCTCGACAACAGACTACGTTCCATAATGACAAGGCTACCATCCAATGGAATAAAAAGTTCTCGACAACAGACTACCTTCCATAATGACAAGGCTACAATCCATTGGAGTAATAAAAATCTCGACAACAAACTACCTTCCATAATGACAAGGCTACCATACATTGGAGTAACAAAAAACTATCTTACATAATGACAAGGCTACCATCCATTGGAATAACAAAAATCTCCACAAAGACTACCGTCCATAATGACAAGGCTACCACCCATTGGAGTATCAAAAATCTCGACAACAGACTACCTTTCCATAATGAGAAGGCTACCATCCATTGGAATAACAAAAATCTCGACAATAGACTACCTTCCATAATGACAAGGCTAAATCCATTGGGGTAACAAAAATCTCGACAACAGACTACCTTCTATAATTACAAGGCTACCATCCATTGGAGTATAAAAATTTCTACAACAGACTACCTTCCATTATGGTAAGGCTACCATCCATTGGAATAACCAAATTCTCGACAATAGAGTACCTTCCATAACGACAAGTCTATCATCCATTGAAGTAATAAAAATCTCAACAACAGACTACCTTTCATAATGACAAGGCTACCATCCATTGGAGTAACAGAAATCTCAACGACTTACTACCTTCCATAATGACAAGGCTACCATCCATTGGAGTAAAAAAAATATCGACAAAAAACTACCTTCCATAATGACAAGGCTACCATCCATTGGAATAACAAAAATCTCCACAAAGACTACCTTCCATAATGACAAGGTTACCATCCATTGGAATAAGAAATATCTCGACAATAGACTACGTTCCATAATGACAAGGCTACCATCCAATGGAATAAAAAGTTCTCGACAACATACTACCTTCCATAATGACAAGGCTACAATCCATTGGAGTAATAAAAATCTCGACAACAGACTACCTTCCATAATGTTAAGGCTACCATCCATTGGAATAACAAAAATCTCCACAAAGACTACCTTCCATAATGACAAGGCTACCACCCATTGGAGTATCAAAAATATCGACAACAGACTACCTTCCATAATGACAAGGCTACCATCCATTGGAATAACAAAAATCTCGACAATAGACTACCTTCCATAATGACAAGGCTAAATCCATTGGGGTAACAAAAATCTCGACAACAGACTACCTTCTATAATTACAAGGCTACCATCCATTGGAGTATAAAAAATTCTACAACAGACTACCTTCCATTATGGTAAGGCTACCATCCATTGGAATAACCAAATTCTCGACAATAGAGTACCTTCCATAACGACAAGTCTATCATCCATTGAAGTAATAAAAATCTCAACAACAGACTACCTTTCATAATGACAAGGCTACCATCCATTGGAGTAACAGAAATCTCAACGACTTACTACCTTCCATAATGACAAGGCTACCATCCATTGGAGTAACAAAAATATCGACAAAAAACTACCTTCCATAATGACAAGGCTACCATCCATTGGAATAACAAAAATCTCCACAAAGACTACCTTCCATAATGACAAGGTTACCATCCATTGGAATAACAAATATCTCGACAATAGACTACGTTCCATAATGACAAGGCTACCATCCAATGGAATAAAAAGTTCTCGACAACATACTACCTTCCATAATGACAAGGCTACAATCCATTGGAGTAATAAAAATCTCGACAACAGACTACCTTCCATAATGTTAAGGCTACCATCCATTGGAATAACAAAAATCTCCACAAAGACTACCTTCCATAATGACAAGGCTACCACCCATTGGAGTATCAAAAATATCGACAACAGACTACCTTCCATAATGACAAGGCTACCATCCATTGGAATAACAAAAATCTCGACAATAGACTACCTTCCATAATGACAAGGCTAAATCCATTGGGGTAACAAAAATCTCACAAACAAACTACCTTCTATAATTACAAGGCTACCATCCATTGGAGTATCAAAAATTCGACAACAGACTACTTTCCATTATGGTAAGGCTACCATCCATTGGAATAACCAAATTCTAGACAATAGAGTACCTTCCATAATGATAAGTCTATCATCCATTGAAGTAACAAAAATCTGAACAACAGACTACCTTTCATAATGACAAGGCTACCATCCATTGGAGTAACAGAAATCTCAACGACTTACTACCTTCCATAATGACAAGGCTACCATCCATGGGAATAACAAAAATCTCAACAATAGACTACCTTCTTTAATGACAAGGCTACCATCCATTGGAGTAACAAAAATATGAACAACAGACTACCTAGCAATATGACAAGGCTATCATCCATTGGAGTAACAAAGATATCCACAATAGACTAACTTAAATAATGACAAGGCTACCATCCATTGGAGTAACAAAAATCTCGACTATAGACTACCTTCCATAATAACAAGGTTACCATCCATTGGAATAACAAAAATCTTGACAACAGACTCCCTTCGATAATGACAAGGCTACAATCCATTGGAGTAACATAAATATCAACGACAAACTACCTTCCATAATGACAAGGCTACCATTCATTGGAGTAACAAAAATATCGACAACAGACTACCTTCCATAATGACAAGGCTACATCCATTGGGGTAACAAAAATCTCGACTACAGACTACCTTCCATAATGACAAGGCTACCATCCATTGGAGTAACAAAAATATCGACAAAAAACTACATTCCATAATGACAAGGCTACCATCCATTGGAATAAAAAAAATCTCCACAAAGACTACATTCCATAATGACAAGGTTAATATCCATTGGAATAACAAATATCTCGACAAAAGACTACGTTCCATAATGACAAGGCTACCATCCAATGGAATAAAAAGTTCTCGACAACAGACTACCTTCCATAATGACAAGGCTACAAACCATTGGAGTAATAATAATCTCGACAACAGACTACCTTCCATAATGTCAAGGCTACCATCCATTGGAGTAACAAAAATCTCGACAAAAAACTACCTTCCATAATGACAAGGCTACCATCCATTGGAATAACAAAAATCTCGACAATAGACTACCTTCCATAATGACAAGGCTACATCCATTGGGGTAACAAAAATATCGACAACAGACTACCTTCTATAATTACAAGGCTACCATACATTGGAGTATCAAAAATTTGACAACAGACTACCTTCCATTATGGTAAGGCTACCATCCATTGGAATAACAAAATTCTCGATAATAAAGTACCTTCCATAATGATAAGGCTATCATCCATTGAAGTAACAAAAATCTGAACAATAGACTCACTTTCTTAATAACAAGGCTACCATCCATTGGAGTAACAGAAACTCAACGACCGACTACCTTCCATAATGACAAGGCTACCATCCATTGGAATAACAAAAATCTCGACAATAGACTACCTTCTACAATGACAAGGCTACCATCCATTGGAGTAACAAAAATATGAACAACAGACTACCTTGCATAATGACAAGGCTATCATCCATTGGAGTAACAGAGATATCCATAACAGGCTACCTTAAATAATGACAAGGCTACCATCTATTGTAGTAACAAAAATCTCGACAATAGACTACCTTCCATAATGACAAGGCTATAATCCATTGGAGTAACAAAATTCTCAACGACAGACTACCTTCTATAATGACAAGGCTACCATTCATTGGAGTAACAGAAATATCGACAATAGACTACCTTCCATAATGACAAGGTTATCATCCATTGGAATAAAAAATATCTCGACAACAGACTACGTTCCATAATGACAAGGCTACCATCCAATGGAATAAAAAGTTCTAGACAACAGAATACCTTCCATAATGACAAGGCTACAATCCATTAAAGTAATAAAAATCTCGACAACAGACTACCTTCCATAATGTCAAAGCTACAATCCATTGGAGTAATAAAAATCTCGACAACAGACTACCTTCCATAATGTCGAGGCTACCATCCATTGGAATAACAAAAATCTCCACAAAGACTACCTTCCATAATGACAAGGCTACCACCCATTAGAGTATCAAAAATATCGACAACAGACTACCTTCCATAATGACAAGGCTACCATCCATTGGAATAACAAAAATCTCGACAATAGACTACCTTCCATAATGACAAGGCTAAATCCATTGGGGAAACAAAAATCTCGACAACAGACTACCTTCTATAATTACAAGGCTACCATCCATTAGAGTATCAAAAATTCGACAACAGACTACCTTCCTTTATGGTAAGGCTACCATCCATTGGAATAACCAAATTCTCGACAATAGAGTACCTTCCATAATGACAAGGCTACCATCCATTGAAGTAACAAAAATATTAACAACAGACTATCTTTCATAATGACAAGGCTACCATCTATTGGAGTAACAGAAATCTCAACGACTTACTACCTTCCATAATGACAAGGCTACCATCCATGGGAATAACAAAAATCTCAACAATAGACTACCTTCTTTAATGACAAGGCTACCATCCATTGGAGTAACAAAAATATGAACAACGGACTACCTAGCAATATGACAAGGCTATCATCCATTGGAGTAACAAAGATATCCACAATAGACTAACTTAAATAATGACAAGGCTACCATCCATTGGAGTAACAAAAATCTCGACAATAGACTACCTTCCATAATAACAAGGTTACCATCCATTGGAATAACAAAAATCTTGACAAGAGACTCCCTTCGATAATGACAAGGCTACAATCCATTGGAGTAACAAAAATCTCGACTACAGACTACCTTCCATAATGACAAGGCTACCATCCATTGGAGTAACAAAAATATCGACAAAAAAATACATTCCATAATGACAAGGCTACCATCCATTGGAATAAAAAAAATCTCCACAAAGACTACATTCCATAATGACAAGGTTAACATCCATTGGAATAACAAATATCTCGACAAAAGACTACATTCCATAATGACAAGGCTACCATCCAATGGAATAAAAAGTTCTCGACAACAGACTACCTTCCATAATGACAAGGCTACAATCCATTGGAGTAATAATAATCTCGACAACAGACTACCTTCCATAATGTCAAGGCTACCATCCATTGGAGTAACAAAAATCTCGACAAAAAACTACCTTCCATAATGACAAGGCTACCATCCATTGGAATAACAAAAATCTCGACAATAGACTACCTTCCATAATGACAAGGCTACATCCATTGGGGTAACAAAAATATCGACAACAGACTACCTTCTATAATTACAAGGCTACCATACATTGGAGTATCAAAAATTTGACAACAGACTACCTTCCATTATGGTAAGGCTACCATCCATTGGAATAACAAAATTCTCGATAATAGAGTACCTTCCATAATGATAAGGCTATCATCCATTGAAGTAACAAAAATCTGAACAATAGACTCACTTTCATAATAACAAGGCTACCATCCATTGGAGTAACAGAAACTCAACGACCGACTACCTTCCATAATGACAAGGCTACCATCCATTGGAATAACAAAAATCTCGACAATAGACTACCTTCTACAATGACAAGGCTACCATCCATTGGAGTAACAAAAATATGAACAACAGACTACCTTGCATAATGACAAGGCTATCATCCATTGGAGTAACAGAGATATCCATAACAGACTACCTTAAATAATGACAAGGCTACCATCTATTGTAGTAACAAAAATCTCGACAATAGACTACCTTCCATAATGACAAGGCTATAATCCATTGGAGTAACAAAATTCTCAACGACAGACTACCTTCCATAATGACAAGGCTACCATTCATTGGAGTAACAGAAATATCGACAATAGACTACCTTCCATAATGACAAGGTTATCATCCATTGGAATAAAAAATATCTCGAAAACAGAATACCTTCCATAATGACAAGGCTACAATCCATTAAAGTAATAAAAATCTCGACAACAGACTACCTTCCATAATGTCAAAGCTACAATCCATTGGAGTAATAAAAATCTCGACAACAGACTACCTTACATAATGTCGAGGCTACCATCCATTGGAATAACAAAAATCTCCACAAAGACTACCTTCCATAATGACAAGGCTACCACCCATTAGAGTATGAAAAATATCGACAACAGACTACCTTCCATAATGACAAGGCTACCATCCATTGGAATAACAAAAATCTCGACAATAGACTACCTTCCATAATGACAAGGCTAAATCCATTGGGGAAACAAAAATCTCGACAACAGACTACCTTCTATAATTACAAGGCTACCATCCATTAGAGTATCAAAAATTCGACAACAGACTACCTTCCATTATGGTAAGGCTACCATCCATTAGAATAACCAAATTCTCGATAATAGAGTACCTTCCATAATGACAAGGCTACCATCCATTGAAGTAACAAAAATATGAACAACAGACTATCTTTCATAATGACAAGGCTACCATCTATTGGAGTAACAGAAATCTCAACGACTTACTACCTTCCATAATGACAAGGCTACCATCCATTGGAGTAACAAAAATATCGACAAAAAACTACCTTCCATATTGACAAGGCTACCATCCATTGGAATAACAAAAATCTCCACAAAGACTACCTTCCATAATGACAAGGTTACCATCCATTGGAATAACAAATATCTCGACAACAGACTACGTTCCATAATGACAAAGCTACCATCCAATGGAATAAAAAGTTCTCGACAACAGACAACCTTCCATAATGACAAGGCTACAATCCATAGGAGTAATAAAAATCTCGACAATAGACTACCTTCCATAATGTCAAGGCTACCATCCATTGGAATAACAAAAATCTCCACAAAGACTACCTTCCATAATGACAAGGCTACCACCCATTGGAGTATCAAAAATTTCGACAACAGACTACCTTCCATAATGACAAGGCTACCATCCATTGGAATAACAAAAATCTCGACAACAGACTACCTTCCATAATGACAAGGCTAAATCCATTGGGGTAACAAAAATCTCGACAACAAACTACCTTCTATAATTACAAGGCTACCATCCATTGGAGTATCAAAAATTCGACAACAGACTACCTTCCATTCTGGTAAGGCTACCATCCATTGGAATAACCAAATTCTAGACAATAGAGTACCTTCCATAATGACAAGTCTATCATCCATTGAAGTAACAAAAATCTGAAC
This sequence comes from Vicia faba, assembly GCA_948472305.1. Classification (NCBI taxonomy): domain Eukaryota; kingdom Viridiplantae; phylum Streptophyta; class Magnoliopsida; order Fabales; family Fabaceae; genus Vicia; species Vicia faba. The sequence goes on from OX451738.1 coordinate 759,354,293, forward strand.
AACATACTACCTTTCATAATGACAAGGCTACCATCCATTGGAGTAACATAAATCTCAATGACTTACTACCTTCCATAATGACAAGGCTACCATCCATGGGAATAACAAAAATCTCAACAATAGACTACCTTCTTTAATGACAAGGCTACCATCCATTGGAGTAACAAAAATATGAACAATAGACTACCTTGCATAATGACAAGGCTATCATCCATTGGAGTAACAAAGATATCCACAATAGACTACCTTAAATAATGACAAGGCTACCATCCATTGGAGTAACAAAAATATCAACAACAAACTACCTTCCATAATGACAAGGCTACATCCATTAGGGTAACAAAAATCTCGACAATAGACTACCTTCCATAATGACAAGGCTACATCCATTGGGGTAACAAAAATATCGACAACATACTACCTTCTATAATTACAAGGCTACCATCCATTGGAGTATCAAAAATTTGACAACAGACTACCTTCCATTATGGTAAGGCTACCATCCATTAGAATAACCAAATTCTCGATAATAGAGTACCTTCCATAATGATAAGGCTATCATCCATTGAAGTAACAAAAATCTGAACAATAGACAACCTTCCATAATAACAAGGCTACCATCCATTGGAGTAACATAAATCTCAACGACCGACTACCTTCCATAATGACAAGGCTACCATCCATTGGAATAACAAAAATCTCGACAATAGACTACCTTCTACAATGACAAGGCTACCATCCATTGGAGTAACAAAAATATGAACAACAGACTACCTTGCATAATGACAAGGCTATCATCCATTGGAGTAATAGAGATATCCACAACAGACTACCTTAAATAATGACAAGGATACCATCCATTGGAGTAACAAAAATCTCGACAATAGACTACCTTCCATAATAAAAAGGATACCATCCATTGGAATAACAAAAATCTCGACAACAGACTCCCGTCCGTAATGATAAGGTTACAATCCATTGGAGTAACAAAAATATCAAGGACTGACTACCTTCCATAATGACAAAGCTACCATTCATTGGAGTAACAGAAATATCGACTACAAACTACCTTCCATAATGACAAGGGTATATCCATTGGGGTAACAAACATCTCTACAACAGACTACCTTCCATAATGACAAGCCTACCATCCATTGGAGTAACAAAAATCTCGAAAAAATACTACCTTCTATAATGACAAGGCTACCATCCATTGGAATAACAAAAATCTCCATAAAGACTACCTTCCATAGTGACAAGGTTACCATCCATTGAAATAACAAATATCTCGACAACAGACGATGTTCCATAATGACCAGGCTACCATCCAATGGAATAAAAATTCTCGACAACAGACTACCTTCCATAATGACAAAGCGACAATCCATTGGAGTAATAAAAATCTCGACAACAGAGTACCTTCCATATTGACAAGTCTACCATCCATTGGAGTAACAAAAATCTCGACAAAAAACTAACTTCCATAATAACAAGGTTACCATCCATTGGAATAACAAAAATCTTGACAACATACTCCCTTCCATAATGAAAAGGCTATAATACATTGGAGTAACATAAATCTCAACGACATACTACCTTCCATATTGACAAGGCTACCATCGATTGGAATAACAAAAATCTCAACAATAGACTACCTTCAATAATGACAAGGCTACATCCATTGGGGTAACAAAAATCTCGACAACAGACTACCTTCTATAATTACAACGCTACCATCCATTTATAGTATCAAAAATCTTGACAAAAGACTACCTTCCATAATAACAAGGCTACCATCCATTGGAGTAAAAAAAATATCGACAAAAAACTACCTTCCATAATGACAAGGCTACCACCCATTGAAATAACAAAAATCTCAACGACAGACTACCTTCCATAATGACAAGGCTACCATTTATTGGAGTAACAAAAATATCTACAACAGACTACCTTCCATAATGACAAGGCTACATCCATTGGGGTAACAAAAATCTCGACATCAGACTACCTTTCATAATCACAAGGCTACCATCCATTGGAGTAACAAAAATCTCGACAAAAAACTACCTTCCATAATGACAAGGCCACCATCCATTGGAATAACAAAAATCTCCACAAAGACTACCTTCCATAATGACAAGGTTACCATCCATTGGAATAACAAATATCTCGACATAAGACTACGTTCCATAATCACAAGGCTACCATCCAATGGAATAAAAAGTTCTCGACAACAGACTACCTTCCATAATGATAAGGCTACAATCCATTGGAGTAATAAAAATCTAAACAATAGACTACCTTCCATGATGACAAGGCTACAATCCATTGGAGTAACAGTAATCTCAACGACAGACTACCTTATCTAATGACAAGGCTACCATCCATTGGAGATAAAAAATCTAAACAACAGACTACCTTCCATAATGACAAGGCTACAATCCATTGGAGTAACAAAAATCTCAACGACAGACTACCTTCCATAATGACAAGGCTACCATCAATTGGAGTTACAGAAATCTCAACGACCAAATACCTTCCATAATGACAAGGCTACCATCCATTGGAATAACAAAAATCTCGACAATAGACTACCTTCCATAATAACAAGGTTACCAACCATTGGAATAACAAAAATCTCGACAACAGACTCCCTTCCATAATGACAAGGCTACAATCCATTGGAGTAACAGAAATTTCAACGACAGACTATCTTCCATAATGACAAGGCTACCATTCATTGGAGTAACAAAATATCGACAATAAACTACCTTCCATAATGACAAGGCTACCATCCATTGGAATAACAAAAATCTCGACAAAAGACTACCTTCCATAATGACAAGGTTACCATCCATTTGTATAACAAATATCTTGAAAATAGACTACCTTCCATAATGACAAGGCTACCATCCAATGGAATAAAAAATCTCGACAACAGACTACCTTCCATAATGACAAAGCTACAATCCATTGGAGTAATAAAAATCTCGACAACAGAGTACCTTCCATATTGACAAGGCTACCATCCATTGGAGTAACAAAAATCTCAACAATAGACTACCTTCAATAATGACAAGGCTACATCCATTGGGGTAACAAAAATCTCGACAACAGACTACCTTCTATAATTACAAGGCTACCATCCATTTATAGTATCAAAAATCTTGACAAAAGACTACCTTCTATAATTACAACGCTACCATCCATTTATAGTATCAAAAATCTTGACAACAGACTACCTTCCATAATAACAAGGTTACCATCCATTGGAATAACAAAAATCTTGAAAACACACTCCCTTCCATAATGTCAAGGCTACAATCCATTGGAGTAATAAAAATCTCAACGACAGACTACCTTCCATAATGACAAGGCTACCATTTATTGGAGTAACAAAAATATCGACAACAGACTACCTTCCATAATGACAAGGCTACATCCATTGGGGTAACAAAAATCTCGACATCAGACTACCTTTCATAATCACAAGGCTACCATCCATTGGAGTAACAAAAATCTCGACAAAAAACTACCTTCCATAATGACAAGGCCACCATCCATTGGAATAACAAAAATCTCCACAAAGACTACCTTCCATAATGACAAGGTTACCATCCATTGGAATAACAAATATCTCGACATAAGACTACGTTCCATAATCACAAGGCTACCATCCAATGGAATAAAAAGTTCTCGACAACAGACTACCTTCCATAATGATAAGGCTACAATCCATTGGAGTAATAAAAATCTAAACAATAGACTACCTTCCATGATGACAAGGCTACAATCCATTGGAGTAACAGAAATCTCAACGATAGACTACCTTATCTAATGACAAGGCTACCATCCATTGGAGATAAAAAATCTAAACAACAGACTACCTTCCATAATGACAAGCCTACAATCCATTGGAGTAACAGAAATCTCAACGACAGACTACCTTCCATAATGACAAGGCTACCATCCATTGGAGTTACAGAAATCTCAACGACCAAATACCTTCCATAATGACAAGGCTACCATCCATTGGAATAACAAAAATCTCGACAATAGACTACCTTCCATAATAACAAGGTTACCACCCATTGGAATAACAAAAATCTCAACAACAGACTCCCTTCCATAATGACAAGGCTACAATCCATTGGAGTAACAGAAATTTCAACGACAGACTATCTTCCATAATGACAAGGCTACCATTCATTGGAGTATCAAAATATCGACAATAAACTACCTTCCATAATGACAAGGCTACCATCCATTGGAATAACAAAAATCTCGACAAAAGACTACCTTCCATAATGACAAGGTTACCATCCATTTGAATAACAAATATCTTGAAAATAGACTACCTTCCATAATGACAAGGCTACCATCCAATGGAATAAAAAATTCTCGACAACAGACTACCTTCCATAATGACAAGGCTAAAATACATTGGAGTAACAAAAATATGAACAACAAACTACCTTCCATAATGACAAGGCTACAATCCATTGGAGTAACAAAAATCTCAACGATAGACTACCTTCCATTATGACAATGCTACTATCCATTGGAGTAACAAAAATCTCGACAACAGACTACCTTCCATAATTACAAGGCTACCACCCATTGGATTATCAAAAATCTCGACAACAGACTACCTTCCATAATGATAAGGCTATAATCCTTTGGAGTAACAGAAATCTCAACGACCGACTACCTTCCATAATGACAAGACTACCATCCATTGGAATAACAAAAATCTCGACAATAGACTACCTTCTATAATGACAAGGCTATCATCCATTGGAGTAACAAAAATATGAACAACAGACTACCTTCTATAATGACAAGGCTACAATCCATTAGAATAACAAAAATATCGACAACAAACTCCCTTCCATAATGACAAGGCTACAATCCATTTGAGTAACAAAAATATCAACGACATACTACCTTCCAAAATGACAAGGCTATATCCATTGGGGTAACAAAAATCTGAACAGCAGACTACCTTCCATAATGACAAGGCTACCATCCATTGAAGTAATAGAAATCTCAAAGACAACTACCTTCCATAATGACAAGGCTACCATCCATTGGAATAAAAAAAATCTCGACAACAGACTACCTTCCATAATTACAAGGCTACCATCCATTGGAGTATCAAAAATCTCGACAACAGACTACCTCCCATAATGACAAGGCTACCATCCATTCGAATAACCAAAATCTCGACAATAGAGTACCTTCCATAATGACAAGGCTATCATCCATTGGAGTAACAAAAATATGAATAACAGACTACCTTCCATAATGACAAGGCTACCATCCATTGGAGTAACAGAAATCTCAACGACCGACTACTTTCCATAATGACAAGGCTATCATCCATTGGAATAACAAAAATCTTGACAATTGACTACCTTCCATAATGAAAAGGCTACCATCCATTGGAGTAACAAAAGTCTTAATAACAGAATACCTTGCAAAATGACAAGGCTATCATCCGTTGGAGTAACAGAGATATCGACAACAGACTACCTTCAATAATGACAAGGCTACCATCCCATGAAGTAACAAATATCTCGAAAAAAGACTACCTTCCTTAATTACAAGGCTACAATCCATTGGAGTAACAAAAATTTGAACAACAGACTACCTTCCATAATGACAAGGCTACAATCCATTGGAGGAACAGAAATCTCAATGACAGACTACCTTCCATAATGACAAGGCTACCATCTATTGGAGTAACAAAAATCTCGACAATAGACTACCTTCCATAATCACAAGGCTACCATCCATTGGAGTATCAAAAATCTCGACAACAGACTACCTCCCATAATGACAAGGCTACCATCCATTCGAATAACCAAAATCTCGACAATAGAGTACCTTCCATAATGACAAGGCTATCATCCATTGGAGTAACAAAAATCTGAACAACAGACTACCTTCCATAATGACAAGGCTACCATCCATTGGAGTAACAGAAATCTCAACGACCGACTACTTTCCATAATGACAAGGCTACCATCCATTGGAATAACAAAAATCTCGACAATTGACTACCTTCCATAATGAAATGCTACCATCCATTGGAGTAACAAAAGTCTTAATAACAAAATACCTTGCAAAATGACAAGGCTATCATCCGTTGGAGTAACAGAGATATCGACAACAGACTACCTTCAATAATGACAAGGCTACCATCCCATGGAGTAAAAAATATCTCGAAAAAAGACTACCTTCCTTAATTACAAGGCTACCATCCATTGGAGTAACAAAAATTTGAACAACAGACTACCTTCCATAATGACAAGGCTACAATCCATTGGAGGAACAGAAATCTCAATGAAAGACTACCTTCCATAATGACAAGGCTACCATCTATTGGAGTAACAAAAATCTCGACAATAGACTACCTTCCATAATTACAAGGCTACCATCCATTGGAATATCTAAAATCTCGACAACAGAGTACCTTCCATAATGAAAAGGCTACCATCCATTGGAAAAACCAAAATCTCGAAAAAAGAGTACCTTCCATAATGACAAGGCTATATCCATTGGGGTAACAAACATCTCGACAACAGACTACCATCGATAATGACAAGGCTATCATCCATTGGAGTAACAAAAATCTGAACAACAGACTACCTTTCATAATGACAAGGCTACCATCCATTGAAGTAACAGAAATCTCAAAGATAACTACCTTCCATAATGACAAGGCTACCATCGATTGGAATAACAAACATCTCGACAACAGACTACCTTCCATAATTACAAGGCTACCATCCATTTGAGTATCAAAAATCTCGACAACAGACTACATCCCATAATGACAAGGCTACCATCCATTGGAATAACCAAAATCTCGACAATAGAGTACCTTCCATAATGACAAGGCTACAATCCATTAGAGTAACAGAAATCTCAATGACAGACTACCTTCCATAATGACAAGGCTACCATCCATTGGAGTAACAAAAATCTCGACAACAGACTACCTTCCAAAATTACAAGGCTACCACCCATTGGAGTATCAAAAATCTCGACAACAGACTACCTTCCATAATGACAAGGCTATCATCCTTTGGAGTAATAAAAATCTGAACAACAGACCACCTTCTATAATGACAAGGCAACCATCCATTGGAGTAACAAAAATCTGAACGACCTACTACCTGCCATAATGACAAGGCTACCATCCATTGGAATAACAAAAATCTCGACAATAGACTACCTTCTATAATGACAAAGCTATCATCCATTGGAGTAACAAAAATATTAACAACAGACTCCCTTCCATAATGACAAGGCTACAATCCATTGGGGTGACAGAAATCTCCACAATAGACTACCTTCCATAATTACAAGGCTATCATTCATTGGAGTAACAGAAATATCAACAACAGACTACCTTCCATAATGACAAGGCTATATCCATTGGGGTAACAAACATCTCGACAACAGACTGCCTTCCATAATGACAAGGCTATCATCCATAGGAGTAACAAAAATCTGAACAACAGACTACCTTCCATAATGACAAGGCTACCATCCATTGAAGTAACAGAAATCTCAAAGACAACTACCTTCCATAATGACAAGGCTACCATCCATTGGAATAACAAAAATCTCGACAACAGACTACCTTCCATAATTACAAGGCTACCATCCATTGGAGTATCAAAAATCTCGACAACAGACTACCTCCCATAATGACAAGGCTACCATCCATTGGAATAACCAAAATCTCGACAATAGAGTACCTTCCATAATGACAAGGCTATCATCCATTGGAGTAACAAAAATCTGAACAACAGACTACCGTCCATAATGACAAGGCTACCATCCATTGGAGTAATAGAAATCTCAACAACCGACTACTTTCGATAATGACAAGGCTACCATCCATTGGAATAACAAAAATCTCGACAATTGACTATTTTCCATAATGAAAAGGTTGCCATCGATTGGAGTAAAAAAAATCCTAACAACAGACTACCTTGCATAATGACAAGGCTATCATCCATTGGAGTAAGAGAGATATCGACAACAAACTACCTTCAATAATGTCAAAGCTACCATCCCTTGGAGTAACAAAAATCTCGACAAAAGAATACCTTCCATAATTACCAGGCTACCATCCATTGGAGTAACAAAAATTTGAACAACATACTACCTTCCATAATGACAAGGCTATAATCCACTAGAGTAATAGAAATCTCAACGACAAACTACCTTCCATAATGACAAGGCTACCATCTATTGGAGTAACAAAAATCTCGACAATAGACTACCTTCCATAATTACAAGGCTACCATCCATTGGAGTATCAAAAATCTCGACAACAGACTACCTTCCATAATGAAAAGACTACCATCCATTGGAAAAATCAAAATCTCGACAATAGAGTACCTTCCATAATGACAAGGCTATCATCCATTGAAGTAAAAAAAATATGAACAATAGACTACCTTTCATAATGACAAGGCTACCATCCATTTGAGTAACAGAATCTCAACGACCGACTACCTTCCATAATGAAAAGGCTACCATCCATTGGAATAACAAGAATCTCGACAATAGAATACCTTCCATAATGACAAGTCTACCATCCATTGGAGTAACAAAAATCTGAACAATAGACTACCTTGCATAATGACAAGGCTATCATCCATCGGAGTAACAGAGATATCAACAACAAACTACATTCAATAGTGACAAGGCTACCATCCATTGGAGTAATAAAAATATCTATAAAACACTACCTTCCATAATGACAAGGTTACCATCCATTGGAATAACAAAAATCTCGACAATAGACTACATTCCATAATTACAAGGCTACCATCCAATGGAATAAATAAAATTTCGACAACAGACTACCTTCCATAATGACAATGATATCATCCATTGGATTAACAAAAATCTGAACAACAGACTACCTTCCATAATGACAAGGCTACCATCCATTGGAGTAATAGATATCTCAATGACCGACTACCTTCCATAATGACAAGGCTACCATCCATTGGAATAACAAAAATCTCGACAACAGACTACCTTCCATAATTACAAGGCAACAATCCATTGGAGTATAAAAATTCTCGACAACAGACTACCTCCCATAATGACAAGGCTACCGACCATTGGAATAACCAAAATATCAACAATAGAGTACCTTCCATAATTACAAGGCTAACATCCATTGGAGTAACAAAAATTTGAACAACAGACTACCTTCCATAATGACAAGGCTACAAATCATTGGAGTAACAAAAATCTCAACGACAGACTACCTTCCATAATGACAAGGCTACCATCTATTGGAGTAACAAAAATCTCGACAATATACTACCTTCCATAATTACAAGGCTACCATCCTTTGGAGTATAAAAAATCTCGACAACAGACTACCTTCCATAAAGATAAGGCTACCGTCCATTGGAAAAACGAAAACCTCGACAATAGAGTACCTTCCATAATGACAAGGCTATCATCCATTGAAGTAAAAAAAATATGAACAATAGACTACCTTTCATAATGACAAGGCTACCATCCATTTGAGTAACAGAATCTCAACGACCGAATACCTTCCATAATGAAAAGGCTACCATCCATTGGAATAACAAGAATCTCGACAATAGAATACCTTCCATAATGACAAGTCTACCATCCATTGGAGTAACAAAAATCTGAACAATAGACTACCTTGCATAATGACAAGGCTATCATCCATCGGAGTAACAGAGATATCAACAACAGACTACATTCAATAGTGACAAGGCTACCATCCATTGGAGTAATAAAAATATCTACAAAACACTACCTTCCATAATGACAAGGTTACCATCCATTGGAATAACAAAAATCTCGACAATAGACTACATTCCACAATTACAAGGCTACCATCCAATGGAATAAATAAAATTTCGACAACAGACTACCTTCCATAATGACAATGATATCATCCATTGGATTAACAAAAATCTGAACAACAGACTACCTTCCATAATGACAAGGCTACCATCCATTGGAGTAATAGAAATCTCAATGACCGACTACCTTCCATAATGACAAGGCTACCATCCATTGGAATAACAAAAATCTCGACAACAGACTACCTTCCATAATTACAAGGCAACAATCCATTGGAGTATAAAAGTTCTCGACAACAGACTACCTCCCATAATGACAAGGCTACCGTCCATTGGAATAACCAAAATATCAACAATAGAGTACCTTCCATAATTACAAGGCTACCATCCATTGGAGTAACAAAAATTTGAACAACAGACTACCTTCCATAATGACAAGGCTACAAATCATTGGAGTAACAAAAATCTCAACGACAGACTACCTTCCATAATGACAAGGCTACCATCTATTGGAGTAACAAAAATCTCGACAATAGACTACCTTCCATAAAGATAAGGCTACCGTCCATTGGAAAAACGAAAATCTCGACAATAGAGTACCTTCCATGATGACAAGGGTACCATCCATTGGAGTAACAAAAATCTGAACAACAGACTACCTTGCATAATGACATGACTATCATCCATTGGAGTAACAGAGATATCGACAACAGACTAAATTCAATAGTGATAAGGCTACCATCCATTGGAGTAATAAAAATCTCTACAAAACACTACCTTCCATAATGACAAGGTTCCCATCCAATGGAGTATCAAATATATGAACAACAGACTACCTTCCATAATTACAAGGCTACCATCCAATGTAATAAAATTTTTTTCGACAACAGACTACCTTCCATAATGACAAGGCTATGATCCATTGGAGTAACAGAAATCTTAACAACAGACTACCTTCCATAATGACAAGGCTACCATCCATTGGAGTAACAAGAATCTCAAAGACCGACTACCTTCCATAATGACAAGGCTACCATCCACTTGAATAACAAAAATCTCGACAACAGACTACCTTCCATAATGACAAGGCTATCATCCTATGGAGTAAAAAAAATTTGAACAACAAAATACCTTCCATAATGACAAGGATACCATCCATTGAAGTAACAACAATCTCAAAGACAACTACCTTCCATAATGACAAGCCTACCATCCATTGGAATAACAATAATCTCGACAACAGACTACCTTCCATAATTACAAGGCTACTATCCATTGGAGTATCCAAAATCTCGACAACAGACTACCTCCCATAATGACAAGGCTACCCTCCATTGGAATAACCAAAATCTCGACAATAGAGTACCTTCCATAATGACAAGGCTACCATCCATTGGAGTAACAAAAATCTCAACAACAGACTACCTTCCATAATTACAAGGCTACCACCCATTGGAGTATCAAAAATATCGACAACAGACTACCTTCCATAATGATAAGGCTATCATCAATTGGAGTAACAAAAATCTGAACAACAGACTACCTTCCATAATGACAAGGCTAGTATCCATTGGAGTAACAAAAATCTCAACAACTGACAACCTTCCATAATGACAAGGCTACCATCCATTGTAATAACAAAAATCTCGACAAAAGACTACCTTCTATAATGACAATGCTATAATCCATTGGAGTAACAAAAATATGAACAACAGACTACCTTCCATAATGAAAAGGCTACAATCCATTGAAATAAAAAAAATCTCGACAATAGACTCCCTTCCATAATGACAAGCCTACAATCCATTGGAGTAACAGAAATCTCAACGACAGACTACCTTCCATAATGATATGGCTACCATTCATTGGAGTAACAGAAATATCGACAGTAGACTACCTTCCATAATGACAAGGCTATATCCATTGGGGTAACAAACATCTCGACAAAAGACTATCTTCCATAATGACAAGGCTATCATCCATTGGAGTAACAAAAATCTGAACAACAAACTACCTTCCATAATGACAAGGCTACCATCCATTGAAGTAACAAAAATCTCAAAGACAACTACCTTCCATAATGACAAGGCTACCATCCATTGGAATAACAAAAATCTCGACAACAGACTACGTTATATAATTACAAGGCTACCATCCATTGGAGTATCAAAAATCTCGACAACAGACTACCTCCAATAATGACAAGGCTACCATCCATTGGAATAACCAAAATCTCGACAATAGAGTTCCTTTCATAATGACAAGGCTATCATGCATTGGAGTAACAAAAATTTGAACAACAGGCTACCTTCCATAATGACAAGGCTACCATCCATTGGAGTAACAGAAATCTCAATGACCGACTACTTTCCATAATGACAAGGCTACCATCCATTGGAATAACATAAATCCCAAAAATTGACTACCTTCCATAATGACAAGCCTATCATCCATTGGAGCAACAGAGATATCGACAAAAGACTACCTTCCATAATTACAAGGCTACCATCCATTGGTGTAACAAAAATTTGAACAACAGACTACCTTCCATAATGACAAGGCTACAATCCATTGGCGTAACAGAAATCTCAACGACAGACTACCTTCCATAATGAAAAGGCTACCATCTATTGGAGTAACAAAAATATCGACAATAGACTACCTTCCATAATTACAAGGCTACCATCCATTGGAGTATCAAAAATCTCGACAACAGACTACCTTCCATAATGACAAGGCTATCATCCATTGAAGTAACAAAAATATGAACAATAGACTAGCTTTCATAATGACAAGGCTACCATCCATTTGAGTAACATAAATCTCAATGACCGACTACCTTTCATAATGACAAGGCTACCATCCATTGGAATAACAAGAATCTCGACAATAGAATGCCTTCCATAATGACAAGGCTACCATCCATTGGAGTAACAAAAATATGAACAACAGACTACCGTGCATAATTACAAGGCTATCATCCATTGCAGTAACAAAGATATAGACAACAGACTACCTTAAAAAGTGATAAGGCTACCATCCATTGGAGTAATAAAAATCTCTACAAAAGACTACCTTCCATAATGACAAGGTCACCATCCATTGGAGTAACAAAAATCTGAACAACGGACTACCTTCCATAATGACAAGGCTACAATACATAGGAGTTACGGAAATATCAATGACAGACTACCTTCCATAATGACAAGGATACCAACTATTGGAGTAACAAAAATCTCGACAACAAACCACCTTCCATAATGACAAGGCTACCATCCATTGGAATAACCAAAATCTCGACAATAGAGTACCTTCCATAATGACAAGGCTATCATTCATTAAAGTAACAAAAATCTGAACAATAGACTACCTTTCATATTGACAAGGCTACCATCCATAGGAGTAACAAAAATCTCAACGATCGAATTTCTTCCATAATTACAAGGCTATCATCCATTGGAGTAACAAAAATCTGAACAACAGACTACCTTCCATAGTGACAAGGCTACCATCCATTGGAGTAACAGAAATCTCAACCACCGACTACCTTCCATAATGACAAGGCTACCATCCATTGGAATAACAAAAATCTCAATAATTGACTTCCTTCTATAATGAAAAGGATACCATACATTGGAGTATCAAAAATCTTAACAACAGACTACCTTGCATAATGATAAGGCTATCATCCATTAGAGTAACAGAGATATCGACAACAGACTACCTTCAATAATGACAAGGCTACCATCCCTTGGAGTAACAAAAATCTCGACAAAAGACAAATTTCCATAATGACAAGGTTACCATCCATTGGAATAACAAAAATCTCGAGATCACACTACCTTCCATAATGACAAGGCTACCATCCAATGGAATAAAAAAAATTTCGACAACAAACTCCCTTCCATAATTACAAGGCTACCATCCATTTGAGTTAAAAAAATTTGAACAACAGACTACCTTCCATAATGACAAGGCTAAAATCCATTGGAGTAACAGAAATCTCAAAGACAGATTACCTTCCATAATGACAAGGCTACCATCTATTGGAGTAACAAAAATCTCGACAACAGACTACCTTCGATAACTACAAGGCTACCATCCATTGGAGTATAAAAAATCTAGACAACAGACTACCTTCAATAATGACAAGGCTACAATCCATTGGAAAAACAAAAATCTCGACAATAAAGTACCTTCCATGATGACAAGGCTATCATCCACTGAAGTAACAAAAATATGAACAACAAACTACTTTTCATAATGACAAGGCTACCATCCATTTGAGTAACAGAAATCTCACCGAACGACTACCTTCAATAATGACAAGGCTACCATGCATTGGAATAACAAGAATCTCGACAATAAAATACCTTCTATTATGACAAGGCTACCATCCATTGGAGTAACAAAAATCTGAACAACAGACTACCTTGCATAATGACAAGGCTATCATCCATTGGAGTAACAGAGATATCGACAACAGACTACCTTCAGTAATGACTAGGCTACCATCCATTGGAGTAATAAAAATCTCTCAAAAGACTACCTTCCATAATAACAAGGTTACCATTTATTGGAATAACAAAAATCTCGACATTAGACTACCTTCGATAAATACAAGGCTACTATCCAATGGAATAAAAAAATATTCGACAACAGACTACCTTCCATAATGACAAGGCTACAATCCATTGGAGTAACTAAAATCTGAACAACAGACTACCATCCATAATGACAAGGCTACAATCCATTGGAGTAATCGAAATCTCAATGACAGACTACCTTCCATAATGAAAAGGCTACCATCTATTGGATTAACAAAAATCTCGACAACAAACTACCTTCCTTAATGACAAGGCTACCATCTTTTGGAATAACCAAAATCTTGGCAATAGTGTACCTTCCATAATGACAAGGCTATCATCCATTGAAGTAACAAAAATCTGAACAACTAACTACCTATCATAATGACAAGGCTACCATCCATTGGAGTAACAAAAATCTCAACGACCGACTACCTTCCATAATGACAAGGCTACCATCCATTGGAATAACAAAAATCTTGACAATAGACTACCTTCTATAATGACAAGGATACCATCCATTGGAGTAACAAAAATTTGAACAATAGACTACCTTGCATAATGACAATGCTATCATCCATTTGAGGAACAAAGATATCGACAACAGACTACCTTCAATAATGACAAGTCTACCTTCCATTGGAGTAACAAAAATCTCGACAAAAGACTACCTTCCATAATAACAAGGTTACCATCCATTAGAATAACAAAAATCTCGACAACAGACTCCCTTCCATAATGATAAGGCTACAATCCATTGGAGTAACAGAAATCTCAACGACATACTGCCTTCCATAATGACAAGGATACCATTCATTGGAGTAACAGATATTCCACAACATACTACATTCCATAATGACAAGGCTACATCCATTGGGGTAACAAAAATCTCCACAACAGACTACCTTTCACAATGACAAGGCTACCATCCAATGGAATAAAAATAAATTCGACAACAAACCACCTTCCATAAGACAAGGCTACAATCCATTGGAGTAACAGAAATCTCAACGAGAGACTACCTTCCATAATGACAAGGCTACGATCTATTGGAGTAACAAAAATCTCGACAACAGACTACCTTCCATAATTACAAGGCTACCATCCATTGGAGTATCAAAAATCTCGACAACAGACTACCTCCCATAATGACAAGGCTACCATCCAGTCGAATAACCAAAATCTCGACAATAGAGTACCTTCCATAATGACAAGGCTATCATCCATTGGAGTAACAAAAATCTGAATAACAGACTACCTTCCATAATGACAAGGCTACCATCCATTGGAGTAACAGAAATCTCAACGACCGACTACTTTCCATAATGACAAGGCTACCATCCATTGGAATAACAAAAATCTCGACAATTGACTACCTTCCATAATGAAAAGGCTACCATCCATTGGAGTAACAAAAGTCTTAATAACAGAATACCTTGCAAAATGACAAGGCTATCATCCGTTGGAGTAACAGAGATATCGACAACAGACTACCTTCAATAATGACAAGGCTACCATCCCATGGAGTAAAAAATATCTCGAAAAAAGACTACCTTCCTTAATTACAAGGCTACCATCCATTGGAGTAACAAAAATTTGAACAACAGACTACCTTCCATAATGACAAGGCTACAATCCATTGGAGGAACAGAAATCTCAATGAAAGACTACCTTCCATAATGACAAGGCTACCATCTATTGGAGTAACAAAAATCTCGACAATAGACTACCTTCCATAATTACAAGGCTACCATCCATTGGAATATCTAAAATCTCGACAACAGAGTACCTTCCATAATGAAAAGGCTACCATCCATTGGAAAAACCAAAATCTCGAAAAAAGAGTACCTTCCATAATGACAAGGCTATATCCATTGGGGTAACAAACATCTCGACAACAGACTACCATCGATAATGACAAGGCTATCATCCATTGGAGTAACAAAAATCTGAACAACAGACTACCTTTCATAATGACAAGGCTACCATCCATTGAAGTAACAGAAATCTCAAAGACAACTACCTTCCATAATGACAAGGCTACCATCGATTGGAATAACAAACATCTCGACAACAGACTACCTTCCATAATTACAAGGCTACCATCCATTTGAGTATCAAAAATCTCGACAACAGACTACATCCCATAATGACAAGGCTACCATCCATTGGAATAACCAAAATCTCGACAATAGAGTACCTTCCATAATGACAAGGCTACAATCCATTAGAGTAACATAAATCTCAATGACAGACTACCTTCCATAATGACAAGGCTACCATCCATTGGAGTAACAAAAATCTCGACAATAGACTACCTTCCAAAATTACAAGGCTACCACCCATTGGAGTATCAAAAATCTCGACAACAGACTACCTTCCATAATGACAAGGCTATCATCCTTTGGAGTAACAAAAATCTGAACAACAGACCACCTTCCATAATGACAAGGCTACCATCCATTGGAGTAACAAAAATCTGAACGACCTACTACCTGCCATAATGACAAGGCTACCATCCATTGGAATAACAAAAATCTCGACAATAGACTACCTTCTATAATGACAAGGCTATCATCCATTGGAGTAACAAAAATATTAACAACAGACTCCCTTCCATAATGACAAGGCTACAATCCATTGGGGTAACAGAAATCTCCACAACAGACTACCTTCCATAATTACAAGGCTATCATTCATTGGAGTAACAGAAATATCGACAACAGACTACCTTCCATAATGACAACGCTATATCCATTGGGGTAACAAACATCTCGACAACAGATTGCCTTCCATAATGACAAGGCTATCATCCATTGGAGTAACAAAAATCTGAACAACAGACTACCTTCCATAATGACAAGGCAACCATCCATTAAAGTAACAGAAATCTCAAAGACAACTACCTTCCATAATGACAAGGCTACCATCCATTGGAATAACAAAAATCTCGACAACAGACTACCTTCCATAATTACAAGGCTACCTTCCATTGGAGTATCAAAAATCTCGACAACAGACTACCTCCCATAATGACAAGGCTACCATCCATTGGAATAACCAAAATCTCGACAATAGAGTACCTTCCATAATGACAAGGCTATCATCCATTTGAGTAACAAAAATCTGAACAACAGACTACCGTCCATAATTACAAGGCTACCATCCATTGGAGTAACAGAAATCTCAACGACCGACTACTTTCCATAATGACAAGGCTACCATCCATTGGAATAACAAAAATCTCGACAATTGACTACCTTCCATAATGAAAAGGCTACCATCCATTGGAGTAACAAAAGTCTTAATAAAAGAATACCTTGCATAATGACAAGGCTATCATCCATTGGAGTAACAGAGATATCGACAACAGACTACCTTCAATAATGACAAGGCTACCATCCCATGGAGTAAAAAATATCTCGAAAAAAGACTACCTTCCTTAATTACAAGGCTACCATCCATTGGAGTAACAAAAATTTGAACAACAGACTACCTTCCATAATGACAAGGCTACAATCCATTGGAGGAACAGAAATCTCAATGAAAGACTACCTTCCATAATGACAAGGCTACCATCTATTGGAGTAACAAAAATCTCGACAATAGACTACCTTCCATAATTACAAGGCTACCATCCATTGGAATATCTAAAATCTCGACAACAGAGTACCTTCCATAATGAAAAGGCTACCATCCATTGGAAAAACCAAAATCTCGAAAAAAGAGTACCTTCCATAATGACAAGGCTATATCCATTGGGGTAACAAACATCTCGACAACAGACTACCATCGATAATGACAAGGCTATCATCCATTGGAGTAACAAAAATCTGAACAACAGACTACCTTTCATAATGACAAGGCTACCATCCATTGAAGTAACAGAAATCTCAAAGACAACTACCTTCCATAATGACAAGGCTACCATCGATTGGAATAACAAACATCTCGACAACAGACTACCTTCCATAATTACAAGGCTACCATCCATTTGAGTATCAAAAATCTCGACAACAGACTACATCCCATAATGACAAGGCTACCATCCATTGGAATAACCAAAATCTCGACAACAAAGTACCTTCCATAATGACAAGGCTACAATCCATTAGAGTAACATAAATCTCAATGACAGACTACCTTCCATAATGACAAGGCTACCATCCATTGGAGTAACAAAAATCTCGACAATAGACTACCTTCCAAAATTACAAGGCTACCACCCATTGGAGTATCAAAAATCTCGACAACAGACTACCTTCCATAATGACAAGGCTATCATCCTTTGGAGTAACAAAAATCTGAACAACAGACCACCTTCCATAATGACAAGGCTACCATCCATTGGAGTAACAAAAATCTGAACGACCTACTACCTGCCATAATGACAAGGCTACCATCCATTGGAATAACAAAAATCTCGACAATAGACTACCTTCTATAATGACAAGGCTATCATCCATTGGAGTAACAAAAATATTAACAACAGACTCCCTTCCATAATGACAAGGCTACAATCCATTGGGGTAACAGAAATCTCCACAACAGACTACCTTCCATAATTACAAGGCTATCATTCATTGGAGTAACAGAAATATCGACAACAGACTACCTTCCATAATGACAAGGCTATATCCATTGGGGTAACAAACATCTCGACAACAGATTGCCTTCCATAATGACAAGGCTATCATCCATTGGAGTAACAAAAATCTGAACAACAGACTACCTTCCATAATGACAAGGCAACCATCCATTAAAGTAACAGAAATCTCAAAGACAACTACCTTCCATAATGACAAGGCTACCATCCATTGGAATAACAAAAATCTCGACAACAGACTACCTTCCATAATTACAAGGCTACCATCCATTGGAGTATCAAAAATCTCGACAACAGACTACCTCCCATAATGACAAGGCTACCATCCATTGGAATAACCAAAATCTCGACAATAGAGTACCTTCCATAATGACAAGGCTATCATCCATTTGAGTAACAAAAATCTGAACAACAGACTACCGTCCATAATTACAAGGCTACCATCCATTGGAGTAACAGAAATCTCAACGACCGACTACTTTCCATAATGACAAGGCTACCATCCATTGGAATAACAAAAATCTCGACAATTGACTACCTTCCATAATGAAAAGGCTACCATCCATTGGAGTAACAAAAGTCTTAATAAAAGAATACCTTGCATAATGACAAGGCTATCATCCATTGGAGTAACAGAGATATCGACAACAGACTACCTTCAATAATGACAAGGCTACCATCCCATGGAGTAACAAATATCTCGAAAAAAGACTACCTTCCTTAATTACAAGGCTACCATCCATTGGAGTAACAAAAATTTGAACAACAGACTACCTTCCATAATGACAAGGCTACAATCCATTGGAGTAACAGAAATCTCAATGACAGACTACCTTCCATAATTACAAGGCTACCATCCATTGGAGTATCTAAAATCTCGACAACAGAGTACCTTCCATAATGAAAAGGCTACCATCCATTGGAAAAACCAAAATCTCGAAAAAAGAGTACCTTCCATAATGACAAGGCTATATCCATTGGGGTAACAAACATCTCGACAACAGACTACCATCGATAATGACAAGGCTATCATCCATTGGAGTAACAAAAATATGAACAACAGACTACCTTTCATAATGACAAGGCTACCATCCATTGAAGTAACAGAAATCTCAAAGACAACTACCTTCCATAATGACAAGGCTACCATCGATTGGAATAACAAACATCTCGACAACAGACTACCTTCCATAATTACAAGGCTACCATCCATTTGAGTATCAAAAATCTCAACAACAGACTACATCCCATAATGACAAGGCTACCATCCATTGGAATAACCAAAATCTCGACAATAGAGTACCTTCCATAATGACAAGGCTACAATCCATTAGAGTAACAGAAATCTCAATGACAGACTACCTTCCATAATGACAAGGCTACCATCCATTGGAGTAACAAAAAATCTCGACAACAGACTACCTTCCAAAATTACAAGGCTACCACCCATTGGAGTATCAAAAATCTCGACAACAGACTACCTTCCATAATGACAAGGCTATCATCCTTTGGAGTAACAAAAATCTGAACAACAAACCACCTTCCATAATGACAAGGCTACCATCCATTGGAGTAACAAAAATCTGAATGACCTACTACCTGCCATAATGACAAGGCTACCATCCATTGGAATAACAAAAATCTCGACAATAGACTACCTTCTATAATGACAAGGCTATCATCCATTGAAGTAACAAAAATATTAACAACAGACTCCCTTCCATAATGACAAGGCTACAATCCATTGGGGTAACAGAAATCTCCACAACAGACTACCTTCCATAATTACAAGGCTATCATTCATTGGAGTAACAGAAATATCGACAACAGACTACCTTCCATAATGACAAGGCTATATCCATTGGGGTAACAAACATCTCGACAACAGACTGCCTTCCATAATGACAAGGCTATCATCCATTGGAGTAACAAAAATCTGATCAACAAACTACCTTCCATAATGACAAGGCTACCATCCATTGAAGTAACAGAAATCTCAAAGACAACTACCTTCCATAATGACAAGGCTACCATCCATTGGAATAACAAAAATCTCGACAATAGACTACCTTCCATAATTACAAGGCTACCATCCATTGGAGTATCAAAAATCTCGACAACAGACTACCTCCCATAATGACAAGGCTACCATCCATTGGAATAACCAAAATCTCGACAATAGAGTACCTTCCATAATGACAAGGCTATCATCCATTGGAGTAACAAAAATCTGAACAACAGACTACCGTCCATAATGACAAGGCTACCATCCATTGGAGTAATAGAAATCTCAACAACCGACTACTTTCCATAATGACAAGGCTACCATCCATTGGAATAACAAAAATCTCGACAATTGACTATCTTCCATAATGAAAAGGCTGCCATCGATTGGAGTAAAAAAAATCTAAACAACAGACTACCTTGCATAATGACAAGGCTATCATCCATTGGAGTAAGAGAGATATCGACAACAAACTACCTTCAATAATGACAAAGCTACCATCCCATGGAGTAACAAATATCTCGAAAAAAGACTACCTTCCTTAATTGCAAGGCTACCATCCATTGGAGTAACAAAAATTTGAACAACAAACTACCTTCCATAATGACAAGGCTACAATCCATTGGAGTAACAGAAATCTCAATGACAGACTACCTTCCATAATGACAAGGCTACCATCTATTGGAGTAACAAAAATCTCGACAATAGACTACCTTCCATAATTACAAGGCTACCATCCATTGGAGTATCTAAAATCTCGACAACAGAGTACCTTCCATAATGAAAAGGCTACCATCCATTGGAAAAACCAAAATCTCGAAAAAAGAGTACCTTCCATAATGACAAGGCTATATCCATTGGGGTAACAAACATCTCGACAACAGACTACCATCGATAATGACAAGGCTATCATCCATTGGAGTAACAAAAATCTGAACAACAGACTACCTTTCATAATGACAAGGCTACCATCCATTGAAGTAACAGAAATCTCAAAGATAACTACCTTCCATAATGACAAGGCTACCATCGATTGGAATAACAAACATCTCGACAATAGACTACCTTCCATAATTACAAGGCTACCATCCATTTGAGTATCAAAAATCTCGACAACAGACTACATCCCATAATGACAAGGCTACCATCCATTGGAATAACCAAAATCTCGACAATAGAGTACCTTCCATAATGACAAGGCTACAATCCATTAGAGTAACAGAAATCTCAATGACAGACTACCTTCCATAATGACAAGGCTACCATCCATTGGAGTAACAAAAATCTCGACAACAGACTACCTTCCAAAATTACAAGGCTACCACCCATTGGAGTATCAAAAATCTCGACAACAGACTACCTTCTATAATGACAAGGCTATCATCCTTTGGAGTAATAAAAATCTGAACAACAGACCACCTTCTATAATGACAAGGCTACCATCCATTGGAGTAACAAAAATCTGAACGAACTACTACCTTCCATAATGACAAGGCTACCATCCATTGGAATAACAAAAATCTCGACAATAGACTACCTTCTATAATGACAAAGCTATCATCCATTGGAGTAACAAAAATATTAACAACAGACTCCCTTCCATAATGACAAGGCTACAATCCATTGGGGTGACAGAAATCTCCACAACAGACTACCTTCCATAATTACAAGGCTATCATTCATTGGAGTAACAGAAATATCAACAACAGACTACCTTCCATAATGACAAGGCTATATCCATTGGGGTAACAAACATCTCGACAACAGACTGCCTTCCATAATGACAAGGCTATCATCCATAGGAGTAACAAAAATCTGAACAACAGACTACCTTCCATAATGACAAGGCTACCATCCATTGAAGTAACAGAAATCTCAAAGACAACTACCTTCCATAATGACAAGGCTACCATCCATTGGAATAACAAAAATCTCGACAACAGACTACCTTCCATAATTACAAGGCTACCATCCATTGGAGTATCAAAAATCTCGACAACAGACTACCTCCCATAATGACAAGGCTACCATCCATTGGAATAACCAAAATATCGACAATAGAGTACCTTCCATAATGACAAGGCTATCATCCATTGGAGTAACAAAAATCTGAACAACAGACTACCGTCCATAATGACAAGGCTACCATCCATTGGAGTAATAGAAATCTCAACAACCGACTACTTTCCATAATGACAAGGCTACCATCCATTGGAATAACAAAAATCTCGACAATTGACTATCTTCCATAATGAAAAGGCTGCCATCGATTGGAGTAAAAAAAATCCTAACAACAGACTACCTTGCATAATGACAAGGCTATCATCCATTGGAGTAAGAGAGATATCGACAACAAACTACCTTCAATAATGTCAAAGCTACCATCCCTTGGAGTAACAAAAATCTCGACAAAAGAATACCTTCCATAATTACCAGGCTACCATCCATTGGAGTAACAAAAATTTGAACAACATACTACCTTCCATAATGACAAGGCTACAATCCACTAGAGTAATAGAAATCTCAACGACAAACTACCTTCCATAATGACAAGGCTACCATCTATTGGAGTAACAAAAATCTCGACAACAGACTACCTTCCATAATTACAAGGCTACCATCCATTGGAGTATCAAAAATCTCGACAACAGACTACCTTCCATAATGAAAAGACTACCATCCATTGGAAAAATCAAAATCTCGACAATAGAGTACTATCCATAATGACAAGGCTATCATCCATTGAAGTAAAAAAAATATGAACAATAGACTACCTTTCATAATGACAAGGCTACCATCCATTTGAGTAACAGAATCTCAACGACCGACTACCTTCCATAATGAAAAGGCTACCATCCATTGGAATAACAAGAATCTCGACAATAGAATACCTTCCATAATGACAAGTCTACCATCCATTGGAGTAACAAAAATCTGAACAATAGACTACCTTGCATAATGACAAGGCTATCATCCATCGGAGTAACAGAGATATCAACAACAAACTACATTCAATAGTGACAAGGCTACCATCCATTGGAGTAATAAAAATATCTATAAAACACTACCTTCCATAATGACAAGGTTACCATCCATTGGAATAACAAAAATCTCGACAATAGACTACATTCCATAATTACAAGGCTACCATCCAATGGAATAAATAAAATTTCGACAACAGACTACCTTCCATAATGACAATGATATCATCCATTGGATTAACAAAAATCTGAACAACAGACTACCTTCCATAATGACAAGGCTACCATACATTGGAGTAATAGAAATCTCAATGACCGACTACCTTCCATAATGACAAGGCTACCATCCATTGGAATAACAAAAATCTCGACAACAGACTACCTTCCATAATTACAAGGCAACAATCCATTGGAGTATAAAAATTCTCGACAACAGACTACCTCCCATAATGACAAGGCTACCGACCATTGGAATAACCAAAATATCAACAATAGAGTGCCTTCCATAATTACAAGGCTAACATCCATTGGAGTAACAAAAATTTGAACAACAGACTAC
The DNA here is from genome assembly GCA_948472305.1 of Vicia faba. Classification (NCBI taxonomy): domain Eukaryota; kingdom Viridiplantae; phylum Streptophyta; class Magnoliopsida; order Fabales; family Fabaceae; genus Vicia; species Vicia faba. Next base: position 759,378,914 of record OX451738.1, read on the forward strand.
CTTCCATAATGACAAGGCTACAAATCATTGGAGTAACAAAAATCTCAACGACAGACTACCTTCCATAATGACAAGGCTACCATCTATTGGAGTAACAAAAATCTCGACAATATACTACCTTCCATAATTACAAGGCTACCATCCATTGGAGTATAAAAAATCTCGACAACAGACTACCTTCCATAAAGATAAGGCTACCGTCCATTGGAAAAACGAAAACCTCGACAATAGAGTACCTTCCATAATGACAAGGCTATCATCCATTGAAGTAAAAAAAAATATGAACAATAGACTACCTTTCATAATGACAAGGCTACCATCCATTTGAGTAACAGAATCTCAACGACCGACTACCTTCCATAATGAAAAGGCTACCATCCATTGGAATAACAAGAATCTCGACAATAGAATACCTTCCATAATGACAAGTCTACCATCCATTGGAGTAACAAAAATCTGAACAATAGACTACCTTGCATAATGACAAGGCTATCATCCATCGGAGTAACAGAGATATCAACAATAGACTACATTCAATAGTGACAAGGCTACCATCCATTGGAGTAATAAAAATATCTACAAAACACTACCTTCCATAATGACAAGGTTACCATCCATTGGAATAACAAAAATCTCGACAATAGACTACATTCCACAATTACAAGGCTACCATCCAATGGAATAAATAAAATTTCGACAACAGACTACCTTCCATAATGACAATGATATCATCCATTGGATTAACAAAAATCTGAACAACAGACTACCTTCCATAATGACAAGGCTACCATCCATTGGAGTAATAGAAATCTCAATGACCGACTACCTTCCATAATGACAAGGCTACCATCCATTGGAATAACAAAAATCTCGACAACAGACTACCTTCCATAATTACAAGGCAACAATCCATTGGAGTATAAAAGTTCTCGACAACAGACTACCTCCCATAATGACAAGGCTACCGTCCATTGGAATAACCAAAATATCAACAATAGAGTACCTTCCATAATTACAAGGCTACCATCCATTGGAGTAACAAAAATTTGAACAACAGACTACCTTCCATAATGACAAGGCTACAAATCATTGGAGTAACAAAAATCTCAACGACAGACTACCTTCCATAATGACAAGGCTACCATCTATTGGAGTAACACAAATCTCGACAATAGACTACCTTCCATAAAGATAAGGCTACCGTCCATTGGAAAAACGAAAATCTCGACAATAGAGTACCTTCCATGATGACAAGGGTACCATCCATTGGAGTAACAAAAATCTGAACAACAGACTACCTTGCATAATGACATGACTATCATCCATTGGAGTAACAGAGATATCGACAACAGACTAAATTCAATAGTGATAAGGCTACCATCCATTGGAGTAATAAAAATCTCTACAAAACACTACCTTCCATAATGACAAGGTTCCCATCCAATGGAGTATCAAAAATATGAACAACAGACTACCTTCCATAATTACAAGGCTACCATCCAATGTAATAAAATTTTTTTCGACAACAGACTACCTTCCATAATGACAAGGCTATGATCCATTGGAGTAACAGAAATCTTAACAACAGACTACCTTCCATAATGACAAGGCTACCATCCATTGGAGTAACAAAAATCTCAAAGACCGACTACCTTCCATAATGACAAGGCTACCATCCACTTGAATAACAAAAATCTCGACAACAGACTACCTTCCATAATGACAAGGCTATCATCCTATGGAGTAAAAAAAATTTGAACAACAAAATACCTTCCATAATGACAAGGATACCATCCATTGAAGTAACAACAATCTCAAAGACAACTACCTTCCATAATGACAAGCCTACCATCCATTGGAATAACAATAATCTCGACAACAGACTACCTTCCATAATTACAAGGCTACTATCCATTGGAGTATCCAAAATCTCGACAACAGACTACCTCCCATAATGACAAGGCTACCCTCCATTGGAATAACCAAAATCTCGACAATAGAGTACCTTCCATAATGACAAGGCTACCATCCATTGGAGTAACAAAAATCTCAACAACAAACTACCTTCCATAATTACAAGGCTACCACCCATTGGAGTATCAAAAATATCGACAACAGACTACCTTCCATAATGATAAGGCTATCATCAATTGGAGTAACAAAAATCTGAACAACAGACTACCTTCCATAATGACAAGGCTAGTATCCATTGGAGTAACAAAAATCTCAACAACTGACAACCTTCCATAATGACAAGGCTACCATCCATTGTAATAACAAAAATCTCGACAAAAGACTACCTTCTATAATGACAATGCTATAATCCATTGGAGTAACAAAAATATGAACAACAGACTACCTTCCATAATGAAAAGGCTACAATCCATTGAAATAAAAAAAATCTCGACAATAGACTCCCTTCCATAATGACAAGCCTACAATCCATTGGAGTAACAGAAATCTCAAAGACAGACTACCTTCCATAATGATATGGCTACCATTCATTGGAGTAACAGAAATATCGACAGTAGACTACCTTCCATAATGACAAGGCTATATCCATTGGGGTAACAAACATCTCGACAAAAGACTATCTTCCATAATGACAAGGCTATCATCCATTGGAGTAACAAAAATCTGAACAACAAACTACCTTCCATAATGACAAGGCTACCATCCATTGAAGTAACAGAAATCTCAAAGACAACTACCTTCCATAATGACAAGGCTACCATCCATTGGAATAACAAAAATCTCGACAACAGACTACGTTATATAATTACAAGGCTACCATCCATTGGAGTATCAAAAATCTCGACAACAGACTACCTCCAATAATGACAAGGCTACCATCCATTGGAATAACCAAAATCTCGACAATAGAGTTCCTTTCATAATGACAAGGCTATCATGCATTGGAGTAACAAAAATTTGAACAACAGGCTACCTTCCATAATGACAAGGCTACCATCCATTGGAGTAACAGAAATCTCAATGACCGATTACTTTCCATAATGACAAGGCTACCATCCATTGGAATAACATAAATCCCAAAAATTGACTACCTTCCATAATGACAAGCCTATCATCCATTGGAGCAACAGAGATATCGACAAAAGACTACCTTCCATAATTACAAGGCTACCATCCATTGGTGTAACAAAAATTTGAACAACAGACTACCTTCCATAATGACAAGGCTACAATCCATTGGCGTAACAGAAATCTCAACGACAGACTACCTTCCATAATGAAAAGGCTACCATCTATTGGAGTAACAAAAATATCGACAATAGACTACCTTCCATAATTACAAGGCTACCATCCATTGGAGTATCAAAAATCTCGACAACAGACTACCTTCCATAATGACAAGGCTATCATCCATTGAAGTAACAAAAATATGAACAATAGACTAGCTTTCATAATGACAAGGCTACCATCCATTTGAGTAACATAAATCTCAATGACCGACTACCTTTCATAATGACAAGGCTACCATCCATTGGAATAACAAGAATCTCGACAATAGAATGCCTTCCATAATGACAAGGCTACCATTCATTGGAGTAACAAAAATATGAACAACAGACTACCGTGCATAATTACAAGGCTATCATCCATTGGAGTAACAAAGATATAGACAACAGACTACCTTAAAAAGTGATAAGGCTACCATCCATTGGAGTAATAAAAATCTCTACAAAAGACTACCTTCCATAATGACAAGGTCACCATCCATTGGAGTAACAAAAATCTGAACAACGGACTACCTTCCATAATGACAAGGCTACAATACATAGGAGTTACGGAAATATCAATGACAGACTACCTTCCATAATGACAAGGATACCAACTATTGGAGTAACAAAAATCTCGACAACAAACCACCTTCCATAATGACAAGGCTACCATCCATTGGAATAACCAAAATCTCGACAATAGAGTACCTTCCATAATGACAAGGCTATCATTCATTAAAGTAACAAAAATATGAACAATAGACTACCTTTCATATTGACAAGGCTACCATCCATAGGAGTAACAAAAATCTCAACGATCGAATTTCTTCCATAATTACAAGGCTATCATCCATTGGAGTAACAAAAATCTGAACAACAGACTACCTTCCATAGTGACAAGGCTACCATCCATTGGAGTAACAGAAATCTCAACCACCGACTACCTTCCATAATGACAAGGCTACCATCCATTGGAATAACAAAAATCTCAATAATTGACTTCCTTCTATAATGAAAAGGATACCATACATTGGAGTATCAAAAATCTTAACAACAGACTACCTTGCATAATGATAAGGCTATCATCCATTAGAGTAACAGAGATATCGACAACAGACTACCTTCAATAATGACAAGGCTACCATCCCTTGGAGTAACAAAAATCTCGACAAAAGACAAATTTCCATAATGACAAGGTTACCATCCATTGGAATAACAAAAATCTCGAGATCACACTACCTTCCATAATGACAAGGCTACCATCCAATGGAATAAAAAAAATTTCGACAACAAACTCCCTTCCATAATTACAAGGCTACCATCCATTTGAGTTAAAAAAATTTGAACAACAGACTACCTTCCATAATGACAAGGCTAAAATCCATTGGAGTAACAGAAATCTCAAAGACATATTACCTTCCATAATGACAAGGCTACCATCTATTGGAGTAACAAAAATCTCGACAACAGACTACCTTCGATAACTACAAGGCTACCATCCATTGGAGTATAAAAAATCTAGACAACAGACTACCTTCAATAATGACAAGGCTACAATCCATTGGAAAAACAAAAATCTCGACAATAAAGTACCTTCCATAATGACAAGGCTATCATCCACTGAAGTAACAAAAATATGAACAACAAACTACTTTTCATAATGACAAGGCTACCATCCATTTGAGTAACAGAAATCTCACCGAACGACTACCTTCAATAATGACAAGGATACCATGCATTGGAATAACAAGAATCTCGACAATAAAATACCTTCTATTATGACAAGGCTACCATCCATTGGAGTAACAAAAATCTGAACAACAGACTACCTTGCATAATGACAAGGCTATCATCCATTGGAGTAACAGAGATATCGACAACAGACTACCTTCAGTAATGACTAGGCTACCATCCATTGGAGTAATAAAAATCTCTCAAAAGACTACCTTCCATAATAACAAGGTTACCATTTATTGGAATAACAAAAATCTCGACATTAGACTACCTTCGATAAATACAAGGCTACTATCCAATGGAATAAAAAAATATTCGACAACAGACTACCTTCCATAATGACAAGGCTACAATCCATTGGAGTAACAAAAATCTGAACAACAGACTACCATCCATAATGACAAGGCTACAATCCATTGGAGTAATCAAAATCTCAATGACAGACTACCTTCCATAATGAAAAGGCTACCATCTATTGGATTAACAAAAATCTCGACAACAAACTACCTTCCTTAATGACAAGGCTACCATCTTTTGGAATAACCAAAATCTCGGCAATAGTGTACCTTCCATAATGACAAGGCTATCATCCATTGAAGTAACAAAAATCTGAACAACTAACTACCTATCATAATGACAAGGCTACCATCCATTGGAGTAACAAAAATCTCAACGACCGACTACCTTCCATAATGACAAGGCTACCATCCATTGGAATAACAAAAATCTTGACAATAGACTACCTTCTATAATGACAAGGCTACCATCCATTGGAGTAACAAAAATTTGAACAATAGACTACCTTGCATAATGACAAGGCTATCATCCATTTGAGGAACAAAGATATCGACAACAGACTACCTTCAATAATGACAAGTCTACCTTCCATTGGAGTAACAAAAATCTCGACAAAAGACTACCTTCCATAATAACAAGGTTACCATCCATTAGAATAACAAAAATCTCGACAACAGACTCCCTTCCATAATGATAAGGCTACAATCCATTGGAGTAACAGAAATCTCAACGACATACTGCCTTCCATAATGACAAGGATACCATTCATTGGAGTAACAGATATTCCACAACATACTACATTCCATAATGACAAGGCTACATCCATTGGGGTAACAAAAATCTCCACAACAGACTACCTTTCACAATGACAAGGCTACCATCCAATGGAATAAAAATAAATTCGACAACAAACCACCTTCCATAATGACAAGGCTACAATCCATTGGAGTAACAGAAATCTCAACGAGAGACTACCTTCCATAATGACAAGGCTACGATCTATTGGAGTAACAAAAATCTCGACAACAGACTACCTTCCATAATTACAAGGCTACCATCCATTCGAGTATCAAAAATCTCGACAACAGACTACCTTCAATAATGACAAGGCTACCATCCATTGGAATAACCAAAATCACGACAATACAGTGCATTCCATAATGACAAGGCTATTATCCATTTGAGAAACAAATATCTGAACAACATACTACCTTCCATAATCACAAGGATACCATCCATTAGAGTAACAAAAATATTAAAATTAGACTACCTTGCATAATGACAAGGCTATCATCCATTGGAGTAACAGAGATATCGACAATAGACTACCTTCAAAAATGACAAGGCTACCATCCCTTGGAGTAACAAAAATCTCGACAAAAGGCTACCTTCCATAATGAAATAGTTACCATCCATTTGAATAACAAAAATCTCGACAACAGACTACCTTCCATAATGACAAGGCTACCATCCAGTGGAATAAAGAAAATTTCGACAACAAACTACCTTCCATAATTACAAGGCTACCATCCATTGGAATATCAAAAATTTCAACAACAGAATACCTTCCATAATGACAAGGCTAGCATCCATTGGAATAACCAAAATCTCGACAATATAGTACCTTCCATAATGACAAGGCTATCATCCATTGAAGTAACAAAAATATGAACAATAGACTACCTTTCATATTGACAAGGCTACCATCCATAGGAGTAACAGAAATCTCAACGATCGACTTTCTTCCATAATTACAAGGCTATCATCCATTGGAGTAACAAAAATTTGAACAACAGACTACCTTCCATAGTGACAAGGGTACCATCCATTGGAGTAACAGAAATCTCAACCACCGACTACCTTCCATAATGAAAAGGCTACCATACATTGGAGTATCAAAAATCTTAACAACAGACTACCTTGCATAATGCCAAGGCTATCATCCATTGGAGTAACAGAGATATCGACAATAGACTACCTTCAATAATGACAAGGCTACCATCCCTTGGAGTAACAAAAATCTCGACAAAAGACAACTTTCCATAATGACAAGGTTACCATCCATTGGAATAACAAAAATCTCGACATCGGACTACCTTCCATAATGACAAGGCTACCATCCAATGGAATAAAAAAAAATTCGAAAACAAACTCCCTTCCATAATTACAAGGCTACCATCCATTGGAGTAAAAAAAATCTGAACAAAAGACTACCTTCCATAATGACAAGGCTAAAATCCATTGGAGTAACAGAATTCTCAAAGACAGATTACCTTCCATAATGACAAGGCTACCATCTATTGGAGTAACAAAAATCTCGACAACAGACTACCTTCCATAATTACAAGGCTACCATCCATTGGAGTATAAAAAATCTCGACAATAGACTACCTTCAATAATGACAAGGCTACCATCCATTAGAAAAACCAAAATCTCGACAATAGAGTACCTTCCATAATGACAAGGCTATCATCCATTAAAGTAACAAAAATATGAACAACAGACTACTTTTAATAATGACAAGGCTACCATACATTTGAGTAACAAAAATCTCAACCACCGACTACCTTCAATAATGACAAGGCTACCATGCATTGGAATAACAAGAATCTCGACAATAGAAAACCTTCCATTATGACAAGGCTACCATCCATTGGAGTAACAAAAATCTGAACAACAGACTACCTTGCATAATGACAAGGCTATCATCCTTTGGAGTAACAGAGATATCTATAACAGACTACCTTCAATAATGACAAGGCTACCATCCATTGGAGTAATAAAAATCTCTCAAAAGACTACCTTCCATAATGACAAGGATACCATCCATTGGAATAACAAAAATCTCGACAATAGACTACCTTCCATAATTACAAGGCTATTATCCAATGGAATAAAAAAATATTCGACAACAGTCTACCTTCCATAATGACAAGGCTACCATCCATTGGAGTAACAAAAATCTGAACAACAGACTACCTTCCATAATGACAAGGCTACAATCCATTGGACTAACAGAAATCTCAATGACAGACTACCTTCCATAATGACAAGGCTACCATCTATTGGAGTAACAAAAATCTCGACAACAGACTACCTACCATAATGACAAGGCTATCATCCATTGAAGTAACAAAAATCTGAACAACATACTACCTTTCATAATGACAAGGCTACCATCCATTGGAGTAACAAAAATCTCAACGATTGACTACCTTCCATAATGACAAGGCTACCATCCATTGGAATAACAAAATTTTTGAAAATAGACTACCTTCAATAATGACAAGGCTACCATCCATTGGAGTAATAAAAATCTCTACAAAAGACTACCTTCCATAATGACAAGGTTACAATCCATTGGAATAACAAAAATCTCGACAATAGACTACCGTCCATAATTACAAGGCTACCATCCAATGGAATAAAAAAAATTTCGACAACAAACTACCTTCAATAATGACAAGGCTACAATCCATTGGAGTAACAAAAATCTGAACAACAGACTACCTTCCATAATGACAAGGATACAATCCATTGGAGTAACAGAAATCTCAATGACAGAGTACCTTCCATAATGACAAGGCTACCATCTATTGGAGTAACAAAAATCTCGACAACAGACACCCTTCCATAATGACAAGGCTACCATCCATTGGAATAACCAAAATCTCGACAATAGAGTACCTTCCATAATGACAAAGCTATCATCCATTGAAGTAACAAAAATCTGAGTAACAGACTACCTTTCATAATGGCAAGGCTACCATCCATTGGAGTAACAGAAATCTCAATGACCGACTACCTTCCATAATGACAAGGCTACCATCCATTGGAATAACAAAAATCTTGACAATAGACTACCTTCTATAATGACAAGTCTACCATCCATTGGAGTAACAAAAATTTGAACAACAGACTACCTTGCATAATGACAAGGCTATCATCCATTGGAGTAACAAAGATATCGACAACAAACTACCTTCAATAATGACAAGGATACCATCCATTGGAGTAACAAAAATCTCGACAAAAGACTACCTTCCATAATAACAAGGTTACCATCCATCGGAATAACAAAAATATCGACAACATACTCCCTTCCATAATGACAAGACTACAATCCATTGGAGTAACAGAAATCTCAATGAAAGATTACCTTCCATAATGACAAGGCTACCATTCATTGGAGTAACAGAAATATCGACAACATACTACATTCCATAATGATAAGGCTTCATCCATTGGGGTAACAAAAATCTCGACAACAGACTACCTTCCATAATGACAAGGCTACCATCCATTGGAGTAACAAAAATCTTGACAAAGACTACCTTCCATAATGACAAGGTTACCATCCATTGGAATAACAAAAATCTCGACAACAGACTACCTTCCATAATGACAAGGCTACCATCCAATGGAATAAAAAAAATCCGATAACAAACTACCTTCCATAATGACAAGGTTATTATCCATTTGAGTAACAATTATCTTAACAATAGACTACCTTCCTATAATGACAAGGCTACCATCAATTGGAGTAACAGAAATCTCAACGACCGACTACCTTCCATAATGACAAGGTTACCATCCATTGGAATAACAAAAATCTCGACAATAGACTACCGTCCATAATGACAATGCTACCATCCAATGGAATAAAGAAAATTTCGACAACAAACTACCTTACATAATTACAAGGCTACCATTAATTGGAGTAACAAAAATCTGAACAACAGACTACCTTCCATAATGACAAGGCTAAAATCCATTAGAGTAACATAAATCTCAATGGCAGATTACCTTCCATAATGACAAGGCTACCATCTATTGGAGTAACAAAAATCTTGACAACAAACTACGTTCCATAATTACAAGGCTACCATCCATTGGAGTATAAAAAATCTTGACTACAGACAACCTTCCATAATGACAACGCTACCATCCATTGGAAAAACCAAAATCTCGACAATAGAGTACCTTCCATAATGACAAGGCTATCATCCATTGAAGTAACAAAAATACGAACAACAAACTACCTTTCATAATGAGAAGGCTACCATCCATTTGAGTAACAAAAATCTCAAGGACCGACTACCTTCCATAATGACAAGGCTACCATGCATTGGAATAACAAGAATCTCGACAATAGAATACCTTCCATTATGACAAGGCTACCATCCATTGGAGTAACAACAATCTGAACAACAAACTACCTTGCATAATGACAAGGCTATATTCCATTGGAGTAACAGAGACATCGACAATAGACTACCTTCAATAATGACAAGGCTACCATCCATTGGAGTAATAAATATCTCTACAAAAGACTACCTCCCATAATGACAAGGTTACAATCCATTGGAATAACAAAAATCTCGACAATAGACTACCTTCCATAATGACAAGGCTAAAATCCATTAGAGTAACGTAAATCTCAATGACAGATTACCTTACATAATGACAAGGCTACCATATATTGGAGTAACAAAAATCTTGACAACAAACTACGTTCCATAATTACAAGGCTACCATGCATTGGAGTATAAAAAATCTAGACAACAGACTACCTTCCATAATGACAAGGCTACCATCCATTAGAAAAACCAAAATCTCGACAATAGAGTACCTTCCATAATGACAAGGCTATCATCCATTAAAGTAACAAAAATATGAACAACAGACTACTTTTAATAATGACAAGGCTACCATACATTTGAGTAACAAAAATCTCAACCACCGACTACCTTCAATAATGACAAGGCTACCATGCATTGGAATAACAAGAATCTCGACAATAGAAAACCTTCCATTATGACAAGGCTACCATCCATTGGAGTAACAAAAATCTGAACAACAGACTACCTTGCATAATGACAAGGCTATCATCCTTTGGAGTAACAGAGATATCTATAACAGACTACCTTCAATAATGACAAGGCTACCATCCATTGGAGTAATAAAAATCTCTCAAAAGACTACCTTCCATAATGACAAGGATACCATCCATTGGAATAACAAAAATCTCGACAATAGACTACCTTCCATAATTACAAGGCTATTATCCAATGGAATAAAAAAATATTCGACAACAGTCTACCTTCCATAATGACAAGGCTACCATCCATTGGAGTAACAAAAATCTGAACAACAGACTACCTTCCATAATGACAAGGCTACAATCCATTGGACTAACAGAAATCTCAATGACAGACTACCTTCCATAATGACAAGGCTACCATCTATTGGAGTAACAAAAATCTCGACAACAGACTACCTACCATAATGACAAGGCTATCATCCATTGAAGTAACAAAAATCTGAACAACATACTACCTTTCATAATGACAAGGCTACCATCCATTGGAGTAACAAAAATCTCAACGATTGACTACCTTCCATAATGACAAGGCTACCATCCATTGGAATAACAAAATTTTTGAAAATAGACTACCTTCAATAATGACAAGGCTACCATCCATTGGAGTAATAAAAATCTCTACAAAAGACTACCTTCCATAATGACAAGGTTACAATCCATTGGAATAACAAAAATCTCGACAATAGACTACCGTCCATAATTACAAGGCTACCATCCAATGGAATAAAAAAAATTTCGACAACAAACTACCTTCAATAATGACAAGGCTACAATCCATTGGAGTAACAAAAATCTGAACAACAGACTACCTTCCATAATGACAAGGATACAATCCATTGGAGTAACAGAAATCTCAATGACAGAGTACCTTCCATAATGACAAGGCTACCATCTATTGGAGTAACAAAAATCTCGACAACAGACACCCTTCCATAATGACAAGGCTACCATCCATTGGAATAACCAAAATCTCGACAATAGAGTACCTTCCATAATGACAAAGCTATCATCCATTGAAGTAACAAAAATCTGAGTAACAGACTACCTTTCATAATGGCAAGGCTACCATCCATTGGAGTAACAGAAATCTCAATGACCGACTACCTTCCATAATGACAAGGCTACCATCCATTGGAATAACAAAAATCTTGACAATAGACTACCTTCTATAATGACAAGTCTACCATCCATTGGAGTAACAAAAATTTGAACAACAGACTACCTTGCATAATGACAAGGCTATCATCCATTGGAGTAACAAAGATATCGACAACAAACTACCTTCAATAATGACAAGGATACCATCCATTGGAGTAACAAAAATCTCGACAAAAGACTACCTTCCATAATAACAAGGTTACCATCCATCGGAATAACAAAAATATCGACAACATACTCCCTTCCATAATGACAAGACTACAATCCATTGGAGTAACAGAAATCTCAATGAAAGATTACCTTCCATAATGACAAGGCTACCATTCATTGGAGTAACAGAAATATCGACAACATACTACATTCCATAATGATAAGGCTTCATCCATTGGGGTAACAAAAATCTCGACAACAGACTACCTTCCATAATGACAAGGCTACCATCCATTGGAGTAACAAAAATCTTGACAAAGACTACCTTCCATAATGACAAGGTTACCATCCATTGGAATAACAAAAATCTCGACAACAGACTACCTTCCATAATGACAAGGCTACCATCCAATGGAATAAAAAAAATCCGATAACAAACTACCTTCCATAATGACAAGGTTATTATCCATTTGAGTAACAATTATCTTAACAATAGACTACCTTCCTATAATGACAAGGCTACCATCAATTGGAGTAACAGAAATCTCAACGACCGACTACCTTCCATAATGACAAGGTTACCATCCATTGGAATAACAAAAATCTCGACAATAGACTACCGTCCATAATGACAATGCTACCATCCAATGGAATAAAGAAAATTTCGACAACAAACTACCTTACATAATTACAAGGCTACCATTAATTGGAGTAACAAAAATCTGAACAACAGACTACCTTCCATAATGACAAGGCTAAAATCCATTAGAGTAACATAAATCTCAATGGCAGATTACCTTCCATAATGACAAGGCTACCATCTATTGGAGTAACAAAAATCTTGACAACAAACTACGTTCCATAATTACAAGGCTACCATCCATTGGAGTATAAAAAATCTTGACTACAGACAACCTTCCATAATGACAACGCTACCATCCATTGGAAAAACCAAAATCTCGACAATAGAGTACCTTCCATAATGACAAGGCTATCATCCATTGAAGTAACAAAAATACGAACAACAAACTACCTTTCATAATGAGAAGGCTACCATCCATTTGAGTAACAAAAATCTCAAGGACCGACTACCTTCCATAATGACAAGGCTACCATGCATTGGAATAACAAGAATCTCGACAATAGAATACCTTCCATTATGACAAGGCTACCATCCATTGGAGTAACAACAATCTGAACAACAAACTACCTTGCATAATGACAAGGCTATATTCCATTGGAGTAACAGAGACATCGACAATAGACTACCTTCAATAATGACAAGGCTACCATCCATTGGAGTAATAAATATCTCTACAAAAGACTACCTCCCATAATGACAAGGTTACAATCCATTGGAATAACAAAAATCTCGACAATAGACTACCTTCCATAATGACAAGGCTAAAATCCATTAGAGTAACGTAAATCTCAATGACAGATTACCTTACATAATGACAAGGCTACCATATATTGGAGTAACAAAAATCTTGACAACAAACTACGTTCCATAATTACAAGGCTACCATGCATTGGAGTATAAAAAATCTAGACAACAGACTACCTTCCATAATGACAAGGATACCATCCATTGGAAAAACCAAAATCTCGACAATAGAGTACCTTCCATAATGACAAGGCTATCATCCATTGAAGTAACAAAAATATGAACAAAAGACTACCTTTCATAATGACAAGGCTACCATCCATTTGAGTAACAAAAATCTCAACGACCGACTACCTTCCATAATGACAAGGCTACCATGCATTGGAATAACAAGAATCTCGACAATAGAATACCTTCCATTATGACAAGGCTACCATCCATTGGAGTAACAACAATCTGAATAACAAACTACTTGCATAATGACAAGGCTACATTCCATTGGAGTAACAGTGACATCGACAACAGACTACCTTTAATAATGACAAGGCTACCATCCTTTGGAGTAATAAAAATCTCTACAAAAGACTACCTTCCATAATGACAAGGCTACAATCCATTGGAGTAACAAAAATCTGAACAACAGACTACCTTCCATAATGACAAGGATACAATCCATTGGAGTAACAGAAATCTCAATGACAGACTACCTTCCATAATGACAAGGCTACCATCTATTCGAGTAACAAAAATCTCGACAACAGACACCCTTCAATAATGACAAGGCTACCATCCATTGGAATAACCAAAATCTCGACAATAGAGTACCTTCCATAATGACAAAGCTATCATCCATTGAAGTAACAAAAATCTTAATAACAGACTACCTTTCATAATGGCAAGGCTACCATCCATTGGAGTAACCGAAATCTCAATGACCGACTACCTTCCATAATGACAAGGCTACCATCCATTGGAATAACAAAAATCTTGACAATAGACTACCTTCTATAATGACAAGTCTACCATCCATTGGAGTAACAAAAATTTGAACAACAGACTACCTTGCATAATGACAAGGCTATCATCCATTGGAGTAACAAAGATATCGAAAACAAACTACCTTCAATAATGACAAGGATACCATCCATTGGAGTAACAAAAATCTCGACAAAAGACTACTTTCCATAATAACAAGGTTACCATCCATTGGAATAACAAAAATAACAACAACATACTCCCTTCCATAATGACAAGACTACAATCCATTGGAGTAACAGAAATCTCAATGAAAGATTACCTTCCATAATGACAAGGCTACCATTCATTGGAGTAACAGAAATATCGACATCATACTACATTCCATAATGACAAGGCTACATCCATTGGGGTAACAAAAATCTCGACAACAGACTACCTTCCATAATGACAAGGCTACCATCCATTGGAGTAACAAAAATCTTGACAAAGACTACCTTCCATAATGACAAGGTTACCATCCATTGGAATAACAAAAATCTCGACAACAGACTACCTTCCATAATGACAAGGCTACCATCCAATGGAATAAAGAAAATCCGATAACAAACTACCTTCCATAATGACAAGGTTATTATCCATTTGAGTAACAATTATCTTAACAATAGACTACCTTCCTATAATGAGAAGGCTACCATTAATTGGAGTAACAGAAATCTCAACGACCGACTACCTTCCATAATGACATGGTTACCATCCATTGGAATAACAAAAATCTCGACAATAGACTACCTTCCATAATGACAATGCTACCATCCAATGGAATAAAGAAAATTTCGACAACAAACTACCTTACATAATTACAAGGCTACCATTAATTGGAGTAACAAAAATCTGAACAACAGACTTCCTTCCATAATGACAAGACTATAATCCATTAGAGTGACATAAATCTCAATGACAGATTACCTTCCATAATGACAAGCCTACCATCTATTGGAGTAACAAAAATCTTGACAACAAACTACGTTCCATAATTACAAGGCTACCATCCATTGGAGTATAAAAAATCTCGACAACAGACTACCTTCCATAATGACAAGGCTACCATCCATTGGCAAAACCAAAATCTCGACAATAGAGTACCTTCCATAATGACAAGGCTATCATCCATTTGAGTAACAAAAATCTCAAGGACCGACTACCTTCCATAATGACAAGGCTACCATGCATTGGAATAACAAGAATCTCGACAATAGAATACCTTCCATTATGACAAGGCTACCATCCATTGGAGTAACAACAATCTGAACAACAAACTACCTTGCATTATGACAAGGCTACATTCCATTGGAGTAACAGAGACATCGACAACATACTACCTTCAATAATGACAAGGCTAACATCCATTGGAGTAATAAAAATCTCTACAAAAGACTACCTTCCATAATGACAAGGTTACAATCCGTTGGAATAACAAAAATCTCGACAACAGACTACCTTCCATAATAACAAGGCTACAATCCATTGGAGTAACAAAAATCTGAACAAAAAACTACCTTCCATAATCACAAGGATACAATCCATTGGAGTAACGGAAATCTCAATGACAGACTACCTTCCATAATGACAAGGCTACCATCTATTGGAGTAACAAAAATCTAGACAACAGACTACCTTCCATAATGACAAGGCTACCATCCATTGGAATAACCAAAATCTCGACAATAGAGTACGTTCCATAATGACAAAGCTATCATCCATTGAAGTAACAAAAATCTGAACAACAAACTACCTTTCATAATGGCAAGGCTACCATCCATTGGAGTAACAGAAATCTCAACCACCGACTACCTTCCATAATGACAAGGCTACCATCCATTGGAATAACAAAAATCTTGACAATAGACTACCTTCTATAATGACAAGGCTACCATCCATCGGAATAACAAAGATATCGACAACATACTCCCTTCCATAATGACAAGGCTACAATCCATTGGAGTAACAGAAATATCGATAACAGACTACATTCCATAATGACAAGGCTACATCCATTGGGGTAACAAAAATCTCGACAACAGACTACCTTCCATAATGACAAAGCTACCATCCATAGGAGTAACAAAAATCTTGACAAAGACTAGCTTCCATAATGACAAGGTTACCATCCATTGGAATAACAAAAATCTGGACAACATACTACCTTCCATAATGACAAAGCTACCATCCAATGGAATAAAAAAAAATTCGATAACAAACTACCTTCCATAATGACAAGGCTATTACCAATTTGAGTAACAAATATCTGAACAACAGACTACCTTCCCATAATTACAAGGCTACCATCAATTGGAGTAACAGAAATCTAGACAACCGACTACCTTCCATAATGACAAGGTTACCATCCATTGGAATAACAAAAATCTCGACAATAGACTACCTTCCATAATGACAATGCTACCATCCAATGGAATAAAGAAAATTTCGACAACAAACTACCTTACATAATTACAAGGCTACCATTAATTGGAGTAACAAAAATCTGAACAATAGACTACCTTCCATAATGGCAAGGCTAAAATCCATTACTGTAACATAAATCTCAATGACAGATTACCTTCCATAATGACAAGGCTACCATGCATTGGAATAACAAGAATCTCGACAATAGAATACCTTCCATTATGACAAGGCTACCATCCATTGGAGAAACAACAATCTGAACAACAAACTACCTTGCATAATGACAAGGCTACATTCCATTGAAGTAACAGAGACATCGACAACAGACTACCTTCAATAATGACAAGGCTAACATCCATTGGAGTAATAAAAATCTCTACAAAAGACTACATTCCATAATGACAAGGTTACAATCCGTTGGAATAACAAAAATCTCGACAACAGACTACCTTCCATAATTACAAGGCCACCATCCAATGGAATAAAAAAAAAATCGACAACATACTACCTTCCATAATGACAAGGCTACAATCCATTGGAGTAACAAAAATCTGATCAACAAACTACCTTCCATAATCACAAGGATACAATCCATTGGAGTAACGGAAATCTCAATGACAGACTACCTTCCATAATGACAAGGCTACCATCTATTGGAGTAACAAAAATCTCGACAATAGAGTACCTTCCATAATTACATGGCTACCATCCATTGGAGTATCGAAAATCTCGACAACAGACTACCTTGCATAATGACAAGGCTATCATCTATTGGAGTAACAAAAATATCGACAAAAGACTACATTCCATAATGTCAAGGCTACATCCATTGGGATAACAAAAATCTCGACAACAGACTACCTTCCATAATGACAAGGCTACCATCCATTGGAGTAACAAAAATCTTGACAAAAGACTACCTTCCATAATGAAATGGTTACCATCCATTGGGATAACAAAAATCTCGACAACAGACTACCTTCCATAATAACAAGGCTACCATCCATTGGAGTAACAAAAATCTTGACAAAAAACTACCTTCCATAACGAAAAGGTTACCATCCAATGGGATAACAAAAATCTCGACAACAGACTACCTTCCATAATGACAAGGCTACCATCCAATGGAATAAGAAAAATTTTGACAACAAACTACCTTCCATAATGACAAGGCTACCATTCATTGGAATAACAAAAATCTGAACAACATACTACCTTCCATAATTACAAGGCTACCATCCATTGGAGTATCAAAAATCTCGACATTAGTCTACCTTCCAAAATGACAAGGCTACCATCCATTGGAGTAACAAAAATCTTGACAAAGACTACTTTCCATAATGACAAGGTTACCATCCATTGGAATAACAAAAATCTCGCCAACAGACTACCTTCCATAATGACAAGGCTACCATCCAATGGAATAAAAAAAATTCAATAACAAACTACCTTCCATAATGACAAGGCTACCATCCATTGGAGTAACAAAAATCTGAACAACAGACTACCTTCCCATAATGAAAAGGCTACAATCCATTGGAGTAATAGAAATCTCAACGAGAGACTACCTTCCATAATGACAAGGCTACCATCTACTAGAGTAACAAAAATCTCGACAATAGACTACCTTCCAAAATTACATGGCTACCATCCATTAGAGTATCGAAAATCTCGAAAACAGACTACCTTGCATTATGACAAGGCTATCATCCATTGGAGTAACAGAGATATCGACAACAAACTACCTTAAAAAATGACAAGGCTACCATCCCTTTGAGTAACAAAAATCTCGACAAAAGGCTAACTTCCATAATGACAAGGTTACCATCCACTGGAATAACCAAAATCTCGATAACAGACTACCTTCTATAATGACAATGCTATCATCCGGTGGAATAAAGAAAATTTCGACAACAAACTACCTTACATAATTACAAGGCTACCATCCATTGGAGTAACAAAAATCTGAACAACATACTACCTTCCATAATGACAAGGCTAAAATCCATTAGAGTAACATAAATCTCAATGACAGATTACCTTCCATAATGACAAGGCTACCATCTATTGGAGTAACAAAAATCTTGACAACAAACTATGTTCCATAATTACAAGGGTACCATCCATTGGAGTATAAAAAATCTCGACAACAGACTACCTTCCATAATGACAAGGCTACCATCCATTGGAAAAACCAAAATCTCGAAAATAGAGTACCTTCCATAATGACAAGGCTATCATCCATTGAAGTAACAAAAATACGAACAACAGACTACCTTTCATAATGACAAGGCTACCATCCATTTGAGTAACAAAAATCTCAACGACCGACTACCTTCCATAATGACAAGGCTACCATGCATTGGAATAACAAGAATCTCGACAATAGAATACCTTCCATTATGACAAGGCTACCATCCATTGCAGTAACAACAATCTGAACAACAAACTACCTTGCATAATGACAAGGCTACATTCCATTGGAGTATTAGAGACATCGACAATAGACTACCTTCAATAATGACAAGGCTAACATCCATTGGAGTAATAAAAATCTCTACAAAAGACTACATTCCATAATGACAAGGTTACAATCCGTTGGAATAACAAAAATCTCGACAATAGACTACCTTTCATAATTACAAGGCTACCATCCAATGGAATAAAAAAAAATTCGACAACAGACTACCTTCCATAATAACAAGGCTACAATCCATTGGAGTAACAAAAATCTGAACAACAAACTACCTTCCATAATAACAAGGATACAATCCATTGGAGTAACGGAAATCTCAATGACAGACTACCTTCCATAATGACAAGGCTACCATCTACTGGAGTAACAAAAATCTCGACAATAGACTACCTTCCATAATGACAAGGCTACCATCCATTGGAATAACCAAAATCTCGATAATAGAGTACCATCCATAATGACAAAGCTATCATCCATTGAAGTAACAAAAATCTGAACAACAGACTACCTTTCATAATGGCAAGGCTACCATCCATTGGAGTAACAGAAATCTCAATGACCGACTACCTTCCATAATGACAAGGCTACCATCCATTGGAATAAGAAAAATCTTGACAATAAACTACCTTCTATAATGACAAGGCTACCATCCATTGGAGTAACAAAAATTTGAACAACAGACTACCTTGCATAATGACAAGGCTATCATCCATATGAGTAACAAAGATATCGACAACAAACTACCTTCAATAATGACAAGGCTACCATCCATTGGAGTAACAAAAATCTCGACAAAAGACTACCTTCCATAATAACAAGGTTACCATCCATAGGAATAACAAAAATATCGACAACATACTCCCTTCCATAATGACAAGGCTACAATCCATTGGAGTAACAGAAATATTGACAACAAAATACATTCCATAATGACAAGGCTACATCCATTGGGGTAACAAAAATCTTGACAACAGACTACCTTCCATAATGACAAGGCTACCATCCATTGGAGTAACAAAAATCTTGACAAAGACTACCTTCCATAATGACAAGGTTACCATCCATTGGAATAACAAAAATCTCGACAATAGACTACCTTCCATAATGACAAGGCTACCATCCAATGGAATAAAAAAAATTCGATAACAAAGTACCTTCCATAATGACAAGGCTACCATCCATTGGAGTAACAAAAATCTGAACAACAGACTACCTTCCCATAATGACAAGGCTACAATCCATTGCAGTAACAGAAATCTTAACGAGAGACTACCTTCCATAATGACAAGGCTACCATCTATTAGAGTAACAAAAATCTCGACAATAGAGTACCTTCCATAATTACATGGCTACCATCCATTGGAGTATCGAAAATCTCGACAACAGACTACCTTGCATAATGACAAGGCTATCATCCATTGGAGTAACAAAAATATCGACCAAAGACTACATTCCATAATGACAAGGCTACATCCATTGGGATAATAAAAATCTCAACAACAGACTACCTTCCATAATGACAAGGCTACCATCCATTGGAGTAACAAAAATCTTGACAAAAGACTACCTTCCATAATGAAATCGTTACCATCCATTGGGATAACAAAAATCTCGACAACAGACTACCTTCCATAATAACAAGGCTACAATCCATTGGAGTAACAAAAATCTTGACAAAAAACTACCTTCCATAATGAAAAGGTTACCATCCATTGTGATAACAAAAATCTCGACAACAGACTACCTTCCATAATGACAAGGCTACCATCCAATGGAATAAGAAAAAATTTGACAACAAACTACCTTCCATAATGACAAGGCTACCATTCATTGGAATAACAAAAATCTGAACAACAGACTACCTTCCATAATGACAAGGCTACAATCCATTGGAGTAACAAAAATCTCGACAACAGACTACCTTCCATAATTACAAGGCTACCATCCATTGGAGTATCAAAAATCTCGACAGCAGTCTACCTTCCATAATGACAAGGCTACCATCCATTGGAGTAACAAAAATCTTGACAAAGACTACTTTCCATAATGACAAGGTTACCATCCATTGGAATAACAAAAATCTCGACAACAGACTACCTTCCATAATTACATGGCTACCATCCATTAGAGTATCGAAAATCTCGAAAACAGACTACCTTGCATTATGACAAGGCTATCATCCATTGGAGTAACAGAGATATCGACAACAAACTACCTTCAAAAATGACAAGGCTACCATCCCTTGGAGTAACAAAAATCTCGACAAAAGGCTAACTTCCATAATGACAAGGTTACCATCCACTGGAATAACCAAAATCTCGACAACAGACTACCTTCCATAATAACAAGGCTACCATCCATTGGAAAAACTAAAATCTCGACAATAGAGTACCTTCCATTGAAGTATCAAAAATATGAACAACAGACTACCTTTCATAATGACAAGTCTACCATCCATTTGAGTAACAAAAATCTCAACGACTGACTACCTTCCATAATGACAAGGCTACCATGCATTGGAATAAAAAGAATCTCGACAATAGAATACTTTCCATTATGACAAGGCTACCATCCATTGGAGTAACAACAATCTGAACAACAAACTACCTTGCATAATGACAAGGCTACATTCCATTGGAGTAACAGAGACATCGACAACAGACTACCTTCAATAATGACAAGGCTACCATCCATTGGAGTAATACAAATCTCTACAAAAGACTACCTTCCATAATGACAAGGTTACCATCCATTGGAATAACAAAAAATATCGACAACATACTCCCTTCCATAATGACAAGGCTACAATCCATTGGAGTAACAGAAATCTCAATGAAAGACTACCTTCCATAATGACAGGGCTACCATTCATTGGAGTAACAGAAATATCGACAACAGACTACATTCCATAATGACAAGGCTACATCCATTGGGGTAACAAAAATATGGACAACAAACTACCTTCCATAATGACAAGGCTACCATCCATTGGAGTAACAAAAATCTTGACAAAGACTACCTTCCATAATAACAAGGCTACCATCCAATGGAATAAAAAAAAATCGATAACAAACTACCTTCCATAATGACAAGGCTACCATCCATTGGAGTAACAAAAATATGAACAACAGACTACCTTCCCATAATGACAAGGCTACAATCCATTAGAGTAACAGAAATCTCAACGAGAGACTACCTTCCATAATGACAAGGCTACCATCTATTAGAGTAACAAAAATCTCAACAATAGACTGCCTTCCATAATTACATGGCTTTCATCCATTGGAGTATCGAAAATCTTGACAACAGACTACCTTCCATAATGATAAGGCTACCATCCATTGGAATAACCAAAATCTCGACAATATAGTACCTTCCATAATGAGAAGGCTATTATCAATTGGTGTAACAAATATCTGAACAACAGACTTCCTTCCATAATGACAAGGCTACCATCCATTGGAGTAACAGATATCTCAATGACCGACTACCTTCCATAATGACAAGGCTACCATCCATTGGAATAACAAAAATCTCGACAATAGAATACATTCCATAATAACAAGGCTACCATCCATTGGAGTAATAAAAATCTTAATATTAGACTACCTTGCATAATGACAAGGCTATCATCCATTGGAGTAACAAAGATATCGACAACAAACTACCTTCAAAAATGACAAGGCTACCATCCCTTCGAGTAACAAAAATCTCGAGAAAAGCCTACCTTCCATAATGACAAGGTTACCATCCATTGGAATAACAAAAATCTCGACAACAAACTACCTTCCATAATGACAATGCTAACATCCAATGGAATAAAGAATATTTCGATAACAAACTACCTTCCATAATTACAAGGCTACCATCAATTGGAGTAACAAAATCTGAACAACAGACTACCTTCCATAATGACAAGGCTACAATCCATTTGAGTAACAGAAATCTCAATGACAAATTACCTTCCATAATGACAAGGCTACCATCTATTGGAGTAACAAAAATCTCGACAATAGACTACCTTCCATAATTACAAGGCTACCATCCATTGGAGCATAAAAAATCTCGACAACAGACTACCTTCCATAATGACAAGGCTACCATCCATTGGAAAAACCAAAATCACGACAATAGAGTACCTTCCATAATGACAAGGCTATCATCCATTGAAATAACAAAAATATGAACTATAGACTACCTTTCATAATGACAAGGCTACCATTCATTTGACTAACAGAAATATCAACGACCAACTGCCTTCCATAATGACAAGGCTACCATGCATTGGAATAACAAGAATCTCGGCAATAGAATACCTTCCATTATGACAAGGCTACCATCCATTGGAGTAACAAAAATCTGAATAACAGACTACCTTGCATAATTACAAGGCTATCATCCATTGGAGTAACAGAGATATCGACAACAGACTACCTTCAATAATAACAAGGCTACCATCCATTGGAGTAATAAAAATCTCTACAAAAGACTATCTTCCATAATGACAAGGTTATCATCCATTGGAATAACAAAAATCTCGACAATAGACTACCTTCCATAATTACAAGGCTACCATCCAATGGAATAAAAAAAATTTCGACAACAGACTACCTTCCATAATGACAAGGCTATCATCCATTGGAGTAACAAAGATATCGACAACAGACTACCTTCAATAATGACAAGGCTACCATCCATTGGAGTAACAAAAATCTCGAAAAAATACTACCTTCCATAATAACAAGGTTACCATCCGTTGGAATAACAAAAATCTCGACAACAGACTCCATTCCATAATGACAAGGCTACCATTCATTGGAGTAACAGAAATATCGACAACATACTACTTTCCATAATGACAAGGCTACATCCATTGTGGTAAGAAAAATCTCGACAACAGACTACCTTCCATAATGACAAGGCTACAATCCATTTGAGTAACAGAAATCTCAATGACAAATTACCTTCCATAATGACAAGGCTACCATCTATTGGAGTAACAAAAATCTCGACAATAGACTACGTTTCATAATTACAAGGCTACCATCCATTGGAGTATAAAAAATCTCGACAACAGACTACCTTCCATAATGACAAGGCTACCATCCATTGGAAAAACCAAAATCTCGACAATAGAGTACCTTCCATAATGACAAGGCTATCATCCATTGAAGTAACAAAAATATGAACTACAGACTACCTTTCATAATGACAAGGCTACCATCCATTTGAGTAACAGAAATCTTAAAGACCAACTACCTTCCATGATGACAAGGCTACCATGCATTGGAATAACAAGAATCTCGACAATAGAATACCTTCCATTATGACAAGGCTAGCATCCATTGGAGTAACAAAAATCTGAACAACAGACTACCTTGCATAATGACAAGGCTATCATCCATTGGAGTAACAGAGATATCGACAACAGACTACCTTCAATAATGACAAGGCTACCATCAATTGGAATAATAAAAATCTCTACAATAGACTACCTTCCATAATGACAAGGTTACCATCCATTGGAATAACAAAAATCTCGACAATAGACTACCTTCCATAATTACAAGGCTACCATCCAATGGAATAAAAAAAATTTCGACAACAGACTACCTTCCATAATGACAAGGCTATCATCCATTGGAGTAACAAAGATATCGACAACAGGCTACCTTCAATAATGACAAGGCTACCATCCATTGGAGTAACAAAGATATCGACAACAAATTACCTTCAAAAATGACAAGGCTACCATCCCTTGGAGTAACAAAAATCTCGACAAAAGGCTACCTTCCATAATGACAAGGTTACCATCCATTGGAATAACAAAAATCTCGACAACAAACTACCTTCCATAATGACAATGCTAACATCCAATGGAATAAAGAATATTTCGACAACAAACTACCTTCCATAATTACAAGGCTACCATCCATTGGAGTAACAAAATCTGAACAACGGAATACCTTCCATAATGACAAGGCTACAATCCATTTGAGTAACAGAAATCTCAATGACAAATTACCTTCCATAATGACAAGGCTACCATCTATTGGAGTAACAAAAATCTCGACAATAGACTACCTTCCATAATTACAAGGCTACCATCCATTGGAGGATAAAAAATCTCGACAACAGACTACCTTCCATAATGACAAGGCTACCATCCATTGGAAAAACCAAAATCACGACAATAGAGTACCTTCCATAATGACAAGGATATCATCCATTGAAATAACAAAAATATGAACTACAGACTACCTTTCATAATGACAAGGCTACCATTCATTTGAGTAACAGAAATATCAACGACCAACTGCCTTCCATAATGAAAAGGCTACCATGCATTGGAATAACAAGAATCTCGGCAATAGAATACCTTCCATTATGACAAGGCTACCATCCATTGGAGTAACAAAAATCTGAACAACAGACTACCTTGCATAATGACAAGGCTATCATCCATTGGAGTAACAGAGATATCGACAACAGACTACCATCAATAATGACAAGGCTACCATCAATTGGAGTAATAAAAATCTCTACAATAGACTACCTTCCATAATGACAGGGTTACCATCCATTGGAATAACAAAAATCTCGACAATAGACTACCTTCCATAATTACAAGGCTACCATCCAATGGAATAAAAAAAATTTCGACAACAGACTACCTTCCATAATGACAAGGCTATCATCCATTGGAGTAACAAAGATATCGACAACAGACTACCTTCAATAATGACAAGGCTACCATCCATTGGAGTAACAAAGATATCGACAAAAAATTACCTTCAAAAATGACAAGGCTACCATCCCTTGGAGTAACAAAAATCTCGACAAAAGGCTACCTTCCATAATGACAAGGTTACCATCCATTGGAATAACAAAAATCTCGACAACAAACTACCTTCCATAATGACAATGCTAACATCCAATGGAATAAAGAATATTTCGACAACAAACTACCTTCCATAATTACAAGGCTACCATCCATTGGAGTAACAAAATCTAAACAACAGACTACCTTCCATAATGACAAGGCTACAATCCATTTGAGTAACAGAAATCTCAATGACAAATTACCTTCCATAATGACAAGGCTACCATCTATTTGAGTAACAAAAATCTCGACAATAGACTACCTTCCATAATTACAAGGCTACCATCCATTGGAGTATAAAAAATCTCGACAACAGACTACCTTCCATAATGACAAGGCTACCATCCATTGGAAAAACCAAAATCACGACAATAGAGTACCTTCCATAATGACAAGGCTATCATCCATTGAAATAACAAAAATATGAACTACAGACTACCTTTCATAATGACAAGGCTACCATTCATTTGAGTAACAGAAATATCAACGACCTACTGCCTTCCATAATGACAAGGCTACCATGCATTGGAATAACAAGAATCTCGGCAATAGAATACCTTCCATTATGACAAGGCTACCATCCATTGGAGTAACAAAAATCTGAACAACAGACTACCTTGCATAATGACAAGGCTATCATCCATTGGAGTAACAGAGATATCGACAACAGACTACCTTCAATAATGACAAGGCTACCATCAATTGGAGTAATAAAAATCTCTACAATAGACTACCTTCCATAATGATAGGGTTACCATCCATTGGAATAACAAAAATCTCGACAATAGACTACCTTCCATAATTACAAGGCTACCATCCAATGGAATAAAAAAAATTTCGACAACAGACTACCTTCCATAATGACAAGGCTATCATCCTTTGGAGTAACAAAGATATCGACAACAGACTACCTTCAATAATGACAAGGCTACCATCCATTGGAGTAACAAAGATATCGACAACAAATTACCTTCAAAAATGACAAGGCTACCATCCCTTGGAGTAACAAAAATCTCGACAAAAGGCTACCTTCCATAATGACAAGGTTACCATCCATTGGAATAACAAAAATCTCGACAACAAACTACCTTCCATAATGACAATGCTAACATCCAATGGAATAAAGAATATTTCGACAACAAACTACCTTCCATAATTACAAGGCTACCATCCATTGGAGTAACAAAATCTAAACAACAGACTACCTTCCATAATGACAAGGCTACAATCCATTTGAGTAACAGAAATCTCAATGACAAATTACCTTCCATAATGACAAGGCTACCATCTATTTGAGTAACAAAAATCTCGACAATAGACTACCTTCCATAATTACAAGGCTACCATCCATTGGAGTATAAAAAATCTCGACAACAGACTACCTTCCATAATGACAAGGCTACCATCCATTGGAAAAACCAAAATCACGACAATAGAGTACCTTCCATAATGACAAGGCTATCATCCATTGAAATAACAAAAATATGAACTACAGACTACCTTTCATAATGACAAGGCTACCATTCATTTGAGTAACAGAAATATCAACGACCTACTGCCTTCCATAATGACAAGGCTACCATGCATTGGAATAACAAGAATCTCGGCAATAGAATACCTTCCATTATGACAAGGCTACCATCCATTGGAGTAACAAAAATCTGAACAACAGATTACCTTGCATAATGACAAGGCTATCATCCATTGGAGTAACAGAGATATCGACAACAGACTACCTTCAATAATGACAAGGCTACCATCAATTGGAGTAATAAAAATCTCTACAATAGACTACCTTCCATAATGACAGGGTTACCATCCATTGGAATAACAAAAATCTCGACAATAGACTACCTTCCATAATTACAAGGCTACCATCCAATGGAATAAAAAAAATTTCGACAACAGACTACCTTCCATAATGACAAGGCTATCATCCTTTGGAGTAACAAAGATATCGACAACAGACTACCTTCAATAATGACAAGGCTACCATCCATTGGAGTAACAAAGATATCGACAACAAATTACCTTCAAAAATGACAAGGCTACCATCCCTTGGAGTACCAAAAATCTCGACAAAAGGCTACCTTCCATAATGACAAGGTTACCATCCATTGGAATAACAAAAATCTCGACAACAAACTACCTTCCATAATGACAATGCTAACATCCAATGGAATAAAGAATATTTCGACAACAAACTACCTTCCATAATTACAAGGCTACCATCCATTGGAGTAACAAAATCTAAACAACAGACTACCTTCCATAATGACAAGGCTACAATCCATTTGAGTAACAGAAATCTCAATGACAAATTACCTTCCATAATGACAAGGCTACCATCTATTTGAGTAACAAAAATCTCGACAATAGACTACCTTCCATAATTACAAGGCTACCATCCATTGGAGTATAAAAAATCTCGACAACAGACTACCTTCCATAATGACAAGGCTACCATCCATTGGAAAAACCAAAATCACGACAATAGAGTACCTTCCATAATGACAAGGCTATCATCCATTGAAATAACAAAAATATGAACTACAGACTACCTTTCATAATGACAAGGCTACCATTCATTTGAGTAACAGAAATATCAACGACCTACTGCCTTCCATAATGACAAGGCTACCATGCATTGGAATAACAAGAATCTCGGCAATAGAATACCTTCCATTATGACAAGGCTACCATCCATTGGAGTAACAAAAATCTGAACAACAGACTACCTTGCATAATGACAAGGCTATCATCCATTGGAGTAACAGA
Source organism: Vicia faba (assembly GCA_948472305.1). Classification (NCBI taxonomy): domain Eukaryota; kingdom Viridiplantae; phylum Streptophyta; class Magnoliopsida; order Fabales; family Fabaceae; genus Vicia; species Vicia faba. Next base: position 759,408,345 of record OX451738.1, read on the forward strand.
GATATCGACAACAGACTACCTTCAATAATGACAAGGCTACCATCAATTGGAGTAATAAAAATCTCTACAATAGACTACCTTCCATAATGACAGGGTTACCATCCATTGGAATAACAAAAATCTCGACAATAGACTACCTTCCATAATTACAAGGCTACCATCCAATGGAATAAAAAAAATTTCGACAACAGACTACCTTCCATAATGACAAGGCTATCATCCTTTGGAGTAACAAAGATATCGACAACAGACTACCTTCAATAATGACAAGGCTACCATCCATTGGAGTAACAAAGATATCGACAACAAATTACCTTCAAAAATGACAAGGCTACCATCCCTTGGAGTAACAAAAATCTCGACAAAAGGCTACCTTCCATAATGACAAGGTTACCATCCATTGGAATAACAAAAATCTCGACAACAAACTACCTTCCATAATGACAATGCTAACATCCAATGGAATAAAGAATATTTCGACAACAAACTACCTTCCATAATTACAAGGCTACCATCCATTGGAGTAACAAAATCTAAACAACAGACTACCTTCCATAATGACAAGGCTACAATCCATTTGAGTAACAGAAATCTCAATGACAAATTACCTTCCATAATGACAAGGCTACCATCTATTTGAGTAACAAAAATCTCGACAATAGACTACCTTCCATAATTACAAGGCTACCATCCATTGGAGTATAAAAAATCTCGACAACAGACTACCTTCCATAATGACAAGGCTACCATCCATTGGAAAAACCAAAATCACGACAATAGAGTACCTTCCATAATGACAAGGCTATCATCCATTGAAATAACAAAAATATGAACTACAGACTACCTTTCATAATGACAAGGCTACCATTCATTTGAGTAACAGAAATATCAACGACCTACTGCCTTCCATAATGACAAGGCTACCATGCATTGGAATAACAAGAATCTCGGCAATAGAATACCTTCCATTATGACAAGGCTACCATCCATTGGAGTAACAAAAATCTGAACAACAGACTACCTTGCATAATGACAAGGCTATCATCCATTGGAGTAACAGAGATATCGACAACAGACTACCTTCAATAATGACAAGGCTACCATCAATTGGAGTAATAAAAATCTCTACAATAGACTACCTTCCATAATGACAGGGTTACCATCCATTGGAATAACAAAAATCTCGACAATAGACTACCTTCCATAATTACAAGGCTACCATCCAATGGAATAAAAAAAATTTCGACAACAGACTACCTTCCATAATGACAAGGCTATCATCCTTTGGAGTAACAAAGATATCGACAACAGACTACCTTCAATAATGACAAGGCTACCATCCATTGGAGTAACAAAGATATCGACAACAAATTACCTTCAAAAATGACAAGGCTACCATCCCTTGGAGTAACAAAAATCTCGACAAAAGGCTACCTTCCATAATGACAAGGTTACCATCCATTGGAATAACAAAAATCTCGACAACAAACTACCTTCCATAATGACAATGCTAACATCCAATGGAATAAAGAATATTTCGACAACAAACTACCTTCCATAATTACAAGGCTACCATCCATTGGAGTAACAAAATCTAAACAACAGACTACCTTCCATAATGACAAGGCTACAATCCATTTGAGTAACAGAAATCTCAATGACAAATTACCTTCCATAATGACAAGGCTACCATCTATTTGAGTAACAAAAATCTCGACAATAGACTACCTTCCATAATTACAAGGCTACCATCCATTGGAGTATAAAAAATCTCGACAACAGACTACCTTCCATAATGACAAGGCTACCATCCATTGGAAAAACCAAAATCACGACAATAGAGTACCTTCCATAATGACAAGGCTATCATCCATTGAAATAACAAAAATATGAACTACAGACTACCTTTCATAATGACAAGGCTACCATTCATTTGAGTAACAGAAATATCAACGACCTACTGCCTTCCATAATGACAAGGCTACCATGCATTGGAATAACAAGAATCTCGGCAATAGAATACCTTCCATTATGACAAGGCTACCATCCATTGGAGTAACAAAAATCTGAACAACAGACTACCTTTCATAATGACAAGGCTATCATCCATTGGAGTAACAGAGATATCGACAACAGACTACCTTCAATAATGACAAGGCTACCATCAATTGGAGTAATAAAAATCTCTACAATAGACTACCTTCCATAATGACAGGGTTACCATCCATTGGAATAACAAAAATCTCGACAATAGACTACCTTCCATAATTACAAGGCTACCATCCAATGGAATAAAAAAAATTTCGACAACAGACTACCTTCCATAATGACAAGGCTATCATCCTTTGGAGTAACAAAGATATCGACAACAGACTACCTTCAATAATGACAAGGCTACCATCCATTGGAGTAACAAAGATATCGACAACAAATTACCTTCAAAAATGACAAGGCTACCATCCCTTGGAGTAACAAAAATCTCGACAAAAGGCTACCTTCCATAATGACAAGGTTACCATCCATTGGAATAACAAAAATCTCGACAACAAACTACCTTCCATAATGACAATGCTAACATCCAATGGAATAAAGAATATTTCGACAACAAACTACCTTCCATAATTACAAGGCTACCATCAATTGGAGTAACAAAATCTAAACAACAGACTACCTTCCATAATGACAAGGCTACAATCCATTTGAGTAACAGAAATCTCAATGACAAATTACCTTCCATAATGACAAGGCTACCATCTATTTGAGTAACAAAAATCTCGACAATAGACTACCTTCCATAATTACAAGGCTACCATCCATTGGAGTATAAAAAATCTCGACAACAGACTACCTTCCATAATGACAAGGCTACCATCCATTGGAAAAACCAAAATCACGACAATAGAGTACCTTCCATAATGACAAGGCTATCATCCATTGAAATAACAAAAATATGAACTACAGACTACCTTTCATAATGACAAGGCTACCATTCATTTGAGTAACAGAAATATCAACGACCTACTGCCTTCCATAATGACAAGGCTACCATGCATTGGAATAACAAGAATCTCGGCAATAGAATACCTTCCATTATGACAAGGCTACCATCCATTGGAGTAACAAAAATCTGAACAACAGACTACCTTGCATAATGACAAGGCTATCATCCATTGGAGTAACAGAGATATCGACAACAGACTACCTTCAATAATGACAAGGCTACCATCAATTGGAGTAATAAAAATCTCTACAATAGACTACCTTCCATAATGACAGGGTTACCATCCATTGGAATAACAAAAATCTCGACAATAGACTACCTTCCATAATTACAAGGCTACCATCCAATGGAATAAAAAAAATTTCGACAACAGACTACCTTCCATAATGACAAGGCTATCATCCTTTGGAGTAACAAAGATATCGACAACAGACTACCTTCAATAATGACAAGGCTACCATCCATTGGAGTAACAAAGATATCGACAACAAATTACCTTCAAAAATGACAAGGCTACCATCCCTTGGAGTAACAAAAATCTCGACAAAAGGCTACCTTCCATAATGACAAGGTTACCATCCATTGGAATAACAAAAATCTCGACAACAAACTACCTTCCATAATGACAATGCTAACATCCAATGGAATAAAGAATATTTCGACAACAAACTACCTTCCATAATTACAAGGCTACCATCCATTGGAGTAACAAAATCTAAACAACAGACTACCTTCCATAATGACAAGGCTACAATCCATTTGAGTAACAGAAATCTCAATGACAAATTACCTTCCATAATGACAAGGCTACCATCTATTTGAGTAACAAAAATCTCGACAATAGACTACCTTCCATAATTACAAGGCTACCATCCATTGGAGTATAAAAAATCTCGACAACAGACTACCTTCCATAATGACAAGGCTACCATCCATTGGAAAAACCAAAATCACGACAATAGAGTACCTTCCATAATGACAAGGCTATCATCCATTGAAATAACAAAAATATGAACTACAGACTACCTTTCATAATGACAAGGCTACCATTCATTTGAGTAACAGAAATATCAACGACCTACTGCCTTCCATAATGACAAGGCTACCATGCATTGGAATAACAAGAATCTCGGCAATAGAATACCTTCCATTATGACAAGGCTACCATCCATTGGAGTAACAAAAATCTGAACAACAGACTACCTTGCATAATGACAAGGCTATCATCCATTGGAGTAACAGAGATAACGACAACAGACTACCTTCAATAATAACAAGGCTACCATCCATTGGAGTAATAAAAATCTCTACAAAAGACTATCTTCCATAATGACAAGGTTACCATCCACTAGAATAACAAAAATCTCGACAATAGACTACCTTCCATAATTACAAGGCTACCATCCAATGGAATAAAAAAAATTTCGACAACAGACTACCTTCCATAATGACAAGGCTATCATCCATTGGAGTAACAAAGATATCGACAACAGACTACCTTCAATAATGACAAGGCTACCATCCATTGGAGTAACAAAAATCTCGAAAAAATACTACCTTCCATAATAACAAGGTTACCATCCGTTGGAATAACAAAAATCTCGACAACAGACTCCATTCCATAATGACAAGGCTACCATTCATTGGAGTAACAGAAATATCGACAACAGACTACTTTCCATAATGACAAGGCTACATCCATTGGGGTAACAAAAATCTCGACAACAGACTACCTTCCATAATGACAACGCTACCATCCATTGCAGTAACAAAAATCTTGACAAAAGACTACCTTCCATAATGAAAAGGTTACCATCCATTGGAATAACAAAAATCTCGACAACAGACTACCTTCCATAATGACAAGGCTACCATCAATTGGAATAAGAAAAAATTTGACAACAAAATACCTTCCATAATGACAAGGCTACCATTCATTGGAATAACAAAAATCTGAACAACAGACTACCTTCCATAATGACAAGGCTACAATCCATTGGAGTAACAAAAATCTCGACAACAGACTACCTTCCATAATGACAAGATTACCATCCATTGGAATAACAAAAATCTCGACAACAAACTACCTTCCATAATGACAATGCTAACATCCAATGGAATAAAGAATATTTCGACAACAAACTACCTTCCATAATTACAAGGCTACCATCCATTGGAGTAACAAAAATCTGAACAACAGACTACCTTCCATAATAACAAGGCTACAATCCATTTGAGTAACAGAAATCTCAATGAAAAATTACCTTCCATAATGACAAGGCTACCATCTATTGGAGTAACAAAAATCTCGACAATAGACTACCTTCCATAATTACAAGGCTACCATCCATTGGAGTATAAAAAATCTAGACAACAGACTACCTTCCATAATGACAAGGCTACCATCCATTGGAAAAACCAAAATCACGACAATAGAGTACCTTCCATAATGACAAGGCTATCATCCATTGAAGTAACAAAAATATGAACTACAGACTACCTTTCATAATGACAAGGCTACCATCCATTTGAGTAACTGAAATCTCAACGACCAACTACCTTCCATAATGACAAGGCTACCATGCATTGGAATAACAAGAATCTCGACAATAGAATACCTTCCATTATGACAAGGCTACCATCCATTGGAGTAACAAAAATCTGAACACCAGACTACCTTGCATAATGACAAGGCTATCATCCATTGGAGTAACAGAGATAACGACAACAGACTACCTTCAATAATAACAAGGCTACCATCCATTGGAGTAATAAAAATCTCTACAAAAGACTATCTTCCATAATGACAAGGTTACCATCCATTGGAATAACAAAAATCTCGACAATAGACTACCTTCCATAATTACAAGGCTACCATCCAATGGAATAAAAAAAATTTCGACAACAGACTACCTTCCATAATGACAAGGCTATCATCCATTGGAGTAACAAAGATATCGACAACAGACTACCTTCAATAATGACAAGGCTACCATCCATTGGAGTAACAAAAATCTCGAAAAAATACTACCTTCCATAATAACAAGGTTACCATCCGTTGGAATAACAAAAATCTCGACAACAGACTCCATTCCATAATGACAAGGCTACCATTCATTGGAGTAACAGAAATATCGACAACAGACTACTTTCCATAATGACAAGGCTACATCCATTGGGGTAACAAAAATCTCGACAACAGACTACCTTCTATAATGACAAGGCTACCATCCATTGCAGTAACAAAAATCTTGACAAAAGACTACCTTCCATAATGAAAAGGTTACCATCCATTGGAATAACAAAAATCTCGACAACAGACTACCTTCCATAATGACAAGGCTACCATCAATTGGAATAAGAAAAAATTTGACAACAAAATACCTTCCATAATGACAAGGCTACCATTCATTGGAATAACAAAAATCTGAACAACAAACTACCTTCCATAATGACAAGGCTACAATCCATTGGAGTAACAAAAATCTCGACAACAGACTACCTTCCATAATGACAAGATTACCATCCATTGGAATAACAAAAATCTCGACAACAAACTACCTTCCATAATGACAATGCTAACATCCAATGGAATAAAGAATATTTCGACAACAAACTACCTTCCATAATTACAAGGCTACCATCCATTGGAGTAACAAAAATCTGAACAACAGACTACCTTCCATAATGACAAGGCTACAATCCATTTGAGTAACAGAAATCTCAATGAAAAATTACCTTCCATAATGACAAGGCTACCATCTATTGGAGTAACAAAAATCTCGACAATAGACTACCTTCCATAATTACAAGGCTACCATCCATTGGAGTATAAAAAATCTCGACAACAGACTACCTTCCATAATGACAAGGCTACCATCCATTGGAAAAACCAAAATCACGACAATAGAGTACCTTCCATAATGACAAGGCTATCATCCATTGAAGTAACAAAAATATGAACTATAGACTACCTTTCATAATGACAAGGCTACCATCCATTTGAGTAACTGAAATCTCAACGACCAACTACCTTCCATAATGACAAGGCTACCATGCATTGGAATAACAAGAATCTCGACAATAGAATACCTTCCATTATGACAAGGCTACCATCCATTGGAGTAACAAAAATCTGAACAACAGACTACCTTGCATAATTACAAGGCTATCATCCATTGGAGTAACAGAGATATCGACAACAGACTACCTTCAATAATAACAAGGCTACCATCCATTGGAGTAATAAAAATCTCGACAAAGGACTATCTTCCATAATGACAAGGTTACAATCCATTGGAATAACAAAAATCTCGACAATAGACTACCTTCCATAATTACAAGGCTACCATCCAATGGAATAAAAAAAATTTCGACAACAGACTACCTTCCATAATGACAAGGCTATCATCCATTGGAGTAACAAAGATATCGACAAAAGACTACCTTCAATAATGACAAGGCTACCATCCATTGGAGTAACAAAAATCTCGAAAAACTACTACCTTCCATAATAACAAGGTTACCATCCGTTGGAATAACTAAAATCTCGACAACAGACTCCATTCCATAATGACAAGGCTACCATTCATTGGAGTAACAGAAATATCGACAACAGACTACTTTCCATAATGACAAGGCTACATCCATTGGGGTAACAAAAATCTCGACAACAGACTACCTTCTATAATGACAAGGCTACCATCCATTGCAGTAACAAAAATCTTGACAAAAGACTACCTTCCATAATGAAAAGGTTACCATCCATTGGAATAACAAAAATCTCGACAACAGACTACCTTCCATAATGACAAGGCTACCATCAATTGGAATAAGAAAAAATTTGACAACAAAATACCTTCCATAATGACAAGGCTACCATTCATTGGAATAACAAAAATCTGAACAACAAACTACCTTCCATAATGACAAGGCTACAATCCATTGGAGTAACAAAAATCTCGACAACAGACTACCTTCCATAATGACAAGATTACCATCCATTGGAATAACAAAAATCTCGACAACAAACTACCTTCCATAATGACAATGCTAACATCCAATGGAATAAAGAATATTTCGACAACAAACTACCTTCCATAATTACAAGGCTACCATCCATTGGAGTAACAAAAATCTGAACAACAGACTACCTTCCATAATGACAAGGCTACAATCCATTTGAGTAACAGAAATCTCAATGAAAAATTACCTTCCATAATGACAAGGCTACCATCTATTGGAGTAACAAAAATCTCGACAATAGACTACCTTCCATAATTACAAGGCTACCATCCATTGGAGTATAAAAAATCTCGACAACAGACTACCTTCCATAATGACAAGGCTACCATCCATTGGAAAAACCAAAATCACGACAATAGAGTACCTTCCATAATGACAAGGCTATCATCCATTGAAGTAACAAAAATATGAACTATAGACTACCTTTCATAATGACAAGGCTACCATCCATTTGAGTAACTGAAATCTCAACGACCAACTACCTTCCATAATGACAAGGCTACCATGCATTGGAATAACAAGAATCTCGACAATAGAATACCTTCCATTATGACAAGGCTACCATCCATTGGAGTAACAAAAATCTGAACAACAGACTACCTTGCATAATTACAAGGCTATCATCCATTGGAGTAACAGAGATATCGACAACAGACTACCTTCAATAATAACAAGGCTACCATCCATTGGAGTAATAAAAATCTCTACAAAGGACTATCTTCCATAATGACAAGGTTACAATCCATTGGAATAACAAAAATCTCGACAATAGACTACCTTCCATAATTACAAGGCTACCATCCAATGGAATAAAAAAAATTTCGACAACAGACTACCTTCCATAATGACAAGGCTATCATCCATTGGAGTAACAAAGATATCGACAAAAGACTACCTTCAATAATGACAAGGCTACCATCCATTGGAGTAACAAAAATCTCGAAAAACTACTACCTTCCATAATAACAAGGTTACCATCCGTTGGAATAACTAAAATCTCGACAACAGACTCCATTCCATAATTACAAGGCTACCATTCATTGGAGTAACAGAAATATCGACAACAGACTACTTTCCATAATGACAAGGCTACATCCATTGGGGTAACAAAAATCTCGACAACAGACTACCTTCCATAATGACAAGGCTACCATCCATTGCAGTAACAAAAATCTTGACAAAAGACTACCTTCCATAATGAAAAGGTTACCATCCATTGGAATAACAAAAATCTCGACAACATACTACCTTCCATAATGACAAGGCTACCATCAATTGGAATAAGAATAAATTTGACAACAAACTACCTTCCATAATGACAAGGCTACCATTCATTGGAATAACAAAATCTGAACAACAGACTACCTTCCATAATGACAAGGCTACAATCCATTGGAGTAACAAAAATCTCGACAAGAGACTACCTTCCATAATTACAAGGCTACCATCCATTGGAGTATCAAAAATCTCGACAGCAGTCTACCTTCCATAATGACAAGGCAACCATCCTTTGGAATAACCAAAATCTCGACAATACAGTACCTTCCATAATGACAAGGCTATTATCCATTAGAGTAACAAATATCTGAACAACAGACTACCTTCCATAATGACAAGGCTACCATCCATTGGAGCAACAGAAATCTCAACGACCGACTACCTTCCATAATGAGAAGGCTACCATCCATTGGAGTAACAGAACACTCAATGACAGATTACCTTCCATAATGACAAGGCTACCATCTATTGGATTAACAAAAATCTCGACAACAAACTACCTTCCATAATTACAAGGCTACCATCCATTGGAGTATAATGACAAAACTACCATCCATTGGAAAAACCAAAATCTCGACAATAGAGTACCTTCCATAATGACAAGGCTATCATCCATTGAAGTAACAAAAATATGAATAACAGACTACCTTTCATAATGACAACGATACCATCCATTTGAGTAACAGAAAACTCAACGACAGACTACCTTCCATAATGATAAGGCTACCATCCATTGGAATAACAAGAATCTCGACAATAGAATACCTTCCATTATAGCAAGGATACCATCCATTGGAGTAACAAAAATCTGAACAACAAACTACCTTGCATAATGACAAGGCTATCATCCATTGGAGTAACCGAGATATCGACAACAGACTACCATCAATAATGACAAGGCTACCATCCATTGGATTAATAAAAATCTCTACAAAAGACTACCTTCCATAATTACAAGGCTACAATCCATTGGAGTAATAAAAATCTGAACAACAGACTACCTTCCATAATGACAAGGCTACAATCCATTGGAGTAACCAAAATCTCAACAATAGAGCACCTTCCATAATTACAAGGCTACCATCCATTCGAGTATCAAAAATCTCGACAATAGACTACCTTCCATAATGACAAGGCTATCATCCATTGGAATAACCAAAATCTCGACAATACGGTACCTTCCATAATGACAAGGCTATCATCCATTGAAGTAACAAAATTCTGAACACAGACTACCTTTCATAATGACAAGGCTAGCATCCATTGGAGTAACGGAAATCTCAACGACCGACTACCTTCCATAATGACAATGCTACCATCCATTGGAATAACAAAAATCTTGACAATAGACTACCTTCTATAATGATAAAGCTACCATCCATTGGAGTAACAAAAAATTTGAACAACAGACTACCTTGCATAGTGACAAGGCTATCATCCATTGGAGTAACAAAGATATCGACAACAGACTACCTTCCATAATGACAAGGCTACTATTCATTGGAGTAACATAAATATTGACAACAGACTACATTCCAAAATGACAAGGCTACATCCATTGGGGTAACAAAAATCTCGACAATAGACTACCTTCAATAATGACAAGGCTACCATCCATTGGAGTAACAAAAATCTTGACAAAAGACTACCTTCCATAATGACAAAGTTACCATCCATTGGAATAACAAAAATCTTGACAATAGACTACCTTCCATAATGACAAGGCTACCATCCAATGGAATAAAAAAAAATTGACAACAAACTACCTTCCATAATGACAAGGCTACCATCCATTGGAGTAACAAAAATATGAACAATAGACTACCTTCCATAATGACAAGGCTACAATCCATTGGAGTAACAGAAATATCAACGAGAGATTACCTTCCATAATGACAAGGCTACCATCTATTGGATTAACAAAAATCTCAACAACAGACTACCTTCCATAATTACAAGGCTACCATCCATTGGAGTATAAAAAATCTCGACAACAGACTACCTTCCGTAATGAGAAAACTACCATCCATTGGAAAAACCAAAATCTCGACAATAGAGTACCTTCCATAATGACAACGCTATCATCCATTGAAGTAACAAAAATATGAACAACAGACTACCTTTCATAATGACAAGGCTACATCCATTTGAGTAACAGAAAACTCAACGACCGACTACCTTCCATAATGACAAGGCTACCATCCATTGGAATAACAAGAATCTTGACAATAGAATACCTTCCATTATGACAAGGATACCATCCATTGGAGTAACAAAAATCTGAATAACAGACTACCTTGCATAATGGCAAAGCTATCATCCATTGGAGTAACAGAGATATCGACAACAAACTACCTTCAATAATGACAAGGCTACCATCCATTGGAGTAATAAAAATCACTACAAAAGACTACCTTCCATAATTACAAGGCTCCTATCCATTGGAATAACATAAATCTCGACAATAGACTACCTTCCATAATTACAAGGCTACCATCCAATGGAATAAAAAAAATATCGACAACAGACTACCTTCCATAATGACAAGGCTACAATCCATTGGAGTAACAAAAATCTGAACAACAGACTACCTTCCATAATGACAAGGCTACAATCCATTGGAGTAACAGAAACCTCAATGACAGACAACCTTCCATAATGAAAAGGCTACCATCTATTGGAGTAACAAAAATCTCGACAACAGACCACCTTCCATAATTACAAGGCTACCATCCATTCAAGTATCAAAAATCTCGACAATAGACTACCTTCCATAATGACAAGGCTATCATCCATTGGAATAACCAAAATCTCGACAATAGAGTACCTTCCATAATGACAAGGCTATCATCCATTAAAGTAACAAAAATATGAACAACAAACTATCTTTCATAATGTCAAGGCTAGCATCCATTGGAGTAACGGAAATCTCAACGACCGACTACCTTCCATAATGACAAGGCTACCATCCATTGGAATAACAAAAATCTTGACAATAGACTACCTTCTATAATGACAAGGCTACCATCCATTGGAATAACAAATATCTCAACAACAGACTCCCTTTCATAATGACAAGGCTACAATCCATTGGAGTAACAGAAATCTCAACGACAGACTACCTTCCATAATGACAAGGCTACCATTCATTGGAGTAACAGAAATATCGACAACAGACTACATTCCAAAATGACAAGGCTACATCCCTTGGGGTAACAAAAATCTCTACAATAGACTACCTTCTATAATGACTAGGCTAACATCCATTGGAGTAACAAAAATTTGAACAACAGACTACCTTGCATAATGACACGGCTATCATCCATTGGAGTAACAAAGATATCGACAACAGACTACCTTCAATAATGACAAGGCTACCATCCATTGGAGTAACAAAAATCTCAACAAAAGACTACCTTCCATAATAACAAGGTTACCATCTATTGGAATAACAAAAATCTCGACAACAGACTCCCTTCCATAATGACAAGGCTACAATCCATTGGAGTAATAAAAATCACTACAAAAGACTACCTTCCATAATTACAAGGCTACCATCCGTTGGAATAACAAAAATCTGGACAATAGACTACCTTCCATAATTACAAGGCTACCGTCCAATGGAATAAAAAAAATTTCGACAACATACTACCTTCCATAATGACAAGGCTACAATCCATTAGAGTAACTAAAATCTGAACAACAGACTACCTTCCATAATGACAAGCCTACAATCCATTCGCGTAACAGAAATCTCAATGACATACTACCTTCCATAATGACAAGGCTACCATCTATTGGAGTAACAAAAATCTCGACAACAGACCACCTTCCATAATACAAGGCTACCATCCATTCGAGTATCAAAAATCTCGACAATAGACTACCTTCCATAATAACAAGGCTATAATCCATTAGAATAACCAAAATCTCGACAATAGAGTACCTTCCATAATGACAAGGCTATCATCCATTGAAGTAACTAAAATTTGAACAACAGACTATCTTTCATAATGACAAGGCTAGCATACATTGGAGTAATGGAAAACTCAACGACCGACTACCTTCCATAATTACAAGGCTACCATCCATTGGAGTAACAAAAATTTGAACAACAGACTACCTTGCATAGTGACAAGGCTATTATCAAAAATCAAAAACAGACTACCTTCAATAATGACAAGGCTACCATCCATTGGATTAACAAAAATCTCAATAAAAGACTACCTTCCATAATAACAAGGTTACCATCCATTGGAATAACAAATATCTCGACAACAGACTCTCTTTCATAATGACAAGGCTACAATCCATTGGAGTAACAGAAATCTCAACGACAGACTACCTTCCATAATGACAAGGCTACCATTCATTGGAGTAACAGAAATATCGACAACAGACTACATTCAAAAATGACAAGGCTACATCCATTGGGGCAACAAAAATCTCGAAAACAGACTACCTTCCATAATGACTAGGCTACCATCCATTGCAGTACCAAAAATTTGAACAACAGACTACCTTGCATAATGACAAGGCTAACATCCATTGGAGTAACAAGAATATAGACAATAGACTACCTTCAATAATGACAAGGCTACCATCCATTGGAGTAACAAAAATCTCAACAAAAGACTACCTTCCATAATTACAAGGTTACCATCCATTGGAATAACAAAAATCTCGACAACAGACTCCCTTCCATAATGACAAGGCTACCATTCATTGGAGTAACAAAGATATCAAAAACAGACTACCTTCAATAATGACAAGGCTACCATCCATTGGAGTAACAGAAATCTCAACGACAAACTACCTTCCATAATGACAAGGCTACCATTCATTGGAGTAACAAAAATATTGACAACAGACTACATTCCATAATGACAAGGCTACATCCATTGGGGTAACAAAAATCTCGACAATAGACTACCTTCCCTAATGACAAGGCTACCATCCATTGGAGTAACAAAAATCCTCACAAAAGAATACCTTCCATAATGACAAGGTTACCATCCATTGGAATAAAAAAAATCTCGACAACAGACTACCTTCCATAATGACAAGGCTACGATCCAATGGAATAAAAAAATTGACACCAAACTACTTTCCATAATGAAAAGGCTACCATTCATTGGAGTAAAAAAAATATGAACAATAGACTACCTTCCATAATGACAAGGCTACAATCCATTGGAGTAACAGAAATATCAACGAGAGGCTACCAAACATAATGACAAGGCTTCCATCTATTGGAGTAACAAAAATCTCGACAATAGACTACCTTCCATAATTACTAGGCTACCATCCATTGGAGTATCAAAAATGTCGACAACAGACTACCTTCCATAATGACAAGGCTACCATCCATTGGAATAACCAAAATCTCGAAGATACAGTACCTTCCATAATGACAAGGCTATTATCCATTGGAGTAAAAAATATCTGAACAACAGATTACCTTCCATAATGACAAGGCTACCATCCATTGGGGTAACAGAAATCTCAACAACCGACTACCTTCCATAATGACAAGGCTACCATCCAATGGAATAACAAAAATCTCGACAATAGACTACCTTAAATAATGACAAGGCTACCATCCATTGGAGTAACAAAAATCTTAAGACTAGACTACCTTACATAATGGCAAGGCTATCATCCATTGGAGTAACAGAGATATCGACAACAGACTACCTTCAAAAATGACAAGGCTACCATGCCTTGGAGTAACAAAAATTTCGACAAAAGGCTACCTTCCATATTAACAAGGTTACCATCCATTGGAATAACAAAAATCTCGGAAACAGACTACCTCCATAATGACAATGCTACCATCAAATGGAATAAAGAAAATTTAAACAACAAACTACCTTCCATAATTACAAGGATACCATTCATTGGAGTAACAAAAATCTGAACAACAAACTACCTTCCATAATGAGAAGGCTACAATCCATTGGAGTAATAGAAGACTCAATGACAGATTACCTTCCATAATGACAAGGCTACCATTTATTGGAGTAACAAAAATCTCGACAACAGACAACCTTCCATAATTACAAGGCTACCATCCATTGGAGTATAACAAATCTCGACAACAAACTACCTTCCATAATGGCAAAACTACCATCCATTGGAAAAACCAAAATCTCGAAAATAGAGTACCTTCCATAATGACAAGGCTATCATCCATTGAAGTAACAAAAATATGAACAACTGACTACCTTTCATAATGACAAGGCTACCATCCATTTGAGTAACAGAAATCTCATAGACCAAATACCTTCCATAATGAAAAGGCTACCATCCATTGGAATAACAAAAATCTGAACAACAGACTACCTTTCATAATGACAGGGCTACAATCCATTGGAGTAACAGAAATATCAACGAGAGACTACCTTCCATAATGACAAGGCTACCATCTATTGGAGTAACAAAAATCTCGACAACGGACTACCTTCCATAATTACAAGGCTACCATCCATTGGAGTATCAAAAATCTCGACAACAGACTACCTTGCATAATTAAAAGGCTACCATCCTTTGGAATAACAAAAATCTCGACGATACAGTACCTTCCATAATGATAAGGCTATTATCCATTGGTGTTACAAATATCTAAACAACAGACTACCTTCCATAATGAAAAGGCTACCATCCATTGGAGTAACAGAAATCTCAACGACCGACTACCTTCCATAATGACAAGGCTACCATCCATTCGAATAACAAAAATCTCGACAATAGACTACCTTCATTAATGACAAGGCTACCATCCATTGGAGTAACAAAAATCTTAAGATTAGACTACCTTACATAATGACAAAGCTATCATCCATTGGAGTAACAAAGATATCGACAACAGACTACCTTCAAAAATGACAAGGCTACCATGCCTTGGAGTAAGAAAAATCTCGACAAAAGGCTACCTTCCATAATGACAAGGTTACCATCCATTGGAATAACAAAAATCTCGACAACAGACTACCTTCCATAATGACAATGCTACCATCCAATGGAATTAATAATATTTCAACAACAAGATACCTTCCATAATTTCAAGGCTACCATCCATTGGAGTAACAAAAATCTGAACAACAGACTACCTTGCATAATGACAAGGCTATCATCCATTGGAGTAACAGAGATATCGACAACAGACTACCTTCAATAATGACAAGGATACCATCCATTGGAGTAATAAAAATATCTACAAAAGACTACCTTCCATAATTACAAGGCTACCGTCCATTGGAATAACAAAAATCTCGACAATAGACTACCTTTCATAATTACAAGGCTACCATCCAATGGAATAAAAAAAAATTCGACAACATACTACCTTCCATAATGACAAGGCTACAATCCATTGGAGTAACAAAAATTTGAACAACAAACTACCTTCCATAATGACAAGGCTACAATCCATTGGAGTAAAAGAAATATCAATGACAGACTACCTTCCATAATGACAAGGCTACCATCTATTGGATTAACAAAAATCTCGACAACAGACCACCTTCCATAATTACAAGGCTAGCATCAATTGGAGTATCAAAAATCTCGACAACAGACTACCTTCCATAATGACAAGGCTACCATCCATTGGAATAACCAAAATCTCGACAATAGAGTACCTTCCATAATGACAAGCCTACCATCCATTGAAGTAACAAAAATCCGAAGAAAAGACTACCTTTCATAATGACAAGGCTAGCATCCATTGGATTAACAGAAATCTCAACGACTGAATACCTTCCATAATGACAAGGCTACCATCCATTAGAATAACAAAAATCTTGACAATAGACTACCTTCTATAATGACAAGGCTACCATCCATTGGAGTACCAAAAATTTGAACAACAGACTACCTTGCATAATGAAAAGGCTATCATCCATTGGAGTAACAAAGATATCGACAACAGACTACCTTCAATAATGACAAGGCTACCATCCATTGGAGTAACAAAAATCTCGACAAAAGACTACCTTCCATAATAACAAGGTTACCATCCATTGGAATAACAAATATCTCGACAACAGACTCCCTTCCATAATGACAAGGCTACAATCCATTGGAGTAACAAAAATCTCAATAACAAACTACCTTCCATAATGACAAGGCTACCATTCATTGGAGTAACAGAAATATAGACAACAGACTACATTCCATAATGACAAGACTACGTCCATTGGGGTAACAAAAATCTCGACAACAGACTACCTAAGACAATGACAAGGCTACCATCCATTGGAATAACAAAAATCTCGCCAACAGACTACCTTCCATAATGACAAGGCTACCATCCAATGGAATAAAAAAAATTTAACAACAAACTACCTTCCATAATGACAAGGCTACCATTCATTGGAGTAACAAAAATCTGAACAACAGATTACCTTCCATAATGAAAACGCTACAATCCATTGGTATAACAGAAATCTCAACGAACGACTACCTTCCATAATGACAAGTCTACCATCCATTGGAATAACAAAAATCTCGACAATAGACTACCTCCCATAATGACAAGGCTACCATCTATTGGAGTATCAAAAATCTCGACAACTGACTACCTTCCATAATGACAAGGCTACCATTCATTGGAGTACCAAAAATCTCGACAACAGACTACCTTCCATAATTACAAGGCTACCATCCATTGGAATAACCAAAATCTCGACAAAACAGTACCTTCCATAATGACAAGGCTATTATCCATTGGAGTAACAAATATCTAAACAACAAACTACCTTCCATAATGAAAAGTCTACCATCCATTGGAGTAATAGAAATCTCAACGACCGACTACCTTCCATAATGACAAGGCTACCATCTATTGGAGTACCAAAAATCTCGACAACAGACCACCTTCTATAATTACAAGGCTAGCATCCATTGGAGTATCAAAAATCTCAACAACAGACTACCTTCCATAATGACAAGGCTACCATCCATTGGAATAACCAAAATCTCGACAATAGAGTACCTTCCATAATGACAAGGCTATCATCCATTGAAGTAACAAAAATCTGAACAACATACTACCTTTCATAATGACAAGGCTAGCATCCATTGGATTAACAGAAATTTCAACGACCTACTACCTTCCATAATGACAAGGCTACCATCCATTGGAATAACAAAAATCTCGACAACATACTACCTTCTATAATGACAAGGCTACCATCCATTGGAGTAACAAAAATTTGAACAACAGACTACCTTGCATAATGACAAGGCTATCATCCATTGGAGTAACATAGATATCGACAATAGACTACCTTCAATAATGACAAGGCTACCATCCATTGGAGTAACAAAAATCTCGACAAAAGACTTCCTTCCATAATAACAAGTTCACCATCCATTAGAATAACAAAAATCTCGACAACAGACTCCCTTACATAATGACAAGGCTACAATCCATTAGAGTAACAGAAATCTCAACGACAGACTACCTTCCATAATGACCAGGCTACCATTCATTGGAGTAACAGAAATATCGACAACGGACTACATTCCATAATGACAAGGCTACATCCATTGGGGTAACAAATATCTCAACAACAGACTACCTTTCCATAATGACAGGGCTACCATCCATTGGAGTAACAAAAATCTTGACAAAAGACATCCTTCCATAATGACAAGGTTACCATCCATTGGAATAACAAAAATCATGACAACATACTACCTTCCATAATGACAAGGCTACCATCCAATGGAATAAAAAAAAATTTGACAACAAACTACGTTCCATAATGACAAGGATACCATTTATTAGAGTAACAAAAATCTGAACAACAGACTACCTTTCATAATGACAGGGCTACAATCCATTGGAGTAACAGAAATCTCAACGAGAGACTACCTTCCATAATGACAAGGCTACCATCTATTGGAGTAACAAAAATCTCGACAACGGACTACCTTCCATAATTACAAGGCTACCATCCATTGGAGTATCAAAAATCTCGACAACAGACTACCTTGCATAATTAAAAGGCTACCATCCTTTGGAATAACCAAAATCTCGACAATACAGTACCTTCCATAATGATAAGGCTATTATCCATTGGTGTTACAAATATCTAAACAACAGACTACCTTCCATAATGAAAAGGCTACCATCCATTGGAGTAACAGAAATCTCAACGACCGACTACCTTCCATAATGACAAGGCTACCATCCATTCGAATAACAAAAATCTCGACAATAGACTACCTTCATTAATGACAAGGCTACCATCCATTGGAGTAACAAAAATCTTAAGATTAGACTACCTTACATAATGACAAAGCTATCATCCATTGGAGTAACATAGATATCGACAACAGACTACCTTCAAAAATGACAAGGCTACCATGCCTTGGAGTAACAAAAATCTCGACAAAAGGCTACCTTTCATAATGACAAGGTTACCATCCATTGGAATAACAAAAATCTCGACAACAGACTACCTTCCATAATGACAATGCTACCATCCAATGGAATTAATAATATTTCAACAACAAGATACCTTCCATAATTACAAGGCTACCATCCATTGGAGTAACAAAAATCTGAACAACAGGCTACCTTCCATAATGACAAGGATACCATCTATTAGAGTAACAAATATCTCGACAACAGACTACCTTCCATAATTACAAGGCTACCATCCATTGGAAAAACCAAAATATCGAAAATAGAGTACCTTCCATAATGACAAGGCTATCATCCATTGAAATAACAAAAATATGAACAACAGACTACCTTTCATAATAATAAGGCTACCATCTATTTGAGAAACAGAAATCTCAACGACCGACTACCTTCCATAATGACATGGCTACCATCCATTGGAATAACAAGAATCTCGACAATAGAATACCTTCCATTATGACAAGGCTACCATCCATTGGAGTAACAAAAATCTGAACAACAGACTACCTTGCATAATGATAAGGCTATCATCCATTGGAGTAACAGAGATATCGACAACAGACTACCTTTAATAATGACACGGCTACCATCCATTGGAGTAATAATAATATCTACAAAAGACTACCTTCCATAATTACAAGGCTACCATCCATTGGAATAACAAAAATCTCGACAATAGACTACCTTCCATAATTACAAGGCTACCATCCAATGGAATAAATTTTTTTTTGAAAACATACTACCTTCCATAATGACAAGGCTACAATCCATTGGAGTAACAAAAATCTGAACAACGGACTACTTTCCATAATGACAAGGTGACCATCTATTGGAGTAACAAAAATCTCGACAACAGACCACCTTCCATAATTACAAGGCTAGCATACATTGGAGTATCAAAAATCTTGAAAACAGACTACCTTCCATAATGACAAGGCTACAATCCATTGGAATAACCAAAATCTCGACAATAGAGTACCTTCCATAATGACAAGGATATCATCCATTGAAGTAACAAAAATCTGAACAACAGACTACCTTTCATAATGACAAGGCTAGCATCCATTGGAGTAACAGAAATCTCAACGACCGACTACCTTCCATAATGACAAGGCTACCACCAATTGGAATAACAAAAATCTTAACAATAGACTACCTTCTATAATGACAAGGCTACCATCCATGGGAGTAACAAAATTTTGAACAAAAAACTACCTTGCATAATGACAAGGCTATCATCCATTGGAGTAACAAAGATATTGAAAACAAACTACCTTCAATAATTACAAGGCTACCATCCATTGGAGTAACAAAAATATGAACAACAGACTACCTACCATAATGACAAGGCTATAATCCATTGGAGTAACAGAAGACTCAATGACAGATTACCTTCCATAATGACAAGGCTACCATCTATTAAAAGGCTACCATCTATTGGAGTAACAAAAATCTCGACAACAGACAACCTTACATAATTACAAGGCTACCATCCATTGGAGTATAAAAAATCTCGACAACAGACTACCTTCCATAATGACAAGGCTAAAATCCATTGGAAAAAGAAAAATATCGACAATAGAGTACCTTCCATAAAGACAAGGCTATCATCCATTAAAATAACAAAAATATGAACAACGGACTACCTTTCATAATGACAAGGCTACCATCCATTTGAGTAATAGAAATCTCAACGACCGTCTAACTTCCATAATGACAAGGCTACCATCCATTGGAATAACAAGAATCTAGACAATAGAATACCTTCCATTATGACAAGGATACCATCTAATGGAGTAACAAAAATATGAACAACAAACTACCTTGCATAATGACGAGGCTATCATCCATTGGAGTAACAAAGATATCGACAACAGACTACCTTCAATAATGACAAGGCTACAATTCATTGGAGTAATAAAATCTCTACAAAAGACTACCTTCCATAATTACAAGGCTACCATCCATTGGAATAACAAAAATCTCGGCAATAGACTACCTTCCATAATTACAAGGCTACCATCCAACGGAATAAAAAAAAATTCGACAACAGACTACCTTCCATAATGACAAGGCTACAATCAATTGGAGTAACAAAAATCTGAACAACAGACTACCTTCCATAATGACAAGGCTACAATCCATTGGAGTAACAAAAATCTCAATGAAAGACTACCTTCCATAATGACAAGGCTACCATCTATTGGAGTAACAAAAATCTCGACAACAGA
The DNA here is from genome assembly GCA_948472305.1 of Vicia faba. Lineage (NCBI taxonomy): Eukaryota > Viridiplantae > Streptophyta > Magnoliopsida > Fabales > Fabaceae > Vicia > Vicia faba. The sequence continues at coordinate 759,430,318 of OX451738.1, forward strand.
CCACCTTCCATAATTACAAGGCTACCATCAATTGGAGTTTCAAAAATCTCGTCAACAGACTACCTTCCATAATGACAAGGCTACCATCCATTGGAATAACCAAAATCTCGACAATAGAGTACCTTCCATAATGACAAGGCTATCATCCATTGAAGTAACAAAAATCTGAACAAAAAACTACCTTTCAAAATGACAAGGCTAGCATCCATTGGAGTAAATGAAATCTCAACGACCGACTACCTTCCATAATGACAATGCTACATCTATTGGGGTAACAAAAATCTCGACAACAGACTACCTTCCATAATGACAAGGCTACCATCCATTGGAGTAACAAAAATTTGAACAACAGACTACCTTGCATAATAACAAGGCTATCATCCATTGGAGTAACAAAGATATCGAAAACAGACTACCTTAAATAATGACAAGGCTACCATCCATTGGAGTAACAAAAATATCGACAAAAGACTACCTTCCATAATAACAAGGTTACCATCCATTGGAATAACAAATATCTCGACATCAGACTCCCTTCCATAATGACAAGGCTACCATCCATTGGAGTAACAAAAATCTTGACAAAAGACTACCTTCGATAATGACAAGGTTACCATCCATTGGAATAACAAAAATCTCGACAACAGACTACCTTCCATAATGACAAAGCTACCATCCAATGGAATAAAAAAAAAATTTGACAACAAACTACCTTCCATAATGATAAGGCTACCATTCATTGTTGTAACAAAAATATGAACAATAGACTACCTTCGATAATAACAAGGCTACAATCCATTGGAGTAACAGAAATCTCAACGAGAGACTACCTTCCATAATGACAAGGCTACCATCTATTGGAGTAAGAAAAATCTCGACAACATACTACCTTCTATAATTACAAGGCTACCATCCATTGGAGTATCAAAAATATCGACAACAAACTACCTTCCATAATGACAAGGCTACCATCCATTGGAATAACCAAAATCTCGACAATACAGTACCTTCCATAATGACAAGGCTACTATCCATTGGATTAACAAATATCTGAACAATAGACTACCTTCCATAATTACAAGGCTACCATCCATTGGAGTAACAAAAATCTCAACGACCAACTACCTTCCATAATGACAACGCTACCATCCATTGGAATAACAAAAATATCGACAATAGACTACCTTCCATAATGACAAGGCTACCATCCATTGGAGTATAAATAATTTTAAGATTAGCTAACCTTACATAATGACAAACCTATCATCCATTGGAGTTACAAAGATATCGACAACAGACTACCTTCAAAAATGACAAGGCTACAATGCCTTGGAGTAACAAAAATCTCGACAAAAGGCTACCTTCCATAATGAAAAGGTTACCATCCATTGGGATAACAAAAATCTCGACAACAAACTACCTTCCATAATGACAAGGCTACCATCCATTTGAGTAACAGAAATCTCAACAACCGACTACCTTCCATAATGACAAGGCTACCATCCATTAGAATAACAAGTATCTCGACATTAGAATACCTTCCATTATAACAAGGCTACCATCCATTGGAGTAACAAAAATCTAAACAACAGACTACCTTGCATAATGACAAGGCTATCATCCATTGGAGTAACAGAGATATCGACAACTTAGTACCTTCAATAATGACAAGGCTACCATCCATTGGAGTAATAAAATTATCTACAAAAGACTACCATCCATAATTACAAGGCTACCATCCATTGGAATAACAAAAATCTCGACAATAGACTACCTTCCATAATTACAAGGCTACCATCTAATGGAATAAAAAAAATTTCGACAACTGACTACCTTCCATAATGACAAGGCTACAATCCATTGGAGTAACAAAAATTTGTACAACAGACTACCATCCATAATGACAAGGCTACAATCCATTGGAGTAACAGAAATCTCAACGATAGACTACCTTCCATAATGACAAGGCAACCATCTATTGGAGTAACAAAAATCTCGACAACAGACCACCTTCCATAATTACAAGGCCACCATCCATTGAAGTATCAAAAATCTTGACAACAGACTACCTTCCATAATGACAAGGCTACCATCCATTGGAATAACCAAAATCTCAACAGTAGAGTACCTTCCATAATGACAAGGCTATCATCCATTGAAGTAACAAAAATCTAAACAACAGACTACCTTTCATAATGACAAGGCTAGCATCCATTGGAGTAACATAAATCTCAACGACCAACTACCTTCCATAATGACAAGGCTACCATCCATTGGAATAACAAAAATATCGACAAAAGACTACCTTCTATAATGACAAGGCTACCATCCATTGGAGTAACCAAAATTTTAACAACAGGCTACCTTGCATAATGACAAGGCTATCATCCATTGGAGTAACAAAGATATTGAAAACAGACTACCTTCAATAATGACAATGCTACCATCAAATGGAATAAAGAAAATTTCAACAAAAAACTACCTTCCATAATTACAAGGCTACCTACCATTGGAGTAACAAAAATCTGAACAATAGACTACCTTCCATAATGACAAGGCTACAATCCATTGGAGTAAAAGAAGACTTAATGATAGATTACCTTCCATAATGACAAGGCTACCATCTATTGGAGTAACAAAAATATCGACAACAAACTACCTTACAAAATTACAAGGCTACCATCCATTGGAGTATAAAAAATCTCGACAATAGACTACCTTCCATAATGACAAGGCTACCATCCATTGGAAAAACCAAAATCTCGACAATCGAGTACCTTCCATAATGACAAGGCTATCGTCCATTGAAGTAACAAAAATATGAACAACAGACTACCTTTCATAATGACAAGGCTCCCATCCATTTGAGTAACAGAAATCTCAACGACCGACTACCTTCCATAATGACAAGGCGACCATCTATTGTAATAAAAAGAATCTCGACAATAGAATACCTTCCATTATGACAAGGATACCATCCATTGGAGTAACAGAAATCTGACCAATAGACTACCTTGCATAATGACAAGGCTATCATCCATTGGGGTAACAAAAATCTCGACAACAGACTACCTTCAATAATGACAAGGCTACCATCCATTGGAGTAATAAAAATCTATACAAAAGACTAACTTCCATAATTACAAGGCTACAATCCATTGGAATAACAAAAATCTCGACAACAGACTACCTTCCATAATGACGAGGCTACCATCCATTGGAATAACAAGAATTTCGACAATAGAATACCTTCCATTATGACAGGGATACCATCCATTGGAGTAACAGAAATCTGAACAATAGACTACCTTGCATAATGACAAGGCTATCATCCATTGGGGTAACAAAAATCTCGACAATAGATTACCTTCAATAATGACAAGGCTACCATCCATTGGAGTAATAAAAATCTATACAAAAGACTACCTTCCATAATTACAAGGCTACCATCCATTGGAATAACAAAAATCTCGATAACAGACTACCTTCCATAATGACAATGCTACCATCCAAAGGAATTAAGAAAATTTCAACAACAAACTACCTTCCATAATTACAAGACTACCATCCATTGGAGTAACATAAATCTGAACAATAGACTACCTTCCATAATGACAAGGCTACAATCCATTGGAGTAACAGAAGACTCAATGACATATTACCTTCCATAATGACAAGGCTACCATCTATTGGAGTAACAAAAATTTTGACAACAGACCACCTTCCATAATTACAAGGCTACCATCCATTGGAGTATAAAAAATCTCGACAACAAACTACCTTCCATTATGACAAGGCTACCATCCATTGGAAAAACCAAAATATCGACAATAGAGTACCTTCCATAATGACAAGGCTAACATCCATTGTAATAACAAGAATCTCGACAATAGAATACCTTCCATTATGACAAGGCTACCATCCATTGGAGTAACAAAAATCTGAACAATAGACTACCTTGCATAATGATAGGCTATCATCCATTGGAGTAACTTAGATATCGACAACTGACTACCTTCAATAATGACAAGGTTACCATCCATTGGAGTAATAAAAATATCTACAAAAGACTACCTTCCATAATGACAAGGCTACAATCCATTGGAGTAACAAAAATATGAACAACAGACTACCTTCCATAATGACAAGGCTACAATCCATTGAAGTAACAAAAATCTCAATGACAGACTACCTTCCATAATGAAAAGGCTACCATCTATTGGAGTAACAAAAATCTCGACAACAGACCACCTTCCATAATTACAAGGCTACCATCCATTGGAGTATCAAAAATCTCGACAACAGAGTACCTTCCATAATGACCAGGCTATCATCCATTGAAGTAACAAAAATCTGAACAACATACTACCTTTCACAATGACAAGGCTAGCATCCTTGGAGTAACATAAATCTCAACGACTGACTACCTTCCATAATGACAAGGCTACCATCCATTGGAATAACAAAAATCTTGATAATAGACTACATTCTATAATAACAAGGCTACCATCCATTGGTGTAAAAAAAATTTGAACAACAGACTACCTTGCATAATGACAAGGCTATCATCCATTGGAGTAACAAAGATATTGAAAACAGACTACCTTCAATAATTACAAGGCTACCATCCATTGGAGTAATAAAAATCTCGACAAAAGACTACCTTCCATAATAACAAGGTTACCATTCATTGAAGTAACAAAAATCTCGACAAAGACTCCCTTCCATAATGACAAGGCTACAATCCATTGGAGTAACGGAAATCTCAACATAAGACTACCTTCCATAATGACAAGGGTACCATTCATTGGAGTAACATAAATATCGACAATAGACTACATTCCATAATGACAAGGCTACATCCATTGGGGTAACAAAAATCTCGACAACAGACTACCTTCCATAATGACAAGGCTACCGTCCATTGGGGTAACAAAAATCACGACAACATACTAACTTCCATAATGACAAGGCTACCATCCAATGAAATAAAAAAAACTTTCGATACCAAACTACCTTCCATAATGACAAGGCTACCATCCATTGGATTAACAAAAATCTGAACATCATACTACCTTCCATAATGACAAGGATACAATCCATTGGAGTAACAAAAATCTCAACGACAGACTACCTTCCAAAATGACAAGGCTACCATCTATTGGAGTAACAAAAATCTAGACAATAGACTACCTTCCATAATTGCAAGGCTACCATCCATTGGAGTATCAAAAATCTCGACAACAGACTACCTTCCATAATGACAAGGCTACCATCCATTGGAATAACCAAAATCTCGACAATAGAGTACCTTCCATAATTACAAGGCTATCATCCATTGAAGTAACAAAATTATGAATAACAGACTACCTTTCATAATGACAAGGCTACCATCCATTTGAGTAACAGAGATATCGACAACAGACTACCTTCAATAATGACAAGGCTACCATCCATCGGAGTAATAAAAATCTTTACAAAAGACTACCTTCCATAATGACAAGGTTACCTTCCATTGGAATAACAAAAATCTCGAAAATAGACTACCTTCCATAATGACAAGGCTACCATCCAATGGAATAAAAATATTTTCGACAACATAATACCTTCCATAATGACAAGGCTACCATCCATTAGAGTAACAGAAATCTCAACGATAGACTACCTTCCATAATGACAAGGCTACCATCTATATGAAAAACAAAAATCTCAACAACAGACAAACTTCCATGATTACAAGGCTACCATCCATTGGAGTATCAAAAATCTCGACAACAGACTACCTTCCATAATGACAAGGCTACCATCCATTGGAATAACAAAAATCTCGACAATAGAGTACCTTCCATAATGACAAGGCTATCATCCATTGAAGTAACAAAAATCTAAACATTAGACTACCTTTCATAATGAAAAAGGCTACCATCCATTGGAGTAACAGAAATCTCAACGACCGACTACCTTCCATAATGACAAGGCTACCATCCATTGGATTAACACAAATATCGACAAAAGACTACCTTCCATAATAACAAGGTTACCATCCATTGGAATAACAAAAATCTCGATAAAAACTACCTTCCATAATGATAAGGCTACCATCCATTGGAATAAGAAAAACTCGACAATTGACTACCTTCCATAATGACAAGGCTACCATTCATTGGAGTAACAAAAATATCGACAACAAACTATCTTCCATAATGACAAGGCTACATCCATTGGGTTAACAAAAATCTCGACAACACATTACCTTCCATAATGACAAGGCTACCATCCATTGGAGTAACAAAAATCCCGACAAAAACTACCTCCTATAATGACAAGGCTACCATCCAATGCAATAACAAAAATCTCGACAAACGACTACCTTCCATAATGACAAGGTTACCATCCATTAGAATATAAAATATCTCGACAACAGACTACCTTCCATAATGACAAGGCTACCATCCAATGGAATAAAAAATTCACGGCAACAGACTACCTTCCATAATGACAAGGCTACAATCCATTGGAATGACAAAAATCTGAACAATAGACTACCTTCCATAGTGACAAGGCTACAATCAATTAGAGTAACATAAATCTCAACGACAAACTACCTTCCATAATGACTAGGCTACCATCCATTGGAGTAACACAATTCTCGATAAAAGACTACCTTCCATAATAACAAGGTTACCATCCATTAGAAAAACAAAAATCTCGACAAAAAACTACCTTCTATAATGACAAGGCTACCATCCATTGGAATAACAAAAATCTCGACAAAAGACTACCTTCCATAATGACAAGGCTACCATTCATTGGAGTAACAAAAATATCGACAACAGACTACCTTCCATAATAACAAGGCTGTATCCATTGGGGTAACAAAAATCTTGACAACTGACTACCTTCCATAATGACAAGGCTACCATCCATTGGAATAACAAAAATCTCGACAAAAGACTACCTTCCATAATGACAAGGTCACCATCCATTGGAATAACAAATATTCCGACAACATACAACCTTTCATAATGACAAGGCTACCATCCAATGCAATAAAAAATTCTTGACAACAGGCTACCTTTCATAATGACAAGGCAACAATCCATTGGAGTAACAAAAATCTGAACAATAGACTACCTTCCATAATGACAAGGCTACAATCCATTGGAGCGACAGAAATCGCAACGAAAGACTACCTTCCATAATGCCAAAGCTACCATCCATTGGAGTAACAAAAATCTCGACAACAGACTACCTTCAATAATTATAAGGCTACCACCCATTGGAGAATCAAAAATCTTGACAATAGACTACCTTCCATAATGAAAAGGTATCATCCATTGGAGTAACAAAAAATATGAACAACAGACTACCTTCCATAATGACAAGGCTACCATCCACTGGAGTACCAGAAATCTCAACGACCGACTAACTTCCATAATGATAAGGCTACCATCCATTGGAGTAACATAAATCTCGACAAAAGACTACCATCCATAATAACAAGGTTACCATCCATTGGAATAACAAAAATCTCGACAAAAAACTACCTTCTATAATGACAAGGCTATCAACCATTGGAATAACAAAAATCTCGACAAAAGACTACCTTCCATAATGACAAGGCTACAATTCATTGGAGTAACAAAAATATCGACAACAGATTACCTTCCATAATGACAAGGCTACATCCATTGGGTTAACAAAAATCTCGACAATAGACTACCTTCCATAATGACAAGGCTACCATCCATTGGAGTAACAAAAATCTCGATAAAAAACTACCTTCCATAATGACAAGGCTACCATCCATTGGAATAACAAAAATCTCGACATAAGACTACCTTCCTTAATGACAAGGTTACCATCCATTGGAATAACAAATATCTCGACAATAGACTACCTTCCATAATGACAAGGCTACCATCCAATGGAATAAAAAATTCTCGACAACAGACTACCTTCCATAATGAAAAGGCTACAATCCATTGGAGTAACAAAAATCTGAACAACAGACTAGCTTCCATAATGACAAGGCTACAATCCATTAGAGTAACATAAATCTCAACGACATAATACCTTCCATAATGACAAGGCTACCATCCATTGGAGTAACAAAAATCTCGATAACAGACTACCTTCCATAATCATAAGGCTACCACCCAATGGAGTATAAAAAATTTCGACAACAGACTACCTTCCATAATGACAAGGCTATCATCCATTGGAGTAACAAAAATATGAACAACAAACTACCTTCCATAATGACAAGACTACCATCCATTGGAGTAACAGAAATCTCAACGATCAAATACCTACCATAAGGACAAGGCTACCATCCATTGGAGTAACAAAAATCTGAACAACAAACTACCTTGCATAATTACAAGGCTATCATCCATTGGAGTAACAGAGATATAGACAACAGACTACCTTCAATAATGACAAGGCTACCATCCATTGGAGTAAAAAAAATTTCAACAAAACACTACATTTCATAATGACAATGTTACCATCCATTGGAATAACAAAAATCTCGACAACAGACTACCTTCCATAATAACAAGGCTACCATCCATTGGAGTAACAAAAATCAGAACAACATACTACCTTACATATTGACAAGGCTACCATCTATTGGAGTAACAAAAATCTCAACAACAGACTACCTTCCATAATTACAAGGCTACCATCCATTGGAGTATCAAAAATCTCGACAACATACTACATTCCATAATGACAAGGCTACCATCCATTGGAATAAACAAAATCTTGACAATAGAGTACCTTCCATAATGACAAGGCTATCGTCCATTAAAGTAACAAAAACCTGAACAATAGACTACCTTTCATAATGACGAGGCTACCATCCATTGTAGTAACAGAAATATCAACGACCGACTACCTTCCATAATGACAAGGCTACCATCCGTTGGAGTAACAAAAATCTCTACAAAAGACTACCTTCCATAATAACAAGGTTACCATCCATTGGAATAACAAAAATCTCGACAATAGACTCCCTTCCATAATGAAAAGGCTATAATCCATTGGAGTAACAAAAATCTCAAAGACAGACTACCTTCCATAATGACAAGGCTACCATAGATTGGAGTAACACAAATCTCGACAAAAGACTACCTTCCATAATAACAAGGTTACCATCCATTGTAATAATAATAATCTCGATAATAGACTCCCTTCCATAATGAAAAGGCTATAATCCATTGGAGTAACAAAAATCTCAACGACAGACTGCCTTACATAATGACAAGGCTACCATCGATTGGAGTAACACAACTCTCGACAAAAGACTACCTTCCATAATAACAAGGTTACCATCCATTGTAATAATAAAAATCTCGACAAAAGACTACCTTCCATAATGACAAGGCTACCATCCATTGGAATAACAAAAATCTCGACAAAAGAATACCTTCCATAATGACAAGGCTGCCATTCATTGGAGTAACAAAAATATCGACAACAGACTACCTTCCATAATAACAAGGCTACATCCATTGGGCTAACGAAACTCTCGACAACAGACTACCTTCCATAATGACAAGGATACCATCCATTGGAGTAACACAAATTTAGAAAGAAAAAAACTACCTTCCATAATGACAAGGCTACCATCCATTGGAATAAAAAAAATCTCGACAAAAGACTACCTTCCATAATGACAAGGTTACCATCCATTAGAATAACAAATATCTTGACCACATAATACCTTCCATAATGACAAGGCTACCATCCAATGGAATAGAAAATTCTCGACAACAGACTGCCTTGCATAATGACAAGGCTATCATCCATTGGAGTAACAGAGATATAGACAACAGACTACCTTCAATAATGACAAGGCTACCATCCATTAGAGTAAAAAAAATTTCAACAAAAGACTACATTTCATAATGACAAGGTTACCATCCATTGGAATAACAAAAATCTCGACAACAGACTACCTTCCATAATAACAAGGCTACCATCCATTGGAGTAACAAAAATCAGAACAATAGACTACCTTACATATTGACAAGGCTACCATCTATTGGAGTAACAAAAATCTCGACAACAGACTACCTTCCATAATTAAAAGGCTACCATCCATTGGAGTATCAAAAATCTCGACAACAGACTACCTTCCATAATGACAAGGCTACCATCCATTGGAATAAACAAAATCTTGACAATAGAGTACCTTCCATAATGACAAGGCTATCATCCATTAAAGTAACAAAATTCTAAAAAATAGACTACCTTTCATAATGAAAAGGCTACCATCCATTGTAGTAACAGAAATATCAACGACCGACTACCTTCCATAATGACAAGGCTGCCATTCATTGGAGTAACAAAAATATCGACAACAGACTACCTTCCATAATAACAAGGCTACATCCATTGGGCTAACGAAACTCTCGACAACAGACTACCTTCCATAATGACAAGAATACCATCCATTGGAGTAACAAAAATTTAGAAAGAAAAAAACTACCTTCCATAATGACAAGGCTACCATCCATTGGAATAAAAAAAATCTCGACAAAAGACTACCTTCCATAATGACAAGGTTACCATCCATTAGAATAACAAATATCTTGACCACATAATACCTTCCATAATGACAAGGCTACCATCCAATGGAATAGAAAATTCTCGACAACAGACTGCCTTGCATAATGACAAGGCTATCATCCATTGGAGTAACAGAGATATAGACAACAGACTACCTTCAATAATGACAAGGCTACCATCCATTAGAGTAAAAAAAATTTCAACAAAAGACTACATTTCATAATGACAAGGTTACCATCCATTGGAATAACAAAAATCTCGACAACAGACTACCTTCCATAATAACAAGGCTACCATCCATTGGAGTAACAAAAATCAGAACAATAGACTACCTTACATATTGACAAGGCTACCATCTATTGGAGTAACAAAAATCTCACCAACAGACTACCTTCCATAATTAAAAGGCTACCATCCATTGGAGTATCAAAAATCTCGACAACAGACTACCTTCCATAATGACAAGGCTACCATCCATTGGAATAAACAAAATCTTGAAAATAGAGTACCTTCCATAATGACAAGGCTATCATCCATTAAAGTAACAAAAATCTAAAAAATAGACTACCTTTCATAATGAAAAGGCTACCATCCATTGTAGTAACAGAAATATCAACGACCGACTACCTTCCATAATGACAAGGCTACCATCCGTTGGAGTAACAAAAATCTCGACAAAAGACTACCTTCCATAATAACAAGGTTACCATCCATTGGAATAACAAAAATCTCGACAATAGACTCCCTTCCATAATGAAAAGGCTATAATCCATTGGAGTAACAAAAATCTCAAAGACAGACTACCTTCCATAATGACAAGGCTACCATCGATTGGAGTAACACAAATCTCGACAAAAGACTACCTTCCATAATAACAAGGTTACCATCCATTGTAATAATAAAAATCTCGATAATAGACTCCCTTCCATAATGAAAAGGCTATAATCCATTGGAGTAACAAAAATCTCAACGACAGACTGCCTTCCATAATGACAAGGCTACCATCGATTGGAGTAACACAAATCTCGACAAAAGACTACCTTCCATAATAACAAGGTTACCATCCATTGTAATAATAAAAATCTCGACAAAAGACTACCTTCCATAATGACAAGGCTACCATCCATTGGAATAACAAAAATCTCGACAAAAGACTACCTTCCATAATGACAAGGCTGCCATTCATTGGAGTAACAAAAATATCGACAACAGACTACCTTCCATAATAACAAGGCTACATCCATTGGGCTAACGAAACTCTCGACAACAGACTACCTTCCATAATGACAAGGATACCATCCATTGGAGTAACAAAAATTTAGAAAGAAAAAAACTACCTTCCATAATGACAAGGCTACCATCCATTGGAATAAAAAAAATCTCGACAAAAGACTACCTTCCATAATGACAAGGTTACCATCCATTAGAATAACAAATATCTTGACCACATAATACCTTCCATAATGACAAGGCTACCATCCAATGGAATAGAAAATTCTCGACAACAGACTGCCTTGCATAATGACAAGGCTATCATCCATTGGAGTAACAGAGATATAGACAACAGACTACCTTCAATAATGACAAGGCTACCATCCATTAGAGTAAAAAAAATTTCAACAAAAGACTACATTTCATAATGACAAGGTTACCATCCATTGGAATAACAAAAATCTCGACAACAGACTACCTTCCATAATAAGAAGGCTACCATCCATTTGAGTAACAAAAATCAGAACAATAGACTACCTTACATATTGACAAGGCTACCATCTATTGGAGTAACAAAAATCTCGACAACAGACTACCTTCCACAATTAAATGGCTACCATCCATTGGAGTATCAAAAATCTCGACAACAGACTACCTTCCATAATGACAAGGCTACCATCCATTGGAATAAACAAAATCTTGACAATAGAGTACCTTCTATAATGACAAGGCTATCATCCATTAAAGTAACAAAAATCTAAAAAATAGACTACCTTTCATAATGAAAAGGCTACCATCCATTGTACTAACAGAAATATCAACGACCGACTACCTTCCATAATGACAAGGCTGCCATTCATTGGAGTAACAAAAATATCGACAACAGACTACCTTCCATAATAACAAGGCTACATCCATTGGGCTAACGAAACTCTCGACAACAGACTACCTTCCATAATGACAAGGATACCATCCATTGGAGTAACAAAAATTTAGAAAGAAAAAAACTACCTTCCATAATGACAAGGCTACCATACATTGGAATAAAAAAAATCTCGACAAAAGACTACCTTCCATAATGACAAGGTTACCATCCATTAGAATAACAAATATCTTGACCACATAATACCTTCCATAATGACAAGGCTACCATCCAATGGAATAGAAAATTCTCGACAACAGACTGCCTTGCATAATGACAAGGCTATCATCCATTGGAGTAACAGAGATATAGACAACAGACTACCTTCAATAATGACAAGGCTACCATCCATTAGAGTAAAAAAAATTTCAACAAAAGACTACATTTCATAATGACAAGGTTACCATCCATTGGAATAACAAAAATCTCGACAACAGACTACCTTCCATAATAACAAGGCTACCATCCATTGGAGTAACAAAAATCAGAACAATAGACTACCTTACATATTGACAAGGCTACCATCTATTGGAGTAACAAAAATCTCGACAACAGACTACCTTCCATAATTAAAAGGCTACCATCCATTGGAGTATCAAAAATCTCGACAACAGACTACCTTCCATAATGACAAGGCTACCATCCATTGGAATAAACAAAATCTTGACAATAGAGTACCTTCCATAATGACAAGGCTATCATCCATTAAAGTAACAAAAATCTAAAAAATAGACTACCTTTCAGAAATGAAAAGGCTACCATCCATTGTAGTAACAGAAATATCAACGACCGACTACCTTCCATAATGACAAGGCTACCATCCGTTGGAGTAACAAAAATCTCGACAAAAGACTACCTTCCATAATAACAAGGTTACCATCCATTGGAATAACAAAAATCTCGACAAAAGACTACCTTCCATAATGACAAGGCTACCATTCATTGGAGTAACAAAAAATATGGACAACAGACTACCTTCCATAATGACAAGGCTACATCCATTGGGTTAACAAAACTCTCGACAACAGACTACCTTCCATAATGACAAGGATACCATCCATTGGAGTAACAAAAATCTAGAAAAAAAAACTACCTTCCATAATGACAAGGCTACCATCCATTGGAATAAAACAAATCTCGACAAAAGACTACCTTCCATAATGACAAGGTTACCATCCATTAGAATAACAAATATCTTGACAACATAATACCTTCCATAATGACAAGGCTACCATCCAATGGAATATAAAATTCACGACAACATACTGCCTTGCATAATGACAAGGCTATCATCCATTGGAGTAACAGAGATATAGACAACAGACTACCTTCAATAATGACAAGGCTACCATCCATTGGAGTAAAAAAATTTTCAACAAAACACTACATTTCATAATGACAAGGTTACCATCCATTGGAATAACAAAAATCTCAACAACAGACTACCTTCCATAATAACAAGGCTACCATCCATTGGAGTAACAAAAATCAGAACAACAGACTACCATACATATTGACAAGGCTACCATCTATTGGAGTAACAAAAATCTCGACAATAGACTACCTTCCATAATTACAAGGCTAACATCCAGTGGAGTATGAAAAATCTCGACAACAGACAACCTTCCATTGGAATAAACAAAATTCTCGACAATAGACTCCCTTCCATAATGAAAAGGCTATAATCCATTGGAGTAACAAAAATCTCAACGAGAGACTACCTTCCATAATGACAAGGCTACCATCAATTGGAGTAACACAAATCTCAACAAAAGACTGCCTTCCATAATAACAAGGTTACCATAAATTGTAATAATAAAAATCTCAACAAAAAACTACCTTCAATAATGACAAGGCTACCATCCATTGGAATAACAAAAATCTCGACAAAAGAATACTTTCCATAATGAGAAGGCTACATTTCATTGGAGTACCAAAAATATCGACAACAGACTACCTTCCATAATGACAAGGCTACATCCATTGGGTTAACAAAAATCTCGACAATAGACTACCTTCCATAATGACAAGGATACCATCCATTGGAGTAACAAAAATCTATAAAAAAAAACTACCATCCATAATGACAAGGCAACCATCCATTGGAATAAAAAAAATCTCGACAAAAGACTACCTTCCATAATGACAAGGCTATCAACCATTGGAATAACAAAAATCTCGACAAAAGACTACCTTCCATAATGACAAGGCTACAATTCTTTGAAGTAACAAAAATATCGACAACAGATTACCTTCCATAATGACAAGGCTACATCCATTGGGTTAACAAAAATCTCGACAATAGACTACCTTCCATAATGACAAGGCTACCATCCATTGGAATAACAAAAATCTCGACATAAGACTACCTTCCATAATGACAAGGTTACCATCCATTAGAATAACAAATATCTCGACAACAGACTACCTTCCATAATGACAAGGCTACCATCCAATGGAATAAAAAATTCTCGACAATAGACTACCTTCCATAATGACAAGGCTACAATCCATTGGAGTAAGAAAAATCTGAACAACAGACTACCTTCCATAACGACAAGGCTACAATCCATTAGAGTAACATAAATCTCAACGACATAATACCTTCCATAATGACAAGGCTACCATCCATTGGAGTAACAAAAATATCGACAACAGACTACCTTCCATAATCACAAGGCTACCACCCATTGGAGTATAAAAAATTTCGACAACAGACTACCTTCCATAATGACAAGGCTATCATCCATTGGAGTAACAAAAATATGAACAACAGACTACCTTCCATAATGACAAGACTACCATCCATTGGAGTAATAGAAATCTCAACGATCAAATACCTACCATAATGACAAGGCTACCATCCATTGGAGTAACAAAAATCTGAACAACAAACTACCTTGCATAATGACAAGGCTATCATCCATTGGAGTAACAGAGATATAGACAACAGACTACCTTCAATAATGACAAGGCTACCATCCATTGGAGTAAAAAAAATTTCAATAAAACACTACATTTCATAATGACAAGGTTACCATCCATTGGAATAACAAAAATCTCGATAACAGACTACCTTCCATAATAACAAGGCTACCATCCATTGGAGTAACAAAAATCAGAACAATAGACTACCTTACATATTGACAAGGCTACCATCTATTGGAGTAACAAAAATCTCGACAACAGACTACCTTCCATAATTAAAAGGCTACCATCCATTGGAGTATCAAAAATCTCGACAACAGACTACCTTCCATAATGACAAGGCTACCATCCATTGGAATAAACAAAATCTTGACAATAGAGTACCTTCCATAATGACAAGGCTATCATCCATTAAAGTAACAAAAATCTAAAAAATAGACTACCTTTCATAATGAAAAGGCTACCATCCATTGTAGTAACAGAAATATCAACGACCGACTACCTTCCATAATGACAAGGCTACCATCCGTTGGAGTAACAAAAATCTCGACAAAAGACTACCTTCCATAATAACAAGGTTACCATCCATTGGAATAACAAAAATCTCGACAATAGACTCCCTTCCATAATGAAAAGGCTATAATCCATTGGAGTAACAAAAATCTCAAAGACAGACTACCTTCCATAATGACAAGGCTACCATCGATTGGAGTAACACAAATCTCGACAAAAGACTACCTTCCATAATAACAAGGTTACCATCCATTGTAATAATAAAAATCTCGATAATAGACTCCCTTCCATAATGAAAAGGCTATAATCCATTGGAGTAACAAAAATCTCAACGACAGACTGCCTTCCATAATGACAAGGCTACCATCGATTGGAGTAACACAAATCTCGACAAAAGACTACCTTCCATAATAACAAGGTTACCATCCATTGTAATAATAAAAATCTCGACAAAAGACTACCTTCCATAATGACAAGGCTACCATCCATTGGAATAACAAAAATCTCGACAAAAGACTACCTTCCATAATGACAAGGCTGCCATTCATTGGAGTAACAAAAATATCGACAATAGACTACCTTCCATAATAACAAGGCTACATCCATTGGGCTAACGAAACTCTCGACAACAGACTACCTTCCATAATGACAAGGATACCATCCATTGGAGTAACAAAAATTTAGAAAGAAAAAAACTACCTTCCATAATGACAAGGCTACCATCCATTGGAATAAAAAAAATCTCGACAAAAGACTACCTTCCATAATGACAAGGTTACCATCCATTAGAATAACAAATATCTTGACCACATAATACCTTCCATAATGACAAGGCTACCATCCAATGGAATAGAAAATTCTCGACAACAGACTGCCTTGCATAATGACAAGGCTATCATCCATTGGAGTAACAGAGATATAGACAACAGACTACCTTCAATAATGACAAGGCTACCATCCATTAGAGTAAAAAAAATTTCAACAAAAGACTACATTTCATAATGACAAGGTTACCATCCATTGGAATAACAAAAATCTCGACAACAGACTACCTTCCATAATAACAAGGCTACCATCCATTGGAGTAACAAAAATCAGAACAATAGACTACCTTACATATTGACAAGGCTACCATCTATTGGAGTAACAAAAATCTCGACAACAGACTACCTTCCATAATTAAAAGGCTACCATCCATTGGAGTATCAAAAATCTCGACAACAGACTACCTTCCATAATGACAAGGCTACCATCCATTGGAATAAACAAAATCTTGACAATAGAGTACCTTCCATAATGACAAGGCTATCATCCATTAAAGTAACAAAAATCTAAAAAATAGACTACCTTTCATAATGAAAAGGCTACCATCCATTGTAGTAACAGAAATATCAACGACCGACTACCTTCCATAATGACAAGGCTACCATCCGTTGGAGTAACAAAAATCTCGACAAAAGACTACCTTCCATAATAACAAGGTTACCATCCATTGTAATAATAAAAATCTCGACAAAAGACTACCTTCCATAATGACAAGGCTACCATCCATTGGAATAACAAAAATCTCGACAAAAGACTACCTTCCATAATGACAAGGCTGCCATTCATTGGAGTAACAAAAATATCGACAATAGACTACCTTCCATAATAACAAGGCTACATCCATTGGGCTAACGAAACTCTCGACAACAGACTACCTTCCATAATGACAAGGATACCATCCATTGGAGTAACAAAAATTTAGAAAGAAAAAAACTACCTTCCATAATGACAAGGCTACCATCCATTGGAATAAAAAAAATCTCGACAAAAGACTACCTTCCATAATGACAAGGTTACCATCCATTAGAATAACAAATATCTTGACCACATAATACCTTCCATAATGACAAGGCTACCATCCAATGGAATAGAAAATTCTCGACAACAGACTGCCTTGCATAATGACAAGGCTATCATCCATTGGAGTAACAGAGATATAGACAACAGACTACCTTCAATAATGACAAGGCTACCATCCATTAGAGTAAAAAAAATTTCAACAAAAGACTACATTTCATAATGACAAGGTTACCATCCATTGGAATAACAAAAATCTCGACAACAGACTACCTTCCATAATAACAAGGCTACCATCCATTGGAGTAACAAAAATCAGAACAATAGACTACCTTACATATTGACAAGGCTACCATCTATTGGAGTAACAAAAATCTCGACAACAGACTACCTTCCATAATTAAAAGGCTACCATCCATTGGAGTATCAAAAATCTCGACAACAGACTACCTTCCATAATGACAAGGCTACCATCCATTGGAATAAACAAAATCTTGACAATAGAGTACCTTCCATAATGACAAGGCTATCATCCATTAAAGTAACAAAAATCTAAAAAATAGACTACCTTTCATAATGAAAAGGCTACCATCCATTGTAGTAACAGAAATATCAACGACCGACTACCTTCCATAATGACAAGGCTACCATCCGTTGGAGTAACAAAAATCTCGACAAAAGACTACCTTCCATAATAACAAGGTTACCATCCATTGGAATAACAAAAATCTCGACAAAAGACTACCTTCCATAATGACAAGGCTACCATTCATTGGAGTAACAAAAAATATGGACAACAGACTACCTTCCATAATGACAAGGCTACATCCATTGGGTTAACAAAACTCTCGACAACAGACTACCTTCCATAATGACAAGGATACCATCCATTGGAGTAACAAAAATCTAGAAAAAAAAACTACCTTCCATAATGACAAGGCTACCATCCATTGGAATAAAACAAATCTCGACAAAAGACTACCTTCCATAATGACAAGGTTACCATCCATTAGAATAACAAATATCTTGACAACATAATACCTTCCATAATGACAAGGCTACCATCCAATGGAATATAAAATTCACGACAACATACTGCCTTGCATAATGACAAGGCTATCATCCATTGGAGTAACAGAGATATAGACAACAGACTACCTTCAATAATGACAAGGCTACCATCCATTGGAGTAAAAAAATTTTCAACAAAACACTACATTTCATAATGACAAGGTTACCATCCATTGGAATAACAAAAATCTCAACAACAGACTACCTTCCATAATAACAAGGCTACCATCCATTGGAGTAACAAAAATCAGAACAACAGACTACCATACATATTGACAAGGCTACCATCTATTGGAGTAACAAAAATCTCGACAATAGACTACCTTCCATAATTACAAGGCTAACATCCAGTGGAGTATGAAAAATCTCGACAACAGACAACCTTCCATTGGAATAAACAAAATTCTCGACAATAGACTCCCTTCCATAATGAAAAGGCTATAATCCATTGGAGTAACAAAAATCTCAACGAGAGACTACCTTCCATAATGACAAGGCTACCATCAATTGGAGTAACACAAATCTCAACAAAAGACTGCCTTCCATAATAACAAGGTTACCATAAATTGTAATAATAAAAATCTCAACAAAAAACTACCTTCAATAATGACAAGGCTACCATCCATTGGAATAACAAAAATCTCGACAAAAGAATACTTTCCATAATGAGAAGGCTACATTTCATTGGAGTACCAAAAATATCGACAACAGACTACCTTCCATAATGACAAGGCTACATCCATTGGGTTAACAAAAATCTCGACAATAGACTACCTTCCATAATGACAAGGATACCATCCATTGGAGTAACAAAAATCTATAAAAAAAAACTACCATCCATAATGACAAGGCAACCATCCATTGGAATAAAAAAAATCTCGACAAAAGACTACCTTCCATAATGACAAGGCTATCAACCATTGGAATAACAAAAATCTCGACAAAAGACTACCTTCCATAATGACAAGGCTACAATTCTTTGAAGTAACAAAAATATCGACAACAGATTACCTTCCATAATGACAAGGCTACATCCATTGGGTTAACAAAAATCTCGACAATAGACTACCTTCCATAATGACAAGGCTACCATCCATTGGAATAACAAAAATCTCGACATAAGACTACCTTCCATAATGACAAGGTTACCATCCATTGGAATAACAAATATCTCGACAACAGACTACCTTCCATAATGACAAGGCTACCATCCAATGGAATAAAAAATTCTCGACAACAGACTACCTTCCATAATGACAAGGCTACAATCCATTGGAGTAAGAAAAATCTGAACAACAGACTACCTTCCATAACGACAAGGCTACAACGACATAATACCTTCCATAATGACAAGGCTACCATCCATTGGAGTAACAAAAATATCGACAACAGACTACCTTCCATAATGACAAGGCTATCATCCATTGGAGTAACAAAAATATGAACAACAGACTACCTTCCATAATGACAAGACTACCATCCATTGGAGTAATAGAAATCTCAACGATCAAATACCTACCATAATGACAAGGCTACCATCCATTGGAGTAACAAAAATCTGAACAACAAACTACCTTGCATAATGACAAGGCTATCATCCATTGGAGTAACAGAGATATAGACAACAGACTACCTTCAATAATGACAAGGCTACCATCCATTGGAGTAAAAAAAATTTCAATAAAACACTACATTTCATAATGACAAGGTTACCATCCATTGGAATAACAAAAATCTCGACAACAGACTACCTTCCATAATAACAAGGCTACCATCCATTGGAGTAACAAAAATCAGAACAACAGACTACCTTACATATTGACAAGGCTACCATCTATTGGAGTAACAAAAATCTCGACAACAAACTACCTTCCATAATTACAAGGCTACCATCCATTGGAGTATCAAAAATCTCGACAACAGACTACCTTCCATAATGACAAGGCTACCATCCATTGGAATAAACAAAATCTTGACAATAGAGTACCTTCCATAATGACAAGGCTATCATCCATTAAAGTAACAAAAATCTGAAAAATAGACTACCTTTCATAATGAAAAGGCTACCATCCATTGTAGTAACAGAAATATCAACGACCGACTACCTTCCATAATGACAAGGCTACCATCCGTTGGAGTAACAAAAATCTCGACAAAAGACTACCTTCCATAATAACAAGGTTACCATCCATTGGAATAGCAAAAATCTCGACAAAAGACTACTTTCCATAATTACAAGGCTACCATTCATTGGAGTAACAAAAATATCGACAACAGACTAACTTCCATAATGACAAGGATATCATCCATTGGAGTAACAAAAATCTAGAAAAAAGACTACCTTCCATAATAACAAGGTTACCATCCATTGTAATAATAAAAATCTTGACAAAAAACTAACTTCCATAATGACAAGGCTACCATCCATTGGAATAACAAAAATCTCGACAAAAGACTACCTTCCATAATGACAAGCCTACCATTCATTGGAGTAACAAAAATATCGACAACAGACTACCTTCCATAATGACAAGGCTACATCCATTGGGATAACGAAATTCTCGACAACAGACTACCTTCCATATTGACAAGGATACCATCCATTGGAGTAACAAAAATCTAGAAAGAAAAAAACTACCTTCCATAATGACAAGGCTATCATCCAATGGAATAAAAAAAATCTCGACAAAAGACTACCTTCCATAATGACAAGGTTACCATCCATTAGAATAACAAATATCTTGACCACATAATACCTTCCATAATGACAAGGCTACCATCCAATGGAATATAAAATTCTCGGCAACAGACTGCCTTGCATAATGACAAGGCTATCATCCATTGAAGTAACAGAGATATAGACAACAGACTACCTTCAATAATGACAAGGCTACCATCCATTGGAGTAAAAATATTTTCAACAAAAGACTACATTTCATTATGACAAGGTTACCATCCATTGGAATAACAGAAATCTCGACAACAGACTACCTTCCATAATAACAAGGCTACCTTCCATTGGAGTAACAAAAATCAGAACAACAGACTACCTTACATATTGACAAGGCTACCATCTATTGGAGTAACAAAAATCTCGACAACAGACTACCTTCCATAATTACAAGGCTACCATCCATTGGAGTATCAAAAATCTCGACAATAGACTACCTTCCATAATGACAAGGCTACCATCCATTGGAATAAACAAAATCTTGACAATAGAGTACCTTCCATAATGACAAGGCTATCATCCATTAAAGTAACAAAAATCTGAAAAATAGACTACCTTTCATAATGAAAAGGCTACCATCCGTTGTAGTAACAGAAATATCAACGACCGACTACCTTCCATAATGACAAGGCTAACATCTGTTGGAGTAACAAAAATCTCGACAAAAGACTACCTTCCATAATAACAAGGTTACCATCCATTGGAATAACAAAAATCTCGACAAAAGACTACCTACCATAATGACAAGGCTACCATTCATTGGAGTAACAAAAATATCGACAACAGACTACCTTCCATAATGACAAGGCTACATCCATTGGGTTAACAAAACTCTCGACAACAAACTACCTTCCATAATGACAAGGATACCATCCATTGGAGTAACAAAAATCTAGAAATAAAAAAACTAGCTTCCATAATGACAAGGCTGCCATCCATTGGAATAAAACAAATCTCGACAAAAGACTACCTTCCATAATGACAAGGTTACCATCCATTAGAATAACAAATATCTTGACAACATAATACCTTCCATAATGACAAGGCTACCATCCAATGGAATATAAAATTCACGACAACATACTGCCTTGCATAATGACAAGGCTATCATCCATTGGACTAACAGAGATATAGAATACAGACTACCTTCAATAATGACAAGGCTACCATCCATTGGGGTAAAAAAATTTTCAACAAAAGACTACATTTCATAATGACAAGGTTACCATCCATTGGAATAGCAAAAATCTCGACAACAGACTACCTTCCATAATAACAAGGCTACCATCCATTGGAGTAACAAAAATCAGAACAACAGACTACCTTACATATTGACAAGGCTACCATCTATTGGAGTAACACAAATCTCGACAACAAACTACCATCCATAATTACAAGGCTACCATCCAGTGGAGTATGAAAAATCTCGACAATAGACTACCTTCCATAATGACAAGGCTACCAACCATTGGAATAAACAAAATTCTCGACAATAGACTCCCTTCCATAATGAAAAGGCTATAATCCATTGGAGTAACAAAAATCTCAACGAGAGACTACCTTCCATAATGACAAGGCTACCATCGATTGGAGTAACACAAATCTCGACAAAAGACTACCTTCCATAATAACAAGGTTACCATAAATTGTAATAATAAAAATCTCGACAAAAAACTACCTTCAATAATGATAAGGTTACCATCCATTGGAATAACAAAAATCTCGACAAAAGAATACTTTCCATAATGACAAGGCTACCATTCATTGGAGTAACAAAAATATCAACAACAGACTACCTTCCATAATGACAAGGCTACATCCATGGAGTTAACAAAAATCTCGACAACAGACTTCCTTCCATAATGACAAGGATACCATCCATTCGAGTAACAAAATGTCTAGAAAAAAAAACTACCTTCCATAATGACAAGGCTACCATCCATTGGAATAAAAAAAATCTCGATAAAAGACTACGTTCCATAATGACAAGGTTACCATCCATTAGAATAACAAATATCTTGACAACATAATACCTTCCATAATGACAAGGCTACCATCCAATGGAATATAAAATTCTCGACAATAGACTGCCTTCCATAATGACAAGGCTACCATCCATTGGAATAACCAAAATCTCGAACATTCTGTACCTTCCATAATGACAAGGCTATTATCCATTGGAGTAATAAAAATCTGAACAACAGACTACCTTCCATAATGAAAAGGATACCATCCATTGGAGTAACAAAAATCTCAACGATCGGCTACCTTCCATAATGACAAGGCTACCATCCATTGGATTAATAAAAATATCGAATTTGACTACCTTCCATAATGACAACGCTACCATCCATTGGAGTAACAAAAATCTTAACATTAGACTACCTTGCATAATGACAAGGATATCATCCATTGGAGTAATAGAGATATCGACAACAGACTACCTTCCATAATGACAAGGCTACCATCACTTGGAGTAACAAAAATATGAACAACATACTACCTTCCATAATGACAAGGCTACAATCCATTTGAGTAACATAAATCTCAACGACAGACTACCTTCCATAATGAAAAGGCTACCATCTATTGGAGTAACAAAAACCTCGACAACAGACTACCTTCAATAATTACGAGGCTAACATCCATTGGAGTATCAAAAATATCGACAACAAACTACCTTCCATAATGACAAGGCTACCATCCATTGGAATAACAAAAATCTCGACAATAGAATACCTCCCATAATAACAAGGCTACCATCCATTGGAGTAACAAAAATTTGAAAAACAGACTAGCTTGCATAATGATAAGGCTATCATCCATTGGAGTAACAGAGATATCGACAACAGACTACCTTCAATAATGACAAGGCTACCATCCATTCGAGTAATAAAAATATCTACAAAAGACTACCTTCCATAATGACAAGGTTACCATCCATTGGAATAACAAAAATCTCGACAATAGACTACCTTCCATAATGAGAAGGCTACCATCCAACGAAATAAAAAAAATTTCGACAACAAACTACCTTCCATAAATACAAGGATAGCATCCATTGGAGTAAGAGAAATCTCAACGACAGACTACCTTCCATAATGACAAGGCTACCATCTATTAGAGTAACAAAAATCTCGACATCAAACCACCTTCCATAATTACAAGGCTACCATCCATTGGAGTATCAAAAATCTCGACAACAAACTACATTCCATAAAGACAAGGCTACCATCCATTGGATTAACCAAAATCTCGACAATAGAGTACCTTCCATAATGACAAGGCTATCATCCATTGAAGTAACGAAAATCTGAAAAACATACCACCTTTCATAATGACAAGGCTACCATCCATTGGAGTAACAGATATCTCAACGACCGACTACCTTCCACAATGACAAGGCTACCATCCATTGGATTAACACAAATCTCGACAAAAGACTACCTTCCTTAATAACAAGGTTACCATCCATTGGAATAACAAAAATATCGATAAAAAACTACCTTCCATAATGACAAGGCTACCATCCATTGGAATAACAAAAATCTCGACAAAAGACTACCTTCCATAATGACAAGGCTACCATTCATTGGAATAACAAAAATATCGACAACAGACTACCTTCAATAATGACAAGGCTACATCCATTGGGTTAACAAAAATCTCGACAACAGACTACCTTCCATAATGACAAGGCTACCATCCATTGGAGTAAAAAAATCTCGACAAAAAACTACCTTCCATAATGACAAGGCTACCATCCATTGGAATAACAAATATCTCGACAAAAAACTACCTTCCATAATGACAAGGCTACCATCAATTGGAATAACAAAAATCTCGAAAAAATACTACCTTCCATAATGACAAAGCTACCATTCATTGGAGTAACGAAAATATCGACAACAGACTACCTTCCATAATGACAAGGTTACATCCATTAGGGTAACAAAAATCTCTACAACAGACTACCTTCCATAATGACAAGGCTACCATCCATTGGAGTAACAAAAATCTCGACAAAAAACTACCTTCCATAATGACAAGGCTACCATCCATTGGAATAACAAAAATCTCGAAAAAAGACTACCTTCCATAATGACAAGGTCACCATCCATTGTAATAACAAATATCTTGACAACAGACTACCTACCATAATGACAAGGCTACCATCAATTGGAATAACAAAAATCTCGACAATAGACTACCTTCCATAATGACAAGGCTACCATCCATTGGAGTAACAAATATCTGAACAACAAACTACCTTTCATAATGACAAGGCTATCATCCATTGGAGTAACAGAGATATCGACAACAGACTACCTTCAATAATGACAAGGCTATCATCCATTGGAGTAACAAAAATTTCGAAAAAAGACTACCTTTCATAATAACAAGGTTACCATCCATTGGAATAACAAAAATCTCGACAATAGACTCCCTTCCATAATGACAAGGCTATAATCAATTGGAGTAACAAAAATCTTAACGACAGACTACCTTCCATAATGATAAGGCTACCATCCATTGGAATAACAAAAATCTGAACAACAGACAAGCTTGCATAATGATAAGGTTATCATCCATTGGAGTAACAGAGATATCGACAACAGACTACCTTCAATAATGACAAGGCTACCCTCCATTGGAGTAATAAAAATCTCTACAAAAGACTACCTTCCATAATGACAAGGTTACCATCCATTGGAATAACAAAAATCTTGACAATAGACTACTTTCAATAATGACAAGGCTACCATCCAACGAAATAAAAAAAATTTCGACAACAGACTACCTTACATAAATACAAGGCTACCATCCATTGGAGTAAGAGAAATCTCAACGACAAACTACCTTCCATAATGACAAGGCTACCATCTATTTGAGTAACAAAAATATCGACAACAAACCACCTTCCATAATTACAAGGCTACCATCCATTGGAGTATCAAAAATCTCGACAACAAACTACATTCCATAATGACAAGGCTAACATCCATTGGATTAACCAAAATCTCTACAATAGAGTACCTTCAATAATGACAAGGCTATCATCCATTGAAGTAACAAAAATCTGAACAACAGACAACCTTTCATAATGACAAGGCTACCATCCATTGGAGTAACAGAAATCTCAACGACCGACTACCTTCCATAATTACACGGCTACCATTTATTGGAGTAAAACAAATCTTGACAAAAGACTACCTTCCCTAATAACAAGGTTACCATCCATTGGAATAACAAAAATATCGACAAAAAACTACCTTCCATAATGACAAGGCTACGGGAATAACAAAAATCTCACAAAAAGACTACCTTCCATAATGACAAGGCTACCATTCATTGGAGTAACAAAAATCTCGACAATAGACTACCTTCCATAATGACAAGGCTACATCCATTGGGTTAACAAAAATCTCGACAACAGACTACCATCCATAATGACAAGGCTACCATCCATTGGAGTAACAAAAATCTCGAGAAAAAACTACCTTCCATAATGACAAGGCTACCATCCATTGGAATAAAAAAAATCTCGACAAAATACTACCTTCCATAATGACAAGGTTACCATCCATTGGAATAACAAATATCTCGGCAACAGACTACCTTCCATAATGACAAGGCTACCATCCAATGGAATAAAAAATTCATGACAACAGACTACTTTCCATAATGACAAGGCTACAATCCATTGGAGTAACAAAAATCTGAACAACAGACTACCTTTCATAATGACAAGGCTACAATCAATTAGAGTAACATAAATCTCAACGACATACTACCTTCCATAATGACAAGGCTACCGTCCATTAGAGTAACACAATTCTCGATAAAAGACTACCTTCCATAATAACAAGGCTACCATCCATTGGAATAACAAAAATCTCGACAAAAAACTACCTTCCATAATGACAAGGCTACCATCAATTGGAATAACAAAAATCTGGACAAAATACTACCTTCCATAATGACAACGCTACCATATATTGGAGTAACGAAAATATCGACAACAGACTACCTTCCATAATGACATGGTTACATCCATTAGGGTAACAAAAATCTCTACAACAGACTACCTTCCATAATGACAAGGCTACCATCCATTGGAGTAACAAAAATCTCGACAAAAAACTACCTTCCATAATGACAAGGCTACCATCCATTGGAATAACAAAAATCTCGAAAAAAGACTACCTTCCATAATGACAAGGTCACCATCCATTGTAATAACAAATATCTTGACAACAGACTACCTTCCATAATGACAAGGCTACCAACCAATGGAATAGAAAATTCTCGACAACAAACTACCTTCCATAATGACAAGGCTATAATCCATTGGAGTAACAAAAATTTGAACAACAGACTACCTTCCTTAATGACAAGGCTACAATCCATTTGAGTAATAGAAATCTCAACGACCGACTACCTTCCATAATGACACGGCTACCATTCATTGGAGTAACACAAATCTCGATAAAAGACTACCTTCCTTAATAACAAGGTTACCACCCATTGAAGTATAAAAAATTTCGAAAACAGACTACCTTCCATAATGACAAGGCTATCATCCATTGGAGTAACAAAAATATGAACAACAGACTACCTTCCATAATGACAAGACTACCATCCATTGGACTAACAGAAATCTCAACGACCGAATACCTACCATAATGACAAGCCTTCCATCAATTGGAATAACAAAAATCTCGACAATAGACTACCTTCCATAATGACAAGGCTACCATCCATTGGAGTAACAAATATCTGAACAACAAACTACCTTTCATAATGACAAGGCTATCATCCATTGGAGTAACAGAGATATCGACAACAGACTACCTTCAATAATGACAAGGCTATCATCCATTGGAGTAACAAAAATCTCGAAAAAAGACTACCTTTCATAATAACAAGGTTACCATCCATTGGAATAACAAAAATCTCGACAATAGACTCCCTTCCATAATGACAAGGCTATAATCAATTGGAGTAACAAAAATCTTAACGTCAGACTACCTTCCATAATGATAAGGCTACCATCCATTGGAATAACAAAAATCTGAACAACAGACAAGCTTGCATAATGATAAGGTTATCATCCATTGGAGTAACAGAGATATCGACAACAGACTACCTTCAATAATGACAAGGCTACCCTCCATTGGAGTAATAAAAATCTCTACAAAAGACTACCTTCCATAATGACAAGGTTACCATCCATTGGAATAACAAAAATGTTGACAATAGACTACCTTCAATAATGACAAGGCTACCATCCAACGAAATAAAAAAATTTTCGACAACAGACTACCTTACATAAATACAAGGCTACCATCCATTGGAGTAAGAGAAATCTCAACGACAAACTACCTTCCATAATGACAAGGCTACCATCTATTTGAGTAACAAAAATATCGACAACAAACCACCTTCCATAATAACAAGGCTACCATCCATTGGAGTATCAAAAATCTCGACAACAAACTACATTCCATAATGACAAGGCTAACATCCATTGGATTAACCAAAATCTCTACAATAGAGTACCTTCAATAATGACAAGGCTATCATCCATTGAAGTAACAAAAATCTGAACAACAGACAACCTTTCATAATGACAAGGCTACCATCCATTGGAGTAACAGAAATCTCAGCGACCGACTACGTTCCATAATGACACGGCTACCATTTATTGGAGTAAAACAAATCTCGACAAAAGACTACCTTCCCTAATAACAAGGTTACCATCCATTGGAATAACAAAAATATCGACAAAAAACTACCTTCCATAATGACAAGGCTACGGGAATAACAAAAATCTCACAAAAAGACTACCTTCCATAATGACAAGGCTACCATTCATTTGAGTAACAAAAATATCGACAACAGACTACCTTCCATAATGACAAGGCTACATCCATTGGGTTAACAAAAATCTCGAAAAAAGACTACCTTCCATAATGACAAGGCTACCATCCATTGGAGTAACAAAAATCTCAAGAAAAAACTACCTTCCATAATGACAAGGCTACCATCCATTGGAATAAAAAAAATCTCGACAAAATACTACCTTCCATAATGACAAGGTTACCATCCATTGGAATAACAAATATCTCGACAACAGACTACCTTCCATAATGACAAGGCTACCATCCAATGGAATAACAAATTCACGACAACAGACTACCTTCCATAATGACAAGGCTACAATCCATTGGAGTAACAAAAATCTGAACAATAGACTACCTTTCATAATGACAAGGCTACAATCAATTAGAGTAACATAAATCTCAACGACATACTACCTTCCATAATGACAAGGCTACCGTCCATTGGAGTAACACAATTCTCGATAAAAGACTACCTTCCATAATAACAAGGTTACCATCCAATTGAATAAGAATAATCACGACAAAAAACTACCTTCCATAATGACAAGGCTACCATCCATTGGAATAACAAAAATATCGACAACAGACTACCTTCCATAATGACAAGGCTACATCCATTAGGGTAACAAAAATCTCTACAACAGACTACCTTCCATAATGACAAGGCTACCATCCATTGGAGTAACAAAAATCTCGACAACAGACTACCTTCCATAATGACAAGGCTATCATCCATTGGAGTAATAAAAATATGAACAACAGACTACCTTCCATAATGACAAGACTACCATCCATTGGACTAACAGAAATCTCAACGACCGAATACCTACCATAATGACAAGGCTACCATCAATTGGAATAACAAAAATCTCGACAATAGACTACCTTCCATAATGACAAGGCTACCATCCATTGGAGTAACAAATATCTGAACAACAAACTACCTTTCATAATGACAAGGCTATCATCCATTGGAGTAACAGAGATATCGACAACAGACTACCTTCAATAATGACAAGGCTACCATCCATTGGAGTAACAAAAATCTTGACAAAATACTACCTTCCATAATAACAAGGTTACCATCCATTGGAATAACAAAAATCTCGACAATAAACTCCCTTCCATAATAACAAGGCTATAATCAATTGGAGTAACAAAACACTCAATGACAGACTACCTTCTATAATGACAAGGATACCATCCATTGGAGTAACAAAAATCTCGACAAAAGACTACCTTCCATAATGACAAGTTCACCATCAATTGGAATAACAAATATCTCAACAACAGACTACCTTTAATAATGACAAGGCTACCATCCAATGGAATAAAAAGTTCTCGACAACAGACTACCTTCCATAATGAGAAGGCTACAATCCATTGGAGTAACAAAAATCTAAACAACAGACTACCTTCCGTAATGACAAGGCTACAATCCATTAGAGTAACATAAATCTCAACGACAGACTACCTTCCATAATGACAAGGCTACCGTCCATTGGAGTAACAAAAATCTCGACAACAGACTACCTTCCATAATCACAAGGCTACCACCTATTGGAATAACAAAAATCTCGACAATAGACTACCTTCTATAATGACAAGGCTACCATCCATTGGAGTAACAAAAATCTTAACATTAGACTACCTTGCATAACGACAAGGCTAACATCCATTGGAGTAACATAGATATCGACAACAGACTACCTTCAAAAATGACAAGGCTACCATCCCTTGGAGTAAAAAAATATCGACAAAAGACTACCTTCCATAATGAATAGATTACCATCCATTGGAATAACAAAAATCTCGACAAAAGACTACCTTCCATAATGAAAAGGCTACCATCCAATGAAATAAAAAACTTTCGACAACAAACTACCTTCCATAATGACAAGGCTACCATCCATTGGTGTAACAAAAATATGAACAACATACTAACTTCCATAATGACAAGGCTACAATCCATTGCAGTAACATAAATCTCAACGACATACTACCTTCCATAATGAAAAGGCTACCATCTATTGGAGTAACAAAAACCTCGACAACCAACTACCTTCCATAATGACAAGGCTACCATCCATTGGAATAACAAAAATCTTGACAATAGAATACCTCCCATAATGACAAGGCTACCATCCATTGGAGTAACAAAAATCTGAACAACAGACTATCTTGCATAATGACAAGGCAATCATCCATTGGAGTTACAAAGATATCGACAATAGACTACCTTCAATAATGATAAGTCTACCATCCATTGGAGTAATAAAAATCTCGACAATAGACTACCTTCCATAATGACAAGGCTACCATCCATTGGAGTAACAAATATATGAACAACAAACTACCTTTCATAATGACAAGGCTATCATCCATTGGAGTAACAGAGATATCGACAACAGACTACCTTGAATAATGACAAGGCTACCATCCAATGGAGTAACAAAAATCTCGACAAAAGACTACCTTCCATAATAACAAGGTTACCATCCATTGGAAGAACAAAAATCTCGACAATAAACTCCCTTCCATAATAACAAGGCTATAATCAATTGGAGTAACAAAACACTCAATGACAGACTACCTTCCATAATGACAAGGATACCATCCATTGGAGTAACACAAATCTCCACAAAAGACTACCTTCCATAATAACAAGGTTACCATCCATTGGAATAACAAAAATCTCGACAAAAAACTACCTTCCATAATGACAAGGCTACCATTCATTGGAGTAACGAAAATATCGACAACAAACTACCTTCCAAAATGACAAGGCTACATCCATTGGGGTAACAAAAATCACGACAATAGACTACCTTCCATAATGACAAGGCTACCATCCATTGGAGTAACAAAAATCTCCACAAAAGACTACCTTCCATAATGACAAGGCTACCATCCATTGGAATAACAAAAATCTCGACAAAAGACTACCTTCCATAATGACAAGGTCACCATCAATTGGAATAACAAATATCTCAACAACAGACTACCTTTAATAATGACAAGGCTACCATCCAATGGAATAAAAAATTCTCGACAACAGACTACCTTCCATAATGAGAAGGCTACAATCCATGGGAGTAACAAAAATCTAAACAACAGACTACCTTCCGTAATGACAAGGCTACAATCCATTAGAGTAACATAAATCTCAACGACAGACTACCTTCCATAATGACAAGGCTACCGTCCATTGGAGTATCAAAAATCTCGACAACAGACTACCTTCCATAATAACAAGGCTACCACCCATTGGAATAACTAAAATCTCGACAATAGACTACCTTCCATAATGACAAGGCTACCATCCATTGGAGTAACAAAAATCTTAACATTAGACTACCTTGCATAACGACAAGGCTAACATCCATTGGAGTAACATAGATATCGACAACAGACTACCTTCAAAAATGACAAGGCTACCATCCCTTGGAGTAAAAAAATATCGACAAAAGACTACCTTCCATAATGACTAGATTACCATCCATTGGAATAACAAAAATCTCGACAAAAGACTACCTTCCATAATGACAAGGCTACCATCCAATGAAATAAAAAAACATTCGACAACGAACTACCTTCCATAATGACAAGGCTACCATCCATTGGTGTAACAATAATCTGAACAACATACTACCTTCCATAATGACAAGGCTACAATCCATTGGAGTAACATAAATCTCAACGACAGACTACCTTCCATAATGAAAAGGCTACCATCTATTGGAGTAACAAAAACCTCGACAACCGACTACCTTCCATAATTACAAGGCTACCATCCATTAGAGTATAAAAAATCTCGACAACAAACTACCTTCCATAATGACAAGGCTACCATCCATTGGAATAACAAAAATCTCGACAATAGAATACCTCCCATAATGACAAGGCTACCATCCATTGGAGTAACAAAAATCTGAACAACAGACTATCTTGCATAATGACAAGGCTATCATCCATTGGAGTTACAGAGATATCGACAATAGACTACCTTCAATAATGATAAGTCTACCATCCATTGGAGTAATAAATATCTCTACAAAAGACTACCTTCCATAATGACAAGGTTACCATCCATTGGAATAACAAAAATCTCGACAACAAACTACCTTCCATAATGACAAGGCTACCATCCATCGGAGTAACATAAATCTCAACGATAGACTACCTTCCATAATGGAAAGGATACCATCTATTGGAGTAACAAAAATCTCGACAACAGACCACCTTCAATAATTACAAGGCCACCATCCATTGGAGTATCAAAA
Source organism: Vicia faba (assembly GCA_948472305.1). NCBI lineage: Eukaryota > Viridiplantae > Streptophyta > Magnoliopsida > Fabales > Fabaceae > Vicia > Vicia faba. The sequence goes on from OX451738.1 coordinate 759,464,305, forward strand.
ATCTCGACAACAAACTACCTTCCATAATGACAAGGCTACCATCCATTTGGATTAACCAAAATCTCGACAATAGAGTACCTTCCATAATGACAAGGCTATCATCCATTGAAGTAACAAAAATCTGAACAACAGACTACCTTCCATAATGACAAGGTTACCATCCATTGGAATAACAAAAATATTGACAAAAAACTACCTTCCATAATAACAAGGCTACCATCCATTGGAATAACAAAAATCTCGACAAAAGACTACGTTCCATAATGACAAGGCTACCATTAATTGGAATAACAAAAATATCGACAACAGACTACCTTGCATAATGAATAGGCTACATTCATTGGGTTAACAAAAATCTCGACAACAGACTACCTTTCATAATGACAAGTCTACCATCCATTGGAGTAAGAAAAATCTTGACAAAAAACTACCTTCCATAATGACAAGGCTACCATCTAATGGAATAAAGAAAATCTCGACAAAAAACTACCTTCCATAATGACAAGGCTACCATCCATTGGAATAACAAAAATCTCGACAAAAGACTACCTTCCATAATGACAAGGTCACCATCCATTGGAATAACAAATATCTTGACAACAAACTACCTTCCATAATGACAAGGCTACCAACCAATGGAATAGAAAATTCTCGACAACAGACTACCTACCATAATGACAAGGCTATAATCCATTGGAGTAACAAAAATCTGAACAACAGACTACCTTCCTTAATGACAAGGCTACAATCTATTAGAATAACATAAATCTCGACGACAGACTACCTTCCAGAATGACAAGGCTACCGTCCATTGGAGTAACAAAAATCTCGACAACAGACTACCTTCCATAATCACAAGGCTACCACCCATTGAAGTATAAAAAATTTCGACAACAGACTACCTTCCATAATGACAAGGCTATCATCCATTGGAGTAACAAAAATATGAACAACAGACTAACTTCCATAATGACAAGACTACCATCTATTGGACTAACAGAAATCTCAACGACCGAATACCTACCATAATGACAAGGCTACCATCAATTGGAATAACAAAAATCTCGACAATAGACTACCTTCCATAATGACAAGGCTACCATCCATTGGAGTAACAAATATATGAACAACAAACTACCTTTCATAATGACAAGGCTATCATCCATTGGAGTAACAGAGATATCGACAACAGACTACCTTGAATAATGACAAGGCTACCATCCAATGGAGTAACAAAAATCTCGACAAAAGACTACCTTCCATAATAACAAGGTTACCATCCATTGGAAGAACAAAAATCTCGACAATAAACTCCCTTCCATAATAACAAGGCTATAATCAATTAGAGTAACAAAACACTCAATGACAGACTACCTTCCATAATGACAAGGATACCATCCATTGGAGTAACACAAATCTCCACAAAAGACTACCTTCCATAATAACAAGGTTACCATCCATTGGAATAACAAAAATCTCGACAAAAAACTACCTTCCATAATGACAAGGCTACCATTCATTGGAGTAACGAAAATATCGACAACAAACTACCTTCCAAAATGACAAGGCTACATCCATTGGGGTAACAAAAATCACGACAATAGACTACCTTCCATAATGACAAGGCTACCATCCATTGGAGTAACAAAAATCTCCACAAAAGACTACCTTCCATAATGACAAGGCTACCATCCATTGGAATAACAAAAATCTCGACAAAAGACTACCTTCCATAATGACAAGGTCACCATCAATTGGAATAACAAATATCTCAACAACAGACTACCTTTAATAATGACAAGGCTACCATCCAATGGAATAAAAAATTCTCGACAACAGACTACCTTCCATAATGAGAAGGCTACAATCCATGGGAGTAACAAAAATCTAAACAACAGACTACCTTCCGTAATGACAAGGCTACAATCCATTAGAGTAACATAAATCTCAACGACAGACTACCTTCCATAATGACAAGGCTACCGTCCATTGGAGTATCAAAAATCTCGACAACAGACTACCTTCCATAATAACAAGGCTACCACCCATTGGAATAACTAAAATCTCGACAATAGACTACCTTCCATAATGACAAGGCTACCATCCATTGGAGTAACAAAAATCTTAACATTAGACTACCTTGCATAACGACAAGGCTAACATCCATTGGAGTAACATAGATATCGACAACAGACTACCTTCAAAAATGACAAGGCTACCATCCCTTGGAGTAAAAAAATATCGACAAAAGACTACCTTCCATAATGACTAGATTACCATCCATTGGAATAACAAAAATCTCGACAAAAGACTACCTTCCATAATGACAAGGCTACCATCCAATGAAATAAAAAAACATTCGACAACGAACTACCTTCCATAATGACAAGGCTACCATCCATTGGTGTAACAATAATCTGAACAACATACTACCTTCCATAATGACAAGGCTACAATCCATTGGAGTAACATAAATCTCAACGACAGACTACCTTCCATAATGAAAAGGCTACCATCTATTGGAGTAACAAAAACCTCGACAACCGACTACCTTCCATAATTACAAGGCTACCATCCATTAGAGTATAAAAAATCTCGACAACAAACTACCTTCCATAATGACAAGGCTACCATCCATTGGAATAACAAAAATCTCGACAATAGAATACCTCCCATAATGACAAGGCTACCATCCATTGGAGTAACAAAAATCTGAACAACAGACTATCTTGCATAATGACAAGGCTATCATCCATTGGAGTTACAGAGATATCGACAATAGACTACCTTCAATAATGATAAGTCTACCATCCATTGGAGTAATAAATATCTCTACAAAAGACTACCTTCCATAATGACAAGGTTACCATCCATTGGAATAACAAAAATCTCGACAACAAACTACCTTCCATAATGACAAGGCTACCATCCATCGGAGTAACATAAATCTCAACGATAGACTACCTTCCATAATGGCAAGGATACCATCTATTGGAGTAACAAAAATCTCGACAACAGACCACCTTCAATAATTACAAGGCCACCATCCATTGGAGTATCAAAAATCTCGACAACAAACTACCTTCCATAATGACAAGGCTACCATCCATTTGGATTAACCAAAATCTCGACAATAGAGTACCTTCCATAATAACAAGGCTATCATCCATTGAAGTAACAAAAATCTGAACAACAGACTACCTTCCATAATGACAAGGTTACCATCCATTGGAATAACAAAAATATTGACAAAAAACTACCTTCCATAATAACAAGGCTACCATCCATTGGAATAACAAAAATCTCGACAAAAGACTACGTTCCATAATGACAAGGCTACCATTCATTGGAATAACAAAAATATCGACAACAGACTACCTTGCATAATGAATAGGCTACATTCATTGGGTTAACAAAAATCTCGACAACAGACTACCTTTCATAATGACAAGTCTACCATCCATTGGAGTAAGAAAAATCTTGACAAAAAACTACCTTCCATAATGACAAGGCTACCATCTAATGGAATAAAGAAAATCTCGACAAAAAACTACCTTCCATAATGACAAGGCTACCATCCATTGGAATAACAAAAATCTCGACAAAAGACTACCTTCCATAATGACAAGGTCACCATCCATTGGAATAACAAATATCTTGACAACAAACTACCTTCCATAATGACAAGGCAACCAACCAATGGAATAGAAAATTCTCGACAACAGACTACCTTCCATAATGACAAGGCTATAATCCATTGGAGTAACAAAAATCTGAACAACAGACTACCTTCCTTAATGACAAGGCTACAATCTATTAGAATAACATAAATCTCGACGACAGACTACCTTCCAGAATGACAAGGCTACCGTCCATTGGAGTAACAAAAATCTCGACAACAGACTACCTTCCATAATCACAAGGCTACCACCCATTGAAGTATAAAAAATTTCGACAACAGACTACCTTCCATAATGACAAGGCTATCATCCATTGGAGTAACAAAAATATAAACAACAGACTGACTTCCAAAATGACAAGACTACCATCTATTGGACTAACAGAAATCTCAACGACCGAATACCTACCATAATGACAAGGCTACCATCAATTGGAATAAAAAAAATCTCGACAATAGACTACCTTCCATAATGACATGGCTACCATCCATTGGAGTAACAAATATATGAACAACAAACTACCTTTCATAATGACAAGGCTATCATCCATTGGAGTAACAGAGATATCGACAACAGACTACCTTGAATAATGACAAGGCTACCATCCAATGGAGTAACAAAAATCTCGACAAAAGACTACCTTCCATAATAACAAGGTTACCATCCATTGGAAGAACAAAAATCTCGACAATAAACTCCCTTCCATAATAACAAGGCTATAATCAATTGGAGTAACAAAACACTCAATGACAGACTACCTTCCATAATGACAAGGATACCATCCATTGGAGTAACACAAATCTCCACAAAAGACTACCTTCCATAATAACAAGGTTACCATCCATTGGAATAACAAAAATCTCGACAAAAAACTACCTTCCATAATGACAAGGCTACCATTCATTGGAGTAACGAAAATATCGACAACAAACTACCTTCCAAAATGACAAGGCTACATCCATTGGGGTAACAAAAATCCTGACAATAGACTACCTTCTATAATGACAAGGCTACCATCCATTGGAGTAACAAAAATCTCCACAAAAGACTACCTTCCATAATGACAAGGCTACCATCCATTGGAATAACAAAAATCTCGACAAAAGACTACCTTCCATAATGACAAGGTCACCATCAATTGGAATAACAAATATCTCAACAACAGACTACCTTTAATAATGACAAGGCTACCATCCAATGGAATAAAAAATTCTCGACAACAGACTACCTTCCATAATGAGAAGGCTACAATACATGGGAGTAACAAAAATCTAAACAACAGACTACCTTCCGTAATGACAAGGCTACAATCCATTAGAGTAACATAAATCTCAACGACAGACTACCTTCCATAATGACAAGGCTACCGTCCATTGGAGTATCAAAAATCTCGACAACAGACTACCTTCCATAATAACAAGGCTACCACCCATTGGAATAACTAAAATCTCGACAATAGACTACCTTCCATAATGACAAGGCTACCATCCATTGGAGTAACAAAAATCTTAACATTAGACTACCTTGCATAACGACAAGGCTAACATCCATTGGAGTAACCTAGATATCGACAACAGACTACCTTCAAAAATGAC